>ML675609.1:12720709-13059814 GCA_007922155.1 Mesoclemmys tuberculata | reverse complement strand
GGGGGGCTGAGGCAGGAGGGGTGAGGGGCTATGGGGCGAAGGGCGGGGGGCTGAGGAAGGAGGGGTGAGGGGGCTATGGGGCGAAGGGCGGGGGGCTGAGGAAGGAGGAGTGAGGGGGCTATGGGGCGGAGGGCGGGGGGCTGAGGAAGGAGGGGTGAGGGGGCTAGGGGGCAAAGGGCGGGGGGCTGAGGCAGGAGGGGCTGAGGCGGGGAACCGCCGGGCCCGGCAGAAGCAGCCGCCGGGCCCCGAGGCAGCGGCGGGGCCGGGCGCTACTCACCGGCGCGGCGCGGCGCCCCGTCCTGCGCGCAGCGAGGCCCCGGAGCCGGACCCGGCCGCAGGCGGCGGCGCTCCGCCGCACCCCCTCCAAGCGGCAGCAGGCCGCGGCCCCGGGACTGGAGGCGGGGCTGGGGGCGGGCACGAGCCGCCCGCCCCGCCCTCCCCTGCGCGCGGGGTCAGCCCCCCCGGACCATGCCGCGCCCACCCGGCGGGCGGTCAAGTGAAGGGACCCCCCGCGACCCTGCCCCCACACGGCGCGTGCAGCGGGCCGTTAGGCGCTCCCCCCGCCCGACAGGAGCCGCGGGGGGGGGTGGTCCGGGCCCTGCATTATCCACCCCCCCCGGTCACTACCCCGCCCCCCCCGCTACGCATGCACAGGGTGCTGGGGGGTCCCGTTGCACGCCCACAATGAGCAGCGCCCAGCACATGCCAACCCTCGCAGGCGTCGGTGGCCAAGGTCCTGCTGCCACACCTGGGGCACGTGTGGGGCAATGGCAAGGCCTCTACCCCAGCCCCCCCCACCAATAACTGGTCTCGGTGGGGCTACTGCAAGAGCAGGACTCCGGCCCCCACAGAGCGCGGCTCGCTTCAGACCCAGAAATAGGAGGATGTTGCACTACCGAGAATTCCTCCACCGCAGTGCCAGGGGTGGTAACTTGCTGGCACCCTTGGACAAACTGAAGAAAGAATAACCTGTCATTGCTTGTATTACTCGCAAGAATGTTGCACGATCTCAGGAACAGGTAGGGAGACGGACACCGCCATGAGGAAGCAGCAGTTTATTGATTGCCAGCAACTGGCTCAGCGGAATTGTTTCCAAAGGCTGAGCCCCCATTGTACTGGGGCATTGCCTTATATACCTTTTAAGATTACATGAATATTTATACATAGCATCACTACATCCTCATAGCGTGATTGGCTCGTTATTACTTACTTCCTTGTGGGGTGGGCCTTAAACTTGTTTTCCATTAGTCTATTGGCAGTTAAAGCAAAGTTGGCAAAGCAGGATTAATATGGGGAAGTTGGTAAGGGGTTTTCCAAGAAGTTGATTTGAGAAGTTGCTGACCTGGGGTCAATATTGGTTTCCGAGAAAGTGCTGAATTAGTGTTAATGTGGGGGAAATTGGGAAACTGCTGGGCTGGTGTTAGTATGGGAAAATTAAGGAGTTTTAGCAGCTCTTTTTCTTGTTAGCAGTGTAGTGTAGTATTAGGGTTAATAAAACAGATACAGAGCTTGATAGCTTCAGTCACAATCAACTTTTAAAGCACAAAGGTTTACCTATAGGTGATTTTGTGGAGGTTGGGGATTGCCTGGTCTTGCCTTAAGAACTTACCACTTATGTTGCAGCAGATTTATGCAACTCCTGACCCGCACCGGGCTTCACTGGGAGTTTTTCAGGGCCGAGATCAGACTCTAGGGTTTGAGATCCATCCTGTTAGCTGGAGGTTTAAATGTTGTCCTGCTGTCTTGCCAAACCCCAGAGAAGTAAAAAATGATCAAGGAAGAACCCCAACATATCACAAATAATAATGCATATTGGTGTTTGGGCTGCCTACTGATTTTGGCATTTTAATGGTGAATATAATATCAGAATGCAGAAATTTGAACCTGAAGTGAAAGCAAGAGAAGAATGGACATGCTCTGCTAGAAGGGCACCCCCACTTCATCTTCTATTGGCATAATCAATTAAATGTTAAATAGTCACTACTATGTAAGGTACTCGTACCACAAGACTTCAGACTATAGACTTAGTCCCTGCTCTTTGACCTTCTGGATGAGAAACAAGAAATTTTACTTGAATCAGTGGATCCTGCTTAAGAGCATCTGAGCACAGGTGGGAGATCCATCCACCCACTCACTCACAATAAACTTTTAGTGCTTGCAGGAAACATGCCAAGCTTCTGGTTATTATAATGGTAGACCCAAGCCACCTGGAAGCAACTGCACTGTTTGTTCTATACTCTTACATCTGTTCTACCCTCTGAACTTAAAGATACTCATTCAAGGCAGAGATGTGTTGCTCTTTGGCATAGTGCACCTGTTCTGCAGACCAGACACAATAACATTAGCAATAGCAGCCAATGTATCAACCAGAAAAGGCCAACTGCCTCCAACTACAAGTATGTTCATTTGTTAACTCTATAGCATTCTGATTTATCTTTTATGACCAAGATAAATGTTATTTGCATTTCTAGAAGAGCGTTTACATATCATTTCTAATCTTTTCTTCATATAAGGCTTGATCCAGAAAGGCACTAAAGGCTTTCAATTCCCACTGACTTCGGTAGAAAAGGATGGATCTGGCCCACGTAACAGCCCTACAGTTGCAGTCAATCAGGGTCCTCCAGCGTGGAGCTCCTTGCAGCATCAAGGCCACTGCACATAAAACATTAACGCAGCACTGCCAGCTACTCCTCCCAAAGTCAGCTGGAGAGACTAGAACTGTGCTGTTTTACTGCATTTGGAACAATTTAGAAATGTCAATTATTTCTAAACCTGTTCATCAAAAGCGACAAAAATAACTAATCCTGCAAGATTTGCCCACCCATTTGACTTTACACATGAGTAGTCCACTGACTTCAACATATAATGAATAGAGATATTGCTTTACATTGACTGCAGTGGGACTACTCAGCTGCATAAAACAAAAGAGGTATGTTCTGCTCTCATTTACACTCCAGCTTCCAAAACCATAAGCCCTATATCGTGCCTGAGAGGAAGCCCTTTGCAAAGAAGAGCCAACTTAGGCAAAGTCTAGCTTCAGCAGGTCTAGAATTGCTGTCATAAGGCAAATTACCTCCCAAGCATCACCACACAGTCTGAGATTGCCCTACAAGCAGCCCACCTCAGTTTCCACCTTCAAGGGACTCCCTAAATAAACTTCATACACAAACTTTGCTTCCAACACCACCTTACAGATTTCCCCAAATCTATACATTTAGCTCCTGAACAAGTCACTCCTCTGCATTTTTCCTGCCTATCCTCTCAATCCCCAGGTTATGGGTTCCTGTGCTAAAATCTTCTCAATCCCTTTAGCTTCTATGTTCTCTTTAACCTCTCTCTCTCTCTCCACTGTCCTGCTGCTCTTTATAGGAAAATCAGTTGAGCCCCACCCAGGTGTGTCTCTTTAGTATCTAGGCTGGCCACAGGCCTCTAGCCCAGAAAAGGGCAATCTACTCTGTTACACTCCGTACGTGGACTGACAACTCCTTCACTGCTCCTTGTCTGTTTTAATCTTTGCTCTTCCTTCTAGTTCATTGCTCCGTTCCATTAGCATTTAGCTAGCTGAAGATGAGAGTCAGCATGTATACATGATGGATGTTGTTTGCATGCAAGGTGAAAGGCTTGGCAGATAGCAGATAGGTAACTGAGATTGGTGCCCCCTTGACTTAGAGGCTTTTCCCCTGTGATGAGATTTGATCCTATCAAGTCAGAGAATTTCCTATCTACTCCCATTACAATATACTTAGAGTAAACAAGTATATGGAGAAAAGAGCCTTCTGCTTTCAGAGAAAGTATGTGGATTTGGTTTCGATTAAAGGCATGTTTTTACATGGCTTCTTTGACAGACTCTCCTGAGACTAGGTAGATGTGGGCCCTAATTCCCTTAAAAATAATCTTTGGTTTTCCTGCTATATGGGTAAGAGAGAGACTGCCTTCCTCATCTCTCTCCTCTGTTCTAGCATCCTGTTTGGCTTTCCACTTTAACAGTATACATGATAAATCATTGGTGACCATCAGCTAAGTCTGTTCTCTGTAGTAATACATTGATAGGAGTTGACCCACCTGTGTGCTTTTAGTTATGTCAGGATTTTATAAGTTCTGTAGACATAACATTATATGCATGTGCCAGGAGGTGTGGCGATAATAGGTGCTGCTGCACCAAAGCCATTTCCCATAACTAATGCAATGATGTAGCTCAGAAGCGTTCTCAAGGGGCCTGATTACATTCCATGCGGGTGGGTATATAGAAAGCTAGCTAGTCACACTGTGTTCTCTCACTGTGTTACTTTCCAAATATTACTTTTCTGTCTAAGCTGTAGTTACCACAGGGATGTTACATCATTCTGAATATGTGAGGAAGTGGCCTGTGTGGTCATGACTGGCAGCAAAGATGGTCTTCAAGAAAGTTTCTCCATTAAAATGTCATCTAGACTATATAAGACATTAAGAACTCCCAACTGTGAAAATATGCTTCTGGCCTCCAGAGGATTTTGACTTTTTTTTCCCTATCCTTTTTTATTAGACAGCCAAGCCCACACCACTCTCTCTGTGTCCGTTTCCTCTTTTTCTAGATGATACTTCCGGTCTCCGAGGAGCTATTTTTCTCCAAATTGGGATAAGAAAAAAGATTACAGGTTTCTGATTCTTTCCCCTCCCCCTTCCCCCCCCCAAACAAAAAAAAAAGTTTATGTATCTCAGTCTTTATGACTGAGGGGGAAACTGATGGTTTGTTTGTAAAGACATAATGGAGTAAGACCTTCAGGCAAGTTACTCCTCTTAAGATACAATTTATTTCAGCCTGAGAATTTTTCTCAGAGGTAGTTGCAGTCCTGCCAACATCTGAAAGCTATAAATTTGGGTGAAGAAATAGGGACACACCTTTAAATTCTATTAAAAAAACTTTGTTTCTAAAAGCTCTTCTATACCAGACAGAATGGAAAAATAAGAAATGTTGCTAAAAATACAGGCCTTGCTCTGCCTAAATCAGTACAGTTGGGGGACAGGATGTGGCCAGTGAGAGCTGAATCTAAAGAGAAGAAGAGTTCTCCAGAACAACTGCAGCAGTGTCCTCTAGTTTTTCTGGTTCAGGGCATACGTGGGATGATGGGAGTGAAGCAGTGGTTGAAGTGGGGAAAATAGAACTAATATAAAAGCAGCACCGAGGACTGCTGGAGTAACTTGAATTAGAGGAGAGAACAGAGAGGAAAAAGCAACCTTTCAGAACCCAAATATTTTTGTTCTAGCCACTCAAGCCAGAATAAAATAAGTGTGTGTGAAATACAAAATGTGTGTCTGGTGAGGTTTCATTTTTCTTCTTAGTTTCAAAAATAAAACAAACAATAGTCATTAGTTTGCTTAGATATGGGAGAAGTACTACAGTGACATAATTTCAACTGAGTTCATGGGAAGCTGCTTTCTCTGTCCCCCTGCTCTTTCCTCCCCCACTTTTAGGGTGTAAATTATTTATATTGGAGGTACTGAACTATGAAACTAAGTCTACAGACAATTTTCAACAACCTAAAGGAAATTATCACACAACAGTTTAGGTTTCCTGCCATATTTTTTTTCCTTGAGTCCCTCACTTTGGATTTTTATTCCATAATATATTTTATAATCCCTTTGTTCCTGCTCCTTTTCAGATGTCTTTCTGGCATGGACTATTAAGTATTCCATTGAAATCCACATACAAAGTCATAGGAGTAGTAGTAAGTTATGGTAGAATTGACATATATGATGGGGCTATGGGAACGCTTGAATTCTAGTTCTGACTCTGTGTGAGCCTTGACAACGCCATGGAAAGGATAATTCACTTGTTCTCCAGGTCTCAGGCTCCCCTTCTGTAAGCATAAGGATTTACTTTCCGCAAGGGGCTATTGTGAAGATTATTCATGTTATAAAGTGTCTTGAAGAACTGCAAACTTTAGCTGACATCCATGGAGACTGAAGTCCTGGCCTTAACTACAAAACAAATACTGCACAGACACTGCTTATGTAAGACTGTCTATGTGCTCCATCGATATACCTAAGTTACACAGTCTTCTAAGCTTCCTTCACCTAAAGGCAGACTGGATAATCACGAGTGGTCCCTTCTGGCCTTGGAATCTATGAAATGTATTGTACCCTTCATTTTGGTTTGTCCCACATTTGGCTCTTGGCAGGCGGAAAGATAGGCAGAAGCAGCAGCCTTTTATTGGTCACAGAACTTTTGAAATATGATTCTGTTAATGTAAGCTCTTCAGGTCTCTGTGTCCATCATACAGGGACAGGCACAACTGTTGCTGCCAAATCCATAAATATTAATTGCCTGATAAAAGTATCCCACTACGGGTGCATTACACTTATATTCTTTGTACAGCATTTTAAAATTAAAAGAGCTATATATCTGCTAAGTAGTATTATTTGCATACGGCTCTTGATCTTTTTTTATTTGGTTTGAGAGTGAAATTGAGAAATGTAAGGAAAAAGTAAAGATCATCCTGTCCTTTTCACTTGGGTATATCGCACCTTGCTATAGCTTTCTAAGGATGAGAGAATGTTGTTGTTGTTTTTATAAAGCTGCAAAGCCTGTTATGAAAGAAGGTGGAATGAATATCAGAGAAAATTAACTTTTAGAAGCCTTATCCCAAATGATATGAACCATTTGTGAATGTTTGACCAAGCTTCAGGGAGGCAGCTGCGGAGCAGAGGAAAGGTAAGGAGTTGAAAAGCACAGCCATCTACAGGGCTAGATGATAAAAAGGAAAAACACTTAGGGAAAAAGGAAGCATTGCAGAGGATGGGGGGGAAAGAATTGGCTGTACATTTTTTTCAGTCTATTTTATTCATTCTTTCATTAAGACTACCCTAATGTTAAGAGCCTATAATGAGTCAAATTCATCCTGCTGAAATTTCATTAGAGTTAATGGACTTATCTTAGGGATGCCCTTGATCTTTGACGATACTGCGTGGGCTGGGTTTTGATCTCACTGCTGGTGTAGAGGCCATTGACATTTAATGGAGTTATTTCTAATTTCCACTGACAAAACAGAGCAGACTCAACCCCCATGGCTTTCAAGGTCTGGTCTACACTACAGACCTCTATTAGTATAACTATATCACTCAGGGGTGTGAAAACGCCACACTCTTGAGCAAGGTAGTTATACTGATCTAACCTGCGCAGACTGTCGGTGGGAGTGGTGCTACCACCTCTTGGGGAGCTGGATTAACTGAAGGGAGAGCTCTACCCTGGCGGTTTATAGCATCTTCATTAAAGCGTTACGATGGCGCAGCCGCATCGGTGGAGCTGCGCCAATGCATTTTAAGTGTAGATATACCCTTTAGGTAGAATGCCACTTACTCTGCATGACTATGATTCAAATTTTACTGGTTCCAACTTTTCTTTAAAATTAGGGTGTGATCAACTTTTTCAACAAATGTTCCCTGGTTGTTTATGTGATACAGAAATTAATTCCTGAAAGAGTAGTAAGCAACGGGCATGTGTCTTTGGATTCTGAGTCCATCAGCACAATTTTCTATGGTTCTGACTTGTCTAATTGTAGCCTGTTGCCCATTTTAGAGGTGGTATGTTACTAACATGCTTTTCTGACTGCTTTATGCACCCTACACTTGGCATGAAGGAAGTAGATAAAAGCATCATACATTATAAGTACTGAATTAACAATGTTTTTCACAATTTACTCTAGGTGGGATGGATTCTCCCCATTTGCCAAAGCAGTTACTCCCCAAACCCTAATGTAATTGCAGAGAACTGAGTACTCACATGCTCTTTATTTCTAAGCCACTTGTTCAAACTTGACCAAGGTCGTTGGGTGCCAGTTCCTCGGCAACTCTCTCAGTTAGAGTAGAGAGTGTTCTACACGATCAGGAACTACTCAGGTTCTTCCAAGATTTAGCATTTAGGGCTTTATTACAAGTCTTGACCTGAGTAAAGGGCTGCATACCATTTGCTATCCCAGGAGCACATCAGGGGCCTAATCAACACTCAAAAAATCACAGTCCCTTGCTTCAGAGGAAAGTAATATGCTACTAATTTGCATCGGTAGCAGATGACTTCCCCTGCCACCGGTTTATCAGTATTGGCCAGTGCAGTATGGCATGGAGCCCAGGCTACACCCCACTCATTCCCCATTCTGTACCACAGACTGGTAAGACAAAACACAAAACATGCATCCTGTCCAGTTATTCGGTGCTTGAGTACTACAGTGGCTTGTTTCTAAACTATTTCTAAGGCACATTTCACCTTACCATTAGTAAATGGACCCAGAAGGGCTAGGCACCTTTCAAAACAGAGAGAAGGTACAATATCTGTCATGAATATGCAGATTAAGGCTTCAATTATGCAAGGAGCTTCTTGTGAGAGATTCCTGTTCTGGGAATGTAGAACTTGACTGAGCTATTCGGTAATATGAAAGACATAGTGAAAACTTCAGATTTTTTCTTTGTTAAAAAAGAAAATCAAGTACCAAACCTTAAATTGAATAAAAAATGGGATTTTATAGCATGCACATAGTAGCCCTAGAACTGGGATTACTACATGGTGCCTAAACAAGTAGTTCTATGGTTTTAGTACAAAATAACTGGCATATATTTTATGGCATAATCAGTATTGTACACATAACATCTGTCCAACAGATGTAGAAGAGTATCTTTGTGCAAAAAAAAAACCAAAAACCTGCAAAAATGTACAATATATAGACCAGACCCAAGCTGATAAATTATCAGCTTGTATACAACATTGCTGCCTTTTATCTAATACATATTTATTGCTATTTATTTATAAAAGGCAAAGACAAAAAAATGCTTAATCTTTTCACTAAAATGGAACAGTAAGGCCACACATAATGGCATCTATGCTATTCGGTTTCTGAAACTGTACATTGAATCCATGGCAATGTTGTTGGAACCCTTAGCTGTGAGCTGGGTTGATTTAAACTGCCCACAAAACTTCTGCAGTTTGACTCCAAACTCTAGTTAATTCATTTACAAGCTAAGCTTAGTGTTTGAGGAGTACATGTAATAAAATCAACAATATAACATGGAGGCCAATTTTTTGAAAAGTTCTGTATTAAATATAATTAGTTTCAATATTGTTAAGGTAACATTTCCATAATCTAATATTGTGATCTTGTTTTTATTACCAAGGATGTTTGTGTTTACAAATCTTTTAAAATGACCAGGATGTTAAAAGTGCTATGTATAGCAGAACTCAGAAATATATAGGTTGTACTAGTTTCATGGACAAGCTGTGACTACACTCAGTTGAAAGGCAACCTGGAAGCACCTTATGTGAACGTGCATAGTCACATTTCACCAAGCTCAGATTCTCCTAGAAATCAATGATTCATAATATATGTGCACAAGCACAGCAGCTGGTTTTGGAACTTGTGTGGAGCTATGATTTCAAACAGGCCTTTAAGAAGTGTTACTGATGCTTTAAAATGAGTAGAGATGGGCCCGAATTGGAACACCACTGTCCGTGCACTTTGGGGCAGTTTGGATCTGGATCTGTGCAGCACAGGGCTGGGCAGCGCAGTTTCTAAAAGGGGTTTACTGTTGAAGGGACAGAGAACAAAATATTGTCCATGGTCGGAGCCCATGAATGCTTCACTCCTTGCTTGAATGGTTAAAAAATAATTTTCCAATCAGCTTAGTCTAAAGCAAGACTTACATTAAAAAATGTAATTTGGGACAAATCAGAAAACAGTGGGACAGGCAGCATAACACTCAGCTTTGACAGCATCTCAATTTCCTCCCCACTACATTTCATTTTTGGAGCCAGAATTACAAAGAGGCCAAGGTGCCAGCCTGTTTAATATGCAAAGTCAGGCCTTTCTGACTTCTGAAGTGTTCTGATGACAGGTTCTGGATGATTTTTAAATAACAATTTCTTTGTCCACAACTGTGAAAAATCATCTTGCCTTCTTTAAGCAGCATTAACTTCAAGGCTACACCAGCTGCCAGCAGATGCTTGTTTCGGTAGCTCAAGTGCTGAGGACAGATAGTATTGGCAGGGAAAACAAGTCAGATTTATAAACAGGATGCTGATGCAACTAGCAAGCTTTTTCATTAAAGGAAAAAAACTTAAAATTGATTTAGCAACTTCAACTTACACATCCTAAAAATAGCCTTGCAAGCTCAATGGTTTGTGTTAAAGATGCTTATAGATATGCAAAATATAAAGATCTGAATAGTAAGAACTTCTGCTTTAGAATGTACATTAAGCTGCTACCTTTTAGATATCCAGGGGAAAATTCACCCTATATAGAACACTGCACAATTGGCGAGGTGAACTATAAGGTATTTTCCCCCCCTCTTTTCCTTTCTCTTGAAACATCAATTAGCGACCACTGTCAGAGGCAGGGTACTGGTCTACATGAGGCATGTTCTGATCTTGTATGGCAATAGTTACCTTCCTACAGTACTTTAAAAAATACCACAGCAATAAGGCTCTGTAGCTATTCTTCGAGGCATTACAAACTCAGAAAGCAATAAAAGTAACATTTGTAATGTTACATTCTTCGTGTTAAAAATTGTAATGGTATGAAATACACATAACCATCCTAGGCATACATTTAAAACTTAGGCAAATTTTTCACAATCTTTCTAAACAGAGACAATTGTTTATGTAAAACTTTAAAGCAAAGTTAGGTGAGCTAATCAAAATGATTTAATAAAAATTATTTCATTTCAGTTAATTATCTGTTAATCAAATAATTAGCTTCTGTAAAATTAATCCATGAATTGTTGGCAGCAAGACTGAATTTTTATAGGCTTGAAATGTAATTTATTAGACCCATAATTTTGTTTATAAGTGTGAAAAATTATGTCTGTGTTATGAAAATGTGCTCAGTAATATTTGTATGAGATCTCTATCATCCTTATTTTGCTTAATATTTGACCAATTTGTCACAATTCAGTCTCAGAAATGGTACCGGGAAGGCCAATTTCTGTTTTTCTTAGAGGCATTGGATGAGATTTTCAGTTCTCATTCTTGATAAAAATTATTATTAGTATAAACTAATTGCAATTATCTTTGTCATCTCTGAATTAGGCCCCAGAATCCCTATTCAGGGAAGTATTTATGCAAGCATTTTTGTGGAGTGATTTCCTGAATCAAGATCCAAATCCCTATAAATTACAGAGCAGAATCTCTTCCTTGTGAAATTGTCATTCCTACCGTTACTGAAAGGCCCCTCAGGAGACCATTGGCATATTTGCTTGGGTCTTTTTGGTTGTTTCTCTGAGTAGAACAGAATCCTTAAAATCTATTCAATTTCAAAACAATGCAATTATCTCACTTCTTAGATATAGTTCCAGTGTGCTTAAAGGTCCTGATTCTTGTTATGCTTTCTCCAGAATTGATCCCAATGTCACTGGCGTCAATAGGAATCTTTCCATTGACATTAGTGGATTTTAGATCATCCCTTTGCTGACCTTTTTGAAGCATCTCTATGATCTGCTTCACCTTAAGTGGAGTGAAAATCCTTACTGGTGGCAGTCTGCCAGTAACATACACCAAATCATTTTGTACTCAATCCCACGGACATCAAAGGCAGTCTTTTCCCTGACTCTGATGGTGCTAAGGCTTTTTTTGAAGTCACTTCAAATCCCTTTCTCATTATTTTACCTCCACTTGTACTGCTAGTATGCTGTATATAAAGTGTGAGTGTATTATTGTTGGCAGTGAATTGTTGGACACTTAGGGCCATATCTGGAAACTTTACTGCCATAAGTAATCTTTTCTTGACCCCGTAGTTTCACTGATTTCAATGAGACCTCAGACATGTAAGGATTTCACAATCAGACCCTTAGCATTTATTTAAAAAATAAAAGGAGGTGGCAATATTCTCCCTTGCCCCCGAATAACTTTTAAAAAATTGTTCCAAAGTTCAGGTAGACCATCAAGCTTTTTTTGGTAAAGCAAAAAAATGCATGTAATTATAAAGCTTCAGTCAGTTCTGTTTCTCAGTTAAAATATTTCAGGTGTAGTAAATGGCATGCAGTGAATTAGTAGAGAACCGTGAAACAGACACTTATTACATATGACTGTTAGGAAAAAACTCATCGTTCTCTTTCAGAGCAAGCATGATGTCAAGGAGAAAGCCCCATTTTCTGTCTCAATATTATAACACTACAGTGGCACCACTGCAGCACTGCCACTACTCCACTGTAGCATAGACACTTACTACAGGGCCTTAGAGATTTTTTCTGTAAATGTAGTTAATCGACCTCTCTGAGGGCTAGTCTACACTGGCAGCAGCAGTCAATGGGAGATACGCAAGCTGCATAATGTAGCTTGCATATCTCCCATCGACATACTTACATTGACATACTGAGGCATCTTCACAGCGCTGTATTGATGGGAGACGCCCTTCCGGTGACTCTGCCTTCCACCTTTCAGGGAGGTGGACTAATTGAGTCGACCAAAAAGCACTCTCCCATCGACTGAGGAGGTCTACACTGACCCGCTCAATCGATGCCACTGCATAGATGCCTGCTGCCAAAACAGTGCAGACGTACCCTGGGAGGTGGTAGGTAAATCCATAGAAGAATTATTTTTCCATTGACATATCTTTGTCTACAGTGTGGGAGTTGGGACCCTAAGTATGTCACACCAGGCGTGAAGTTTTTCACAGGCCTGAGTGAAGTCACCTAAGTTTTAGGTGTAAATCAACCCTGAAATCTAAATAACTCATTTACAATGGCCCCAGAAAACACAGGTACAATAAAAAAATCATGTCAGCCAGTGCAAACAGGGAGGGATGGAGTTTGGATCCATAATAGGTTTAGACTGAGATAAAATTGCATAGCTAAATCAGCACAAAGACTATGGGTTGAAATATGACAGTCCAAAGTTTCACGAGTGGCTCTAATGAGATCTCAACCAACCTGAGCCAAAATCTTTGAGACTATATGGTCATTGCATCCAAACTCAAAAAGAGGCCTCTTCTAGTTGCAGATCCAAGCCAGAATTATAATCACAGGTTCAGACCAGGGGCATCTCTCCTAAAATTCAGACATTTGTTTGGTCCACCAAGAACTTAGCACAGGGATGTTTGTTGCCCAGAGACAGCTGCGATTCGACAAAGGTTCATTTCATAAATTGAGACTGGCAAGTAGTGAGGCCCAAGTCCTCTTAACTCCTATTGAAATCACTGGGAGGTCACAATGATCTGCCACTTCACAGGAACAGGTCCTTGATGTGCACAATAAGTCAGCTGTTTATTTTATAGGAACACTTCAGGATGCATACAGCTGCTCATCATCTGTATGTGTTTTGGGCCGCTTCTGATGGTCTCTCCCCTAACCCTACTATTCCATTCTGCTCTGCCTATTGGAGGCTCACAGAATTACTCCCTTCTTGCACATAAGGGGTGAAATCCAACAACAAGGCTAAGCACACTAAAGCAATGCATAGGCCTTGTGTTGGCCTCCTACATAGAGGTGAATTGTACCTTGGGTGCAGAGGTTTCTCTTTTTTTTCTATCAGAATTCTCTTACTTAACCAACATCCTTATCATATGTTTATTTGGGGTGGGATTTTTCAAGAGCACCCCGCATTGGCCTACATCTCTCCCTATTGAAGACAATGATCAAACTTTCACTGATTTCAATGGGAACAGAGGTAGGCCAACACTGAGGTCTTTCAGAAATGTCATCCACATTTTATTATTTTATAGTTGAGAACCAATGAACAGAGTCAGACCGGGTAAGCGGGGCTCGGTTTCCAGTTAGGCACAGTAAGCATGTGCCTAGGGGCGCCTTAAGAGTGGCAGATTATCACCAATTTGGGGGCCTCACACAAGTGCCAGAACCCTGACCCTGCCCCTCCTCCTCTCTCCCAGGGCCCCCCACTATCCTGCTCCTCCTCTTCCCCCCCGAGACCCTGCCCCCTGGCAAGGCTGGAAATTAGAGCCCAGGGGTGTTTATATTCCCCCTGCCTGGAGCTGGCCGAGCATGTAAGGTTTGAGGCCTTGTTTTTGGCTAAGCTTAGGCCTTGTTCTTAGGCTAAGCAGCAACAGCCATAAGCTAAGTGGCATGTAGTAACATCTTCACATTCCTGAATTGACTTCAAAACTACGCTGTATCAGGCTGTTAAAAAGGTGCCACTGTCTTAATAGTACCTACAACCACCTGATAAAGAAACAGATCCGGAGAAAACTCTCTTTGATAGCATTCTGTCTGGCAAGGAATCACTTACCAACAGTTCTAGTAGTAAAATCTACACTTCTTATTGTTTTGCCTTTATGGCACCCAATTCTCTATTGTTTATCTGACTGATGTCTGTCTCATTCTTGAATTGTTTCTGTCTGTTGCATAATTAAGATAACTAAGTGATCAATTAAGATGGTCGGGTATGATTGGTTAAAGAGTTATTTTGCAATATGTTAGGATTGGTCAAAGAATTATTTTGTAATATGATTAGATAAGATTTAATTAAGCAGGGCTCAAGTTTCACTATAAAAACTGAGGTCCAAGAGGGAGACCAGCTGGAAGAAGAATCAAAAAGGAAACAAGACAAATAAGAAGGAAAGACCTGAACGAAGAAGGATCCACCTCAAAGACACTGCCCAAGATCAGAGCTGCTAAGATCCTCGGCACGACCGTGATGTGCAGCAACCAGAATCCAGATGAGACTGACCAACAGAGGAAGTCTGCCTGATCAGGATTGGTGAGCATAGCCTTGTATGCTTAACATGGCCACTGTGTTTGATAATTTGTTAATAAATAGAGGTTAAAGGTTATTACTGTGTAAGACTCTCTTACTGGTAAAAGATCCTGCAAACCCACAGCAGTGTACACCCGGAGCCCTATGACTTTGGGAAAGGGTGTGAGGACTTATGTTAACCAAATTAGTTTCACCCAGAGCCCTATAGACTGGGAATGGGTGACCCTGAGCCCTAAATTATTAATTGAGAAAGGGTAGGTGCCTTCTGCCCCCTGGAGCCCTACGGATTGGGAACCGGTTGAGAGGATGCCTTTGAGCCTTAAGGTGTGAATTGGGAAAGGTGGGAGTGCCTAAATTAATCAGGGTACACCTGGAGCCCTATGGATAGGGAAAAGTTGGGGTGCCCTAGTGTGTGGGTAACAAGCCAGTTGCCCCAGCCCTTCTTCCCCCTAACCACCCACATGGATCTGGCCTGGCCTGCCTCTGTCCCACCTGAGGCAGAAACTTTGAAAATGATTTCCCCAATATTAAAAATACACCTAAAGAATATTTTAACATGTTCCTACCATTTGTGATTAGCACATCATTCAGACATGACAGCTGGTAAATCATACACACAGGATGGATTTGTTGAAGAAATGTGCCATATTAACCCCACTAAAGGAGCTAATTGCTTCAGGTAAATTTGGCAAAGCTTAATTGTCTCAACTTAGCTGAGGGATGTAACTATTCAATTGCAAAAGGTCATCAATAAATGCCACATATACACATGCCACATATTCAACATACTTATTTGGCTGGCAGTATCGAAAACAAATTAGGATGGAATAGGGTCAGTCAGAATAGATTCACAACCATTTAATGCATCTCTAGTAGACTTTTGAAAATCTACTGTATGCATTTCAGATAGGTGCACTTTTTTTTTTTTTTTAACAGATCAAAGCTAGTTTTGTGTGACTGGTTAAGCCAACAGGAAGAGGGTGATACTAAATGAGAGCCTGCTTGCTATTCTACAATTAGGAGTTTCATGGGGTTTTCAATAAAAATGCTGTAACAGATTTAAGAATTATGTGAGAGTTGAAGTTTTGCATACAAGGTTTTAAAATATGGGGTATCTTTTGAATAAAGTAGCCACATTAGCTGGGTCATTTTGATATCATAAGGTTTTTGAAAAAACAACTGTCTATTTTGGAATATTTTAATTCTTGTATTATTCAAATGTGATTGATTTAACAATTTTAAATGTAGCAAGCAATTAATACAAAAATGGTCGTCTTGTATGCATTTGAATACTACCTTAAAAGACAGACCCATAAAGTGGGTGATGCACTGTATATTTCCAATGTATATATAATTTTACTACATTGAGTATGGATAGCCATCTTGGACTGTTCATGATTTAATGGGTAAGAATGCATATTTGTAAAGTTGTCTGACCTATGTGATAGGCTGCTGTCTATGGTATCTGCTGCCATACATTTACATGAGGGAGTATTGAGGAGCATACGTACGAAAACCATTTGCACATAGAAATGTACATTCAAATAGTTTCCTTATGCATTTATAAAGAGAAAAACACTATTGGATTGACCCATTTCTACAGATAGCCGCATCCTACATAACCCCAAATGTATAATGTTTGTGTGGTGTAGTATTTTGGTGAGCTGGAAAACATTTTCTGTCACTATTCCCTAAAATAGATAAACAAGTTCACATTGGCTGTTCTGATGCTCCTTTCATTTTCTGAGAGAAACCAAGGACACACAAGTTATTGGGCTCAATACAGGGGGAACTTGGTGAAATTTCATGGCTTGCTATAGAGAGGTCAGACTACATGATCTAAGATCCCTTTTGACCTTTAAAAAAAAATTTATGAAGTTATGAAGTAATTGAGTTTTATTCTGGGAACTAAAACTAGCATTTTCATGTGTGAGTATTCATTCCAGAAGTACACCTGCTTTCATCCAAGCAAGGAATTGAAATACCTTGTGACTTTAATCATAACTACTCAACACAGAACAAATATCAAATGCGCCCCATGAACCATTCACAATGAATTTATAGTGTGGAAATAAAAACTGTCAAATAATGAATGGATGCAAGAAAGTCACAATCTGCTTCTTACAGACATTCTGGGAGCAGTGAGGAAGGCTAACTTAGTTGGATTATACGTTGTTCATTGTGAATCATTCATTCAGCTCTTCTTGAGAATGTGGGCAGGAGTTATCTCTGAAACTAATGTAATTACTTTTTGCTGTTCTGTTATATACAGCACCTCTCTCAGGTGTGAGCGTAAGGAAATGAATGATAAATATGACAGGGAACCCCGGTTCACATGGGGAAATTGAACTAACCCAGGGGATGATGCTCAGAGGTTGTAATATCATGACACTCAATGGTTTCTCCATCAGTTGGTTATTTCAATAACCACTTGTTATGTCACTCACCTGTCTTAGAATGGCAATGTTCTCACAGGCTCTGTCCAATTAGAAACTGAAGTAAAGCACCTCTGCCTGTGGGATTTTGTTCCAGTTTAGGAATGTCCGTCCCATGCTGCTGCTGCTGAAAAATCTCCCCAATGCTTCTGGATTGCTCATGACAAATAAAGAATTCAGATTTCTCACTGATTAACTGAAATAGCAGGGAAACAGCATACAGCCAGACAGTGAAAGTACCACAGCCGTTGCTACTGACTGTAGACCTCCCTTATGTGGCTACAGCATCTGTACCTTGTTTCTCTCTTACTACCACTAAAGAAAAAGCTCATTTAATGGGGGTTTCATTTTCTATGGCATTTATTTTACACTTAATAGATGTGCATTGTTACAGTGTATTCAGGGCTGGGCCACAGTTCCAGAATCATTTGAGGGGCCACTGTTGTATCACAATTAAACTTTGTACATCTTTCCTGCGCATGTCTGTATCTGTAGGCTGTGCACATAGTAGCTAGTGTAGCTTACACAAAGAAAAATTCACACTGCTACTGCTTATCTGAATACAATACTCCTTTATAAAACAGTGTTTAAATTCTAACACAGTACTTTACATCTGTACCTCTGTTGTTTGTATGAAGACCTGTGTTAAGCTTTTGGCAATCTGACTCATTTACTTCTGAAATCACAAACTTTAATAGAAACACATAGTGCTGGCACACAAAACAAACACATGAAAACAGCTAAATTGGAATTTAAGAGACAGAAACAAGCTTTTGGTAGAAGTGGATTATTTAAGAATAGCCATCACAAGGGTAACAACATGTCACTCTGGGTTTATGCTCCAACATTTTTAGAAAGCAAAAAATATTCTCTTCAATTGTATTAAATTACAAATAAAAGACAGAAAAGTACTGCCAACCTATTTATCTCCTTCCACATAAGCTCTGTAAGAGTCAGATCATTTTCCTAAATAGCGTGTCAATACTGTTGCACCTCATTTGAATTCAATTTACCCTTAATGAAATCAGATGCCTTTTACCTGCTTGTAGGGAATAACTAACTAATTTTTTATAAAAGCATCAGATTCACTATGCTGAGTAAAAGAGTTGTCTACTCATGACTTGCAAGGGAGAAGATTTATTTGGAGTGGTATCAATGTGATATCCTGTATTAGTGGTGTATAGGACTGTAGAATCAGATTTTGAGCTTAGAGGAGGACTTCAACTCATTGAACATGACTGGAAACAAAATCTCTTTGCTTTAATTTAGTTCAAAATATCCTATACAGTCTACACTGAACTCAGACAGAATTATGATTGTACAACAGACATTGTAACATTAGTAAAATGGATGTGATGGAAAGTAAATTGTGTCAGGTGAGCACTCTTGATTGACATCAGTCTATATAGCATATCTGGTATCAAATTTATCTCCATTGTGCTAAAGATAAGAATAGTTTAAACTTAATAAAACAAACTTTTCTCATTAAGACAAGACAATACATTTTTACAGTTTTTCAAGACTTCAAATGTTGAATCTCAAGTCCTCTACTGAGTTACTTAATGTTTGCTTCGAAACCAAAATGCAGGCTTCATTAGTGCTAACATCATGGTAACACTTCATATTCTATAGCAAGCTCAGTTATTTTGAGCCAAATGTTTCCCCCCATACTTATACCGTTTGTGCTTCATGCTTAGATCAAGTGGCCTTTGGTTAACAACCAGAAAAGTGGCAGTTCAAGTACAACAACATGTTTTCCCACCCAAGAAAGCTGTAATGCAGGACAGCTGACCTAAAAAATTGTAAGCATGAAATGCACAGCCATTTGCAATAAACAGTTACCAAATTGGACTATGTGCAGAATGGTGGACTAAAAAGTAAGTACTGGAACTACAACTTTTATCCAGTTTGATATGTTTCCTGAAAGGGGCAATAATCAATTATAGTCTTGATCATGCATAAAACCATTTGAGAAACTACCAAAAGAGTTTGCCATTGGGAAATTAATGTGGTTTAACCAGTTTTAATGGTACAAAGAATGAGCCAATGGACTTTCCATTCTTTGCATGTTTGCTCCCCTCATGGGTTCATTACCTTTCACAAAGAAATTTTTAACTATCAAACTTGTCCATAAATTTTGCCGCTGAGGGTGAAACCATCCAGTTAGCATATACACTATCATTTGCATATCTTGAAAACACAGAGTTAGTGCCATCGAATCTTGTGAGTGGAACGGGGCTCTCCTCAGGCCAGTTCGGGTATGACATGCCTAAAAATGAAAACAGATAATTTTTTCTGCACTGAAGAACCACAACTTCATGTGCAGACAGTAAGGCCCTTGGCAAAACTCCCTTCAATACTTTAAGCCAGACAACTGGATTTTGTCCCCAATCAATTGGTATAAACTGTGTTTCAAAGCCCCGAAGCACAAATTCTGCTGAAGGGAAACACCATGAAAAAATAAAGTGCTGTCTTGATTAAAAAAAAATAAAAGTATGTATATAAAAGTTAATAATTTTTCTTCTGATAGCCTCCAACTTTTCACAATTTTTTATCGTTTCATGACAACATAATAGCAAATTGCTTTGCAAGTGAAGTTATTGCAACTGGACGTTCTTGCTGTACATACAATGCTGCAAGCAGTAATAAGCCTATTTAAGGCACGATCCAATGTCCATTCAAATCAATGGAAGTATTTCCATTGACATTAACGGGTGTCTTTCCATTGGCTTCAGTAGGTTTAGGATGACACTCGTATCACCCGTCATGAATCTCCCAGTTACTTCTGCTTAATTTTGGGAAAACCCGGGAGTATAATGGGTCGGATCCTGCAAGGTTCTGAGCGCTCAGGCTCTGATCAAGCCAAACATTTAAATACAGGCTTAAACTTCAGCATATGAGTAAGTCCCACTGACTTCAGTGCTGCTATTCCTGAATGTCATTTGAAGATCAAGCTTAAGTATATTGTTGCACTGTTCCCAAAATGCTCGGCATCTTGCAGATTTAGCGCTATATATATTTTTAAAAACACCCCCAGGCCAACATTTTCAAATATAGAAGCCTAATTCTGTTGCTTATTTAGGCACCTAAATGCTCAGATTTTCAGAAGCATTCAGCAGTTCGCCTTAACTTCTATGGGAACTGTTGGGTGCTTAAGCCCTTTTGAAAATCTGACTACTTATTTAAAATCCCAAATATGTACCGGGCACCCATTTTTAAAAATCTTGTCTGGGGAGCAGAGGAAAAATAAAAGATCCAAAGATATTTACTAATTACAAATACATAGAGTAATGGAAAAGCTTCAGCTTTTAAAAAAAGGTTTTACTGCTTGAGAAATGAAAAAAATTATCTTTGAAGTTAGTAAATAGCCAAAAACAAAGAATATTTAATCAGGAAACAAAATATAGGAGTTTTGGCAAGAACCATTTTTACTGTCCAGCTCACCATCACAATATGAAAGCACATGTTCCTTTTCAAAACACTTGCTCCATCATTCAATCAGGGCTGAGTGCCGACAATTGCATGATAAACCCAAGGATGTGAAAACAGTTCAAAGTATTTTTATAGTGGCCATCATCAATTCAATTTTCAAAAGACTATATAGATGCATTCAGTCACCCCTATCTTCTGTAAATTTTAACCTGATCTCATTCCATGTCGCCTTAAGCAGAAAGTTCTGCCTAAGGACTTAAAAGGTGTGAACAATATCTGAGATTCAGGAATCCATCTGGATAAACATAAAACTATCAAATTGGGCCACACTATTGAACTGAGCCAAAAAAGGTGTTTAGCAAATGGTTTTTGAAATCCCTGTGACTTAAATTAGAGATGTAGAATCTAACGTATTTTCCAACTTCACCCCCACAACACAGAAAGAATATTTTCACTGGATATTTGTTTCTTAGCCTTTTTTAAAATTTCCCCTGAGAGTACTTCCCTGATCTATTTATTTCTCTTTATCGTATGATATATATATATATATATATATTTGGTAATTTTACTTATTTTCACATCCTTATTTTAATCTTTTTTTTAAACACAGCTGTAAGACGCCTAAAATATGATCCTGATGCAAAGTTTGACATTTACAAATAAAAAAAAAAAGCTTTCCAAGCAAATTTTGATTGGTTTCATTCACACAAGAAACACTCTAATGGGGTTACAGAGTCTGAGGAGAGTGCAGAAGAAAAAAAATCACTTTTTTGGTGTTGCTAGAATCTAGTAAATGCATGTGAAATTCTACCATAGAGTTTGTTTTCAATCCATGTGGAGGGGAGGGTTCGAGGGAGGGGAGCATTATTACAGTCCACGAGAGGTGTCTCCTCTTCTGAGAGCCCATCATCATAAAGTAAGGAGTCAGAGGGCGTGGAAGCTGCAAGATCTAAGTAGTCCTGTCAAATAAATAAATAAAAGGCTGGGTTACGATAAGTGACAAGGCCATTCTTCAGCTATAGCTGCAACTGCAAACTCAAAGTGGGCCTTTCTGTAGAGAATACCAGTTGCTTAATCTCCTGTCTTCCACAAGAGTAGTGTCCTTGGCAATGCGCTTGTTTGCAGAAACAGTAGACACATTTTGACAGAAACATGCTCAGTCAGAGCTTCTCCTTTTTCATACGGCTTGCCAGCAAGTTAATACAGCACTCATAAATCTCACAGATAGATATGCTTTAGCCTCAGCTTCCCTCTATGCCTGAGAGTCAATGGGAGAAGAGGGCGCTTAACAATGCCAGGAAGGTGCTCTCCCCATTTTTGTTTTGTTTGTTTTGTTTTTAACTATGATAAACATTTCAGACAACATTGCCCAGTGTCATGTTACTATCCAGTCACTGGATTATCTGAGATATTCTGTCTGGATATGGCATACAAAGCAGACACAAATTTGTGGGTTAGAAATCTATTTTTAGTTCAATATGTTGCTTTTGTAATAGTGTTTTTGGCACCTCAAAAATAAAACTTTCCTCTTAATTTGCCTTTCACCATCATTGATTTAATTTTTATTTTTAACATTTTCTTATAGAGCATAAAGCTCCTTTTTTGTTCACTTTTTTAGTCTGTGTCCAGCATTACTATCAGCAATACGCACCCATTCCCAGAATGGGTTAGTTCACTGTTCTCCCTCTAACGAATTTGTAACAGAGCAACTATATTGTAAGTTCTCCCCCTGAGAGTAACTATTGCTGAAGATGTTCAGTGTTTTTTGTAAAGCCAGGATTTTGCATATAAATGCATACATACTTATTTTTAATCACCAGTCTCCACTTCTGTGTGCACGCGTGCACTTTTGTGTGCTCATTCAACTACACATGCCCTTTTCCAGCACACGCAGATCACTGGATTTTTACGTGCAAAACTTCCATTTGCACTGACAGAATTTCTATGTCCAAGATGTACCAAATAAGTGCACATACAGGTGTTAATATTGGGAAATGTCCATTTAGGTGTACTAGGTACTGATGGAGATACTACTCATGGGCTTTAAATTAAGTGCATGCTTCAGGATCACTGTGCTCATCGCTCTGGAAGATCATGTCCTAGATGAGGATGGGTAAAGGCACACTGGCAAAGAAGTCCTTTGACTCCCCAAGAACATTTCTATCCGATTATAAATTTTAAAGTAAGCAGATTTGGAACCAAATGGCTTTAATATTTTGTGGCTGTTATCACATCTTTAAGACATCACAAGTCAGAAATGACAACACTTGCTTTGCGATATTTTATTAATTTAGTTTGGGGCTTCCTATATTCATTGATTAGGCAGGAATACAAATTAAAATGAACTCTGCAATAATGAATTTGTTACTAGGGAAACTACCTGGTTGAAATAATCAACCACACAACATTTCTAGTCTGAAACCTTTGAAATCACCATACAGAAAAAAAAGTGAACTGCTTTTTGAAAGCTATCTGCCATCTGGAGGAAACAAGGTTTTTGGAGCCTTAACTCCTGAACAAAATCAGAACGTTTCTGATTAGAAATGTATTTCTCTTAGCTACACCCAAGCCTACAAAACTTTCCCAACTAGTTTTCATTAACTGTGCAAAACTCAGCTTGCAGCACACTTACCCGACTCTTCACCATCATTTTCTCCAGTTCTTTGCTGATGTCAGCAAATGTTGGCCTCTTATCTGGTTCCTGTTTCCAGCATCTCAGCATCAAGTTATACCTATGAACCAAAGTCACAAAAAATAAGATCCCGCATTCACAAGTGGTTTGATTTTCCTTTCTTCTCAAATAAACCCACAGTACAATGATCTGGCCACTCTTGTGAATGCCACTCAAAGAAATACCTCAATCTTTTTTTTTCTTATTATTTATGTAGCTAAACAATTTCTCCATGGGACTATTCCCTAATAATGCACTGAGAGTCACATGAGTGGACCTTTACTCCCGTGAGATCCTGCATGTAATTAAAGGACCATACACGTGGATTTCTTTGCAAGTTTGGAGTCAAAGGCAGTGATGATATCCCAAATTTTCAATAACCAGTTCTATAATGGCAGGTCATATTTAAGAACCTATTCTGAACTTCGGACTACTCTCCACCAGAAATTGACTCTGCCTTGTCAATTTCGGAGGCAGAGCTGGGGCATACTCTCCGCCATGAAATTGACAAGGCAAAGTCAATTTCGGCGGCGGAGAGGGAGACTTGGCATCGCAGCCGAGAATCTCTGCTGTGAAACTCGCTCTGCGCTGCCAAATTCGAAACCCCTCCAGCGCCCTGCAGAGCGCAACGGGAGGACGCTAACAACCGGTTCGCTGCCTTTTTTTTATTTTAAGAACCGGTTCGTGCGAAACCCGCCAGCGCCCCGCAGAGCGCGACAGGGGAGGACGCTAACAACCGGTTCGCTAAATTTTTTTAATTTTAAGAACCGGTTGGATATCATCACTGGTCAAAGGGTATGTCTACACTGCAGCTAGGAGGAGCGATTCCCAGCGAGAGCAGACACTCACCCTCACTCACCTTGAGTTCATGAGCTAAAAAACAGCAGTGTAGATGTTGTGGCCCTGGTGGTGGCTCGGGCTCGCCTGCCTGGCCCCCGGGCCACCAGTGCTTTAACATCCACACTGCTATTTTTAGAACACAAGCCGGAGATGAGTGAGGATTAGTGTCTGCTCACGCTGCTCTGCTGACATCATTACACTTCATCTAGAAGAACAAACAACCATTACAGGAGGAGCTGAGAGTGATGCCTATAGTTAAGCTGTCTAACACTTTCCACATACCAGATTCTTGCAAACTTTCCTTTGAGATGCTTTCACATCTCCATTGTTTGCCTCAGGCCTTTAGCATCTGGCAAGGGAAAAGCCTACAGAAAGCTTTTTCTTTCTTGTATGAAATTCCATTCAGCTTCGGCTGAGATATAAACTGCTAAAAATAATTTCCCTTCTCTTGCTCTCCTTCCTCAAGAAAACGTTGGCTGCCTGCTTAAGATAACAACAGAGCACATGAATATTCCAAAGCCAGGTTCGCACTGCTGCCAAACCAGCAGCGCCACCACACTGTTCTGGGAAAAGCTGGGAGCAGCCGTAACAGTGGGGAGAAGAAAGACCTAGACTGGGCTTCCCTTCTCTGGATCCAGCATCTGGACCTAGTGGTCTATATGTCCCTCTGAGGGCACTATATAGAACAGGAGCTTCCACCAATTCTCAGAGGAGAAGGGAAGAGAAAGAGAGAAGTGGGTTAGATAGGGTTCCTCCATGACCACTCTACTCTTTCTGGACACAGCAGCCCACCCAGATAATGTAGTTAGACCCTTAGCTTAAATGGTAGAACACTTCTGCTGCAGTGACGACGTCTCAGGATTCAACCCCTGTTAGTACTACAACTGTAAAATAATGAGGTTTTACCTTTTTCCTTAAAAGCCAACCAACCCTTTTGAAATTATACTAATGAACCCGAATGTATAAGAATGCTATTTTGGTTGCAAATCAAGTACTTGAAAGTTTGGACGCACCAGATTGACAGTTGGCTGTGCAACCTTAATTCACACGCCTCCCACCCACCATAGGTATATGCATTATGATACTATGCAATCATGTCATTAAGGACTGCTTCAGAAATGCATGCGCATGGGGGGGAGGGCGCAGAATTAACCTAAATAATGTTCTTTTAACCTCACTTTTTTGTATTAAAGATGGAGTGAACTGGTTCAGAAAAGTTTGCATACCTATACAAAAGGGGGCAAGGTTATACATCATCTCCTCATGGCTAGATTGCAGAATTTGGAACATTCATAGAAAAATGGTTCATATTAATGCAATCTTTAATGTCCTAATATAAACATTTACCCAGACTGTTCATCTAAAAGAAACAACAACAAAGCCATCAAACAGTTCCTTCCCCCCGCAACTTACACAACATGGGTAACTCAAAAAAGTATAAACAGTGGAATATAAGTGGGGGGTGGAGAAGGGGACATTTTGAAGGGAAGGGAAGAAAGGTGAAAATTATTTAAAATATTTAATTTTGTTGAGAGAAAGTCTGGACTTGAGACCTTTGAATTTCTGACCAGATCTAAGTTCAACAGTGTCTCAGTAGTATCTGTGTATATGGTGCACAGAAAAACAATGGCTGTTCTATTTATGCTGCTTTTTCTTACCACAGGTGTGGGCAAGATTATTGAAGGACACCTAAAGGGATCTTGTTCTTATTTTCCAAAATTCAAAAGAGATCATACAGACCCTCTAGTGAATATGGCTTAATAGAGCCTGATAACCCTGTCTTAAATTTATCCGTAAACGTATTTCCAGTTCTATGTGCTTCATTTTTAGACGCCATAGAATATCCATGGAGACGAGATATTTCTCTCTCATTGAGATTTTCCTGGTTAGTTGCCATTTGTAAATAAGTCAGTCAATAACATATGAACTGTCTTACACTGAAATGACCCACCTAGTCACAAAATGTGTCATACAGGCACTAATTTCTGGGTCAAGGTATCTTCTCTTCAGAGTTGATCTATTCTGTGCACTACCAGAAAAGTCAGACAACTGACAATCCATTTGCTGGGAGCACATGGAGCACAGATAATAAAATAACCACCTTATTTGCAAGAAAGTGGGTTCCCAGTATTTGGATGTGCTCCAACATATCTTGAAGAGGTCAATCATCACTATGTTAGATGCATTTTTCCTCCCAAGTTCTGAATATTCAACCCACACTTTTTCATTTGCTTAATGAGTGCTTTATCCAATTTTCAGCAAGTACGTTGGCAAAATCTGTGAACATTTGGACTACTCCATATCTTTTCCTGCACATGTAACACAATTATCACCCCTCCTGTTATTTCTGTTTCCCACCTCCTTTTTTCGAGGATATTTCTATTAATCCGAAAAAAGCAAGAACTACTTACATTTCTTCACTGCAGTTTTCTGGTCTCTCCATTCGATAGCCGGTTTTTAAAAGGTTAAAGAGTCTTTCAGGAGCAATTCCAGGATAAGGGTTACCTCCCAGGGTTACAATCTCCCATAGCAGAACTCCAAATGACCAGCTGAAAAGAAAGAAAGGAAGGAAACGTTTACTTGGATTGCTAGGATTTAAGAGCTTAATATGGCCCCTATCAAGCAAATAGTACAGTAACACCTACAGGTTCCAAGATCAAGTCTCCATTACGCAAGGTCTTGTATGGACAAGTAGTAAGAAACAGTCCCTGCCCCCATCTATTACATTCTAAATAGACATAACAGATCAAGGGTGGGAGTAAGAGATTCAAAATATAACAAAACGTGGGGAACTGAGGTACCCAGAGTGTAAGGGACTTTCTCAAGGTCACATAGTAAATTTCTGGGAGAACTGGAAACTGAACCATTTCAGTTCAGTGACTTTACCACCAGTCTTTCTTTGCATGCATCTAACTATACCCACCTAAATGAATCCCCCCTTGATTTTAATAGGCCTACTTGTGCTCATGTAATGAATCAACTCCGTCATTTTGTTCTTGGCCTGATATAGAAAATAGAGCTGGTCAATTCTATTTGGAAATTTGAAATGCACAAAAAATGGTGACAATTTTATTTTAAAAAAAGGAAGAAAACAGATTAAATTATTCTACCCATGTTTTTTGACCAGCTCTATTACAAAGGCCTTGACACAAAGGGCTTGAAATAAGGGTGTGTGTCGTCGTCCCCTCCCCTCCCCCCCCGCCAAAAAAAAAGTTCCTTTCCCTTAATGGAAGCCCTATTTCAGAGAGAGAGGCTTGAGCAACCAAACTCTAATCCAGACCCTCCATTAAAACACCCTAAGATTCTAGTGTTCACAATGAGGGGTGCAGGAAAGCAGGCAACACTCCATTTTTCCACTCACAGATGGGATGCCTCTGAGAACGAAGTTATGTACCAATTGCAAAACACATTCATTTTTGTAGTCTGCTTTTTATGCAAGAGCTCCATCTTTAAAAGGGACCTAGGAAGAGTTGGGCACTTGAATCCGACAAAGTCCCAGGCCTAATTCCCTGAGTCTCCCTTGAAAATCCCACCTCAAAATTTTAGCAACAGAAACTGCTCTCCTGACAACATTTTACCTGTCTCCTTGTAGTTCTTTAAGTTATTTTTATTTTAACAAGGGAAATGGCATTCCCAGGCCAGGACTTACAAAGCTCAGCTGTGCACCGAAAAAAAATGAAAGTTTAAAGATGCTCTTTCCTGCTGATAATATTCCATAAATTCATTTTTAACCAGTCTGTATCTTCCTCAAAACTGGTGGACATTCATAACATTTTACTGTACTTTATTAAGTCTTTCTGTTCTTCCTTTATTGAGCCAGTCATCCTGTGCCCCCCATAATTTGATCTGTAAGTAATCCAAAAAGGGTGTGCGACATTGTGGGTTTTTATTTCTAAGAGTCTTCTTTGTTTGACTGAATTTGTTGGATTCTCTGTAGGAGGGTGTAGCAAGTTGGAAATTTCTCAATTAACTCCAGCTGTTTGTCACATTTGTAAGTTAGGATACTGTACCTTTGTCTTGTAATCATTATGAAAATTAACTAAGTGTATGGGGGGAATATTTTCCATTGCACGATCTTTGTGGATGAATAAAAACGCCATCAGAGGGAGAAAGGAAGACAGGGCTGGCACTGGAGCAATGTGTGTCTAGGTTCCAGCATAAAAAGCAAGGGGGTTTTTGCAGCAGGGTTGGGAAAAGAAAACCAACACAGAAGTTGGCAACTTATACTACTACTAGACTGATGCCAACTACTAACTATATACAAGTGTCTTAAATGGAAGCAGCTGGAAAAAAGATATAGAATTTATAAGGAGAATCCAGCATTCTGGATTGGATTTTAAGTACATTAATAGATGGCCAATCAAAAAAATAATTGCTTCACCTCAAGCAACATTGAGTATTTGCTGATTATATTTGCAAATATTTAAAAATCAATTTTCCAATAAAGTAGCCCTTTAATTATTCATCCTGTTACACTGTTGGAGTTATAGCCCTCCAGCCCGGGCAGCAGCGGTGCAAGCTTCTCCACACGAGCAGGCGTGTGTGTGTGTCTCACCCTTGTTTTGTGATGGACAAGGAACTGCTATGTAATAATCTCAGAATACGGATATGTAATGATAGTATGAATACTCTGAGTGATCTGGTCAGTGAGGTAAAGTTCCTGTATAACTATGGGGGGTTATTAGAATTTCCTGTAGGAATATATTGCTCTAGATTAATAGGGAAAAACAAGCCAGGAAGCAACACGATGGATTCAGATAAGCAACCTCTAAACAAACTCTTGCCAAGGCAGTTACAGGACAAGGAGATACTTCCAGGCCCCAGCCCAAAGTGACACAGCTGCTCTGTCAATGCTGGGAATGAAGAGATAAAAAGAAAACTACACGTTACAAAGCCCTTCTCAGGAAGCAAGATCACTTATCAGGCACTGTCATGACACAGGCTGACCCGGGAATAGGCTCTGTGGAGCTGGGGCTGTCCTCAGACCCACGGAATGGTAAACGTTAGGGAAAGGCAGGAAGGCATATAGACCTGCTTGTTCTGTTTAATGTCTGTTTTCTCATAAATGCTTTTGTTTTAAATAAATAATACGTTGCTCTAAGTAGGCTGTTTGGCCACCAGTTACCATGGTCAGTGCTCCCGGAAGGGTGCAAATGGCAGGTGCTTAAGATAAGCCAGACCAACTGAGGTAATCCCATTAAGGGCCTAGGGACTGCGTCCATGGGCCCAGTCAGAGTGGGAGATTACACCCCGCTACAGGCAATGGCTAGAGGCCTGAGCTCTAAGAGAAGGCGCACTCAACAAGTCCAGGAGAGGTCAGAGGTGCAGCTAGCCTAGTAAGTGAAAGAGTCTACTTTCATGGCGGATCTGTTAAGATGGCATCTTACACGAGAGTATTTCACATTAAGGACTTCTCTGCCACTCCCCTGAGTGGGATCTAGGGTGACCAGATAGCTAATGTGAAAAATTGGAACAGGGGCTGGGGGATAGTAAGCACCTAGATAAGAAACAGGCCCAAATATCAAGACTATCTCTATAAAACCTGGTCACCCTAATGACATCACACCAACTAACTAGTTCCCTCATCTACAGGCTGCTTGTCTTGCAGACGGACAGAGATCAACCTGAACCTGACTACATCAGCAGCCAGTTTCACTATAACTGGGAGATCACAGGGGACTGGGAGATAAGCAGGAAAATGGGAGGACTGCAGAAGAAAGAGGTGGAGGAGTTCAGGTGGGATGACGGTACGGGAGGAGAGGGAGAAATTTGGAGAGAGATTAGACATACAATAAGCCCTGCTTTCGTTGATTACAGGTCAGGTTTTCACCCCTTCCTTTTACTTGTCAGCAAGATGGGTGTCTGTTCCTCTCCTCAGGATCTCTGCTATGTCCGAAATACATGGCCATAGCAAGCAGCAAAGGACTATTCAGAGGAGTGCTCCATTTATCTTATACAACCATTCCTCTGCTCAAGTCTCAGCCTTGTGTATCAGACCTAACAGAGACTGTTCGGAGGACAGCTTAGCTGTGAGCAGCCTTGCCGCTCTCCCAGCCTGGGTGAGGAAAGAAGTGGTATGTGAGAATGGAAGGGGAAAACAAATCTCCCCGTGCAATCACTCTCTAACAACAGGCGCAGGTATTTGCATCATGTGGCTGCAACTTGGCTACTCATTAAGAACCTGATGCTGCTCCTACTGAAGTCATGTGGAGTTTTACCACTGGTTTCAATGGGAGGTGGTGCGGCTCAGGCTCTAAATCCTTAGTCTTTTTGCTGAGCCTGCCAACAAGAGTGGCTTCTGTGGTGTACACACTAAGAACGGGGCTGAGACCACCAAATCTCATTCCACAAAGGCTAAGGAAAGGCAATCAAACTGCAACCGCCTACAGTCACTCCTGATTTAGGCTTGAATGGAATGGGGAACCTACCATTTAAAAGTTCCATATCTATCCCATCATTACTAAGAGACTGAATCAACTGGGGTCTCTGGTTTTTGTCGTCTTCCAACTTAGAAGCCGGGGGTATTAAATATGTTACTGTAGTTCTTTTTTAAACTCAATGCAACAGATATATAAACTGTAAGACACACCACAAGTTAGACTTACACGTCACTTTGTGTTGTATAGATATGATCAAACAGGGATTCTATCGCCATCCATTTAACGGGTATTCGACCCTAAGAGAAAAAAGAACAGCAACAAAATTTCTAAGTGAGAAGGTTGAAATTAATGTTGGTGCATTTGCTTATATAAGCATAAGATCATTTACTGCACGATGCCTCTTTGGTGTGCGTCAGTGGAGTGGCTGAAGTGACATCAGGCTATCAGTATTTGGATAGTCAGAAATGAGGCAATCACTACAAAAACAAAAATAGAAAGTTTTTGCCTTTAATTTGCCTTTTGATGTAGAAAAAAAGGCAAAATATTAAACAAAAAAATCAGCCAAAATCAGTATTTTGCTGGGGGTAAGAATTCTTCCGCCTAGCTCTGCTTATTGTCCATGTTAACTTTATAGGGAAAAATCTGTGTGTTAGAATAAATTGTTCTCAGATAATTTTTGCAGAATAATAGGTACAAATAGCAAGCATTCCTTCCGTGTAAAACATACATAATAGAACTGAGTGAATATTGCAAAATCTTTCCTAGTATATTATCTAGTTATATTTTTTATCGTCTTTGTCCATCGTCACTTTTGTATTTGCCTCTTGCAAACATTCATGTGATTGAACATTATTGGTTGGAATAGTAGTGGAAAACAAACTTCAGCAAGTCAGTCTTTGTGGAAGCCAATATTTGAAATTCTCCTGGGTGAGAATTCGTGCTGGCAGCACTTTCACACTAACCCACACAAGGAACTGAAACAATACCACAGAAGATTTAATGGTCAACATAAAATAGAGTGACTGTCTTTCACAAACTGGGCTAGGATACTGGCCCCATTTACACGCAGAAAGCCCAATTTCAATAAGAGTTGCAGGCAGGCAGGCATATGGCAGAATTTGGCTCACTGTATTATGATAATATCTGCTACAATGAGAAATAATGACAAGCCTTAACTTGTTTCATAATCTTGAGGTTATCATGAAAGTAGTTCTTTTCAGGGAAAGCTATGGTAGGATTAAACAATGAGAGGAGCTCTCCTCATGGCTCAGGAGAGGCTTTCCATCAAATTTCCTTTGCACAAATCCTACAGATGAAATGTTACCACATGCTGAGTTTTGCCAGGAGCGCTGTGAGCAGACAGGACTATTTTTAGACAGGTGACAATAAATTACTGTGACAGGAAAAACATAATTGCTTTAAAGAATCTGAGGCATTCCAAACTGGCAGATACCCTACTCTCTCTACTATCTATAACAGAGATGTGCCCAAGCTCTGGCATTTGGACATGGATTTTGAACTTTGTCTATTTCAGAGCTATTTGCAGCTGGGTTTTGGTTCAGACCTTCATAGCTACAGTAGAAACATTCATGAAACTAGGGTCTGGATACAGATGCCAAGTATGGGGTGTTCAGACAGAACTAGTTCTGATTGAAATGATTACCAGCTTTTTCTGCCTACTTTTCCTTCAACGCCTATTTTAGTTTTCTTGTCAGTTATAAAAAGAGAGGGAGGGAGACAGACTAATGGCTTTTTTTAATATAAAGTAGCAAGATAAGACCCTAGATATTGTACTCTAAGTAACCTACAAACTAACAGTTTAAAAAAATATTACTATCTAAAAATATTTGAAAGGAAATAGGATAATATTTGTCTTTATTATTAATAGATCACACATTATTTTTAAGGTCCCCATCTACCTATATCTACAACACAAGAACAGGAGAAATTTTGGTTACAAGATGCATGGATAGATGCTTACCACAAATAGTTCGGGGTTTTAACCCACCCACCAGGACTCAGGTGATCCAATTGTATCTACATTGTCACTCTCTCCTGTGACTGGGTTGTAGATGTGATGTTTACGGGGAATGAAAATAAAACAGAAATAATATTTCATACAGGCAGAAGAAAAAGGGGCCAGGAATTATTAATTTTTCCTGATGATATAAATAGTGGGGTTGGGTTCCTTATGATGACCCTAATGACAAAACTCATTGTTTTGTTCCTTCTTTACTTTTTGTTTCCTATTTCCTTATCGGAATTAGCTATCATCTTTATTTTCTGTGTTCAAGTGCTTCTGTGTAAACCCATTCCCCCTGCGTTCCAAACAAGAGTTCCAGCACTGGTTTTAACATGCAGTGACTGTACCTTGCTTCTCTTAACATAGGAATCTTCTTCATAAACATCTCGGGACAAGCCAAAATCAGAAATCTTCATTTTGCGTCCTTCTGCCACCAATACATTTCTGGCAGCTAAATCACGATGAACAAGCTTTTAAAAAGAAACCAACAACCATGGTTATTATTCTTATGGGGTAAAATGCTTAGAGAAACCTCCAGATATATTTATGCCCATCACAGGGATATGCTCAGCACTATACCTTCATTTCTGCAAGGTATTGCATACCACGAGATATCTGCCATGCAAAGGAGATCAGATCTCCCATTGTTAAGGCTCTCTCATCTGGGTTGTCCAAGTAGCTTGAATTTCTGTTGGCATCACTGCCCACATAGCTAGGTCCTACTTTCCGACTTTCCCTGAGAAAACTGCGCAAGGAGCCATACTTTGCATATTCCACAATTAAATACAAAGGTCCTAAGGGAATAAAGTAAAATACAAGACAGTCAGGTTGCTCTGCTATACTTTTCTAAAGATTTTTCTAGTTAACATCACAGACTGGTTTGTAACAATTACAAGTCCTGCAAACATCCTTCCCTGAGCATTGCAATTTGATGTGGTGGAATGGCTCGTGTGTTCAAATAACCAAAGAGCTAGGGGTCAATAGCGCCATCAAAGCAAGACAGGGACTAGAGGAAAAGCAGTACTCTGGATCCCATAGGTTGGGTTTTGAGAGATAGGCAAACAGCCTCTCCTTGTAAAAAAAAGTTAAATTATAGAAAAATAATTCTGGCAAACAGCATAATAGAAAGGGAGAGTGGAGCCTTGTTCGTGCCCCCAAGCAACATCTGATGGCATGGGAAGGATGCAAAATGTTGCCAACTTGCACTTGAGTGGATGTTCTACAGGAATTCTCTCGTGCTACAAGCCCTGGTACTCATGTGTATTGCTGCTCAGAGCTACACAGGGCACCTAGCAACACCCACCAAAGCTATGCTTGTGAAACAGTTTCCATTCTAGCATTGTGTTTTCACATACTCAGAATACAGACATGTCAAAACTTAAGGTATGTACCCTGTAGAGCTCTCTACACACCCAATGAGAAGGTAGCAGTCAGCATGATAGACATGGTAGCCTACCAGTTGCCTATCTGTTGTCGAGTTCTTTCACAGACATATGGCACAGAGTTTTAAATAGTGCCTTTGCTTGGATACGAGGAGCATGTGTACAAAGAATAAAAGTTATCATTGAATGAAAAATGTGTGCGTGATTTATATGTAAAATCAAATGGAACTAGTCTAGCCACATGCTGAATTTTGGTGTGCTGGCAATAATCATTAAACTATAGACTGGCTCATGTAAAAAAAAAATAATTCAGTGCATGACATTTGTTATCTTAAATACTTGGGGGGAAATCCTGATCCCACTGAAGTCAATGGCAAAACTCAAATTCCCCATGATTTCACCTGTCATGTGCCTCATTTTGTGTAGGTGTTGGCATGCATATGGTATGTTTTATAATCAGCTGTGTATTCCTGTATATGGTTAGTGACATGCTTATTTAATGCTCTTTGGGTTTTTTGATGGAGTCCTGCACAAGTGCACGCATGCACAATTTTATAGTGAGCTTTGGGTCAAATCTTGCTCGCCTGACTCAGGTGAATAGTCTCACTGACAGCAAGAACATAATACCTTAAGATCAGGAGAATTCAAGAAAGCAAATTGAAAGATCATAAAAAAACCCACATGCATGGAAGATGAACACCTCACTAATACAATTCATTCATTCAATAAGTAGTTGCACAAAGACATCAAAGGGTCAAAAATCTGTTCTTCTCAGTCAACTGAGTTTAAATCCAGAATACGTCTACTGAAGTCAGTGGAATGACTTCAGATCACAATGATGTAACTGAGAAGAAATACTGGCCTGATGAATAGAACTCCCTAGCTTTCATCTTTTAATTTTCTTTAAACCCAGTTAAAATTAAGTCTGTATAAGGCATTACTTAAGAAAGTTGATTTCAAAAAAATCAAAATGACTTTCTGGAGTGTGTGGTTTTTAGCTCACAAAGCATCTTCTTCTTCCAGCACGCTAATTAAGGTGCCTTTCAAAGTATTCAAGTATAGGTTCTCAACAAAAATCCTGACATTTCAATCCATTAGCAAGCTTCTTCTCCCTACCACCTACGTGAATAATATCCACTCAGTGCTATAATGTTGAATGCATTTGTCAGCTGTATCAAAGCCTTCCCACCCTTATGCATTAATGAATTAACTTCATATTTATGAGAAGCATTGGACTCAGAAACAGTTCACAGCACAGTGATTTTATCCCCTCCACAAGGTTCATTAAAAAAAAGAACGCTGATTTTTTTAAAATCTCACTGAGTCCCCAGATGTCTCAGTCCTGAACTCCATATGTCCCCTAACAGTGACGTCAACAGCAGTTTTGAGGGTGCAGGACTGATCCTTAGGTTGATAACATGTAGAATTTGTGGCTGGGAAAATCACTCACGCTCCATAACAACTGAAAGATCAACTTAGAGCAGGTACTTTATGGCAGAGGATGTTGCCATGCAACTCCATGTAACATTCATGGGAATTGTTTAGATAAATTCCCATGATCTGCACTGAAAATTTGCCCCTTCAGCTGTTTATAATACAACTTTTTGGAAATTATTTCCCCCATGTATTTGCAGCTAAGTATCATATACACTTCGGTGAAACCAACTTTTAATAATTGTAAGCATGCCCCTGCACCATTAAGAAACACAACGCAAGAGCATCATGCTAGGGCAGAAAACCTGAAATGAAACTGACTAGCAACCTATATTGTTTCTAACCTCTTTGGAGGTTAGTTAGTTAGTTAGTGGGTAGTTCCTTAACTACTACTTCATCTAGCACCTAGCAAAATGAAGCCCCAATCCCTGACTTGGGCCTTTAGGTGCTACTGGAATACAAATAATGATAATATTGAAAATCCAGTCGAGCCACATTAGAGGAGACTCACTGAAAAGCAAGTTAGTGTCAGAAAATATAGGTAGAAAAAGGAACTGGTCAGGAAATATTTTAAAGTCGCTTTAGAATCAAAACTTGTTTGTCTTTGACTAAATAGGTGATATCCATAAGATCTGTGGCTAGTTTTGCTGAAATTAGCATTTCCCCTTTTCACACTGTCATTCTTACACACCATCATTTTTAACCAGCAGCAAATTTGTAAAGGTATTTTGCATTATAAATCACTCTCCAATTAGCTGCTGACACTTACCATCCTGGCTGCATGCTCCATACAGTTTGATGACATGAGGGTGGTTGACTTGTTTCAAGAGGTTGAACTCTGACAGCAGATCTCGCAGCTCACTCTGGGAAGCATTTTCTACGGAAAGCATCAAAATGAGAAATCTGGTTAACAAAATCTGGTGCCCAAGGAATGTGCCATCCACAGTCTAAGCCCTCGCCTACACTTACCTGGCGACAGTCGGCGGGAGTTATGCAAATTTCGCAACGACTACAGTGCTTCTGTTCTGCACGGTGTCTTCATTGCACTGTGCCAATGGAAACTTTGTTCCTGTCGACACAGTGCTATGCCACTTGAGGAGGTGGTTTAACTAGGTCGACTTCTGGATCGATTGAGCGGGTCTTCACTGACCACTCAGTCGATCCAGAAAGGTTGATCTGACAGTGGCGATTTTGCCGCCATCAATATAGACATACCCTGAGATGTAAATTAGAATAGCGCTACCTAACGAAGGCACTGAGATGTGCTGGCCAAGTGATCAAGGTGCTCAGCTGCAATCCCAGATATCATGGGTTCACTTGTCACTCGATCTCATACGGATTGGCAGGGGCCACGGAGGTTTTTCGCCTTCCTCTGCAGCATGGGGCATGGGTCGCTTGCTGGTGGATTCCCTGCAGCTTGAGGTCTTCAAATCTCACTTTTGAGGATTTCAATAACTCAGTCATGGGTTCGGGGTTGTTATAAATGTGTATGGGTAGGGTTTTGTGGCCTGCCTTGTGCGGGAGGTCAGACTAGATGATCATATTGGTCCCTTCTGACCTATGAGTCTATGAGTCTATGAGAAAGGCTCCTTCTGGTTCACCCAGCTGCAAAATGGGCACCTGAGCCATAGCGTTAGGGCAATGAACGGTGGTCAACACTCCCTCGTTGGCTATGGAAACTGATGTGGGTTAGCCTGATGAGCAGCGGGCGAGTCACTGAAGTATAATTCAGGTATGATCTAAGAACAAGAGTTTCAGAATGCTTCTGAAATGAGCATGGGAATGAAACACTTCCAGTGCTGAACTTTCGGCTTTGTAAAGGTTTTCAGAGAAGAGACAGGGAATATATCATATTAATGCTATCGTTTGGTGTTCCATGTGTTACCTAATGTATCAGACTCCTATTATCCTTTGTAGATGAACCAGCATGTTTTGTATCTATAATCCTTTTATAGGGCTAGATCTCAGTGTGGAGACAAGTGATGGATCGTGGAAGGCCTCTTGCTCTGACCCAATGACCCTTAGAAAATGTGGTCAGGTGCCCAGGAACCCAAAAAAGGGGTATGTGTCGTTACAGATGTCGTCTGCGATTGAGAATATAATGACTTATTGAACAGATGTCTTTTGCTTATCAATTATGTAAGTTAGAAGGCCCTGAAGAGAACTCCAAGGGTCAATAGGTTCTGAGAAATTTCTGTGTCTCTTTTTTGTAAACACTTTTATATCATATATACAGGGGTGAATTTCTGAATGATATTTGGAATGGATCAGGCTGCAAGACTGCTTCCCTGAATCGATAATGTATTTGCCTTTCTCTATCCGGATGATTAATCTTTCACTAAAAATCTTTGAGCCTGGGTTATAGGACTGCTCATTAATAAGCTACATCAAACCCTAACACATGATACATTTTTACATGGCATAATAAACCCAAATGACAATTTACTTTATTTAACCCTTAATTAAAATATTTGCTTATTAATAGTTTGCCCTGATTATAACATTTTAATATTTCATTTTTTCTTTTGTGGCCATGGGCTGTATCCACCTGTCATCTTAGACTGTATGTTTTTGGGGGACAAGGTCCATCACTATTTTTTATGTTTGTACAGAGCTTAGCACAACGGGATCCTAGGTCATGACTGGTTCTTCTAGATGCTACTTCTATACAAATAAAGAATTTAGTTTTCTTTAAAAAAAAATAATGGGAAATTAATTTAGCCTGTGGGGAAAAGTGCTGGTTTCAAAGCCCTGGAAACGCAAACCATTGGAAGGGCAGAGCAAACTTCCCCTTGTGCCTCAATCCTGACCTGGAGGGACTGCCTTCAGGGGAGAGATGAGAAACTAGCCCCATTCAGTCCTTGGCCTCTCTGCTGACAGCAATCCCATGCACTGAAAAAAAAAATCTATAGAAATGGCAACTAATAACTTGTCTCTTTTTATTAATTTTACTCTCACGATGAAATTCATATTGCATGCATTACATTGCAGTCGGAGTGCTTGGCTTCATGTGGGTGAAGTGAAGGAGAGTGTGGAAGCAAAATTGACCTCCACTCCTTCAACCTAGGCCTCGGATGCAGGGCTGCACTGCAACCCCTATTCACTTGCTACTCCAAGTGCTGGTCCATAACACTTCTACAGGGTATTAGAGCGACTAGGTGTAGTGGCAGATTCCATGGCTCCTTTATCCCCATTTGCCTCTACCAGCACCCTTTGTGCCAAACTATACAGGGCTGTCAGATAGACCTTCCTCTGTAGCAAACCGCACAGCTGCTCTGAGAGTATCCCATCCCATCCTAGAGATTAAAAGGCATGAAGGGCCTCGTTCTTTGTACTAGGATGAATTTCGCCCTGGATGTGTACTCATTTAAACTGTGCCAATATCCAGTGAAGTCAACTGGAATCTTTCCAATGACTTCAAAGAGCCGAGTATGGGCACTTTGGGCCCGATTGAGTCATTCAATCCCTTGGCTGTCTGGCAGTATAAGACTTTTTAGAGGACATTCCTGATTAGTGAATTTTTTTTGGTTATTGTTTTATTTTCATTTCTATTTGCTCCCAACAAAGTAAAAAACAATAGCAAACCAAAAAATGTTTACCAAAATAATGGGCAAATATTTTCCACTCTCCAGTTCTCATGGAACATTTTGGGCAGGCTATCTGGCAAAGAAATATGCATTGCAAAGGAATTCATTAGAGTTTGCGCCATTACTATAAATGCCTTATCAATTTATTAGAGAAGGGTGCTAAAAATAAAGGGATACCCCTTGCTGCAGTAAATTCTGCTCCAGTTAACAAGTACGGAAAGTCAAAGGTTAAGTCAGCTGGAATTAAGAATGTCACTTTTTAACAGCATACTTAGGAATTTTAGCTCAGTTATATATTGTTGATGTAAAACCTGTTACAGTCACCAGAACTTGTAAATGTATAAATAAAGTTGGCACGCTGTAAAGATTATGGATATGCCATTTATAATGCCATGTGAAAGGTTATTTTAGTGTTACATATAGAGCTATATTAGTCTTTGTCTCTGCAAGATTAAGTTCCAGTGCTCCATCTGAATGCTGTCTTTGATTTCATCTCCCTTGAACCCTCATTATAAGGGAGTCTTTTTATAAATGTAGACGTGCATTACATAACTCATTTATTCCGTTGGTAAATTGATATAATGTGCAATTTCCTTGCACTCAGAGAGAGGATGATGGACTTTTTTTTAAGCTTGCACATAATAAAAATGCTAATAAGAAACCCATTATCCTATTATAATTGTGTTTTCTTATTCACAGCAGCAATTAACGACCAAGGTCATCCAGCCAATGCTTGCTCCCCACCAAAAGTAAGAGCTCTTCTACAGAAACATTTCTGAAGACTTTTGCTGCTTTTCTCATATTCCTAGGATGCGTATCTCCTTGGTAACTAGGGACCACAAACCATTATGAAGCAGTATCAGATTCTCTCACAAATCAGGGTTATTTCCTCTCTGGTCTTCCCATTTCTACTTCATCTTTCAGGACAATGCAATTGAAATTATTCTCCTGTCAAAACAACAGGGCCAGTCCTAGGTTTTATGGGGCCTTATGTGATCTAAAGGCTTCCATCTGCCCTCTGTGACCTGTGACTAAGGCCTCCCCTCTCATTGATATGGTTTAGATGATATTGCCATTAAGCATAAACCATGGCCTACCACCATCTACATTTAGGGAATATGGTGTACAGAGAATGACAATTCATTATTTCATTACCTTGTTCTTTTTTATGGGAGAAAGGTAGGTGTAGCTGGCGTTTGAAAAGAAGGACACATGGGTCAGTTTCCTTAATGTAAGGGAGTACACTAGGTAGAGAGAGACACATACAGGAACCTGACAACCAGAGGTTGTCTAGTGTAGGTTTTCTTCCAACTCTGTAGCCTCAGACTCTGCATGTTTAAAACTCAACTGGACAAAACAATAGTCTTAAATGAATCATTCAAAACACTTACGTAGGGCTTTTCAAGTGAGGTTTTCAAAAGTACTCAGCATCGGCTTAGCTTTGTTTCCCTTGACTTCAAATGGGAGTTTTTCCATGGACTTTAATGGTAGCATAGTTAGAGCAACACTGAACGCTTGTCAAAGTCCCACCCTGTGTATACAAAGGGCTTTACAAACTGCCTACTTGCTTCTCTCTACAGCTGTGTTAGGTGGGTAAGTATTACTACCCAGAGTAGAAAACTTACGTAGAGAGATGAAGTGAATTGACCGTGACCAGCCAACAACGGAAGCTCTGAACTAACAGACTTCCTGCTCCAAACCACTAGATCACATGTCTGTCGAGTAAATATATCAGATCAATCCTGCACAGGCAGGGAAGAAGATGGATAATTTAATAGGTCTGTTCTGTCTCTAGACTCTAGGAATCTAGTACAAATGATCTACTTAAAAATATCTGAAGAAGAATCGAGAGAGTAGTACAAAAAATATTCAGAGTTTTAAAAAGCTTTTGTGATGCTTCAGTCAATGACAACTTAAATGAGATATATTTGCCACTGGAAGTCACATTGCCCTTGCACAGCATGAGCTAGAGCCTTTGGAAATGAATGCTTGCATCAATGTGGGACTCTCCTTTCAACAGGACTATGTCAGTACATAAATAGACTGCTGGAGGAAATGCAGCCAAGCTTACTGGCAGGGTCTGCCCCAGGTGGCATCTTGTGTTCACTCTAGACCCTTGTCAAGTAGATTCAAAGCTTACCAAATAGCTTTCACGTCATTTCAGGCACAGAGGGAAATTTACCTTTTAGCATTTTCACTGCCACCGTGGTGTAGCCTGCTTTCCCCTTGAGTCTGAACGCTGTTGCCTTGACAACCTTTCCAAATTCACCTTCTCCTAGTGTCTTGCCTAGAACCAGGTTCTTCCGGGGGAATTCCCATTTTGGGTCCTCCTGTAGGAGGGGAAAAAAAGGAATCCTATCAGATGAAATGAGATAGAAAGGGCTATCCTATGAGACAGAAGGGGCCAGCTGCTGACTGGTAGCTCAAACAACAAAGGTTTAATACAGCATTAGATTCCAGGAAAAATATTATGCTCAGTTATCTGATTAACTTTTGTTTTTGTTCTGTTCTCAGACAGAAGACCAGGACTTTGCTCTTCTGCAATTCCTTCGAAAAAGCTCTTTGCAAACATTTTTAAATTAGCTAGGTGTTTTCTCTAGATAAAAAGGTACTAGGTTCAGCCTATCATAATGGACGATGTTTACAGGCCTATCTGAGATTTTTTGTACAAATGAAACACTGACTGATACGGAATAAATGCTCGCCTTCAAAATAAAGTACGCATATTTGATCTTGGACTTCTGTTTAACTTGTGGGAGGAGGTTTTCCTTTAAGAATTCATCACAGACAACAATCCATCTGTTATGAAATGCTAGTGAGCCTGACAGTTACGGAACAGTGAGAAAATGTATAAACCAACCAAGAAATAAAAGCAAATAGAGTACAAGCTACTATGAAGGCCTCAATATATATCCAAATATCATATATATCCAAATATATCATATGCTGCCACATGGGTCAGACAGTGTTTCACAGCACAAGACTTTTCCAGACACCAACTTATTTGCCCCTGGTAGAAAATAAATAAAATGCACAAATTGGCAGGCATCCCACATAATGCAGTTTCTGTTGTCCAATCCTAATCAAACAACAAAAACTGCATTAAAGGACTAGTAAGGTGAGAGGAGAGAGAAGCCTTCCAAAGTATGTAAATAAACCCATCCTGAAAACCCAAGCTGAACTAAGATTTAAAACTCTATTACCTTAATTTCACATATGATGTTGTGCTGTAGGTCAATGTTCAAGGAAAATCCTGTATTGGAGCTTGCTGAATATACCAGATGTTGTGGAGCTGTTAACGTCATTTAATGTCATTTTTGTTGGATGAATTCTCTTAGGGATTTTTTTTTTAAATAAGCCACTGATTGTTTGCAATTTACACAATTTCTGGCCATCTATAATTAGCTTGTGGGATAAAATACTGCCAGCATATTAACATTCTCCCCCTCCCACCCTTCGCTTTAACTAGAATCCTAACATGTAAATTAAAATTTAGCCTGTGTATTAAAATAAGGTCCCGTGATCAAGCTCCACAGTTTAGCATGTGCAATTCAATTGAATGCTGGAAGATATTACTAAAACAATGACATAATTTTAACAGTGAAAGTGCAAATAGTACAGCTGCAAATGGGAGGAGCCAAATAAGAGTACTTGGCAAAAGGAGTAATTGTCCAGATACACCAAAAGAACAGGAGACATATGATATGGTTTTAACCAGGCTGCAACTTTATTAGATGTCTGGAACTACTCGGCAAATAAAAGCGTACCATGCAGGTAACCTCATGTTTATTCAATAACTTCCCAGGGGGCTTCCGCCTGCCCGCTCTTTTTCCATCCAGGTCCCCCAGGCAATCCATTGCTGGGACCTTACCATCCACCCGCCACGCAGGAGGATTAAGGTGGGCTATAAGAAGGGGGGTTGACTCTCTGCCATACCAATCATAGGCACCTCAAACCTCTCCTGTTCCACTTCTTTAACCAAGATCTCCGTTTTAAGTCCTTTACCAAGCCATTTATCTGGTCACTGAATACCTTTCTTAAGGAGCTAGACATCTGCCCACTTATATGAGTTGCAACATATAGCCTAACTTCCTTCATGCCATATATGAACAAAGCCCTCCCTGAACCCGCTGTGGGGAAGTTGAAAAAACCCAACTCTATCTGGGAGAAAGGGAAAAATTCCTTCCCAGGCCCCCCTAAAAAAGGGGCAGTTAGTGCAATACCCACAGCAGGTCTAGACCAAACCAGGTATTTAACCATGTAACGGGGAGGGATGATGGGTGCTGTCTCAGCCTGTACTATAAGAATGGGGCTTCACCACATGGGCTGTCCCTTTTAAACTCTTCCACCCATCCAGATGCCAGGAAATTAACAGCATCACCCCTCGCCCCTTTTGCAGCAGTCTGACCTCTTCCCTCCGTCCCCAGCCATAAAGCACCATTCCACTCAGCCAGCCAGATAAATTTATCCCTGCTTAAAGGTATAGTGTGGTCATTAGCTGTAGACTTCCTGGGGAACTAGGTTACTTGAATCATTCCAGCAGAACAATGATTTCGTTCCATCGCACAGGGCAGCTAGCTCACAATCGAACTACTGCACTAGAAGAAGTGGTGTAACAACGAATGGTACAGTATTAGCCCATGCAATTCTGATTATCAGGTTCCTGCTCTCTATTTGATAAATAAATATTTTCCATTGGCAGTTACCATGGAAATTTTCATAAAAAATTTGAAATGCTTCAGGAAGTTACCATGGTGTCTCAGATTGGGAAACTGATGTAGCGCGGTAACGTGACTTGCCCAAGAAAATACTTCAGTTGCCACTTGAGTCAGGAATAGAGCTCAGGTCTTCTCATGCCTAAATCTCAGCTCTGTGCTTAAGCCACTAGACAGTCTTATCTTACATTCAATGGAGCACTGAACTGAGACTCGGGAGACCTAATTTCTATTCCCTTGCACAAGTCATGTCAGCGCTCTGTGCTTCACTTTCCCCACCTGTAAAATAAGGATAGCCTACTTTGAAATCTACAAGCAAAGAGTGTTTGAGGAGCTAGATATTATTTATTTATCCTCACGATAGAGATATTGGTCAGCAAATAGACTGCCAACATTGACAATCAGAGTTTAACCTCAGTACATTAGCCTAGCCCTGTGCTCCAGTCAACGGCAAAAGGAATAAGGGATTAGTTGTGCCTAGAGTGTTATATTACTTTAGACTTTAATAGTAAGGAAGAATGCAGTGGGCTTGTGCAGTAAGTTATGATCTGTTTAATTACCCTGCATTTGTTAGAGTCTTTGTCTTATTTCCTCCATGTGTGTGACTTTTGTTCAATTTCATTTGAATCATAGACAGCAACTTCTTTGGGAGAAGGCTCTCTCTTACTAAGGGTGAAATCCTAGGCCCACTGAAGTCAGAATTTCACCTGAAATGTTTGTCCAGTACAATGCAACCTCAAATCAAAATGGGGGTTTGGGGCACTACCATAACATATTCAGTAGACAACACACAACTTTCCTTAGAAAGCCGAATTCATGGCAAAACAAGAAAGTCATGCCAAACAAGTATGCAGTTTAGAAGAGTAAAATAAAAGCTTACTGGTATTTTGAAGGTGTCGACAGGCACCTGGTTCTCCATAGAGTCCAGAGATGGCCGACGGACATTTGTAGAAGAGTAACTGATGGGGTAGGACTGGGCTGGGCGCCGAAAGGTCATCTCGGCTGAGGCAATCGGTGGCTTTGGAGAATTCTTGTGGTAACGATGGATGAAATAAGAAGAGAGCAGCACGGAGATAATGAAGGAAAGCAGAACTGCCCCTGCAATCACAGTCTTGCACACGTCATCACACAGCGGTTCTGTGGATAGAGGGGGAATTGATTACAGTTCTGCTGGTTTCATTTTCAATTTTCCCTTCTCATCTATTTCCATGCCCCCCTTTCGTAGCCGGTTACCATTCACAACAGCATCTTAGACGTTTTGGTATAATGTAAGTTTAATTCAAAGTCATTTCCTAAGTTACACTAAAACCCTGGATCTAATTCTCAAAGAAAGGTAGAAGTGGTTCACTTGCAAATATACCCATCGCAGCTGAAAAATCCTACATTGTTTCCGAGCTCCGTGGGTAACTGCATGCCTAAATGCCTGTTAGACTTAAACTAGATTTAGTTAGAGTCCTATAGCCCTTACTAGTATAGATACTGGCTTCAGCGGAGACCTCTTCCTTGAAACTCCATCTTATCATGAGCTACCACCACTTCTGAACCCAGAAACAGGATTTCCCTGTGGCCCATGTCAGATCCACTTTCACGCCAACCAAAATCCCCCCCCCCCCCGAGGTGTATATTATTATAGGATCATAGATATGGGGGGCTGGATGGGACCTCAAGAGGCCATCTAGTATATCCCCTTGCCCTGAGGCAGGACCACATATAACTATGTTATGAGTATTCTTAAGTCTCCCTTTTCCCTACATGGGAACCCTTCCCTGTTTTCAGAAGGAAGTTGCTGTGTTGTATTCTTGTTTTCTGCTTGATGCCACAAGTCCTTAGGAGGGAAGACTCATTAGAAAACAATCACTACTTCTCCTTTTGCAGGTGCTCCCATTGTGCCTTCCTTTGAAAATAGGGCAAGAGGTGTAGCAAGGTAGCAATCCTATGCACAGGAGAAAGGATAAGGTGATTCCAGCACCCTCTACAACAGTGTTTTCCATCTCGGATTTCTGTAGTTGAGATTTTTAAAGCTCATTTGGGGCTATAGACAGTCAAGTCCAATGGAGAGCAATCCCGCAACCATCTTTGAAAATTTCAGCCCAAAGTCCATACTACCTTTCCACTGAAATGCAGCCACCTCAGGGGACTGTGGGGCAACCAACCTGTGTATTGTGCAACACTGGATTGGAGGGGACACTTTCCCAAGAACACAGAGACAAAATCCAGGGAGGAATCTTTAATGTCAAAATACAGGAGCTCCCTTCTTCATACTCTATACACAGGCAGGCTGTGAACATGAACCTTACCTATCAATGTGTAAATGAGTTTAGACGGTTTTATGTATCAAAGACAGGAGTAGAATATACAGTAGGAAAGGGTAGTATCACAAGAGCAAGATGACTATAAAACCAGCTAAATAATCTGTAGACTTACCCTTAATATCATCTTTCTCACAGTAACAGTTTTGTTTTGGGAAGCAGTAACAAATCCCATGTCCTGCCTTAATGCCAAATGAGCCTCTCTCATGACCACCAATGATGTTTCCATCTAATCAGACAAAGACACAAGCGCAAATTCTTACAACTGTCGTTAAAAGGCAAAGCTCAACAACTCATTCTACTCATGGATTTCTGTGGGGTTGGCCTACTGAGCATTTGAAATTGGACAGTGCCGCTCAGATTAAGTGGTAAAAATGAAGATAGGTGAAAAAAATGGACAAAAGGTCTCTTGGGGTTTAACGTAAAGAAATTAGGGTAACTCAGACCGCTTGAATACTAATTCTGGGCTAAATAGTCTGATTAGCAATTACTGTTGTTATAGAAGAGTTTGGTTTATAGACTTACATATGATCGACAAAGTGGGTGTAGGACAAGTAGAATTTATTTTGGATTACGTCTTCACTTTGTATGCATACAGTGGGTGGATACGTACTTTATTTAAAATGCCATTCAACTGTTGAATATGTATATCCATTATCTAATGTTTATTGTCACTCCCAATCCATCATCTAACACCTGACCCCTCTCTGGCCAGGTCTACACTTACCCGGAAATTTGGCGGCAGTCGACGGGAGTAATGCAAGCTACACAGAGTAGCTTGCGTAACTCCCGTTCCCTTTGTAACTCCTCTTCTATGCAGCATCTTCACTGCACTGAGCCAATGGGAAACGTGTCCCTGTCAACGCAGCTCTATGCCACTTGAGGAGGTCTCCACTGACCTATCAATCGATCTGGATAGATGGATCTGACGGTGGCAAATTTGCCACCGTCAGTGAAGATATGCCCTCTGTCTTTTCAGGTCTCCAAAATCTTCCTTGAAAAATCTTCTTTCATCTATTTAATTTAATTTTTCTCTCCCACTGCTGCTGCTCTGTGACTGTGTTCTGTTCCACGTATGTGGAGACAACAGTCTAGTGGTTAGAGCAATTTCCCCATCTTAAAATGGAGATAATGATACTTAACCACTTTTGCAAAGTGTTTTGCCATAGTCTAACAAATGGCACTATAAAAAAGCACTAAAAACTCTGGAAATGAATGTTTGATTGTGTAGAATAAGCTATTATTTAGTATAAGGACACTCTGTTTGGAAGTGTGAAAAACGATATGTGAAACTAGCCAGATTTCCAACTGGAAGAGTTCTTGGCAGAATCAGGCCCTACTTTTGAAACCATCATATGGAAATCTGTAGATCTTGTTTCCATACAGAAACTATCAGTAGTAATAGCCTTTTTCATCTACATAATGCCTTACATTCCTAAACTTTAATAGGATTACATCAATTGTGTTCTATAGAAATTTTAATCGGGTTCTATGGCGATTCCTTTAAAACCTGCAGGAATTAAAATGGAGAATGAGATTATATCTATAATTATATTTTAAGCCACCCTATAGAATTCTATGCCAGGGATATAATTTTGTATTAAGTTTTGTTGGAGGATAAAAAAAATCCTCAAGAAAGGTTATCATTTTCTACTAAATCCTACAGGGATTTTCCATAAGGGAATGCAGTTGTCTTGTGGTGGAGAATGGGTGGATAAAGCAATGTGCTCTAAAATTGGGGAACAGGACGTTTTGGCCAATCACATGAGGGAATCCTCTCATTTGTAAGGGGGAAAGTACTACTGGAATTCAGCATCCTTGCAGAGTACATAGGACCCAGTAGTGGCCCTTACCCAATACCCCTCCCCAAAGCTGAAAGATGTGGGAGAGACCATCTGGAAGATCAGAAAACAAACGCTGCAGTTTAGATGGGAGCAGAGCATGTTGGATGATCAGTTTCTACTGAAGGCAAAGGTAAGTAAACACAATTGAACCATAGGTCCCAAATTTTCTTTGAAGTTCAGGTTCTGTAGAACCTAATCTCACAGCTGAACCCTGCAATGCTTGGTCCTGTAAAAATCCTTCAAAACCACTTAGCAGGGTTTACATGGCGCACCCAACCCTGACATAAAAAAAGTCTATCATTTAATATTATCTACTATAATTAAAGTAATTATATACTGTAGTGAGGTGTCTTATTTAATATGTAACTAGGTTGCCTGTGTTTGATGTTGTCAACGGTGGAATCAATTTTTTTAGGGGTCCCACTGCAATTGGTATATATAATTGTGGCATATGGGTGCACAGGCATGTGTAACTTTGGGATTTAAGCGTCAAGTGCCTATCTATCAAAATGACAGATGAATGATAAAAATAAATATTTTAGAAGCTGTCTTTATATACACGGCATACTTGGTATTACAACATCCAGGATTTTACTACATGTTGTTTGCTATTGCCAAAGAAATGCCTTCTGCTGCTAAAAGCTGAGATAATGGTACTTGTCAGCACATATGAACTCCTGAAATGCACTAATTTCTCATCTGCAAACATATTGGCTGTGAGCACCAGCCCCATGTCCTGAACGGCTCCAACTCATAACAACATTCTCCATTTATGTGTTGACATACATAACATCTTGAAATCTTGTGTTACTTGCCTGTTTCTCTTGTCTAATAAGATTCCATTTCTTTCAGCTTTCTGTCAAGCAAATCATCTGACACTACATATGTTAAACATTACAGATTTTTAGCAAAGCAGTCTCTAGCACATGTAAAATGACAGCTGATTCCACTTTTCACCAGTGAGTATTTTTTCAGATGATTATAGTAAAATGTCTATGATAACTTTAAGTATTTCAAGTACATATTTTGTGCACAAGCAGCATTAGATTTACCGGTCTTGTCTACACTGTACCTTAGGCTGCATCAGTTGGGGTGTAAATTCTAACATGCACCAGAGTGTTGTACACTAACTGGTCCAGTAGACCCAATTGGCATGCACTAAAAGTTCCCTAATGAATGCCAGGATGATCCACTTGGGCCAGTTAGTGTGCAACATGCTGGCGCCCCCCAGCGAATGCAGGCTGAAGTCCAAGTTAGACAAGTCCTGAGAAAATCAGGGACCTGATCTTGCTCTTAGTGAATTCAACAGGAGTTTGGCTACTGACTCCAAAAGGAGCAAAATTGGGGCTATAATCCTAAACTGCCTAGCCTTTGCCCAGCTCAAACATCAACTATAATATTGTCATATAGATTTTTGTGTTTAATGTTTTTAAAAGGACAGGGAAACAGAAAAGCAAAACTTGGACAAATATTGCACAGTTTCAACATATAATATATGAAATAATAATTTCTATGTATTATATTTTATATTAATGTTAAAACACTCCATACTTGTGCAATCTTGGGGGCACACAGCTGGATCTTTGCTTTCTATAATGTCACAAGTGCCATCTGGACAAGTCTTGATGCTCGGGGTGCACGTAGAGTAATTTGTGGTGATTCCTGTAAACATACAAGCACACAACAGTCCAAATACCACAATGCTTTGAAGAGATCATTGCACTCTCTTGGTGCATGTTGACACACTGAGGCACAGAGGACACTGTCAGTTTAAAAAAAAAAAAAAGATAGACTTCTGTCTACATATTCCCTACCTGCTGATTTTACAAGTAACATGTAAAATGATAACAAAAGGCAATCAAGAAGAATGCGTGTTTCACTAGGTTTTCAGTTTATCTGAATCATGCATTTGACAGCCCTCTGTGTGCCATCAGTTTCTATAATGGTGAACTTCAGTGGTATTTGCAACAAAGGTAGGTGAAACATTCTGAGTACGAAGTGTGGCTTTTAAAACCGACAACCTCTCTTTAAACATATTTTCAGAAGCCTGTGATTGAACATAAGGTTTACAAATAGTTGGAGGGAAATTGTGATGCTCATGGAAGGGCAAGAGAAAAGCATCAAGTTTGCTATGGAATACATACGAGTACCACCATTTGTCACATAAGCAATGCGTATTAAGTGTTACAGAGCACAAATTCGCAAGTTTTGGATAACCATTTCAAACTGAGACCTCAGTTGTACCAGCTGGGTCACATTAATGATGGGGTTTTACAGAACTTGAGCCGTTCCAAACTCAGTTCATGATTGCAAGGGGTTACCTTGCATGCCACAGGCCATATTCTCCTCTGGACTCCCAGTGATTGCTAATTTGGTACTTGCAGGTTCTGTGATGGGTGGGCTCCAGGGACTGGATTAATAATGCTGACTTCCTCTTAGCTCTGCTCTCCTCCTTTCTCCAGGTTTAATTTGTGCATTATTTATACCATAGGTCCTGGGTAGTTTAATAAATTGGGATAGCTCTTCAGCTGGAATAGATCAGCACACTTCCACTGCAGTCAGTGGAGCTATGCCGATTTAACATCAGATGACAATCTGGCCAATTATGCAGCATAAGTGTGTACCTTTTCCACTTCCCTGTCTCCACTGGCATTTTCCTGTTAGCACTCCGAAACCATGACACTCTTCGCATTCAGCACGATGCTTACTAACGGCACAAGAATCAGGACAGTCCTCTTCTTTTTTTATTACTGCATGGAACGGAAGCAAAAGAGCATGTGGTGTCAATAGATGGGTCAATAAAGGTGAATCCACATGCAAGGCAGTTGGGCTCAGAAAAGGAGAAATTCCTTTTTCGAGATTAAAAAGGAGAGATCACTTAACTTTGAGGACCTTTCCCTCAATAAATTTAGAAGGAAGACTGAAGGGACCCAGGTTGTGTACATTCTTCCCATGCAGTAGCAAAGGGATGCTGTTGGCATATTCTCCTCTCTGACTGATGGACATAATGGTTCGAATTACATAAAGGCAACATGATGCACTAACATACCTATTATTATACAAACAATGGATTCAGAAAAAAAATACTGCTGATGAAGGCATGACCCTTGATATTTGGCCTGGTGCAACACTGGGCCAGCAAACAGCAGGGGGCATGGAGAGGTTCTGATTGCAATTAGCACAAAACTCTGGCAGGAGGAATAGCACTACTGATCCTCTATGTCCATTTCCCTAACCTGCCTCAAAACAATTTCTGAGGTCACATTATTACAGGACTCAAAGGAACAGGGCAATCAATTGCTAGGAGATAACTGTTCTGCACAGACAAGTGTCTTAGAGAGCACTTATTGGTTTGGTGGATTGCAGTATAGTCCCAACCTGCTCTTTTGAGCCAGGGTGGAGTTACAGGGTTTTACTTGAACAAATTTTCCCTTTTCTGTGAAGTATGAATCCTTGATACTTTTGCTACAATGAACCAAGTACAGTACCATATTAAGTCCTAGACAAACACTGGGTAAAATGACTAAACCAGCAAAAATAGATATGATAAAAATGGATGGTGGTGGTAAACAAGCTCATTTGAATTCACACTGACAACTTTGTGCAGCAGAGTCATGGGTTACATAATTTGAGGCTACCATAAAGACATACAAAATTAAATAAATGGAAAGTACAGAAAAAGAAACAAATGGAAGAGAATTTAACCCTAATATAGACCACATGTGCTACCATGCTGTCTAGTCCTTCTGTTTGTGTATCTTCCCTTGCCTATTTTTAAGCAGCCTGACAATGATTCAAGTATCAACAACAAAATGAGAAGCATCTAACATAACTTCAGTGCCTCCGGTGCTGTTCTTCTAACATTTTGTTGTTTTAAGCTTCAGACCAGGAGAGTGAAGGTCTGCAGAGTCTATTGCTACATATGCACTGCAGTGAATAGTAAGAGGCTGCTAAATGGCTAATTTACTGTCCCTTGTCAAAGCATGTGTTCATCTCTATGCCAAAGCTCAAATCTTTATAGCCCGTGTTCTATGTGTGTATTTAGAGAAGGAATGAAGAGAATGGTGCATCTGACAAGAAAATGCCTTGCAATGACAAAATTGAAGAGTGATACATGTACATGAAATACACTGTAGAAAACATACAAAAAGTAGATTCTGACAAAGCTAATCATGGTTTATAATATAAGCAACTGCATTTGATGGAACTCCTTTAATACCTAACACAGTATCTATCCTCACACATCCACTAGAAATGCTAATCTGAGAGGCGAACGAAAACCCCTAATCCAAACACCCAAACTTTGGGATCCAAGCTAAATTCATTGGTTCAGGCTTATTTCTATTGTTAATTTCACTGGTGTATGATCAGCTCTAACAATGTACTAAAAAAATTAACTCTGAAAAAGATAAACCCAACTGTAACAAGTTGTAAAGCTCTCCTCAGGGAGCCCAGAGCCACTATATTACCTTCCACCTCAGCAAGAGAGCTTTGCTGAACCTTAAACTTATGTGACAGCTCCCTGCCATGCCAGTAAACTCTTTGAAATTCTGCCAGTCTAAACCATGTCTTGCAGGTGACAATCAGTGAATCTCAGTTTCCGAATTCCCCAGAGACATCTCCCTCTGCAGTGTCCAGTCCCTCTCACTGGACACTCACAGAAATTACCAAATCTGCTGTCTCCAAAGGGAAAGAATACACACCAGCCTGTTGGTGGACGCACAACCTTTACTTTTGTATAACAGCACAGAGGTTTATAGGAAAAGTAAGCCTGAAGTTTATTAATAAAGAACACAGACTTACATGATTCTAAGCAAGAGAAAGAGAGAAGTCTGGTAACTAACAAAACAGCACACGCCTTTCAGTGACTAAGACTTAACTTAAGCAAGCTACAGCCTTTTGCCTTAGCAGCTTCCTCACTTACGTAAAGCTATAGGCATACCCAGCCTCTCAGATTGTAGGATCCACCACTCAGAGAATCAGAGGCTGCTGTTCCCTTTGCCTCCCAAGTGATGGATGCTAAAATGGCTTTTTGCTTTTCTTTATATTTCCTAAAATTCACTATTTTGTCCCCAAAGTCAGGATGACCCCCTACTGTTCTTCTCCTTTGCCTTCCCCTCCTCCTGTTGACTTGTATGTCAATGGATCTTCCATTATTCTGGTTCCACAATGATTAATTTACATTAGAGACAGGGAGATAGCTGTCTTCCCTCCCATCTGGGAGAAAACCAGTTTCTTCCTTTATTTGGTCACAGACTTTAAAGCATAATATCCATAAGTATCCATAATTCCTCATACAGTGTTAAACAGACATTTTCAAAAGGATTTTAATCACCAGTGTGTAACTGGCTTTCATAATAGATCTTACCTGAGATACTTTTATAGCATAACACTGTATGTAATCAGTTGATTCAATTGCTTAATCTTTTTTACTCAGAGCACCTGTTCTCCCCTTGCTCTATCTGCCTGTCACACAAGTGATTCATTCTAAATCAACTGAATTGCAAGTGATGGGAAGGAAAAAGCAAGGGAAGGAAGGACTAACAACAACCCTCCCTCCTTTTCACCTCAAGTACTCACTTGTTCCTTCCAGCACAAGAGTGAGCTGAGTTTTGGCATGCTTCTTACTCTGCTTGTCTGTGGCTACAATGGTGTATTGTATTTCTTTGCATTCAGGTCTGTGTAGCACAGAGGAATCATTCACATAGAGGCTTCCAAACTTGTCCTCTCGGCCCTGAAGTATCCCTACAGCATAGCAGCTGGCATTGGGGGACAGCAACCTGTAGGTGATGTTTACTCCACAGAACTTCATACAGTTTTCGATGCAGATTTTACCTATCTGGGCTCAAACAAGAACAAAAAGATCACAAACAATAACAAAGTGGTATCCAAAGCAGACTGCGAAGAGTTACAAAGAAATCTCATAAAACTGGGTGTCTGGGCAACAAAATGGAAGATGAAATTCAGTGTTGATGAATGCAAAATAATGCAATTAGAAAACATAATCCCAACTATACATATAAAAACAATGGAGTCTAAATTAGCTGTTACCACTCAAGAAAGAGATCTTGGTGTCATTGTAGATAGTTCTCTAAAAACATCCACTCCATGTGACACCAAAAAAAAACAAACAAAAAATCCACAAATTTCCCCCTTACCTTCTCTTTATTGCCCTGCCCTTGTGGAAAGTTCTTGGAGACTTTCTTTTCATTGCTCTGCTAAACTAAGATGACTTTATTGATGACCTAAGAATTGAAAGTATGGCATTGCACCCATGTGCGCACACACTAAAAATGAACCAGATTCAGCATAATTATTATTATTGTTTTCCAGATGACAGTTTTGGTTTTTAAAATTGCTATGTGGCCAAAAAGCAGGTTTTTATTCCTTTTCTATTGGGCTTTTTAGAGGGAGTAAAATAAACCCGTGTTTGTGGTCACAGTTCTGAAGAGATATAATGAAGTTGGCTATTTCAAAGCCAGACTTGAAAAGCATCTCTGATGTGTATTTGAGCAAATAAGTAAATGGGAAAACCCTACACCAGCTTGAGGCAACTGTGTAATTAGGTTCAGTGTGCACAAAATGAAGAGCCTTTCGAACAGGAATGGGAATCAGACGATCTGGATTTATTCCCAGCTCTGCCACTAACCTGCTCCATGGCTAGCATCAAGCCACATCACGGCTCTGCTTCCCCTCCCACCTTTCTGTCTGCCTGTCTATTTAGATTGCATGCTCTTCGGCTCAGGGGCTGCACATGTTTTTAAGCGTGACTCAGAACTAGGGAGACCAGATAGCAAGAGTGCAAAATTGGGAAGGGGGGAGGGGATGGGAGGGTAACAGGCACCTATATAAGACAAAGCCCCAAATATCAGGACTGTTCCTATAAAATCGGGACATCTGGGCATGCTACTTAGAAGAAAGGAGCCCTAACCCTAACCCTAATCTCAGTAGTAGTCTATAGGAACAACTATATATCAAATAAATAAATAAATAAATAAATAAATAATCAAGGTAGGAAGGAAGATTTAAAGGGCCAAATTTTCTACAACTCAGGAAAAAGATAATAACAGAAATAAGTTATCTGATCTTAGGACAATATATTCATTGGTAGGTGATAAGTAACTTTTTTTTTAATTCTAGGAAAATTAAAAGATTTCCAAAAGTTGTACAACCCCAAACTCCATTCTCAAGAGTTCAAATTAGACACAGTAAAACATCTTTGTGGAATGAGGATAAAGCAGCAATTAGTTCAAAAACTAAAGAGATGGCATTCTTAATGAAGGAAGACAGAAAGCTAATGGAAAGCAATTACACAAGCACTATTCCAATACTCTAATTATTCACTGCTTAGATATGAGTGGCACAATATTATGGTCAGATCTTTCTGGCCAACAGAAGTATCAGAAAAGCTTTCAAGAAAGGAAAACCTTATCTTCCATTTGCTGATGGCAGTTAAGCATTGTCATCTACAATGAAAACAGGGAGTAGATGTGTCCTATTGGAGCTTCTGCCTGGAGAAGAATATAGATGAGAGCTCTCTTCATTCTGAAACTATTTACCGAAGTAATGAAGGAAAGTAAATACTTATATCCTGTCCCATTCATATAGTGTCTGATCCAAAACCCATTTAAGTCTTTCCATGATTTCAAGGACATTTGAATCAGGCCCAATACAGCATTTGCTTTGTTAATGGGGAGAACTATAATGGCCCGGCTAGAAGGAGATTGTGGTGGGTCATCTTAAATTTAAAACATTGAAGATGCATTTTAAAGTTATAAGAGGAGTGCCTAGAGCGCACAGATAAATGCTGCTGTTAGCATTTTGTATAAATCTAAGTAAATTCATCTCCTGAGGTGAATTGTCATCCTTGGATTCAAATTAGTGGAGCCCCAGCAGTTCTAGAAGTGTATCTTATTCTAGGAAGGTCCCATTTAACTGCTTGTGCATTTCTTTATTTCCATTCACATCAGTTGGGGCCATGTGTTTCTTTTTGGCAGAACGCACAGAGAGAAAAAAAATATTCCAAAAGCTGGGCTGCCTATGATGTGGGCTGCCTACCCTCCACTGCACCATGGAACTGGCAAGGAAGCAAGCGGGGGGTGGGGAGAAAGAGTTAAGGCTATGATTGTTCTCAAAACCCTGGCTGGACACAAGGTCCCCTTCCAAAATGAAGTCCCAGAGCAGTGACAATGCGCCAGATGCCGTGTTGTACAGCCTCACACCTAGTTCTGTAATCTCTACGATAGCGGTTCCACAGTGCAGAGGAGAAAATTAATGCTTCAAGCAACATTAACAACCCTTATATGGACTCTAGCCTGTGTAGGAGGGAACACTGGCTGTTTCTGTCTGCTGCTCCCCGCCATCAAGCCATTCCCACCTTCTCCACACAGCCTGTCAGCCACAGAGATTTCCTGTGAAGGGAAAGGCAAAGGCCATGCAGATCATTAGGGGATGAAGAAGCCTCCTTCAAAGCCAGTGCAGCCTCCCAGCAGCTTCGCACTCCTCTTCACCATGCAGAGGGGAAGCAACAAAGAAGGTGCTTGGTCAAGGAAAAAGAAGCTGTTTCTATCTGCATGGTTCCTTCCCAGGTGTTACAGCCCCATGACTACACCACTATAAAAATTAGTCTATTGGAAACATTGGTGACCTTTAAACATCCTGCAGTGCAGCCTCATTGGACTCCGGCAGAAACAGACAGCACTTCTCTTATTCCCCTCTTATTAAGGGGAACGCTGCTACCTATTCAGAAAATACCTAAGTAGTCGGCAGTGATGTGAACCAATATCGGGGAAGGAATCAAGCAAGGAGCAGAATGGGTATTAAAAGACAAGCCATCAATTAAAACACCAATATCTTGGTTTTCAGAAATGATAGGAAGGGTAATTGTTTGGGGAATGGATTATGATGCCCCCTTTCAGTGGGATTTGGGTACCCAACTCCCATGGGCTCCTTTGAAAATCTCAGCCTCTATTTTTCATGATTGGCTTGAGTAAACGTGGACAGGGTTTTAAGTCCTTTGACGAGCTAGACGCTATTTGGTGCACAGGTTCCTGTCAGGCCATGCTCCTGTTACTCCATTCATTTGGCGGCTAAAATGGACAAATGGCATTGGACCCAAGGTTAACATGCAGTCATGTTTTCCTTAGAGAGAGAGGTGTTTCAGCCTTCATAGGCATTTGGCCCGTACTTTCCTCACCACTCAGGCTAATTATAGTTAATTATGCATAATGCTTTGATAACATGGAGTGCCATTCTCTAGGAACTAAGCTGTTGACTTCAGACAACACTGCACCTTCAAATCCACCTCTCAGAAGTGAAAGGATAATACCTCACTGACTGAGAAAGCCATTCCCAGAGCCAGTATAGCTTTAATCCCGTCAAGCATCAGAACAGAATCTCTTTGGGAATTAGCATTCAGCAAGCACAAAATGACCCAGCTTCCACAGACACACAGCTCTTCATCTCAGGAATATTTCTCTCTTACTACTGCCATCCAGTGAAACTAGACAGCTATATGACAGGAAATGACACTGCTGAGATTAGAATAGGGTAATTCCATTTAAAATGCAGAAAGTTCAATGTTTCCAGCAAAATGAAAAGTCTGCAGCTTCCACACATTACCTTTCTGTCCCGATGTCTCATTTGTTATGCTTGAGAACAGTGATTTTTAACTGAGATAAGCTCAAGCTAGAACCACAGAAAAGAAAGTCTTGGGATTTAGGGGTAGTTTGGATCAATATTCAGATATATGTGTGGCTCAGGTTCATCTCTAGCTGTTAACATCCAGATTGGGAACACCTTATTCACATAACTAAGCAGTTACTCCCCTAAATAGCCCCATTGGTTTCAACGGAGCTGCTAGTGAGAGTAAAGGCACACCACGGAGAGTAAGAGGGTCACAATCTGGCATCGCAAAAGCAAACGTAAAACTAAAAGGATGGTGCTTCTTTACAAAAAGCATGAGATGGGTAACGGCATTTGTGTTTGAGTTTCTCATGGATCAGAGTCTGCAGAACTAGATGGGAAAACCTCAAGCACCAAACAAAAAGAACCATCACCACATATAAAGCCAACCACCACAGTGTGCACCTTTGTGGGCACTCTTCATAAAAAGACTAGTGACTGAATGGGCTTGGTGACTGAAATACCCTCTCCTTGTTAGCGATGGTCACTGATGCCCACTGACTAGGAAGCCTTATTGACTATTACCTGTGGTGCCTGTTCTGCAGTCTCAAAAGCTGCCAATCTAGCAGCACATTCTGTGAGCACTAAATTTGGATCAAAATTAAATTTAAAGCCAGTTAAGGTATTTACTTTCCTTTTTCATTCTTCTCCTTGGTTAAATAGAGGCTCAAGTATAAGAAAGAAAGAAAGAAATCCTCCTTGTAAGGCAGTGGCGTATCGTGGGTCTCCAGTGCCCAGGGGCCATATTTACATTGACAGCCCCACCTTTGGCAGCACCCCACAGGGGATGGGGGGTCTACAGGCCCATGTCTCTCTTTCCCCCACTTCCCTCCCATTGGCAGAAGCAGTGCCCTGGGGAGGGCGGGGGGGTGTATGTGTCTGTGGGCCCGTTTCCTGCTCTCTCCCCACTGAGCCAGGTGATGGCTAGAGGCTGAGACTTGGAGGGGGTGAGCTTCACAAGACTAGGAGAGGTCAGAAATGCAATTCGCCTAGTAACTGTGACAAGGCCGTATTTACTTTACGCATTACAATACCTCACTTCTATTTAGTGTCTGACAAGGCTTTGGGTGGTGCTATATGCGTATTGGAAAATACATCCTCACATCTCTGACTTTGAAGGGTGACCCCTGCCCAAGTGCTAGGCCATACACCAAGGACAGGTGCTTGGCCCGTCAACTGGAAATTCCACCGTATCTGTACAACGGAGCTAGGTGGGTCAGGAGCCCACCTAGAGGGAGGTTGCAATGAACACCTGACAGGTAGAATCTACCTTTTTGCTTCTGTGGAAAGAAGTGAAAATGCTGACTATCTATTTCAAACTTCGGCAGGGAACAGGTCCAGGGAGGATGAAGCCAAGCTTGGAGAAATTTTTTAAGACAGCTCATTTTCAGAAGTACCATGTTTCATTTCAAAGATTCAGATTTGATGATCATATCAGGATACAAGCAGATAAAACATCTCTGCTTCCAAATTACCTGGTGCTAATTTCTAGAGCCACAGAGACTGGATGTTGGCAAACAATACAAATGCATTGATCACACAGAAGAATGACAGTGACCCAGAGGATCACAATGCTTTGTTATTTAGTTCATAAACTCATTGAGACAGGCAGTGTCTCTCACTGTGTTTGTATAGTATCTAGCAAAATGGGGCTCTGTAATACACACAACAGTAAGTATCTTCTTATTTTCATTTTACAAATGGGGAAAATGAGGCACAGAGAGGTGAAGTGACTTGTAGGTCAATGGCAGAGTCAATATGACCACCTAGGTTTTCCCGAATCCTAGCGCAGGGATCTATCCACTGGGTAACATTGCCTCAGAGTCAGAGCAGATTTGCAGTGTCATGTGGTGTTTCTGGACATTTCTGAAATCCTGGAGGTTACTTTTTATGTACACATTAAGCTTCTAAGCTATCTCACTTTTAAAAGGTTTATCTTCAACAATGCCAAAATCAAAAGCAATTAAAACAGTCCTTACATGTGCAAAACGTTCAGCATTTCTATTCACCGTGAATTGGTAAGTCACATTAGGAAACTGAATGCTGACAGGGAAAATGGAGACATTGAAGTGGAGCATCAGAGATCTTTCAGGGCCATGAAACTCTGTGTCATTCACCAAAACATCCAACTGGAAAGAACGGTTCTCTGTGACTGAAATATTTTTATTCAGCACCAATTCTGCAAAAGAGAAGACTGACTTTTCACATGTGTAGATGTATTTTTAAGCAGCGCAAAATCCCAACCAGAAATAAATATCCAATCTATTCTTTAGGCACAAGCTCATGGCATACCGGGGAGTTAAATTAAAACTGAATTAAAAAGTGAATTAAAACTAGAGATATTCCCATTCCATACGATGAAAACTGTCTACAGATATGTTACGACTAGAGCTGGTTGGGAATTTTTCGACAAGGAAAATGTGGATTCATCAAAATCAAAACTTTTCACAAGAAAGTTTCACATATCAGGGAAGGAATTAATGGTCAAAATGAGAGAGACCCACCACAGAATAGCCAATAACCTGGTTAGGGCTCTCGCTCAGGATGTGGCAATACATCTACGCAGCAAAAACAGACCAGCAACAGTGATTCTCAGAGCCCAGGTCAACTGACTCAGACTGGTGGGGTTCATGCTGAAGAGCTAAAAATAGCAGCATAGACTTTCAGGCTCTGGTTGGAGACCGGGCTCTGAGATCCTTCAGCCTCACCAGGTTTCACCATGACCCCGAACATCTACACTGCTATTTTTGGCCGAGCAGCTTGAGCCCATGTCAAGTGACCCGAGCTCCGGGAATCTCTGCTGTGGCTTTTATTTTATTTTTTGGTTTCTTTTGTTTTTTGCTGGGTAGCAGTATCCTGGGGGATGGAGGGGAGTGCCCTACTCCTCTGGCTATTGGCTAATCTAGAGGGCCTCTCTCTGTTTCTTCATTAAAATTTTCAAAAGATCTCAGTTTCTCCCCCACATGGTATAGGAAAGATGTTTGCCATCCAGTTTACAATGACATTCTAAAATGCAATATAATCAAAACCTCTCTTGGCTAATCAACACATAATGCAACTGTCATTATTCCTATACAGTCATTGTGTTATAGGAGAAAAAATGTAGTATCACAAGCTCTGTCTACACTTACCTTTGGGATTCGGTGGCAGTTGACGGGAGATACACAAGTGATTTACGTTACTTGCATATCTGCCGTCGACTTCGCTGCACCTCCTCCAAATACCATCCATACTATGCTGTTCCCTTCGACGCAGCGCTCCGCCACTTACCGGGGTGGTATTCCTGCATCGCTTACTTGATCGACTGAGTGGGTCTATACAGACCGCTCAGTCGATACAGTGCAATTGATCTGATGGCGGCGAATTTGCTGCCATCAGTGTGGACCCAGCCACAGTCCCCTCTTTAAGTCCCAAATTTCTGTTCTGTTACTGGGATTTTCTGTCTCATTTTTCATATGCCTGGTATTTTCAAGATGCACAGAAAAGTCAAATACGATATTGGTCAATTATAAACAAACCATTTCACTCTGTTAGAAGGAAAAGACCTTACTGTATTCATGCAGTGTTCCCCTCACTTGGCTGCCATTTGGGTGGAAATGGATCTCGTGGAAGATGTGCTCTACCCGAAATGTTTCACTAATCCACGGATCAGTTGTAATGATGGTGCCTGTGTACTTCTTTCTGCTGCTTTCAATGGGGAAAATAGGTGTGGTGTCTGCATCGCATACAGTGAGCGTGGCTAGGGCAGTTCCCTAGAAGAAAATAATAGAAAACACAGAGAAAAAACATAGATGATTGCCACACTAGTTGTTGTCCAGATATATTTCTGGTTTACTGTCTGATACAATTTGAAGACCAAAACCCTGTCCATAGAAAGCTTCCTGACATTTTGTAGAAATCTACTTCCATTCAAAGTCTTTGTAGGTCTTTGACAGAAAGAGCAAGGACTGAAACTACTGCTTTCTACCTATTTGGGGATGGGTGGGCTTCGTAACAGCATTTCATAAAGCCAGTGGGTTGCAAAATTACTGTAGCAACTGTCAGTTTTGAGGCCTAAGAATGAACAGCATATCTGATTCCAGAAATCCCCAACTAGTGGTCTCAATGACCACAGACTTTGCAACTAGGGTGCATCACTGAACAAACATGAGGTGATGCACAGAATGACAAGCCAAGTGAAAAAATGTGGCACTGACTATTAAGGAGACTGAACACAAACCCTGTGTGTGATGAACCGTCACCACATTTTCTGCTCAGGTCAGCAGGGTGTGGAGGAAGAGAGGGGGTCCTCAGGGAACTAGTCACTGATCCTCATTCTCTGGATGGCTCTGCACAAGCCCCCAACCTCATAGAAGGTTAGGGTGGCATGAATTCTCAGATGGCCAGATGTGGCTGTGCAAATGGCAAGAAGAGCTGGAACACACAAGAGGATGTGGCCCATGTGGTGTACAGTCTCCGCTCCCTGAGACCTGCACTTCACTCTCTGCTACGTGTTGTGGGATTTTTTAAAATTGTTAATCCCTAATTTATAGATAATGACCAGGGTAGCAGAGAAAGATTTTTCTTCCTTAGCCCCTGGCTGTGGTCAAATGTAATACAGAACTTCTGAAGGTAGAAAGTAACAGGGCTTCATACCTGACGTCATTTTGATCATCAAGTTTTATGTTAAAAAATAATCCTCAATAATTTTTGTGAAGCAGGTGAGCAACACATTTCAAAGTCAGGGAAGAAGAAACAGAGGCCAAGCATCTTAACCAAGGCCCCACAGAGAGTTAGTGACAGAACCATGACCAGAAGTCAGATGGTCTGGCCTCCCAGTCTTGTGTTCATTCCACTAGATTTATCTTTATTGGCTCTACACTGGATTTCTGATTACCTGGCAGTAGGTCTCAAATTCATTTGGTATGGTATTATTCCACTGGCCATTGGGATTCCCATGAAAGTGCTTTCTCCTTCAGGTTTGAATATACTAATTATTTGAGCTGTTTGGAAGTTTTCAAGCAGAAAGCTTTTCTTCTGGAAAATGCTGAATTCATTAAATTAAAACGTTTCATAAGAATACATCAATTTTCTCAAGGTTTTCAAAAGAAAAATATCTAACTGTTTGCTTCAACTATAGTATACCTTATATTAAAGTTGAAACAAACTTTTTATGACTATTTCATTGTAAGAAAAATACTGAGATTTCTACTTTTCATCCTGATTTGAGAAGAAATGAAATTCCAAAGTTTCAGGATTTCCCATGGGATGGGAATTCATTTTTCAGTTATGCCCATTGGTCCATGTCATTGATATGTCTAACCTGTAGGTGGCAGCAAACATCCAAAATTGTAAGCTTTTTCCCCAGAATAAAGACATGCAAAATCCAGTTTAGTTCCAAGGGCAACCAATACAGCTATTAAAGAAATATTATTAGACTGAGAAATCCCTGGAGGGAAGTGACTGAGTACTTGCTGGAATTTCATGCATAGCTTATGCTGAATGCATATTGGAATGGCTCAAACATAACAACAACAAGCTTTTGAGGGTGTTTCTTCTCCCAGAGGAAGCCCCAGCTGAATGCTCTTCTACTAGTTTATACATATGTATCTTGATTTTCACCTATAAACCATAGTAGAAATGAGTTCTGCCTACTTTCAAGCTGGACCCTATTCACTGTAGCAGGAGGGGCAGTGTGGAGTACAGAGGGAGTGGAGGTGGTAAAGGGTTGTCAGTGAGCAGCCTTTAGCTATAGAACAAGATTCTACCATTGGCCCTAAATACTCTGGCATTGTTAACCACCAGCATAGGCTGCAAGGGCCATCATTTTGCTTGGGTATCTGAAGTAAGATGGGGCCTAATAGGGACAACTGTTTATGTAGGACGGGAGAGAGGGTTGGTGGGGAAAGTGAGTCAGGGTACGTCTTCACTGACGGTCGCAAATTTGCCATCATCAGATATCTATCCAGATCGATTAAGCAGTCAGTGAAGACCAGCTCAATCGTTCCAGAAGTCGACTTGTTAAAACCACCCCCTCAAGTGGCTCCCAATGGAAGTTAAGAAATGAACGGGAGTTATGCACGCTACTTTGCATATCTTGCGTAACTCCCGTCACCTGCCGCTGAATTTCAAGGTAAGTGTATACCAGGCCTTAGTGTTGAGGGTGGGGTTTTCCAGGGAGTTTGATGCTGGTTTTGTTCTGATCGTATTTGTTTCTTTAAAAAACACCAAAGATGCCCAAGGCAGCAGACAAGTGCCTCTTTAAATCCCATTATAAATCAAAAAAAAGAAAAGAAATATCAATAAATATTCACATACACACATTATATGAGAAGCTGGTAGCCTCTTCCCCTCCCCCTTACTTAGATTCCCTAAGACCTTCCATTACAAAAGATTCCTGAAATTTATTATTTGTGAAGCTTTCACATCTCTTTTATTTGCAGCAAGCCTTTGACATGGTTCCTCCTTGTGTGCGTGTATTATGGTACAATCTTTAATTACGTAATCACATACTATTGTTTTCCATAGAACCCAGTCAGTGCAGTTGCACAAAGAAGGAAGAATTATGGTTGCATGGACAGCTGTAAATCTTGCATTTCTTAACTTCTCAGTGATTGACTTTGCCACCTAAATTATATTTTAACATAGGTTTTTGTATGTAATGTATAGGCGGATATACACACAGTGAAATTTGTCTTAAATGACCACTGGATAATTACTAGCTCATTGGAGTTGGTCATCACATTCTTCATATTATTATGATGATGATGCAGTTAGAGCTCTATGGGCTGTATAGTAACATAGTGCATATGATGCTGGGAGCTGATATACAAGGCCTGAAGTTTCCATGCCTAACCCACTGCATTTCCATCTCAGAGACCAAGCAGAAGAGAACTCTACCTCTTTTCTGTTGAACTCCACAACAGCATCGGTAGTACTAGTGCCATTGGGAAGGAAGGGGGCAGAGTCATCTTCATCTAACACATTCACCAGGAAGGGCACCTCCACCTGCATCTCCTTGGAGCCTTCTCTCACTGTACACTTGGCGATCAGCTCATACCTCTCTCTTTCTTCCCGATCCAACCGCTGCACAACACTCACCCCTGTGGTGTTCTCATTGTAGCGAAAAGGCATCCCTTCAACTGAAACAACACATACAGAGCATAAACTGGGAAAATCCTTTCTTAGTGGTATTTGGTTGTTCTTCTCTTTGACATACTGCTGTGATGCCAATGAATCCGTTTGGATTGCATCAGTGTAATGAAGGGAAGAATTCACTCTATTATGAAAATGAATCTAAGAGGAGATATGGAGAAAGGTGAAGGAGCTATATAAGGGGAAACAGGCACATGAAGAAGCCTAAAGGACTTGTGTGGGACCAGTGTAGAATATCCAATAGAGGAGAGATCCTCAGTGAGTATCTGGGTTATCAAAAAACTCATTAATATGACCAATGTCTGAGTAGTTTACCTCCAGTTTTACCTGCTAGTAATTTGTAGGAAATGCTGACATTCTGGCACAGGTGATGTATTGGGGGTAACTGAAGCTGATGAAATGTGCCAGGTGGTTTATTCTCCTTGATGTGAAAGGAGAGATCCATTTCTGAGAAGCAAAGCTCCCTTGACGTTAGAGCATTGCAGGCTGGTGCAGTGGCGTTGATGATGGAGAGATGCACCAAGGTAAAAGTGGGGGACTCGCATTGCTTCCCTTGGAAGGGCTGGGATGAAAGGAAGACATGAAGTGTCACCTTTGGCAATGCCACCCAGTTTCTTCCAACTGCAAGAACAGAAAAAAGAAACAATTGACAAAGAAACAAGCAAACATTCCTCTTAGTAACTTCCTTCCATCAGCCATTATTCTACATCTAGCCAGGTAGACTAGTGGTAGTAACTGACATCTGACACCTCTAAAAATAATGCCCTACATGTTTCAAGTTAAACCAACGCACTCAAAATTAGACGTTAATGTGGAAAGCATGGCTCTTACAGACTCTCCTATTGCTTCAGATGATTCTACAGTGGAACACTATCAATCTGTGAAACTGATCCAACAGTAAAGGCCATTTGAGGAGTGCTATGACATTAATTCCTTACACCACTTCCTCCTCCCTCATCTAATGCTACCTAATTTCCTTAGGGAGGAAAACCACCAAGAAATAGGTTCTGTCTATTAAATGCTGAAGGAGGATGGAAATAATTCATTTCTATAGTTCAGTGGTACTTGGTTCTTCCCAATAAAACACAAAACTTCAATCTGAAGCAAAATAAATAGCCATCATTTAACCCCCTCCTCTGAGAATTGTTTACTACCTCATACAAAAAGTGCTACTGGCATCTGTTAGTTAAAGATTTTGCTTATGTTAGAAAAGTAGCACTAATTTAATTAAAATCAATCTATGTGAACTGATGCAGAAACACAAACTGTTTTAACCAATGCATAAATGGGTATAACTTGTGGGTAAATTAGCAAATTAAGATATACTTGCAAGGATTAAAAATTTAAGTGTCTTCTTTAGGGGTCCAGTCTAGGTTCATTATATTGATTTAGTTAAAATGGTGAAACTTTCCCGATGAAACAATATCATTTGACAACTAATTCCATTTCTTCTTGGCCTTAATGTGCATTGACTCTAATACCATTGTGTCTATCTGAAGGGGTTCTTGTCAATCCAAAAATTCATCTAAAACAACTAAATAGTAGTTTTAATATGATCCCTAAATATTGGTTTACTACTCATTTGCTGCTGAATAAATCCCATTGGACGGAAGCACTTGGCTTCAACTTTGGCCATTACAACAGGATGTCAGACTTACACAAGATATCAAAGTCTCCTCGATCTAGACTCTTATTGAGGTAGAGAAGCCCTGTTTTTTCTCTGATTTGAAACCAATGATTTTCATAGGATCCAACACGAGGAATAAGGAGATGCTGGCACAGCTGAAAGTGGGCCACCTCCCCATGTGAATCCCTCAAGGCACGGATGTGCAGTAGCGGCGTCCCTGCCGGCTGATCAATGTAGACATTCTCAGTGTACTCTTTCCTGGGGAAGTAGAGACCAAAGGAAGCTGCAAAGGAACACAAAACAACAGAAGAACTGTTAGAGCAGAATGAGTTCTGGGTAGATATTTTAGTAAGAGATGCATTTCTACAGGATTGGAAGCTCCATTTAGTAAGTGCATAGAAAGATACAACAACAGAGCCAGATTCTAAACATATGTAAATTGGTATAGCTGTACTGAGTCCAATGGAGCTAACTCAATTTGAGGATCTGACCAAGTGGTGGATCAGACCCATAATTTATGTACAAGCTATGAAAACTCCCTCTGAAAGCCAAATTGCTTAGTTGTAAACAAGACCATTGCCACAGCAGAGGGCTTAATGGAACATTTCTTGTCAAACTTAAGATAAATTCACATGAGCAATTCCCAGTTGTTGTTCCATTTTCACACAAATTGTTTTCTTCTCCGAATATCATCATTTATGGTGAAACTTACTGAGAAAATAAATACAGCTAAATGAAAACCTTTCAGAGGTATTGCCCTAAACGGAATCTCACCCTTTCAAGTCACGCAGTCCAAACACTCAATTTCTATCCAGAAAATAAAAATATGTACATTCCATGAGTAGCTTTCAAACTTTTCCATAGTGTGGACTTCTTTTTAAGTAAAGATTTTTCTTCTGGACATCTCTCTTCCCAAACAAACCAAACAACAAACCCACCCTACACTTTTCCTAAAGTAACGGGTACCCTACTCCACTAAATAAATTCATAGATTATAAGGACAAAAAGGACTGGTTTGACTTTCTGCATAACACAGGTCCCGGGACTTCCTTGAATTAACTTTTGCTTGAGCTAGAACTAGGGCATATCTTTTTAGAAAAACATCCAATCTTATTTTTAAAATGTTCAGTAATGAAAAAATCTATCCCAGCCATTGAGAAAATTATTCCAATGATTAATTACCCTCTCTTAAAAATGTCCATGTTATTTCTAGTCTGAATTTATCTTGCTTCAACTTCCAGCCTTCTTGTTATACCTTTGACTAGTTGATTGAAGAGCCCTTTATTAACCATTTTCTGTTCCCCATTTAGGTACTGAAGCAATATTACAACTCATAAAAGGATTTTAGTTCTCAGAGATATAAATACTCAGGACTGATATAACGAATTAAGACTAAAGGAATATAATTGCTCTAAAAAGCAATGAGTGCAACTGACCCATTGTGCCTCTGTACTGTTTATTTTGGTGGCGGCCAAACTGTGGCTCGTGAAACCCCCTATGTCCCTGCTCCCTGTCCTCTTCCCCCCATTCTCCACCTACCAGATTGGGGTGGGGGGAGCTTGGAGTTTCCACCCTGCAGCAGGCTAGTGGGACTGGAGAATTGTGCCCAGCTGGGAAAAAGGTTTCAGAGGATCAGTAAGTTTGGTCACCCCTGGTTTATTTCCTTTCCTGGTTATAGACATATACATTAATTGGGATGTATTCTCCCCTTGTTGCCACAACCCCAATTGATCTCATCTCATCAAGTCACTTTGTAGTTGGGTTCTGTATTCCCTTCCGTGCCACCTTTTCAATTCCAGTGTCGTCCACAAATCTAATCCCAGTTGAATATTACATATATCAAAGAAATAGCTGATAAAGGAATACATGAAGCAGACAAACATGGTATAGAAAGCTTGTTGGCAGAGTTTAGCTTGTCAAAAAGGCTTTAGAAACTCCAAGAGGTCCCTGGACAGCGCAGTCATCAAGAGCAGCCATTGCTTTAAGCCTCAGATAACTCATTGCTGTGAAGAAGGCCTGAAGTCAGCTGATGTAGCACAAGGTGTGATTTTCATTTGGTCTACCTCTGCTCCCAATGAAGTGCGTTGAGAATCTTTTACTGACATCAATAGGAGCAGAATTAGACTGATACTGAATTGCTTTTGAAAAATCCTGTCTGTAGTATAGTTATGCAGTAAGTGAAACTCATTGATAAACTGCCTAAGCATTGAAATGCTGGAATATACCAAAGATCTACCTATCCTGTATCCTTTGCTTTAGTGGCCAATGTCAGATGCTATAGAGGGAAGTAATATTTTCACTCTGCAGCATTTTGAGACATTTTGTTTCATGTGATTAAGCACAAAGCTAACAAATGTTAACTTTTGCACTAGAAACATGAAAATAAAAGTGAATATCTGTACATTATTGGTGATTCCAGAGTTTTTGTAGCTGTCTTGGTCCAAGGATATTAGAGATACAAGGTAGGTGAGGTAATATAATTTATTGGGCCATCTTCTGATGGTAAGTGACACTGAGCTCTTTCTCAGGTATGGGAAATTAACTCAGAATGTCACTGCTAAAAACAAGGTGGAACAGACTGTTTACCACAAGTAGTTAAGATATTTCAAGGGACCATTCAAGGTGAAGAGGACTGTTAAATCCCTCCAGACACAGGGAGGAAAATCGAGGGGGGGGGAATATGTGTTGTAAGTGAGATATAAATTGTTGTAAGAAGCCATAAATCCAATGTCTATGTTCAGTCCATGATTTATAGGGTCTAGCAAAGTTATGAATATAAAGCTCCCAGACTCATCTTTTGAAAGTGTTGTGCAGGTTTCCTTTGAGGATGAGGACTGATAGGTCAGACAGAGTGATCACTCTGTGAAAAATATTCACCCACAAATGATGTGTTTTTGTCTCATCATTTTCCTGCATGAGTTCATTCAAGAGCATAATGATTGTCCGGTTTCACCTATATAGTTGTTATTACGGTATCTAATACACTGGATGAGGTGCACCACATGTTGTGATAGGCATGTGTAGGACCCATGGATATTGCAAGTTGTGTTGTGGGGGGTGTTTATCATTGTACATGAAGATACACCTGCAGGTTTTGCATCTGTTGTTCTGGCAGAGTTTAGCACCACTTTTAGTTGGTGTGCCCTGCTCTGTAGGAAGCTTTCTTCTTCTGATGAGCTTGGAGAAATTGTGGGGGGTGGAAGTGGGGTTGTTTGAAGACCAGAAAATGGGGGTCAGGAAAGATTTCTTTCAGGATTTCTCAAGAGTACGGCTTACAGTTGTTTGAGGATACCCCATGTGGGTAGGTGAAAACTAGGGGTGTGTGGTTGAAGGTGGTTTTATTTCTGTATTGTGCTGGTTCTCTTGGAGTATTTGGGCGGCCAGTTCCATGATGTGATCTATTTCTCTGATGGAATGTTCTTGTTTGGTGATGGTGATTTTGAGTGAGTTAAGGTATGTATCCCGGACTTTCTCCTCAGAGCACATTCTGTCATATTTGAGTGCCTGGCTGTAGATAACAGATTTCTTGGTGTGTTTGGGGTGGTTACTGAATCTGTGAAGGTAAGTGCAGCAATCCATGGGTTTCTCATATTCAATTAGGGTACCATTGTTAAAGCTGATCATAGTGTCCAGTAAGTAGATGCTGGTGTGAGAGAGTTCCAGAGAGAGTTTAATGGACAGTGGTGGTTGAAGTTGTGGTGAAAATCTGAGGGAGTTTAAGCCATCTGTCCAGCAGCTGAAAATATCATTGATGTATCTCAGGTATATCATTCGTGGTGCACCTTTCAAGACACACGGGTCCTACACATGTCTATCACAACAGGTGATATACCTCATCCAGTGTACTAAATGCCCCCAACAACTACTATGTGGGTAAAACCGGACAATCACCATGCTCTCAAATGAACTCACACAGGAAAACCAGAAAACACAAAACCAACGCATCACCTATGGGTGAACACTTTTTAAGAAGTGATCACTCTGACCTATCAGACCTCATTCTCAAAGGACATCTGCAACATTAAACAAAAAATGATCCTGGGAGCTTAAATTCCTAACTTTGACAGACACTGAAAATCGTGGACTGAACACTGGATTTATGGCTTATAACCAGGTCTTAAATTGTGCTGGGGCTTGCCCCAGCACCCCTGGGCTTGCCACGTCAGTTATGGAAGTAAAATACTGCTTGAGACCTAGAAACAATTTCATTACAAATTAAGCACAGCTTATTACAACCCTCCTAGCTGCTTTCCTTGCCTTCACCTGCACTGGACCCTTGTAATATGTATTAATAAGTATCATTATTATTAATGTATTAATATGTATTTATGTTAAACAATCTGTTCCATGCTGTATTTAGCAGTGACCTTCTGAGTTAGTTTCCCAGATGCAAAAAAGAGCTCAGTGTAAGCTTGAAAGATTGTCTCTCTCACCAGCGGAAGTGGGGCCAATAAAAGATCTCACCCAGCTTGTCTCTGTACATTATTGGTGCAAAGCCATTTTTGCTCAAAACGGGGCCCACTTTTACTGGACCTTTTTCCATGACAACACATTTCTGCACCAACAAAAATGGGAAATAGGCTGCCACAGCATCTTCAAAATAGAAGTGGGTTAACACATTTCCTCGGCAGCATGTTACTGAAGTGCCCGTTTTAAGGAAAGAAAAGGAAGATCACAAACACACTGTGAATTAAAGACCTATAACGTCATCTGGAAACACTACACAAGCCACAGTACTCTCTCTCTCTCATGATTACACCATCAGCATCCCTCCATGGAACTACATCCTCATGATTTACAGTTGGCTGTTATTTATCTGTGTGCATTCTGCATTACATTAATAAACTGGTGAATAAAGCTGGCAAAATTACCAAAACAATGTTGAATTAAGAAGACAGCCCAGTATAATCTTTTAAAAAGAGCATACAGTAGATTTTTTTGGAGGGTGGGGGTAGCGAGAGGGAGGTGGTAGATAAAAACTCACTAGACACTCCACTTTTTTTTCTTTTAAAGGAAAAGATTATTTTCCTTCTGTTATATTTTCTGTTAGCATGTGTCTAGTTCATATTCTAGATTCATGAGCATTCTTCCTAAATTTTTCATAGATCTTTCAGTCTCATACACACACTTCTGTAATTACAACAAACCTTTCCTAAACTTTTTTTTAAAAGATCATTTTCTGCAAAACAATATGCATTTGATATTCAGCACTGACATTTTGTCAGCAATTTGCCCTGATTAATAAGGGCACCTTCAACGATTTACTTTTGTCCCATTCCACCTATTTGCTTCTAACTGAAGTCCCTACAAACATCACCACATATCATTGCAATTCAATATTTTCAGGAATAAAAGAATTGACTATGTGTAACATCGCTAAAGAGATGCATACTTGTATCTGAAAGATGCAAAGAGGAGTGAAAAAAATTACTTAAGGTGGTACAAAAGTTATAACAAAATAGAGATGAATTAAGGGAGGTACTACACAAACCAAAAAGAAGGCAAGGTCCCTGCCTACATTCTAAATTTAAGCTGAATATTAGGGGAAACTCCTCTTGGTGAGATCCAATAAATTATCCAGACGATACTGTAAGGAACAATTGAGCAATAGGAGGAGGATGGAATAAAACATAGATTTGCTTTACGTACATTTTAGTACTGGCCTAAATTGATGGTTGATTAAAAATTAAAACATTAAAATAAAATAAAATCACACACCACCGTGCATTTTCAGTAGAGCTACTGTACATATTCATATTGGGCCAACAAAGTTTGTAATGAACAACTCTGATGAATCAGATCTCATTTGCCTTACAAAGAGTGTTCCTATCACAAGGAGAAAGCAAGCCAGGTTTTTCCTTCCCATCGTAACTGACAGGGAAAGCACATAAGAACGTAAATTTAAAGGAAAAAAGTGTTAGTAATTACAGTGTGTGTGTTTCAGCAAGAGACTCCTACTTAAATTGGATCCCTGAGGTCTATCACATTGAAATGCTTGTCTTCAATATCTCCATTCTATTTAAGTAAGTGAGACCCTTGAAAAGACTAATGAACATGTTTAGCTTTATGCATCTGAGCAGTCTGACTGTGAAGGGGCTACTCTCATGCTTGAATTTAATCATCAGCCAGCCTTCCAGAAGAGCACAGATCCTGGGTGCTGAGAGCTTTTGAGGGTCTGGCCCCTTGAAAATCTGGCTCTGAACTTCGCCCCTAAGTGTTTACAGCATTGAGGCTTTAAATTGTACAAGGACTAGTAATCCATTGTATATTTAACCTTCCTCTTTTTAAAACACACAAACAAACTCAAACTGTTGGTAACCCACAGTAGGGACTTGCTAGAAAAAGACCGCCACCCAAAATCTAATCTGGCATTGGGTAATACAAGTGGAAACTAAAGCTTAGAATTTTGAAAAGGATGTTTAATGCTGATCTATAGAGTAGCATGATCAACTATTCTGAAATGTGTTCAAAATTATAAATTCACTTCTAAGCTGAACCTGATACATTTTTGCTGCTAGGGAAGGGTGATTTTTCTTCCCCCTTTCAAAATTAAAACCCCTTGGACTAGAAGGCTGGCAGTGTAATTAGCAGCCTTATTGATTCTTGGCTTCGGCTGTGATTCAGGACGTCCCTGTTCAGGACAACTCTTAGAATATTCTGAACTTGAAATATGTGCTTACCTCTCACTGGAACTTAAATATATGCTGAAATGCTTTCCTCATTTGGGGCCATGATTCCATTACCTCAGCTGTGGCAAAGCTAGCCATCATTTAAAATAATAAAGCTACTCAACACATTAGGAATCACATGGAGAATCTTTGGATTTTATTTCGCTGTTGTTCCGAGATGTCTGAATTGTTGACCCAATACCATGACACTGAGCCTTGTTAATGGTACAGCGATCACAAAATTGCACAATGCTATTTACGTTTATTACTGAAATGGCAAGCCACCATTTGCCTATTGTTTCTGCTTAATTTAACCCATTGCAAGAGTTGTAACTGCAACAAGCTGTTCAGGTGACAACTATACAGTAATGATTATATATACATGCACACACATCTGACTATGTTTATATGCACAGCTTGTTACAGAAAATGACAAGGAAGGATAGCTTTGAAGTCAAAATGCAACTCTCATTTCTTCCGATAGGTTGCGTTTATTCCTTATATTTTGATAAGTTCAAACCCAATTCAATAAACTATCCATCCGGCAGCTATGCTGCAGGAGGCAGAAACTTCTAGTCCAGGCTAGGATTCCTCAAGTCCTGAAAAAAAAAATCAATTTTCAGTCGTTTGTGCAGCTGCCCACAGAAGCCAGATCGAGTTTTTATTGAATCTGATCTTTAAATAAACGTTTGCAGTGTTGTTATAGCCAAGCTGGTCCCAGGATATGATAGACACAAGTTAGGTGAGGTAATATCTTTTATTGGACCAACTTCTGTTGAGGAAAGGTACAAGGTTTCGAGCTACACAGAGCTCTTCTTCAGATCTGGGGGAAGGAAACTGTCTGAGCTAAATACAAGGCGAGACAGATTGTTAAGCAGAAGAGTGACATGTTGGCAGTTTTACCCTGAAATATTGCAGGGCGAAATACACCCTGGAAAACTTTTGAAAATAGAACTTAGGTGCGTTTGAAAACTTTATATTTGCAGAAGGAATTTCCATCAGAGATTTCAAATCATTATACAATTAATTAACATTCAAACTCTCTCCGGGAAGTGCTATCAGCCCCATTTTACTGAAGGAGAAACTGAAGGCACAACTGTATGAAGTGACCAAAGTTACAAAACAAATCAGCGGTAGTGCTAAGAACACAAGATCTCTCCAGATCTCCCAAGTCACGTTCTGTGCATTAGCCAACAGATCATGCCAACTACAACATTAAGGAGAAGCATCCTGCTTTTCTTCAGTGTCATTATTTTACATTTGCATGTCCATTTGATGCAATATTTTGGTAGTTTCATCCACATATCAGCTTTGATCATCCCTTACTCCACACTCAAACTGTAGTACCCCAGATGTGCAAATAGCAAATCATTAAGCAATGGAACTTCCAAGAATCCAAATGGCTACATTTAAAGAAATCAAGACTATCTCACTTCCTTGATCCATGGGTTTAATGGCATTTATAGAAATTATGCATAAATATACCCAATAAAAATAAATATGATATTAGGTAAAATATAGAGTAGAGTCATAATCTGGTAAAGCATGATGTATCCATTTGCACGGACCTCTGTTATTGTGGAAAATATTACAGAATCTAATTTTTATTTAAAACATTGTCGTCACAGTTGTGTGTTTTTAATCCATTAATTGTCACGTGCCCCTTTATCTAAGTACCTGTACTTGGGTATCTAAGCACATATGGCCTTCCTATGAAGGTCTCAATTCACAAGATTTAAAGCCAGAAGGGACCATTATGACCCATCTTGTCTGATCCTGTATAACACAGGCCAAAGAATAAATCTATGTACCTCAATAATTTCTGCTTCACACCCATAACTTCTCTTTGAGCTATAGCATATATTTTAGAAAGATGGCCAGTCTTTATTTAGAAACTTCCAGTGATAGAGAATCCTCACATACTTAGGCAAGTTGATCCAGTGATTAATTACTCTCACTGTTAAAATGTGTGCCTTATGTCTTCTCTGAATTCGTCTAGCTTCAGCTTGCAACCATTGGCTCATTAGCATTATTCTGCTAGATGGTTGGGAATCTTACATGAGATGAAATACGAACTACGAGCTTTAATTGGTTTGTGAGTTTAAGTAATCGGGAAAATGGTTTGCAGCGGCAACATTGAAACTGGAACAAGAGTTGGTTTTCCTTCAACCATTATATACTTACATGTGACACAACCAATTTCCTCTAACAAAATTTACTCAGGCCTTCCTCCATATTGTTGAAAGATAGTGTTACAATTCATGAGAAAGAAATCTTTTTCCCTGATGTGGAACAAAATCCATACAGAAGAATTTACTATATGCCTTACTGAAATAGGTATCTGATTACATTAACAACATGCCCCTATCAGTCCTGAGTTAAAGCCAGGGCATTTGTCAAGTAGAGAAGAAAATGACATTAGCTGACAAACCCAGGAGTCTGCTATTAATATTCGACCATTTGTGGCACAGCATCAGATTTCAACAATCAGTTAGAGGGAGGGGATTTAGCACTGCGTTCCTTCTTTGACTGCTGTTGATTGACCATTATGCTCCATTATCAATATTCATCTGCCAATATTTTCAATCAAGGGGCTCCCACAAAATTTCCCCTCCCCCACTTAGTCTACAATAAGCTGTGCTCTGGTCTTTACAGAAGAGAAGCAGCAAGGAATCTACTTATCTAAACACCAACAGTTCTTCATGACTAAAAACCAAGGAAGCCACTTGGAAAGAATGCTATATTGTTACCTGCTGGAAATATTTATACCTCATTCCTGAAGAGTATATAGACAGTATGGAACAGAGTTCAACTCATGTAGTTTGAAGGAGGGTCATGTGGAGTTAGATAACCTTGCAAGAGTTATCTTTCCATTGGAAACTCTTTAAAAATACCTCTCGTTTGGAACAACTTTGTCCATCCCACAATTATCAAACTGTCCTTCAGAAATATTTTGATGAGTTCCATGGATAAATCATTTCTGATATGACTGATTTAACAGTAGCCAGAGAAGGGACAAGCTCCATGTCAGGCAGGGAAATCAAGCTGGTGGCAGAATTTTAAACACGGGACTCCTGTGAGTTGCTTTCATTGCCTCACTGGTGTTCAGAAAAAAAAAACTCTCAGAAATAGTTCTTGTTGAGAATTATTAGGCAATACAGAGTAAGAATGCAGAATGTTAATAGTGATCAAGAGCATATGTGCTATTATGCAGACTCTGTACTACAATAATGCACTCTGAAGAAGCTAATAGAACATCTGTGAATGGAGCTAATATACAAAATTTGGTTAAATTGCAACTGCTCTAGTGGGATAGCTGATGCTTACAGCACATACCGCTGCAGAGATAAATACTTCTCTTTTTCATTACAGGGGAAAGGAAGTTTGTTGTTTATCTGTATAAAAATTTGAAAACAAAGAAATTCTGAGCTAAAACTTGACCTACTGTAAGGTATTACAGAGAATCTATTAATATTGGATGCTTCAGTGTACTGAAAGTTTGATTCAACCTATACTAGTTATGCCACAGTAAACCAGGGCAAAGGGCCTGCAGAAGAAAAAGTCTGCCTAAAGACAGGTTGCAGAAGTGCACCTCCACCTCCACTCTACCTGGACTCCCATAGCTGAAGCTCTAGCTACAAAGAGGCATCGCCCAGCACATCTTAGCTGATTCAGTGCATCTTCTGGAGATCTTCTGTTGTCAGAGCTTCTCAGTAGCTCTCTTCCCTGCCACTCCTTCCCCGCCCAGTCAGTCAAAGCTTTCCTTCCCAGGGACCGAATTCCCCCCTTAGGCAGAGTAACTTCAGTTGGTGCATGTGAATCATGTGCTGTACATGGTTATGCCTAGAGTCTAGACAATATCTGAAAAAGTCTTAGTCAATACTCTTTGCTTGATGAAGACTGAAGTCAGATTTCACCATTGCTTCACCGAGCGTAGTCTGTGGCACTATTGCATTAGTAGAACATATTCATCTGTTCTAAAACTGCCAAGAAGATGATTAACAGAAGAATAGTACATACAAAGTAGGCAAGCCCAGCAGCAAAACAAAATTTCTACTGAAATCTGTAGACTCTTTAGAGCCTTTCTGAGGTTAGATCTACACTTGGAACTATGGGTGTGACTCCCAGCTTGAGGAGACATACACACATTAGTTATCATGAAGCTAGGGTGCTAAAAATAGAATGCAGCCATGACAGCGGCAGGATGGGTTCATGCTGTCATGGCTTCATTCTATTTTTAGCACATTAGCTTGATGAGAGCTAGCCCAAGTATGTCTTTTCGAGCTGCTAGGAAACACCCCACAGCTCCAAGTGCAGACATAAACTCAGTTTAAATCTGAATTTTAGAGAGCTGAGGAGTCAACTGGTAGCATTTCACCTGTAGGACACGTGTAAAAGTGACAGAAGTGATAGTGAATAGCGATAGACTTTATTGCAGTAGCAGCAACATAAAGGGAATACATCTTTTTCATGCAATATGAAACTTCCATTTTCTCTGGAATTGTGGGGCGATAATGATAGGCAGAAATAATACTAAACTAGAATATGTCTCAGACTTGCCTAGGACACTTTCGTTGAACTGGCCTGGTTTAATTTAGTCTAAATGCATCTCATTATTATTCATTTCAGCAGAGCTCTGTGTGCATTCTGTTGACAAAATCCTTGATATTGTGACTGGAAAAGAAAACCCAAAAAAACAGGACAAGGTCAGACTTGATGCATTTCCCATTTCAAAAACTTTTTGGATTAAGTACATTTTCTAAATGAAAAACTTCAGTTTTTCAGTACAAAATGACTTTTTAAAAAATGTAATCTATAATAAAGGACATGTAAAAAAACCGCAAAAGGTCAAAATTAAAACAAAACATTTCAAAATGACCAAACCAATATGTTTCAATTGGCTTGATCCAAATAGTATTTGCTTGCAAAAAAATTTTAGATGGATATTTTGTCCCAATTTGGGATGGGAAAAATTTTCAGAACATCTTAAAGATTCTTGCTGTACAGGAAAACGGTTTCCTATTCAGTTGTACTCAAGTCCCAACCTATTAAATATCAGTGGAAGTTGGGTGCCTAATTTCCATTTGTGCATTTCCCTCTAACATTTTTAGATGAATGTAGGTGAATTACACAGAATCGCTCAATTTCTAATTCATTTTAATTGCTACCAATGATAATGATGTCCTTCCTTTCTTTATTTTAAACTTCACCACGAGGACAAGGCTGGGATGCCTTGTTGCTGTGAAGCATCACTTTAAAAACAAGTGTTACTTAATCTTAAAATGTTTTTCTTAATTTATTTTTCAAGGGCTTGAGCTTATATTTAGAAGTACTCAGCTTGACAGAAAGCAAATGACTAAACTAAGTGCAGTGTTGGCCAACGTTGTTTGGATGTCTCATACCTCCATATGCCACGTGATCCTAGTCAATTAGAATGAAAGATGAATATTACACATTATACGGATATTGTGCCTGGGCACACGTGAAAGAGATGTAGAGTATAGTTGTAGACTTCTGCAAATTCTTTGAAAAACCCAGATTGGCACAGGGCTCTTTTGACATAGGACTACATGAACCATGTATGCAGTGTTGTAGTTGTGTCGGTCTCAGGATATTAGAGAGACAAGGCGGGTAAGGTAATATCTTTTACTGAACCTACTTCTGTACGTGAGAGAGACAAGCTTTTGAACGTCACGTCTGGAATATGTACTCAGAGTACTAATACAAGATGGAACAGATTGTTTAGCATAAGTAGTTAACACACACGGTAAGGGACCATTCACAGTGAAGTGGCCCATTAACACCTCTCCAATCTATGAGAACCATACATTTAAGGGCACTCTATTTTTAAAAGGTTAGGAATAATCAAATATAATTGAACATTTGGTTAGTAAAGCTCTGCAATATAGGGAAAGGGAACTGATTGCAGAATACACATCAGCACAAGTTACATCAATACAGCAGTTAATGGCATCTAGTCACATCTGGGTCAAATTTATAGTATATGCAAGGCAGCAAAAACTCAGGATGATGAAGTATAAAAAATGAACCATTACATCCATTCCCATTCAGCTCTATAGATATAATTTATTTTGTGTTATGTAAGTCTGGATTTCCAGTGACCTACATGTGTTTTGCTCTGGTGAGTAACCCTGGGCTGGAATGTGAGGGGAGAAATAGGAAAAGAAAAAACCTTGAATCCATTCCAGAAGGTCATATATCTCCAGTCTTTGTTTTTCTTGCAGCCATCACAGGTGAAAATCATCATTTCACTCAACTTTGCTCTAGATGGGAACGACGTATATCCATTGATGCCTTTACCACACATTTGTAAAAGGTTACATTTGCCCAATTACTGGACAATATGAGCTCTTTTCTCAGCCTGTTAATACACTTGAAATCAGGAGGAGAAAGGTAACCTATATTTCTGTGCCTATGTAAAAAAAAAAGACACTAAGAACGCCTCAGCTGACTGATCATCTGCAGGATCACAGAGTCAGTGCCTGAAAAGAGCAATAGAAATCCTGGTTCACAAATCTATAGGCTAGACCATTATTTCTGGTATTATCTGCTCAGGAAGTACCATCCATATTAGCCATTAGATAGTACTGAGACAATAAAAACTGGAATTAATGATTGCATTAAATTGTATCCCCATGCATAAACCATGAGGACTCATCTAACATTAATCTGCAGGGTTAAATCCTACAGTCTATCGACAACTTTAAGTATTGATTTTAAAAAATTTTTGTATGCAATAATGCAAATAGCTATTTTATAATTCAATTGCACCTATTTTTAGCTGTGCGAAGGATTTTAAAATTTTACTCACATAAGATCTATTAAGAGGTATTGGCAACACATTTGGAGACATGGCCATACAGAGATTAAGTTTCAGCGACTGAGTAATTTGCTTTGACAGTGTATGATGACCCTATCTTTGCCTATGGTATTTTGACTGACAGATTTGACTGTCTTGGTGGTAGCGAGAGAGAAAATTGCCCTTTTTCCACATTTACCTGTTAGCACAAGAACATTTATTTAGTTTTGAGTCAGTGTCTGGCTGAATTTCACTTAGAGGGATGGGACAGGAAGATTTCACTGAGACAATAGATACCGTCATCTTAGTGTAAATGCATAGCTCCAGTCATGGTATCACACAAGTCTATTTGCCTGGCTCAAGAATCAGTTGTATCTTTTGTAAATCTCGGACGGGGGCATTTCACAGGGCCTGGAGCACTCTCTGCAAAATGCACTTTAAGGCCAAGCTTTTCATAGCTGGATGTAGGAATGTAATTTTAGGTACCCGCACATAAGTAGAAGTGGCCTGATTTTCAGAGATTTTGAACTCCTCCAAATTGCCAAAAAGGGCGAAGTGGTATTGCTGGTGGTCAGCACCTTCAGAAAAAGTAGTTAGAGCACTCATTTCTGAGCCTAACCAAGGGTGTAGGTGCCTAGCAGTAGGTGTTCAGGGTTGAAACCCTTTGGCCAGGCATGCTATAGATGCTTCTAAAAAAATAATGTATGCTTCTGCTGCATACAGGGTGGCAACTTTTATCTGAGGATCTCAAAGCTCCACTGAATCTTAAAACACCTCTATGAAATAGTAAGTACGCTATAAATCAGGGTAACAAACAATTCCTAGCCAATTAGAAGCAGTGATCACAATTCACCACATGCCTAGTCATCACTCAGGTTGCAGTTTTCTGTAAGCACTGTGGAAAAGGGTAATTTTGATGAGTGACTTGAAAGAAGTCTAACTTACGATTTTCAGGATTTTGATGGGGGGAGGGGAGCTTTGTGGGAGAAAGCACATAGGTGCTTGAGGTCTTATTCTACTTATTTTATTCAAGAGCATGAATTTCTAGGCAGTGGACAATTTAATATCATACACGAGTGGTCAACCAATGGCCAGAGCTAGGGCTTTTCATTCACAGCCATTGGCTTTTGTAGACCCTAAATGAAAGTTGTTTTAAAAATTGGCTGCCCAATGAAGCAAAATATCAACAGCAGCAGTTTATAACAACGTTTTTAGTAAGGGGAGGTGGCCAATGGCGAACGCAGCAGATTGACTTGAGCTGGCACTATCTCCCCAAATGCATCTCTGAACACTTCAAAGCCTGTAAGCTATCTGGTGGCGAGGGAATAGACAGTCACTGTCTGCTTATTCCCTCCATCAATAAACCAAATTGAAATGGGTTACCTTTACCCTTTGACAACCCTGGTAATTAGGAATGGAACACACACTACTGTTTTATCTGAATGATTCTTGAAAGTATCCAATGCTGCAGTCATGCTGGTCCCAGAATATTAGACAGACAAGGTGGGTGAGGTAATATCTTTTATCGGACCAACTTCTACTAGTGAGAGAGACAAGCTTTCACACTTCTATAAAGCTGAAGAAGAGCTCTGTGTCAGCTAAAAACTCGTCTCCCTGACCAACAGAAATTGGTCCAATAAAAGATATTATATCACCCTCCTTGTCTCTTGAAAGGAGGACTTTCAGTCTGGGGAAAACATTACAATATATCAGACAAACTGGCTATAAATCTAATCACCTTTCATTTGTTCTTCACTAATTTGTTCTGCACTAATTCTCATAGATATTAGGGATTAAACCAAGTTTGTTTCCTTGCTTGATAGTGCAGTGCTGGATACGTAGTAAGAAGCCTGATTCTAAGTGGTCATGCCAAAGCAAGACAGGGAGAGCATGAGCCTATCCCCAGGCACAAATTTGTTTAATTTTAAAAAATAATCACAGTTAATTGCAAGATTTAAAAAATAGTCATGATTAATCGCAGTTTTAATCATACTGTTAAGTAATAGAAGACCAATTGGAATTTATTGTAAATATTTTGGATTTTTTTTTTTTTTTTACGTTTTCAAATATATTTATTTGAATTACAACCCAGAATCCCACGTGAACAGGGATCACTTCATATTTTTTGTTATTACAAATATTTGCACTTTAAGACAAACAAAAGAAATAGTATTTTTCAATTCGCCTCATACAAGTACTGTAGTGCAATCTCTATCGTGTAAGCACAATTTAGAAATGTAGGATTATATTAGTTATTTACATAACTGCACTCAAAAACAAAATGTAAAACTTTAGAGCCCACGAGTCGAAGTATGAAATGGCATATGAACATTTAGCATATTTGGCATGTAAATATCTTGCAACGCTGGCTACAACAGTGCCATGCTAATACCTGTTCTCACTTTCAGGTGGCACTGTAAATAAAAAGCGGGCAGCGTTCTCTCCCAGAAATGTAAACAAACATGTTTGTCTTAGCGACTGGCTGAACAAGAAGTAGGACTAAGTGGACTTGTATGAGGTGAATTGAAAAATACTTTCTGTTGGTTATCTTTTTTCCAGTGCAAATATTTGTAACAAAAAATACTATAAAGTGAGCACTGAACACTTTGTGTTCTGAGTTGTAATTGAAATCAATACATTTGAAAATGTAGAAAAACATGCACAAATATTTATAAGTTTCAACTGGTATTTTGTTATTGTTTAACAGCACAATTCCAATTGTGATCAATTGTGACTTTTTTTTTAAATCTCGTTAATTTGTTTTGCATTAATCACATGCATTAACTGTGATTCATTGACAGCCTTAATGTTTAATAATAGGAACTAGTTGACAGAGAAGTACTGACCAAAGGATGTGATCCCATATTCCTTGCGAAAAATTTTAGGAAAATATCCAAGCTGGCAATGTCTCCCCCATATCATCCTAACACACATAACCAAGACAGAAGATACAATTTCCAAAATAATGGTATTTACGCATTTCCTTAAAGTGAAGAAAAAGTATTCTACTCAATCCAGCCCTAATCCACACAGCACACTTAAACACACTTATTATTCCAATGGCACTCCTCATAGTAACACATCCTATGACCAGCATTACATTTTGCAAAATCTGGACTCATTCTTAACAGAGTTAAAAAATGTAATTGAACGTAGGGAGGAATCTACCCTAAGAAATAAATCAAACAGGTTATACAAGTTTGCCCTGCCAAGTCATATTACCAGCTGGTTTGACCACCAACCAGTTTAAGCCATACAGAACAGATTACTAAATACAGTTGTAAGACATAGGTAGACTGGACAAAAAGACACTCTATGGGAAGCCTTATTAGAGCTCAAATGACTTGAGCAAGATGAAACACAGGCAACTCTTTCAAATCAGAAAGTAGAAGGGAAAGCAATTAGTTTTCTCACCATTTACTGGATACCTCTAGTTGCCTTTATCAGATCAATTTCAGAGATGGGGTGGTAAAAGGTGCCAATATAAGAAAAAGCCTTCAATATCAAGGCTGGCCTTATAAAAATGGGACATCTGCTCACTTTAGAATTTGTGAACAAAGTCTTTGCAGTCTGTTGACTGGAAGCCATAGGGATCCCTCTGAATGATGGAATAGCTATAAGTGCTCTACTACTGTTGTAAAAAGCAACTGAAACATCCTCTAATCTAAAATGTGCCTGTTTCTCTCAATGTCAGCCAACATTAGTGTGAACAGCAGATCACAAAACAGTACCTTTTGAGCCAACCCATCTCTATGAGATTGAAGCAGTAGATGAATGGGCTTCACTTATGCTTACATTGCTTCAATTGGTTCGCTCTCTTTTACATTACATAGGTTTACAGGTATCATGGATAAAATTATTATTCAGGAAAAAAAGGGTATTGTGCAATTAAATGTTGCAGTCATACTTTTTACTAAGTGTACCCACATCAGTTTTTGAACTTCAGGTTTCACAAGGGGGAAGGAACTTTTCCATCTTTTATTTAACTTTATTTTAATCAACTATGAGCAGCCAAGACTAATTAAACAAAGGGTGCACTCTATCTTTGTTTAATTCATTGGACTCCTATTTGCACCAATGAGATTATTCTAAAAAGACTGAGCACAGAAGATAATCCCAAATCTTCTCTCTTTCTTAATTACTATCTGGCAATATATTAAAGATTAATTGCAAAGCAAAAATAACATCTGAGATAGCCCCAGTTGTGTGCACATAACACCCCAACTAACATGGCTGTGAGGAGACTTTTAGTACAGGAATACGTTTTCAACTTCTCTTTTTAATGTTGCTTTCCTCCAAAATCTTTCTGGTACCTCCTGATTCACCTAAGACCTCTCAGAATGTATGCCATCCAGCAGGCTCACTGCAATCAGTGCAGTGGCAGTCCATAAATGGTACATTCTGGACCAGGAGGATTTATACACCATGTAATGGCCTTCAAGTAAGAATCAAAGAAGCCAGATTAGATTAAAATAATGAAAAACATTAAAGACTCATTTCATATCACTTACAGCCTAGACGGTGAGTGTACAACAGACATATCAGCATAACAATCTCTATTTAAATTAATTTAGCCAGTAAATTAATTTGGGTATCCATGAAAAGCACAGGATCTGTACAACTGATATTTTGAAAGAATGGTCGCATATGGGATAAAATTTTCACAACACACTCTCTTTAAGTCATTAAACTTCATTGCCTTGCAGTGGATTTAGGTTTTTATGCCCCTGGGGTACTTTTGAAAATTGTATCCAAGGTCACGATGTTTTTGTGACTTTAGGACATAAAACTATAGGAAATATATTGGAGAAAGGAAATGACAGATGGCTCAGTATGCCTGAATGTATTTAATTTAGTCTTCTTACACATTTCTTAGTATTCAACTGCACCGCAAAAAGGATTCTAAATTCAGATTTGGTTTGGATTCTAATCTGAAATCATCAGCTCTATTAGATAGGTATTACTGGAATGGAAATCCCATGAGAAACAAGGATGGTTTCACTTATACTTCCTGCTTCTGGTTATGCTTGTTAAAACTACAACAACATTTCCCCTGATACTTCAGTTCTTATATACTGATTGGAACTTTGAAATACAGGTGCATGTGCAAACTAATGAGAAAAACACCACACCACTTATAAGCAGTAATGAACCTGAAAAAAACAACATTTAATTTGGATTCATTTCAGAAATGCAGAGGCATCTTTTCATCCATCCTTCATGTCAGTTCCCTCCATTTAGGAGTCTGTTGAACTTATTTGTACCAACTGTATAGGTCTGAAAATCTGATGTCTGACAGACCAGCAAGCGCAGATGGATTTGCCTTCCTCCTGGTCTGTTACAAAAGTGCCAAACCAATTATACTTCCCCAAAACAGAAGATAACTGCATTTTGGTTATGCCCACTCTGCAACCCAACCTCCCCTTTTATATTGCAGTGAGATACAAGCTCTCAATTCCTGCTGTATTTTAAATGGCTTTCTTACACATTTCCTCCAAAATACAATTGTATAATCTGGAATGCATTATAGCAGCACAAGAAAGCAATGGGTAAGCTTCATCAAAGTACAGATATTGCGCAAGTTCAATTTATGCACAGAAACTGGAACCACAGGATTGTCTCATCAGTAGGAGTCATGCACACATTTTGTAGGATAAGCAGATACCAGGAGGTGAAAACTCTTGAGTGTAAATTATTTATTCCAATCCAACTTAAGTTAATGACAAAATTCATTCACTTCAATAGAACAAGAATTTTTGTCAATGTGTCACTTAAAAAAATAAGTTGTTTCATTAACACAGTCATGATTCATAAAACAACATAACCAGGAGGAAAATATTACAGGTGCATATCTTGTATAGATTTATACAAAGATTTGCATACACACACATCCCCCTGGCACAGGATTGCACTACTATTTTATATAATAGTTTTCCCCTATTTTTCCCACCACAGCATAGTGGGTCTGATCGCAACATCCCAACACATCAAATTACTTGCCATTGATTTTAATGGGATTAGGATCAAGCATTGAGTCACTTTATGATCAACTCAGTGAGATTCTGGTTCAAATGATCGCAACGACTTCAAATTCCTTTTCTACAGCAGTCTATCAGGGCAATCGAAGTCTAACGTAAGTTATAACAATATTTCTCATATGTGGCTTTCCTTTCACAGTCTCTAGGTGTGAGCCATTCGCAACTCTGTAGCAAAATGGTAACATTTTATTTTCCAAATTACTACATAATGGCTAAGATTTTCAAAAGTAATGAGCAAATTTGGGTCCCTGACTTGAGACACCTTACAAAGGTCTGACTTTTCAGAGGATGGTTCAGCATTTGTTGAAAATGAGGTTCCTTTTAGGTATCTCAGACTGAGCACCCAAAAACCAACAGTCCTCTCTGAAAGCTTAGTCTATATACTTAGTGCACATGCAGGGAGAACATGACCCTGTACTCTTATGCAGTGCTGTGGAAAATAACTCCAGCCACACTGTATTTTATTCCCACCTACTCTCCCTAACTCTTTCTGTTTTCTCTGATTCACACACTGAATCAGCAGCAGAGACAGCAGTATTATTACTTCCTTACAATAGGAGGCAATCAATGAAAACTGTCCGTTGATGGTTGAAATTTTGCCAGGCAAACAATAACGACACGAACGTGCACCTCTCATAGGAAAGTGATTTATTATTAAGAGATGCTATTCTCCTTCCAAACACTCAAGGGAGCTGTGAGACCACAGTTCAATTTTTCAATTCAAGGAAGTGGATTTTAACAGATTGCCTTTTTTTATTATTAAATTTTTGTAATTAATTTTTTAAATTTATTAAATACAGGTGATCTATGGAGTGAAATACTTGAGAGAAGTAGCATTTTACTAGCATTTATCTGTATGGCTATTATTCCGATTTTAATAACGCATCTTTGGGTTTCAAATAAAAAATTTTAAGATCACCTGAAAGAAAGTTTACAATTGCATTTACAGTTGTAATATCTCAAGATATTGTGGAAGTCACTTAAGTGGCTCCTAACTGTTATTCTACAATAGAGAATACAATAGATAATACTGTCCTAGGGTAATCTTACACTGCAAACGTTATCAGTAAAGAAAGTAGACTATGTACTAACAGAGTTTGAAAAAGCGGTGACATAATACAGTTGACTAATACTGTTGCGGCTCAGAGTTTCCTTTTACAACACTAGCAAATTAAAGTTCAGATCCCCCTCCTTCTCTTCCACCTTCTTGACAGAATTAGCAGGGACTAGTTAAATCAAACAGGGAACAGTAAAAAAAAAAAGAATCCTGCACCACCTGTCATCGCATCTTGGGTGGGTATGTAATAGGGGCAGCTAGCCCATCCCAGTGCTCATATTGCTACAGATACACTTCCTTGTTAGCATGCTAGCCCAATCAGAGGTCACATGGAAACATCTCCTTGAGCTGGCTCCAAGTGTAGACATACCCTAAGTAGAGATCGGATTGAGAAACAAAGTTCAGACATGGATACAAACTTTTCAAAAGTCTCAAGACTCAGTCGTTTGGTTCAGGCTTCCCTCTCTGATTATAAGTTCAATTCACCTCAGTATCTCTAAACACAGGGGAGTTATCAAATCTTGTTTCAGGTAGATTCCCTAATACACTGTTTACTGGGGTTTTTTCTTTCCCAAATCCCTTTAATTCCTCAGTAATTTCATCTGGCAATCACATTTGTTAATCACGTATCTAAGGAACTCTTCATGTTCCCACCCACCCCCACGACATCATCAATAGGGTAAAAGAGACAAGAACGTATCATGGAAGTAGATGTCATCTTCCTGTTGGAATGATGGAAACCAAAATATAAGATCACAAATGTACTTTTAACTCCTCCTGTTCACAGACACATATTGAAATGACATGAACATGCTGGCATAAACAAAACATGCTATGGGTTTTATGCCACAGCTGAGACTCAAGTGCATTGACTTTTCCATCAGTGTTTTCCAAGAAATATAGCTCCCTTGGGGTAAGAGTGAATGACTGGCTTGGTTGGTGCTTATTTTCACGATTAAACATGCAATCATTGACACAGCTTGCTTAAGATGAGATTAAATGGAAACCTGCTCTGTTATTAATGGCAGTGCCAAAAAAAGCACAGACCAAGCATACAAACATTTATGCCTTTCAGCTATCTTTCTGTGCTATGATTTCTGATCAAATACACATGTTAAAATGTAGTCTCCCTTTCATAAATCTTCTCTGCCGACTGGCACATGATTTAAGATGAGAACTGCAGTTTCCCTAGATCCACTAAGCTGGTACAAAGGTGCTGGGGAAACTGACAAACCAGACTGATTAATGGAACTCCTGGGATTTACATACCGTATTGGGTTAAACACATGCTTGATTAGGGGTTTCAGACAGAGGTTGCACACAAAGTCACAACAACCTATTTGAGCCATTCATTGTCACTATGGAAAAAAAAGGGAGAAATCCTCCCCCTGCCCCATCACCACCTTCCCCTGGTCACTTGAGATCTGCAAAACGTTCAGAATGGAATCTCACCTGGCTGGTATTTGAAATTCAGAAGATTCTTCAAAAAGGTTGAAGAGATTATGGACATAATGTGGCAGATGAGATAAACAAGTTCCATTTGACAAAGAAAAAAGTAACCGTCTCTTTTCCTTCAAAGAGAGACATTTTATAGAAGCAATTAAGGTACTATGGCATGTGCTATCCCTGTACTAAAGGTACTGCATGGCACGTGTTGCCAATGTACTAAAGGTACCAAAAGTGCAGAAGCCCTCAGTCTTTGACCTCCTGCCTCATACTGCACCCAGGGTATGCCTTTATGGGTTGCATGGCTGTTTATCTACTATTGCTTGCAAATCTAACCCGATGCTTTAAAAGGAGTGAGCGCAAATAGACAGAAAATGGACACTTAATTGTTAACTGGATTACAGTTAGAAATGCAGCAGCTACATAAATCTGGGTACCTCCACATATAACAGTAAGCAGAGACGTGTGACTAGGCCAGATATTTGCCTACAAAACCATTGGCAAAGCATAAGTAGTTTTGACTAGTTTTCAAGCAAAACTATCACACATTTTCTACTGCAAGAAAAGAACCTTCATGCTTACAGCTCTATCAAATGACCAAATTCCAATGTGATTGTAGGGTCAAATCCAAATCCACTGAAGTCTAGAATCCCATTGACTTCAATGGGTTTGAGACTAGGGCCCTATACACAGGTAAAAACAGCACTTTGCAAGTATTTATAAGATGATCTACAAACAATTTGATCATTTCTGCCACTAAATATTGTGGGGGAATAGGAGTGCATGAGAGCAGGGGTTGCTGTGTATTATTGGCTATAAAAATATTGAAGAGTCATAAGCAAAAGCTGCTAATTTTGAATTTATGCCAGGGGAAAAGAAAGTTCCCCAATTTGGCAGGAAAAAAGCTTCTCCTCCTCACCCACAACCCCCAGAATGTGACAAGTATTAAGTTTAACGCTACTGACTACACTAGGCACAAAATGGTGTTTAAAATCATATTAATTACTAAATGTGTTAGTTAACACCTGGTAAACACACCTCATTTTCCTAATCTAAGATTTGCCTTTAGAACTAAATGAAATTTTGCTATAAACTGAGTGCAGCTCCACTATAAGAAGAGTGAAAGTCACCTGAAATGCACTGAAGCAATCTGGGACTTTCACTCCACTCTAAAAAGACTTTCATTATAATTGGCTTCCACTACATCTAGCTGACAGAGTCTTGGCCAAAACGGAAATAATACCTCAAGAAGTGGCATGTTTAAGAAATGAAGAACTATACTGATATGTGACTCCAAATAGGTTAGTTACTTTTACCTTTACACATGTTTAATCAAAAGAAACCTGAGTGAGTCAATGTCTGGTTATTTAATTGTTAGGTATTGTTGGGGCAGGAGTCACCTGGTGCAGCTGTTGCACACAGTCTTACGTCTTTTTTCTCAGCATGCACACATCATTCAGTTCCTGAAGAAATGCCTGAATTATTGGATTTCTGAAGCAAGTTGTTTTGGGAAGCTGTGGCAAGCAGCAAAGTGGATTCTTGAGGCAGCGTTGCTCCCTTGGACTGGGACAGTCATGTTTCAGCTGAGATTCCTTAGATAGGGTATTGCCTCCATGCTGTTTGTGAGCACCTCTGTTCGAGGACTGGTACATACAGTGTAAAATAAACAAATTGCACTAAGAATATCTCCAGACTGTCGCTGATTTCTCCTTTAATGGCACACTAACTTGGAAGGCGCTAGCATCTGCTACCAGAGTAGCAATAATAAATTAAGCAATTTGAGAGCAGACAAGAAGTTATACATTTATTTATAAGTAACAATAAAAGGACTCCCATGCAAGAGCTCTAGGTTTTCGTACCTGTACTTAATCCTCCAACATCATAATGCACCCAGCGGGACTAAAAACAAACACTCAAAAGGAACAAATCGATTTTAACTCAGCTTAGCTGGTGAACCATCAACAAAAGCTGCTTTCCATGCTGACTGTCTCCAGGAACAGGCCTTCCACCTCCCCCCAAAACCCTCAGGAATCAGTGGTTCTTGCAGAATCCCAGACTTGTGACCAAATTTGGGCTATTTCATTTCAACGTGGGAGAAGCAAATTCCAGAGAAAATCTGAAATTCACAAACCACGCTAAATGTCATTGGGCACAAGCACTAACCTTCTTAAATAATGTAATGTGTTTCCCTGCAGGTAAGGTAAGGAAGTAAAAGTAAATAAACAAATCAAGCCGGATGCCATTTCCATATAACTTGAGCCCCCAGCTGCTGGCTTATCCTATTAAATGATCTTCATCTGCATTAAAAGGGTCAAAAAGCCCCAGTTCTGCATCTTTCAGGTGAATGTTATTTTACACAAAAAGTCCAAAAACAGTCAGCCAATCTACACACATCATTCAAAATACCATTGTTTATTACGTGTTATGATGTTAAGCGCTTAGAAGGTATACTGACAGAGTGAGGGATTTCTAACTCTCAACACACTCAGGGATCCCAAGCAGATAGAACTTGGATAAAACACCACTTTTCAGGAGGGCCACATGGCTTTGGTTCTTGAAGACCACCCTGAAATATCTGCCTTATAGGACTGACTAGCTGCATATGCTTTCCATCTTGTGTTGCTCTTTATGCCCTTGACTGGAAAACTTTAGGTAAGATTTATCCTGGCAGTACATTGGTGATCAGCAATCTAATTTTAAAATTAGAGTTATTTATTATAGGTTAATTCTCTTATCCTGAATAAAGACAGAGTAAATGGACTTAACATAATTCAGTGGCCAAAATATAGGTCTCTTAGCCCGGGAATAGGGAATGAACCCAGACAGCAGACCTCTACAGTCATTATTCTAGTCTACGGTCTGGAGTACAGTGGCAAACACACCTGTGTGCTATTTATGCAGGGCGTTAGGACTCCACCTAAACAAAGATCCACCTAAACATGGAACTTTTATTCCCTTCCCCCAATACTGCCCTTCCTGACAGCATACTGGGGGACTGGGATATGCACGTGTCCCTCTGCAGTGAATGTGTCTACTCCACTTCTGAACTATGGTTATTATACAGTTAAATTATTATTAAAATAACAGAAGCGCTAGATAAAATCCAACACCCACCACTATCAAGTATATGCAGAAGAAAAATAATGACCAACTCACCAAGTATATTTAAGAGTTCTTTAGGCTTGTTTTCAAGGTTTGGATATTTTTTTATTATGTGTGTAAGGTGCACGGATTGGTCATTTAGGTCCTGATGCAACATGAAGTGCACTCAAGGAAAAGACATCCATTGATTTCAATGGGCTTTTGGATCTCTGCTACATCTTTAAATCTCCCTGGTGACACTTAATATAGGCCAAGAAAGATTTTAAGGCTTGCCTGGGAACAAGACTCCCATGATGCTCTGCTGTTAATACACCTTAACCTTCAGCATATTTTTAAAAAGTGCTGTTGCAGAAATGTCTTACCATTTTAACCACAAAACGTGAAGACGGCCATTAAAGATATTTTACCGTATTAACTTCCAAATGTGTCAAGAAATAACCTAAGATAAGGGGAAGTAAGTGCAAAAAGGGAGGAAACAGTTAAGGGTTAGAATGATAAACAAGGAGAACAACAAAGGGTACAATTACGCTAAAGATCATAAGGAAATGAGATCATCTGCAGGCTGGACGCAGACTGTCAGAGAACTGCAGGGAAGATCTTCCACAGCTGTTGGTAACTGTATGCCTCGCTGAATCTGCGCTGTCTTTACTAACTGATAATCAGTAAATCAGATCAAACTGACTTATCCAAGGTTTGCTGTTAAACTTATCCAGATTTGAGAGAACCCCCTCACTAACCATATACTTGCCATTAACTAACCATTAATAGAAATGTTATCAATTAATTGGTTATTGATTGACAAATGATTATTCATTAATTATCAACACACTATTAAAACCAAAATTTGCAAATATGGGTTAACTTTGTGGGCTCAAGTGTAAATACCTTGTGTGCTCAGCACTTTGGATCCTTGAATCTTAATCTTTTGGGCCTTCTTTGAGATATTTGTCCACGGTCGGCAAGATTAATGAACACTTTAAATTTCAGGTTTTTATTTTATAAATACCATATTAGATGGAGAAGCAGAGGACATTTGCTTGGAAAAGTTTTCTACTCACCATAGATATTTCAAGCCACGCTTTTACTCAATAGGCTGATATCTAAGATTGTAAATATAGTAGCATGGTAAAACTAAAATCCTGTCAGAGTTTGGACCATCAAGCTGTGTATTTGATTCCAGGATATTTTTAACAATCAATAAAATGGCTATATAATTAGTTTTAGTAAACACTGATGCACAGAAATGGTTAAAAACAAATTTACTTTCTAGATTTTGCCTTTCATTCAACAAATGTTATCCTACAAAAAAAGTGACCTCACTAGAAATGTGCCACTATATGTAATCACCCATCTACTGAAGATTTAACATCATGCTGAATGGGTTCAACACTTCAATAATTTCATTAAATTATAGATTTAGTACATACACACCCAAATGCATCTATATAAACAAAATTCATACATATACATATTTTAAAGATGGTATTGAATATTGCCTTATTATAAGAAACAAAGATTTATTAAACTGGTGACTTAAGCTGTGGTCATGTCTCCTTTAAAGTGGGTTGGTTAATGTCTACATCTTTTTAAACATATAGGACACAGTGTTTTCTAAAATCAACTAATTTACCCTTCAGAGTTGATAAATGAATGTCAACTGCTTTACAGATGATCAATCAATACCCAATGCTATGCCTGGTTCACGAAGACAAAAAAAAGGCAAAATTAAAAATTAATGTTTCTAGTATTGAAATTCAGTTTGAAACAATTTACATTAGTATACTTGAATGTCAAGTGTGAGATATGCAGACATAAGTGCGCACAGTTATTCAAGAACATTAATTCATTTAGGAATTTATACCCAAAGAAATATACTAGCAATATCAACAGATCCTGATCTTTAACCTTTGTTTGATACAACCAGGAAATATTTAATGCAAGTATTAATACAGTACAATGACATGACAAAGTATGGATTTTGTATATATAAAATACATAGCACATGATACAACACTATTGTGTGCGCATATATTAGTATGGATTTTCTATATATACATACAATTCATAAATTGAATCTAGAAAGCAGGGGTGTTTAGACAAGGTGCATGACAGCCGTAGATACACCTAACAAACATTCTCTAAACTGTGGCCAATAAACTCACCCCTCAAAACAAAACCCACAAAGACAAAGAACTCCAGCAATGGTAAAAATAATGCAGGTAAAAATCCAGCAGCCGAGCAGAGGCTATCCAGTTTACTGCACTGAATATAGCATGTATGATTCTGGGAAAGGATCACATGGGCAAGCAGGTCATGGCCCTCAGAAAGAAAGTATGGGCTTTTGAGGTGACAGTAGCTGAACTGAAGGAACAAAGGAACACAGGGAGGTACGCATACAAGACTTTCTGGGACACAGGAGAGTGGTCCCACCCCCACCCTGACAGCTTCTGTGCTGATGGCAAGCATTGAAGTCTTGGTGAAGAACATCAAGCGGGAGCAGAGGTGAAAAAAACCCACAGTTGGGACCTACCTTCCAGATGATGTCATGGTATCATCTCACATTTAGGACACCCCGCCAGAGAAGGAGACCCCAGTTATTAGGAAGAAACAGATAATAGTAATGAAGGATTCACTTATTAGAAATAGAGCTAATTGGGTTTACCATGACTGAGAGAACCAGATTTTGAAGTACTACTGGGTGCAAAGATTGGGGACTTCTTGAGCCATCTAGACATTATGTGTTGTGCTGGGGAGGAGTCAATGGTTGTGGTACATATATGTACCAATGACTCAGGGAAAAGGAGAGAGGTCCTGAAAGCCAAATTTAGACCGTTAGGACAGAGATTAAAGTCAAGGACTTCCATGGTAGCATTCTCTGAGACAGTTCCAGTTAGGGCCAGCTAAACAGGCAGAATTGCAGCATCTCAATGTGTCGATGAGACTGTGATGTAGGGAAGAGGAATTTAGGTTTATTAGGAACTGAGGAATGTTTTGGGACAGAAGTCTATATAGGAAGGCAGGGCTCCATCTAAACCAAACAGACCTAGATTGCTGGCATGTAAAATTTAAAAAGTCATAGAGGAGCTTTTTAAACCCAAGGTTGGGGGGAAAGTCGATAGTGCAGGGGAGCACATGGTTTGGACAGACAGAGCAAGATTTATTAAAGGGGATACTCTATATCCTAGCAAAGAGGAGATGATAGAAGGTGATAAAGTACAGGTAGGAACTGCAGAGAAACACTCAAATGAAAAGGAGTCCCATTCATTGCATCACATGAAGGCAGACAACTAAAGACTGAAAATATTTATTAGTGCTTTTATACAAATGCAAGATGACTAGATACTAAAATAGGTGAACTTGAGGGCCTGGCATGAAATGAGGATATTAATATAACAGGCAACACAGAAACATGATGGAATGATATAATGAATGGGGCACAGTAACACAGAGTAGCCTGCAATGGTAGGGAGGTAGCACGATACGTGAAAGAAAGCAGAGTCAAATGCTGTGAAAATTCTAAATGAATCAACAGTACTATAGAATCGCTATGGACAGAAATTCCATGCTTGACTAATACGTGCATAGCCGTATAAAGATACCACCAACCACCCGACCAGGATAGTGTCAGTGATTGTGAAATGCTCAGAGAAGGTGTAAAAAACAGAAAACTCAATAATAATGAGGGATTTCAACTATCCCCATATTGACTGGGAGAATGACACCTCAAGATGGGATGCAGAAATAAAATGTCTAGACACCACTAATGCCTGCTTCTTGAAGCAGCTAGTCCTGGAACCCAAAAGGGGAGCGGCAATTCTTGATTTAATCCTAAATGGCACACAGGATCTGATTCACGAGGTAAATATAGCTGAACCGCTCAGTAATAGCAACCATAATATAATCAAATTTAACATTCATATAGGGGACAACACACCAAGAAGCCCACCACAGTAGCATTTAACTTCACGGAGGGAAATTACACAAAAATAAGAAGGCTAGTTAAATGGAAATTAAGAGAAAACAGTCTCAATGGTGAAATGCCTGCAAGCTACATAGAAACTTTTTAAATACACCAGAACAGAGGCTCAAACTAAATGAATACCACAAATTTAAGAACAAAAACAAAAACAGTAAGAGGACCAGAAAAATATGCCACCATAGCTAAACAGAGTAAAAGACACAAAAAGGTTTTTTAAAAATTGGAGGTCAAATCATACAGAGGAAAATAGAAGAGAGCATAAACTCTGTCAAGTCAAATATAAAAGTAAAATTAGGCAGGCCAAAAAAGAATATGAAAAACAGCTAGCAAAAGACTCAAAAACTAACGGCAATTTCTTTTAAGTACATCAGAAGCAGCAAGCCTGACAAACAATCAGTGGGGGCAGATGAAATTCAATATTGATAAATGCAAAGTAATATACATTGGAAAACAATCTCAATTAGACATACAAAATGATGGGGTCTAAATTAACTGTTACCACTCAAGAAAGATTTTGGTCTCATTGTATAGATAGTTCTCTGAAAACATCTGCTCAGTGTGCAGAGGCAGTCAAAAAAACCTAACAATCCATTAGGAAAGGGATAGATAAGAAGATAGAAAATATCATAATGCCACTACATAAATCCATAGTACGACCAGACCTTGAATAGCATGTGTAGTGCTGGCTGCCCCATCTCTGAAAGGATATATTAGAATTGGAAAAAGTACAGAGGTCAACAAACATTATTTGGGGTATGGAACAGTTTCCTTATAAGAAGAGATTCAAAAGGGATTGTTCAGTTCGGAAAAGAAATGGACAAGGGAGAATATGACAGAGGTCTATAAAGTGATGAACAGCATGGAGAAAACAAATAAGGAAGTGTTATTAACCTCTTTGCATAACACAAGAACCAGGGATCACCCAATGAAATTAATAGGCAGAAGATTTAAAACAAAGAAAGAAAGTACTTTTTCACACAACAGTCAACCTGTAGAACTCATTGCTAGGGGATGTTGTGAAGACCAAAACTATAACTGGGTTCAAAAAAGAGTTAGATAAGTTCATGGAGAATTGGTCCGTCAATGACTAGTAGCCAAGAAGGTCACGGATGCAACTGCACGCTTGGGGTGACCATAAACCTCTGACTGACAGAAGCTGGGACTGGATGTCAGGGGATGGGATTACTTAATAAATTGTCCAGTTCTGTTCATTCCCTCTGAAGCATCTGGCACCAGCCCCTGTTGGAAGACAGGCTACTGGGCTAGATGGACCATTGGTCTGACCCATTATGGCCAATCATATTTTTATATATTATACGGTGCACCCGTGCGGACATGAGACTACATCCAACAGACTGGACAAAATTTGAGCTGAAGTTTTCTAATACTAACCACACTCTATAAAAAACAATGTATATTTTTTATTGGCTAGGCTCAAGTGCTATAAACTTTTTGCAAGATGTTTATTTCTAATATGATCAGGAACTATTTGTGAGGCCCTCAATCAATTTTCAAATAGGAGTACATATAATATGGTATCATTATAAGTTTCATTCAGCTCTTACAATTAGAAAAAGCTTAGAGTTTTTTCTTCAAGCATTAAGGTCAGCTCCGCAGCAGACATTCACTGTCTTTTACCAAATTGCTCATCAGTATATCTGAAACTAAGGTATCAAAACTTGTTTAGAGCAAAGACCAAAAGTATCTCAATTTCATATCAATTTATGGTATTTTTTTTAAGTGTAGTGTCCAATTTACAGGCAACAGAAAGTAATTGCTAACACAACTATGCTAGTGTAGTGTTCAATTTACAGTCTTTTAAATAGCAACTGTGATGTGATAAAGGAGGGTCTCCATTAGTTCAGGTGATAGGTGTCTGGACTTTTGGAAAAGAAGAACAATTTCTTTTTCTGCAGTTACCCTAAAGTTGTCTATGATCCTGGGAGGTAGCACACTGACAACTGTGTAGAGGGTCACAAAGGTACTTATTTTAGTTACATGCTGATGTTAACAGATGAAGGCAATTGAGGAACAGCAGAATTACCAAGCAGAAGAGAAAAGTACTGAACGACAATGACAGCATTTCCTCCAATATGCGTTTCCAAAGCTTGGGGACAGATCAGTCCCATACAGTGTCTGAATCCCTAGGCACTTTATCAACCTTTCTTCACAACGAATGGATTGACTGATAGACATTCAGTGAGCTATTTATAAGCAAAAGCAAGAGTATTATAAATTCTCACTACAAGTATGGTGACAATGGCTGATCATGTTTAAGCCACATTACTATTAACATCCTCATATCGGACTCAAACAGACACTACATATTGGATTGTAGTACATGCAATTTTTTTTTCTTTAAAAGACATTTTTACATGGACATTCAAGAACTCTTTACAGTGCATTACAGGAGGAGGAAGAGCACGAGGAAAGAACAATCACACATCTTGCAGCCTTCAGAACGAAGTGCAAAAGCCACATCAACTTAGCTTTCCCAGAGCCGCAACAAAGAGCAAAGAACAGGCAAAGAGGAGAGAACTTAAAAAACCCTATAGTTCTGAGTACTACGGAACTAGAGAAGGAAAGGGGAAGAAAACCAGGCTACTGGCTTATAAGGATTTGGGTTTTTAAACACTTGGACGTACTCAGATACTAAGGTAACGGGTGCCATCATGATGATGGATGAAGGTGAGATAGGATAAATCAGAGTTGAGTGGACTAGCTGTTCTGGAAACATATCGATGGTTGGGAGCAGAACCCAGGTTGCCAATAAATGCAGAGAGGGATTTGAGCCAAAATTTACGTTACATTAGTTTAAGCTATAATTTGTATATTTACTATACTCCATAAATGTTATATCAATTGAAGTTCAGAACCTGCCAACACACCTTCCTCTTGGCTCTCTGTCTCTCTTTTTCAATATCATAGGGCACCAACAATGTCAAATACATTCCACCTGTGCCATAGGTTTTGCCCTCCTCTGCTGGAATAGCGAAGTGGATTGTGACCCTCAGTAACACTGCCTTGGAAACTCAATTGTGGGTGTTGGAACAGCCTTTTGTTACTAGCTGTGGAATATTGCATTAGACAAGTGATGGCTGCTCCCTTCTCAAAGGCCAGATCACTGGCCCAGTGACTATACAAGTATATGGCAGCTGGGAACTGGGGGTAAGACAGTCCACCCTTGGACATCCAAGAGTAGGCTGTGCTTTCCACTTGGTTCATGTTCAGTTGATCAGAAGGAAAAGTTTAAAGAAGGCAGAGCCTGAGAACACTAGGACCTCCTAGCTCTTCCACAAAACAAAAACTCAAGACATGTTCGAGGCGTCCAGAGACAGCCCCTCAACACTGCCCCTAAAATCCAGGGAAAGGGTAAAGAAGGACTCACCCAAAGGGAGGTGTAGAAGGCTTTCCCTCCACTTCCACTAGAGCCTGCTTGAAGGAATCAGTTGAAGCCTAGGACAATAGGAGGCCTCCAGTGAGCTGCGGGTCCCCATGTAGGGACATGAAGTGCACTCAAGAATTAGAAGTTACAGAGCTGCTGCAAGGCAGAAAGTTAATTTGCATTGAATCTTTCTCCTCTCTAGACCCCATGCAGCATCACTATGCCCTGAACTTGCTTTGGATTGTCATGGGAGCAGCGTTCACAGCCTTCCAGGGCTCACATTAAGCAGAAAGCCTCATATTTCCTTCTGTATCAGGCTGCTAGTCAACAGATAACAGTGAATGAATGAACAAATGAAAATGGATTATTGCCTAGAATCATTTAAGGTAGCTAAAACCCTAATCCTGCACACATTTCGGCACACGGTTTAAATTTAAGCATACAAGTAGGTCCATTGACGTCCATAGGACTGCTCACATGCTCCAAATTAAGCCTATGCCTAGGTATTTTATATGCAACAGCAACTGAAAGGCTTCAGTTGGAAAAGTGAAAGTGCACATAAATCCCGACTGTCATAGCCATTTACTAATCAGCAATATTATAATTTAAGAATTATTTATTATCCAGATAGAGGTTATTCCCATGTATATTGAGAAACTAAATTGATGCCTTCTAATAAAAACTCTATAGGTAAGTTCTGATATCGGAAAATATTACTTTACCACCTCTTGCATTCTCTAGCCAAAGCCGGAAGTACCAAGCACAGAATATGTCACTGATGTATCTTTAAACATTCCCTTGAATACTGGTGACAGACTCACAGCAAAAGTTCTGTGTAAGAAGTGATAGCTTCTGTTTTCTGACATTACTTTGCTGTAGGTTTAGGATGATTAACTTTCTTACAAATCTGATTTATGTAATTTGCTAACTGATTAATCACTTTACTTTCTAGCAGTTCCTTCCTGCTTATTTCCAAAGAAACAGTCAATTAGGACTCTAATTAATTCTCTCTCTATCTCATGACAGAAAAATTGGGAAGGTTATGACCTGCATGTATGTAGACAGCACAGATGGTTAATTTGTAGCCCCCAGCCTGATGCTTCTAATATACAAAATTAATCCAAAACAAACCAAAAACACTATATAAGTTGCTAGGATACATACAAAAAGTAATTCACAGAGGAGAAACAATGCTTAATCAAGGGAGCAACACTATAAAACCCTTTGTTCTCCAATCTCAATGAGAAGGTTAAAGTCTATAAGTACCTACATATGGAACAGAAATTTATTAATGGAGGGTTTTGTCAATCTAGCAGACAAAGATAAAACAAAAAGTTGAAGCTAGAAAAATTCAGACTAGAAATGAGGTACAAATTGTTATCAGTGAGAGTAATTACTCATTAGAACAATTTACCAAGGATTTACCATCACTGCAAAATTTTAAATCAAGATTGGATGTTTTTCTAGAATTTATGCTCTAATTAAACCGCAGCTATTGGATGTGAACGGGAATCCTATGACCTGCATTATGCAAGAGGTCAGAGTAGATGATGAAAATGGTCCCTTCTGGTCTTAAAAATCTATGAATGTTCAACAAAACACACTAAAATGTATGTTGCATTTCTACGTAAGTTTATTACAGCTCTATCTCATCAGCTCATCCCACTTGCATTACAGCAGCTTTTAGATCAAAGTGAATACAAAGGAAGTATGAAGATTTTCCCATTATCAGCTCCATTCCACAATGTCAAGAGACCTGTTCCTCTGGGATGTTATATTGTTATAAATTCTTTAGATATTCCTAACAGATATGCTCTGAAAAATTAATTCAAGTTAACTAAAAGTTATGCTAGCTGGTCAAACCATGGGAGAGCTATAATACTTCAGGTGCAAAAACACAGCCATCCTTATAACACTAGCTATTTAACAAGTAGGTTTTGAAGAGACAAGATGAGTCAAACATTAGCTAACTAGTGAGGAAATGCTATTGGAATTAGAAATGGGCGAAAGACTCTTGACTCTTAAAACCTGCAGATGCGGGGAAGGAGAAAGGAGAAGAAAGTAAGAAAGAAAAGGAACTTGGATCCAGATTCCCATACTTCAAATTTCCCCTTTTAGCTCTGCATCAAATCCAAAACTGGAAGACACTTTCATATTTAGATCATCATCACAACAGTTAATTTCACTAGATTTCCACCATTCAAGATGAAGGAGGTCTTAAAAATCTGAACTTTAGCCCTGATTCAGCCTGGAAGCCAACCTTCAATCCTTAGCCTAAGCCAAGTTTTGATTCTAATTTGGATCTGTACATGACTTCTTCAGACCATCCCTCAGCTGAACTATAATATCAAAATCAACAAGATATTCACCACTCTTTGTTGTTGTTCTTGTTGAGTCTCAATTAAAAAGAAAAACCAGTTGACAAAAAGGTTGGTATTATCTCAGAGAACTTTCATAATTCACACAGCCACGTACATAAGCGGATGCGTATTTAAAATGGGCTAATGTTCAGTCTAGGATATGGTAGTGGTACTATTAGAATGGCAGTACTATTAAGTTACCCACAAATTCCATTTGATACATTCTTAATTGCCAATTGAACAGTGAAAAGTTGGGTTTTTAAAAAAATGTTCTTTAAGACATTACAACAATAAGGGTGCGATTCTTCACTGTGACACTCTCGCTGATACTCCCATGGTACTCAGAGCCATTCTCCAATCCCTATGTAACATGGGAGTAGTACAGTAAGTTGAGTTGAGTTAGGTATGCTATGTATTGCAGCATTTCATGTATTTTAAATTAAAAACTAATTTCCAATCATTTGCTTTATTGATAAATGTTTAAAATAACTTTTGTTTTTTCCAAAATGGTTAACTTCACACCAGTGGGTCCCCCCCCCTCCAAATAATGTAACAGATCTCCCACTGAAATTTGCCATTATGCTTTTCAGGAGAACAGCCTTCATTTTTCCAATAACTTTAACAGAGTTTGTTCTAATTCTTGCTTTCCTGGACAACATTTTTGGAAAATATTGGAAAATATGGCTTTCTTGAACTAACCTCTTATGGGGAAAATACTACTAAATCCATGTTCTTTGACACTGGAATAACAAACCAACCAGCCACCTCCTCAACTTAGTAAAAAATCATTCCTTTCTTTGTTAATCTTAAAATATTTACATGATTCAGCCTTCCCAGGATTATATCTTGATATGTGCACCAAAGAACAAATAATTATAGGTGTATTTACAAAGATAAATATGTAATTCAGTTATCGTCAAATCACCTCTTTTGGCTGTCAAAATGGGCAACTGAACACCAAGTGTTAAATTGCTACACAGTGCAAAACTGCAATTGCTTACCAAGTTTTCTATCATTTAAGAAAGAAAATTTTCCTTTCCGTTGTTATCTTGGAAAAAATTATGGCATGAATACTGCGAAACCTTTCCCGATACCTTTTAAGTTTTATTTCTGAATTAAAGATGCACTCTTCCAGATTAGTATAACTACTCTGGCTTTTCATTGAAGAAAAAAAAATTCCAGCAAAGCTCAGATGTTGATTTTGTGTGTGCGTTATGTTTTAAGGATATACTTTGGGTTACAGTATCCTTCAAATAAGTAGTTTGCTTGGATTTTATAAGGAAGTGCCAGATGCAGTGATAAATATTCTCGTAACAACCTAAAGACCATGAAAATCAAACCATCCTAGGAAAAGCTCACATATATGCAGGTTGGGGGCATTCCGACGGGCTCCTGATTTTATTGGCACTTATTGCAATTAAGAAAGTCTACCTCCTGTCAGGAAAGCATTGAAATAAGTTGTCCGCTGCATTGAATACTGTTCCACACCACTGATCTAACACACAACACTTCAATAGTTAGGGAACTACAATATGGGCTAGGACTGCTTGAAAAACCTACTTTCTGAGGGAGTCTTGGTCTTTTGGATCATACAACAATCTAGTTCAGCAACTTTAACAAACCTAGGAATTCAAGAGATTGCTAACGAACTGGAAAGAAGACAAAATCGAGCCTCACAAACAATCGGAGACTCCCACAAAAGCGTCCAACAAGGAAAGATTACAGTATGTCATTTCCTTTCTGCAAAAGAAAAACTATTTAAAGATGGATTTAAAACTTCGGAATGAACAATGAATCTTATGACTTCAGTCTGGTCTTGCTGTACATTGCAGCGTAATAAATCATTAGAGCAACCTTGTTCTCATATCTTGTTCCACAAGGAACGCAGACTCTGCCCAACGAAATTCAAAACCTACTGTAATCCTAAAGTGCATATAAGCATGTGGAGGTCATGTAATCAATTCCATAATATGTGGACATAACAGGTGCATGACTGCTTCCGCCCCAATGTGCTCTATCATAGGATGTGTTCAGTTCAACCACGCTTCCCACTTCCAGACTTTCCTACATTAGCATTATCTGCCTCTAGACTGGTTGCTCACTCCTAACTTCTGATAACAGAAGAACAGTAAGAGCAATCATTTTTCACATTTAATAATGAACACATGAATACATTTATATATTGTATTTTGTATAAACAAAAACATTGCATGGCACATTTTGTCATTTTTCACTGTCATGTGTTGTTTTCCCAAAATTCCCTTAAATATTCTGGGCCAGATCTTGACCTAGTGTAATCTGTCCCAGCTCTGTTGGCTTCAATTTATATAAATTGAAGACCTGGCCCTTTTTAATCTACTTCGTTTAAATAAAGGTTCTCTCTACTTTTTTTCTTAGAATAAAGTACAGTATTTGCAAAACTAGATTGTTAAAAATGTATTAGGTCTATAGACAAACAGAGGATGTTTTTAAATTATACTTCTTCAGGTCTCCAATCAGATTGTAAGCTCTTTGGAGTTCGCAAAGAATGATAAACAGAAGAGCATGAGGTCATACAAGTTAGCTATTGAACAACTTCATGATCTTCATATTTTAAAAAAATTAGGTAAGTGTGGTATGGAATCTATTTCTCTCAGGTACTTACATGGCCCCCATTACTGTAGTTATTGTTAATATATTTATCCTCACTACACCTATGTGAGACAGGGAAGTGCTATTATCCCAGTTTTTAGGGTAGAGAATTGGCTCACAGACTTAAGTGACTTGTCTAAGTTCACACAGAAAGTATATGGAGGGGATGTTATGATGGGATAGTTTAATTTGAGCAATTGATTTTGGATTATCGGCAGATAAGTCTGCTCAATGGTCTGTGGGAATGCTGGATGGGAATGGAACTGAGTTACTGCAGAGAAATCTTTTTTGGGTGCTGGCTGGTGAGTCTTGCCCACGTGCTCAGGGTTTAGCTGATCGCCATATTTGGGGTCGGGAAGGAATTTTCCTCCGGGGCGGATTGGCAGGGGCCACGGAGGTTTTTCGCCTTCCTCTGCAGCGTGGGGCATGGGTCGCTTGCTGGTGGATTCCCTGCAGCTTGTGGTCTTCAAATCTCATTTTTGAGGATTTCAATAACTCAGTCATGGGTTCGGGGTTGTTATAAATGTGTATGGGTAGGGTTTTGTGGCCTGCCTTGTGCGGGAGGTCAGACTAGATGATCATATTGGTCCCTTCTGACCTATGAGTCTATGAGTCTATGAGTCTATGGCAGACCCAAGTCTCACAAGTGGTAGATACCCTGGAAGGGAGGGATAGGATACAGAAGGACCTAAACAAATTGGAGGATTGGGCCAAAAGAAATCTGATGAGGTTCAACAAGGACAAGTGCAGAGTCCTGCACTTTGGATGGAAGAATCCCATGCACAGCTACAGACTGGGCACTGACAAGCTAGGCAGCGGTTCTGCAGAAAAGGATCTGGACATTACAGTGGATAAGAAGCTGGATAGGAGTCAGCAGTGTGCCCTGGCTGCCAAGAAGGCTAATGGCATATTGGGCTGCACTAGTAAGAGCATTGTCAGCAGATCATGGGAAATGATTATTCCCCTCTATTTGGCATTGGTGAGGCTGCATTTGGAGTATTGTGTCCAGTTTTGGGCCCCCCACTACAAAAAGGATGTGGACAAGTTGAAGAGAGTTCAGCGGAGGGCAAAAAAAATGATACACGGGCTGGAGCACAAGACTTATGAGGAGAGGCTGAAGGAACTAGGCCTGTTTAGTCTGCATAAGAGAAGAAAAAGGGGGGTGTGGGGATCTACAATCCTTACGCGGCCCTGATGCCTGGGATGGGAAGTTACAGTGCTAGGCCCCAAGGACGTGTGAGTTAGATAAGGTTGCCTAGGCAGGTGGAAGCCGGCCAAGGACGGCGGACACCTCCCTTTCTTCTTTCTTAGCTCAGTGTCCAGGAGGTAAACAGAATAATAAATTAGGCAGCTGTGGGAAATGTTAAGCTATCCATGGGAATCAGCTTGTGCTTGTGCTGTGTGTATGCTTGTAACTTTTAACCAATCAGTAACTGCAAGAAGAGGATGTGAGCAGTGCATGAAGTATTATATAAGATGGCTTTTGCCCTGGAATAAAGGACTTGGCTTGCAATCATATTGGTCGCTGTGCTTTGTCCGGCCCGCATGAACCCAAAATCAATGGTGGCCCCGGCGGACGAAAAGAAGCCGGGGGCAGACTGGGGACTCCAGGTTGACTAAGACGCAAAAGGGGGGGATTTGATAACAGCCTTTAACTACCTGAAAGGGGGTTCCAGGGAGGATGGAGCTAGGCTGTTTTCAGTGGTGGCAGATGACAGAACAAGGAGCAATGGTCTCAAGTTGCAGTGGGGGAGGTCTAGGTTGGACATTAGGAAAAAGTTTTTCACTAGGACGGTGGTGAAGCATTGGAATGGGTTACCTAGGGAGGTGGTGGCATCTCCACCTTTAGAGGTTTTTAAGCTGAGGCTTGACAAAACCCTGGCCGGGATGATTTAGCTGAGTATAGTCCTGTTTTGAGCAGGGGGTTGGACTAGATGACCTCCTGAGGTCCCTTCCAACTCTAATATTCTATGATTCTATGAAGATGCAGCCTAGTGCCCGAACCACTGGAATATCCTTCCAGTTCTTGTATCTTATAGAAAGTCTTTTAGAGTGGTCTAAATATGAAATTAGACGGTTAGCTTTTCAAGCATTACTCAATACCAGTTATGTTAGCTTTGAAGGACCATGTGGTAAGCCATTGCAGCAGCACTATGTCACCAAATGGGCACGTATATTACAAAACACCTTTTAGATATTTCATGTATCCAGTCTACTTTGGAGTCTCCCTTTGGTCCAGCTCTTTAATTTGCTCAAATTTGGATGGTTTATTTCCTCACTCACACCAGGACCTCAGAAATCTCACTGGCTTCCCATCCATTACAGAATGCAGTGTAAAATCTAAACTCAAGATTTCCAACAATTCTTCCTTCAACCATACTGACCCCACCTCTTTCAAGTCTATAATTCGCTTCCGACACTCCTTCGATACCAACTTTCTTAATTCCCACTTCCTTATCTCTTCTCCATATCCTAACCATTTACAACTCATGTCCTGCTTGAAGCCCCTTGATTATACATAAATGCCATTTCAAGACCCCTTCCTTCTTCCTAGCTTCTGACTTCCAAAGTAACAATACCCAGACCATACACTTGGCACTTAGTATCGTGCACAAGTTTGAAAAATTACAACTAACGCATTAAATGTTTATTTTAGATATTTATGCAAGTGTCCGGGTTAAGACCACCAGAACAAAGTTTGGAAGCACATTTATTGGTTAGATAGAGGAAGTGGGAGTCCAGATCTATTCCCAGTTCAGTCACTGAATTCCCAAGTCATGACTAAATAATGCAACCTTTCCGTGCCTCAGTTTATCCACAAGTTCTTATATAATACATAGCTACTCCACCGGAGGGAATAGAGGTGGGGGGGGCTTCATGTTTGTGGTTAGCATGTTTTGTATCCCGAGCTCAGAATTATTAAATGTATAGAGAAGGCACACACAGCCTACACCTTGACTTCTTGACAAGAATTTGAGGGACAGAGTAAAAAAGGAAAGAGATCTTGGATTCCTAACGTTGATGTGTGTCAATGTTTTCTAAGCATCTCTCTATGGCTTTGCCCCCAAAACTTATTGAAGTTAACAGAAAGAAACCCACTGAATTCACTGGGCTTTGGAGGATAAGGTTCTGTGCTTTTACTTTTCTTGGTGTTCCTGAATTCTAAGTCTTTAAATAACTATGGTAGCACTGATCCACCAAAACAAGAAGCTAATAGAATGAATGGCCACTACAAATATCAGAAGTTGTTGTATGTATGTGTGTCTGTGTATATACACACACACACACATATTGCATATATATATATATTGCATACATTTTTGCAGGAGACAACAAGAAACACATCTCTGCCATCATTTCCGTTGTTAATATTGAGCATTATGTGCTGCGGCCATCTTAGGAGATACTGTACTAAATTGTCATAATGCCTAGTTTGAACAGACAAGGTCACTCAGAAGGGAGCTCCCCAAAATCTGTCAATATATCTCCTGTCATCTTCCTACTCCTGGGAAGAGGACAGCTTTCACTAACAACTTCTGAAGCCTTTAAGAGGTGAACTCTGCCAAACAAGCTTCTATAGGAGCCAACAACTCTGACACTTGGTGTTAAGTGTATAGTGAAGAGAGCCTTAAAAAAGTCGGTTCAGCCAATTAGCTTAACTCTCCACCATAAATTAGAAAGGGGGGGAAGGGGGAGAGAAAAAAAAACCCACTGAAAAACGTGTCCCAGATATTCTGGGAGAAATAATCTGCTCAAGCAGGAGAGCCAGCAGAGTTGATGAAATTAACGCTCAGAAAGAAACCACAGATTCTTTTGTGCATGGAGACTTCATCAAAGAGAGTAGCAGAAGGGGAACATTCTCAAGGCCTGACCTTAATTATTCCTAATGGGCCTACAAATCACATAAACCAGGAGGGAAAAAAACAGGAAAAAATATTAATGAATCTGACCCCTCAGTTACTGCATACAAACGTCCACCCAATAGAATACTTAAATAATCAATTACATTAATTTAGCAAAATTTAACCTTTTATAGTTAATAATACAGGCCCAGAAACCATCAGTCTTGGTTCTGGCAAAACTCCTGAATAACAAATGAATTTTAACTAAGCAGGACTTTCAGGATTTGACACACTGAACTTGTACGTAGTTTCCCAAGTTGAGTTCAGGGTATTAATTCCTATGTGATTATCACATTCATGTTTTGCCAATCAATAACATCTGACACCAATCTGAAACCAGGCAGCAAAATCAAGAGGTTTCCTAAATGTAGATTTATGAGCCCAAACAGATGAAGAAAAATCCCAAAAGAAAGGACTGTCTGGAAGAACCAATAGCCAAATATTGAAATTCTGATTCACCTTAGTCAGATCACAGACAAGGAGGTTCTCTCCTGTTTAGAGAAATATACTGGTGCCCAATTTTCAACAGAGAAAGGCCTTGCCAAGCTCTTAGAACCAACAGATTTGGAGCTGGTAAAGCACTCTACTACTATTGTGGTTTGCATAATATTAGAAACCTGGGAGCATTAGACTGGGCTGGAGCTTAAATGGGCTCACATGTGTAAACTTATTGTTTACGAAGTTCTGGGCTAGACACACGCTTACTTAGATAGGCAGCTGAAACTACAGCAAAATTCCACTTCTCCATAATATTGTTCAGAGCTCACTCCAGGACAGGAACTTCACAAAGCATTGCTAGTGAACCTCAGATGTGGACAAGAGCAACATGGCAGCTGCAAATCTTAGTTACCATGACATTGTACTTTGCACAGGTGAAAATAATGCAAAAGAGAGCCCTGAGATTGTTTGATTCACTGATGGAGTATTTAAAAGCAATGTCAATTATCTCCCCACATTCAATGGCACAAACTTGGAATGCATCAATGCCAAGACCCACCCAAGGGGTAATGAAGTCATAATCTAATATGACTCATACAGCTTTTAATATAACATGACATCAAACAAAAAGCAATTTTGGGGATCCATGTGGAAAAGAATCACAGAGCAATGTATCTGCAATTGAACTTTGGATCAGACCCCACCTAGAAAACCACAATGTTAGGGATGGTTCCAACCACAATCCTAAAAAGCTATCAACAAATCAGAATCAATTCAGAGACGGGCAACAAAAATGCTGGAAGTACACACCAGCTACAGTAATCAATTACAAGTATTTGAAGGCTGCAAAACAACAAGAAGAGAGAATTGTTTCTAACGGTACAAAGGGACATGCAGCCAGATACAAAAGCATGGAAGAAAGCACAGAAAATGTTTTTTTTTTTTAAACCCTTCCTTCAGGGTGGGAGGGGGGATCCTATTAGATTGTGGAATAACAACTCAATGGAGGCAAGAGAAGCCCTTATTGCTTGGAACATTGAGAGCTAAACTGGCCAAAGCACTGGAAATTCAAACTACGGAGCAATTTTTGCAATCAAATGGATCAAATGACCTAATAGGTCCCATCCATCTCGAAATAATATTTCTAGGCTGTTACCCAAGTAGATGAAAATCCGAAACATCTTCGTTACTAATTTTTCATTAAAGACAAACAGAATCTTTTGTTATTGCAAAACTGTTTGTAATGGGTGAGCCACAGCAGCGCAAAGAAACAAGATAAAGTAGTCTTATGTCAGAGCTATCTATCAGAGTGCTTCAGTCTAAGCATTCAGCTCAACAACAGGACAATGTTTATGCTGGCTACAGGAGGACTTCAAATGGGTCTGTCTACTGAAATTACTTTCAGGGAATATTACACATGACATCATTCAACTGTGACTACATTAAGTCAGGGCAATTACTGCTAATCAACTTAGACTATATCTATGTAGTTATTTTTAGAGGCTTTATTGAGGTTTATCCAGAGAGCATACTGTAGCTCTTCCCTTGGCAAAGATGCCATGATGTTCAACTATTTCCAAATAGCTTCTTCCATACGCTTTTTTATTGTCTTTTGGTTCATGTCTGGATTTCCTAACCAGTTTTCTTCCTTCCTTCCACTTAAGAAGGTTGGTTTCTTTGGACAGCTACCTAGCCACTGACAATGAAATTGCATTTAGCACCACAGTCATTTAATCAAGCGATAGAATACCAATTGCCAGGTCCAACCATCCTTCGGGTATGAGGTTCCCCCTTCTCCTCTTTTCACTCATTCAGTGCTTGAGTAAATTACTTATAAAATTATGACTGCATACAAACTAGTAACATCCATGTTTTCAGGATCTGCAGCTGAATGCAATGTATAAACTACAAATTCACCATTTACAGGAGATATATTTCACCACCTTCTGGACAGCAAGTAGTGAAGCCAGACAAACGTTTACAGATCCTGCACTCCACAAGTGGGCCGCAGTTGGCAAATCTCGTCCTGCTCTGGTCCCAATGCCTGACTTGCAGTTGTAATCCCAGGCAACATGGAGTGCAAAGTATCATGGTTCACGCCAACTGTCAGGAACCCAAGCTGGTGGTTGCTTTCCCAGTGCCAAAGGTTGACCCTGCACACCACACAATTAACGTTAGCTTCTCCCAAGGATGCTGTTCTAATTAATTGTTTAATTAAATTAGGATTTAAAGATGGGATTTTCAAAGAGGCTTTTAAGGAGTTATGTGCCCATCTTCTATTGAATTTCACTGATGGAACGGAAGATGGGTACCTAACTCCCTTAAGTGACAATCCAAGTCTAAAATCCTTTAGCTCAAATGGGGCTTTTACATGCAATACTGTTGACTTTAATGGGGCTACAGGCAAATTTGAAAGTAGAGAACCTGACCCTTTGACTCATTTCTATTAACATCTACACCAAGGAGTTAGAAGTGAGGGAATGTTCTGAGTTAACAGTGTGGAGGAAAATTAAAATGGAGTCTCTCTGCCCTCACTGGGGGAAAAAGATGGATTCTCTTTCCTCACTGATTTCTAGTCTGTGAGTATAGCAGTCAATGTCTAAGATAGAAAGTGCTTTGCTAGCAGATGTTTAGACTTAGAATCTATTGCCATAACAAGATAGTTATGAAAGCTGGGCGCCAGTAGGTACGAAATGTGAAGGAAGACCTTGTAGTTCAGATAGAGGGGGTGAAAAGTGTTGGGCCAAGTGTTTTTAGATAAAGAGCCCTTTGCCTTACTTTTTGTCTTAGCCTTTGTCTTTGCCATGGAAACTGTGACGTATAAGACCTGTTTGTGTAAGGTTATATAAGCTTTAAGAAATGTATGCTTAGGGTCGCTCCGACCATTGGGCTACCTCCTTACGTAAGGATAATAAACTTTGATTTTGCTAACCTGTTGTCTGGCTAATTTGGACCATCCGCTGGGCAACGGACGTGTAAGTTAAGACCACTGAGTTTGGGTTCCTTGACAGTTTGGCAACCCAGATGGGACCTGCCTAGCATGCATCCTCTTCGTCCCAGCTCCACCGAATTACGAAGCCGGCACCAGGTGATTTCACCTATTGGGGTTATTTCTGGGGGAGCTGAGGCGGTGGGGAGGCGATAAGGTAAGGTCCCTTGTTTATTTTATTAGCAAAGTCTACTGCTGTAATTCCAATGTGTAATGCCATGTGCAGGTGTGAGTTGGTGGGCAATTTCTGACTGTAATTCCAATCTGTAATGCCCTGTGTGGTGAGAATTGGTGAGCAATTTTTGACTGTAATTCCAACCTGTAATGCCCTGTGTTGGTGTGAGTTGGTGAGCTGCTATAATTCCACACAGTAATTCCCTGAAGGGGTGAGTGTTGGTGAGCAATTTCTGATCAGAAACCCCAGTTAAGGGTGAGGAGCAGTTTTCTCCCACCCCTGGGAGTCCATTGGACTATACGGTTAAGAATTTCAGGTCTATTCCAGGTTCTAAGAAATTGTCTGTAAAGCGCTTAATTCTGTTATGTAAAATTACCTGGTCAAGTTAATTTTTTTAAAGATTCTGGTAAATAATCACCACTGGAGGGTACCTTTGATTAAGACAAACTGCAGTATTTTAAGGAATTTGTAAATGATCTACACCCCAGGTAAATGGAATGTTGGAATCTGTGAGATAATGTACCTTTAAATACCATACGGAAAGTCAGCTAGCTAGCTATAAATCAAGAAGATTTTAAAAGAATTTAAAAGAAACTGTGAAGAATTTAAAAAAGAAACTGGTATTTGTAGCGCCGTCATCTGCGCCACTGATTTTTAACACCGGTGAATTTATTTTAAAAATCTATCTGTCTTTTACTAACCCTCCGCTGTGTAATGTGAAAGGTTTAAAGGCAGGGAGAGCAGAGGAGAAGGGCTGGCCACCCCCTCCTGGTGTGTATTTGAGGAAAAGTATAGGACCCAAGAGGAATTCTCTGCACCACCTTTTGTTACTCCCCAATTGTTAGATTTGCCTGTTAGTGGGAGAATTAAAGCTTAAATTCGTCAGGAACTTTCTGATGAGCTCCTTTTTTTATTTTTACTTTTTGGTTTTTCGTTTTTGAAAGGGCTGAAGGGACAGCAGGTTTGCTTATGGCAGCATACCTTACTATATGATGGGGGTCATTGAGGGGATGCCGGAGGAGACATATTCTCGCTCAGTAGGGGTGGGGGTGATCTGGTGCAACAGTCTTTTTCTTAAGGGAGCCTGGAAGATTTTTTGTTCTTTTTACTGTTTTCCAGTCACTTCCTTTATTGCTGTCCTTTTCACTCCCTTCCTCCGTAAGGGTTTAGCTTAACGTGTTTCTAGCTGGCCCCCCCCCCCCCCGTTCTTCCTTTAATTTTTAGTTTGTATTTGTTTAAGAGTGTATTTTAATGGTTTGTTAGTTGAATGCTCTGCCTTTGTTTTCCTGTTCCTTTTTTATTAAGAACCTACCCTGTCCCTATCAGAGAGGGACTGGCTCAGCACTCCTTTGTTTATGTTCCTTTTGCCCCACAAGATCTGATCTTGTGGCAGCAGAACAGTTCATGTTTACGTGATAACCCAGAAACAATGTATAAAAAGTTTTAAATTAATTTTCTACTCATAATTCATCTTGAGCCATTGTTACTAAGTTGTTAAATGCTCTTTTAACAGAAGAGAAATAATTTCAAGTTATTCAGGAAACCATTAAGCAGGAGGGAGGCCAGGTTACCCCCGTGGCCCTTAGATCTGTTATGGAATTATGATACTGATGCAGAGAGAACTTAATTTATTATTTTTTAGCTTTGTTGAAAGCAATTAAAAGCAGTAATAATTGGAGTTAATTGGACTAAGGTAGAATTATGTATACAAGGTCTTGATGAATATCCAGAAGATTTTTGAGTGAGTAAAGAAAGCCCTCTGACAGTATGGGAGATTAAATCCTGATTTGCAAGAAATTCACCCTATGGTTGCAGGGGAGTTTTTTTTGAGACACAATTAGCCTGGGACATTAGATTTTATTTTTATAGAAATGCTTTGGGTTGGCAAGGAAAATCCTTGTTTGAAATTATTTTCATTGCCACTTATGTAGTTCCATATATTATATTATATAATGAATAGATAAAGTAAAAGCAATTGCTATTTTAGCTGTGGTTTTTTTTTTTTTTTGGTATCCTAATAGGAGAGGGCCCCTTTAAGGACGTTTGCAAGACATAAGGCAAATTGCCAGAAGACAGTCTAATGTTGTTTATTAGAGGCAAAGAAGAAAAAATTCAGATACCTGTAATTATTGTGAGGAGCTTTGGTTTTGTATTTTTATTTAAAAAAAGCATGCATTGCTTTTTGTTTTTATAAGAATACTGTATAAGAAAGGGTATTGTGTTTTTCTGGAAAAATTGCAGTTTTGTAAATTAGAAGTTTAATGTTTGGGGTATATTATTTTTTATTAAACAGGCCTACTCTTACTGCAATGCATAGAAGCAGTTTTTAAAGTTTTTAAATTTATTACTAAGAAGCAAATTCATGGGGTTTTGGGAATCGTTAGTTATTGCAGACAGTGGATTTTTAATTTTGCTGCTGTGGCTAAATCTCTAATTATATTTATTGAGACTTCTAAGATTGACCCACCTTTTGGTCAAAAGAAGTTGAGGATTTTTTTAATTTTTTTTAAGTAAGCCCTGTCTGTAGTCCTGGTATTAAGACTTCCCAATTATTTTAACCATTTAATTTTTACTGTTATGAATAATAGGGTACTGTATCTGGAGTGCTTACACAACCAATGGGAGGGGGCTCAATTGGACCGACTGCATACTTTTTATACAAGATTATCCAATCTGTTTTAGAGTTGTAGCGGTTACTGCTTTGTTAGTTTAAAAGGTATAAAATCTGGTTTTGGGATATTTTTAATTTTTTATGTGCCACATGCTATAGAAGCCCTGTTAATTAAAAGAAAGATTCAGCATGTTTCAGCACAGCGCCTTACTTAATATGAAATTGTGCTTTTAGCAATTAATAATATTATTATTAAATGTTGTATATTTTTAAATCCAGCTATACTATTACCGATTCCCACTGAAGAAGAACCTCATGATTGCGATTATGTTATTTTTCAAAGTACTATACTATGCCCTGATCTTCAGGACATTTTTCTTATTAAAAATTAATTTAGATTATATTTTTTATATTGATGGTTCTTGCTTTGTTAATGAGGCAGGAATGCACAAAGTGGGGTATACTGTCTGTACGCCATATGAGGTTTGGGAAGCTCGTTTTTTACCTGATGTATTTTCTGTTCAATTGGCTGAATTGATTGCTCTTACTCAGGTTTGCTGTTTAAGTACAAACTGTTCTGTTAATATTTATACTGATTATCGCTATGCATTTGAAGTGTGTTATGCTTCAGAACAAATTTGAAAGCAAAGGGGTTTCCTTACTTCTTCAGGACAGCCCATAGCACATGCTCAGACTGTGAATAATTTACTGGTTTTTAGTATGTTACCCTCTTCTATTGTTGTTAGTTTTTGTAAAGCTTATACTTCTGTTATGAATGAAGTCTCCTGTGGAAATGCATTTGCCATGCGTGCAAAGGGGGGCTAACTGATCAAGTTTTGCGCTTTTGATGTGCTCCAGGTATCCATACATTGGGTGGATGCATTACCAGTAGCTTTAATGCATCTAAGAACTATGTCAGTCAGGAAGACAAATTTTTCTCCCTATGAAGTTTTTTTGGGGGGAAACCATTCAAGCTGGGGGAAGCCTGATACCTGCACGTGCCAGTCTCTTGGGGGGGAAATGAGAAGTTGGTTGCTTATGTGATAAAATTACAAAAGACACTTACTGCTATTTTTAAGTTTTCCAGAGATGCTCAGAGACTTTCTTTAGACACCCAAGGAGGAGATTGGGTGTTGCTGAAGAAGTTTTTACGGAAAAATTGCTTAAAACTAAGGAGGGGACGGTCCTTACCAGGTGCTTTTAATTACGTCCCCTGCAGCAAAATTACAAGGAAAGGACGCCTGGTACCACTGCACCCATCTAAAGAAAGTACAGCCACCTGACATTAATTTTTAAAAGGAGCAGATTTTTAAGTGTGATGAGGGAGCACCGCTGGACCGGGGTCCCAGAAGCAGACGAGGAAAGGTGAAGAGCCATGAGCAATCCCCTTGAGCTTGCTCTGAAGCAGACAAGGAGAGGTGAAGAGCCACGGGCAATTCCCTTGTGGTTGCTCTGAAGAAGATGGTAGATGGAGTCAAGAGTGCACCAGGAAAGAAGAGCTAATGGACTTTATTATTTTTACAATAATTTTAATTATTTTGTTGATTATTTTGTTGTGAGTTTGTTATATTGAAAGGATGCATTGTTCTGGGAATAGTAAAAAAAATGAATTTGTTATTCCTAATGATATTTATAATTAGTTTAAATAGGGGCAATGCAGATTTTGGAGCCAATTCCTTTTATATACTGATAAGGAATTTAATTACATCCTGGGAGGTTAAGTATTGTTGGGTGTGCTCTTTTATGGCAACCCATCATCGGGAAGGGATACCCTTGATACCAGTTCCTGTACCAGTTAATAAATGGGAACAGTAAGAGGGAAAAAATACTGGTTGGAAATGAGGGCTGATCCCAGAGACTTAATTCTCCTGGGAAGGAAACCAGCAGCGCCAATATGTATGCAGTGGACACAACCTGTATTAGTAACAGAATCAGACAAAACCTGGTTAAATGTTACTTGTGAAGTAAGGAATGTAGGTAAATATCCAAAATGCAAATACATTATCCATCTGCATATGGTAGAAGGGAAAAAGTAAGTAAAATTATAATATAGAAATGGAGATCAAATGCCACTTAACTGAATGAGAAAACAGTTTATAATTGTATGTTAAATGCCACTCAAGGAATTAAGTGCAACAAGACCCAAAATTGATGGCTGAAGCTTGAAGATGTATATTTTTTTCAAAATGACCGGTTAAGAGAGGCTTGATAATTCAAGATATTATTACTTTTAATTAATATGCAAATAGATTTTGGGCTGCTTGGGCTAATATAATGCTATAGGTGCTATACCAAGCCCATTTCAATTGTTGCAGAAGTGTTACTCCCATAGAGGAAGGTGTATGGTGAGCATGTGAAAGATGGGCAGGAAAAAAACTTTACCACCAAGGTGGAGGGGAAGATGTACCCTGGCATATCTCTGGCCTGGAGGTGTGCACCTGGTTCCTCTACGTGAGGTTGTGTATAACCACTGGCCTAAGAGAAGTTTTAAGCCCATCCTGGATGCTCATCATTACAACCCATTAACTGAACACTCTTCAGCATTCTGGAGAGGATAGAAAATGCTTTGGTCCGGGCAAGGAATGGGTGATTTGGAGTATGCACTAATAATTTTTTAGCTGAATTTAAGATATTTCCCAATGAAATTGGAAATGCTATTTTAAATGTACAGGTTAAAATTGAACTGATGGCATAAATGAATATTTAGAATAGTTTAGCCCTAAACTAATTATTGGCCCAACAAGGAGGAGTTTGTGTAATGTTAAATCAAATCTGTTGTTTTTATATAAATAAATCAGGTCATATTAAGATGAATGTGTACAAAATTTGGAATGTCAGCAGACTTTTTCATGAATTTGCTAACCCTTCAATGCCACCGTCTGGCATTGACATCTCATGGTCCTCCATTTGGAATGCACTGATTTCTTGGTTACCAGATTTATTCTGGCTTAAAAATTTGTAGGCATAGCTGTGTTTATGATAACATTATTGCTAATGTTTTGTTGTATGCAATATTGTTATTTATTATTTTAGCAAGTAAGGTTTAAGCCCCCTAGGAGCAAATGGTACAAAAATCAATATGGTACTGGGATATTGGCAAAGATAATGATGAAATATGTCATAGTTGTGTTCCTAATAGGAGATCTAATAGGAACAAAGGGAGGACTGTGGAGGAAAATTAAAATGGAGTCTCTCTGCCCTCGCTGGGGGAAAAAGATGGATTCTCTTTCCTCACTGATTTCTAGTCTGTGAGTATAGCAGTCAATGTCTAAGATAGAAAGTGCTTTGCTAGCAGATGTTTAGACTTAGAATCTATTGCCATAACAAGATAGTTATGAAAGCTGGGCGCCAGTAGGTACGAAATGTGAAGGACGACCTTGTAGTTCAGATAGAGGGGGTGAAAAGTGTTGGGCCAAGTGTTTTTAGATAAAGAGCCCTTTGCCTTACTTTTTGTCTTAGCCTTTATCTTTGCCATGGAAACTGTGACGTATAAGACCTGTTTGTGTAAGGTTATATAAGCTTTAAGAAATGTATGCTTAGGGTCGCCCGGACCATTGGGCTACCTCCTTACGTAAGGATAATAAACTTTGACTTTGCTAACCTGTTGTCTGGCTAATTTGGACCATCCGCTGGGCAACAGACATGTAAGTTAGGACCTCTGAGTTTGGGTTCCTCGACAACAGGCAGCTGGGGTGGGAGGGTCTGGATGTTTATCCACAGCATTTCAGAATCTCCTCCCTGAAAGCTAGGTCAAACATCTCAGCAGAGCAGGCTTTTCTGAGAGATTTCCAACCCTCCAGGATTTCCAACCCACTCAAACCAAGGAAAAATAACTTTGCCAAAGTATATCCATGTTTCAGTTTCTGACTGCAGCTAGAATGTTCCGAGGCACACAACAATTCATTCAAAAAAGAGTTAACCCCCACAATCCGGTAGTTTTAGCTCACTTTAAGTTTTGATTCATGACAGAACTTAATTCATCCAGACCAGTGCTCTTATTATCACACTCCGTGCATTGTTTAGGAATAAGACATTGTGAGCAATAACAGCACCACACAAAATCACGTTAACAGTAGCAACACTGCTGTACTATTTACTTCTGTGCTCATATCTGTTATCGCTACTATATTATGTACGTACTTCCATTAGTGTTTTACTACAATGATATGAAAAAGGGTTTCATTAGCTTTTCTGAAAGGGGGAAAAAGTCTTCTCTGGCATCTCTCTCTGCTTATTTTAAAAACATTTTCTGTTCAGCTATTCCACATGGGGCTGACTTTTCTCTCACACCAGAGTGAGCCAGGAATAACTCCATTGTTGAAAGTGGATTTAATCCAACATAAGTGAGAGGAGAATAAGTCTATGGACATTGGAGTAGAGGTAAATTAGAACTCCCATTCTCTACCTTCCATAAATAACTCCTTAGACTAGCTTTTATTATTTGAGCTGTGCTTTTGAGGAGTCTTTTGTTCTCTGTATCCACATGTAACTCCCATTACTCTCAGTGGAAATTATGCATGCACATCAGTAGCAGGCCAGAGCCCAGCACTTTTAAATCTCTAAAGTGTCTTGTTTAAAGGGAACAGCCAATGAATGTATTTGGATTTTTTTTCCCTTTAAACAAATATAATGCAACAGATGCAGGTACGGTCTGGTTCTCCAGAACAGGAGCAAGACCCAAGAGAGAGCCCTAATCTAATGTACGTAGAACAGTAAAAGAGGGAACTAAACAGCAGGAATACGATTTCTGTTTTCAGTTCCCACCATAAATTGCACAGGCTCACCTGCTAAGAGCTTAGTGGGATGTCTACGCTCCAGTGGAAGCCCATGTTTTCATGGGACTTAAATCAGCAGGACTGTTAGGGATTAATCCTGGGCTTGAATGTCTACTCTGCATTTTAACCCTAGGGTAAAAATTTTCTGACCCATGGTTGAACCTAGGACTCTGGCATCCACACTTCAGTGCACAGACCCGAGTCAAATTAATCATATCCCAGAGGCTCTAGTGCACCTTTCCCGCCTTCCCCATAATGTGGCCACTCCAGCCCTAGGACAGTGGTGCACTGTGGGAAAACTTTAATGCCCACCCTGTGCATGACCAGGAAGCATCTCACTTTACAAAAGGCATGAAGAAACTGATGTGCAAAGAGGTGAAATGGTTTCCTTCTAGTCACATACGGCAGATGGGAGAACTGGCTTCTGTTTCCCAAACTCTCAGTGCAATACCCTGTCTATTGGAGCACAAGGTGTACAGCTTATTGACTAATCAGTTTAATGTACCATCACAATAACATGAATCCTATGACAACAAATGAGTCATTCACTTCCTTAGAGGGAAACACACACAAGTGGATGTCTGAAACACTTACAGTCGTTGTCAACCATGGAAAAGCTATCGACATCTGCGCTATATGTGCTTAGAGCACTTGCAGTCTTGCATAATGAGAGCTAACTTCATGTTATCTCCTTACAAGTCTCTTCTTCATTTTTTCCCTTTTAAGATATTTTTCAGAACATGGTTCTTACCTGCTTCAATGCTTCTACAGCTGCCAGTTATAGCTAAATCGGGGGCAAATACATTAGAGACAACTCAACCCTCATTGCATCGCCTATAACCACTGTACTGAACTTTAGTGGCAATCAAGCATTTTTCCATCCCTCGGTCAGGTACCACAAATCTCGAGCCCGGGGCCACAGGACTCTTACAAGCTAATAAGCGCCAACCTGCCAGGCAGTTGCTAGAGGACAGAAGCTGAAACCTGTCAGAGGACTCCACTCTCGAAACCTGCTTGGCAAAATGCTGGGTGCCCTGCTCAGTCCATAGCTTCTAGACAGAACCCAGCCCTGGAACTGGAAGCCATCCATACAATTGGGATCCACCCTGATCTGGAATGGATGCTCCTGCTCCTCTGACTGAACTTCCTGGCATAAAACCTGGCTTGAGTCCTGCATCTGATTTGTGGTTTTGACCTCTGGTTTGTCTCCAGCCTCCAAGCTCTTGGTATCCTAACCCGGCCCGACTCTGGTTACTGGTTCATAATTCTGCTATCAGGTTTGTCTCCTGCTTCTGATCACCCAGTGTCCTGACTCGGCCAACCCTTAACTCCCATTATGTGACTTAGGACACTGGCTCTGACTACTAGGTATGGCTGCCCAGAACCTGGCCTTGACACCCTCCTTGTGAGTGTCACATGCATTGGTTTACATGGCATCTTTGCATGCCTATATCCTCTCTAGACTGAATTTCACTGTTCTTTTTAAGCCTAAATGCAGGTGCAGGTGGTAGAAAGCACAAATGTATCTTCCAGGCACGCGTCATGGTTTCTGAAATGCTGTATATAATCACACAGGCCACCAATGTGTAAAATGAGAATCTGACGACTCACAAAATCAACACAAAGGGTGAAGTCCGAGCCCCCTTGAAATTGATAGAAGTTTTGCCATTGACTTCAATGGGGCAAGAATTCACCCACAATTATTTAGCTTCGGTGTCTTTGTAGCTATGGGAACATTCAGAATGTTAAACAAACTGTAAGCTGCCATTCAACACGTGTTTGGAATAGCAGACTAGTACTAGTCAATGACAAACTAGGTCCAGAGACTGCCTCTACGGTATTTTCATTCCCCCTGCCTCACATAGAATCATAGAATATTAGAGTTGGAAGGGACCTCAGGAGGTCATCTAGTCCAACCCCCTGCCCAGAGCAGGACTATCCTCAGCTAAATCATCCCAGCAAGGGTTTTGTCAAGCCTCAGCTTAAAAACCTCTAAAGATGGAGATGCCACCACCTCCCTAGGTAACCCATTCCAATGATTCACCACTCTCCTAGTGAAAAACTTTTTCCTAATGTCCAACCTATACCTGCATACACCAAGCTGGTTAGGTTACCTGTTTACCCACACAATTTTCCATGGTAACTTGGATATTTCCCCAACTAGGAGTCTCAGGCCTCGAAACTGTTCTCTAAATATCCAGTCTATCCATGTAACTCTCATCTTGGTGATTTATTGTGGAACGTGAACTGCTACTGCTTCAGACAGGAAACAACCAACCGCTTAAAAGACCACAGAAAAGTGACATGTGGCAATTCCATGATCTGAACAATACAGGGTGCGTTAAGTATGCAAAAATACTACATGGAAAAGCAAGTTAATTTTCCCTAAATACAACAACAAAATCAATTGCTTCATGAAATAGCTCTATGCTGAATAAGTTGCTGCTGCATTTTTTTTGTTTACTCCTAGAGCCATCCTCTGCAATTGTAACAGATCCTTCTCTGAGTCACCCTAAAATATGGGATGTGTTAAAGTTAAAAAGGGTCTTTTGAAAAAGAACAAAAGAATATTGCCGCAAGAGTTCCACCCAAAACCCACTGAAGTCAATGGGAGTCTTCCGATAGGCTAGAGATCAGGCATCCTGGGTATTGAATTACTATTTTATTTCCTCTATCACCCATTGCTACAGTATCTAAGAATTGCTTGATTCCCAAGTAATATTTTGACTTCATAAGGGCAAAAACAACACTAAGTAATTCAGTTTCAGTAAGCTTATTTGTCATAAAATTACACTGGTCATAAAATTAATTGTATCAAGCCGAGTGTCTGCCCACCGGCCTTTCCTACCTTCAGCACAAAATGAATGCCAACTTGGAAAAGCAACACCAAAAAATAAATACAGCCTTACTGGAACATCACACCATTGGCTGTACTGTCGTCTCCCAACACCATACCTCTTGTGAAAAGGTTTTCACCTCAGTCTCGTCTGTTTCATTATCGTTTGCTAACCCATTTTTCAATAAATCTCTCTTGCATGTGGTAATAAAGAAGCAGAAACGCTTTAATTAAAAAGCTGTTCTATGCCTTATTTGTACGGGGTGGGGGTTTTTTTTTTTTTTACTTGTAACGTTTGCTTTATCTGCTGATAGAGGTGGGCTGAAGCAGTAGCCAGCACGTTAAAATGTACACACATACACGTTAATATATTAAGTACACCTGTTGTCATGCACAATGATCATTACCAGAGTTTTAGATATATGGATCTAGCAGTTTGCTAATAAATCAGATGACCCGAAGAAGAAAAATACCATAGGGTGCATTGTCCCCAGGAAATTAAAAACAGTCTGGAGTAGAAGAGATGATGTATATCTACAGTTGTGAATAATTATAATCACTGCCTAGCAGAAACAATCTTAAGGTTTTCTCTAGCACTCATCACTGTCATATCTAAATGCTGCCTAGGTAAATTAGTTCTGCACAGCAAGACTCATACTAGACTTAATAGAAGAGTCTGTTCTTCACACCTCACCAATTCAAGGAAGCCCTGCTGGGTTTAAGTGCCATTAACTTTAGGTTTAAAAAAAATTCTTCTTACGGTGAAAAAGGTTCATTAAAAGGGAGACTTCTGCAGTTTACTCTAAAAGCAGTGAATCTTTGGCTCAGCCAAGTCTCCTCAGATAGGTCTTTTCACAATTAAGCCTGCTTCACAAAGAACATTTTTATCCCAAGTTCTCATGTGCTTCACTCTGATTTTTGTAATGTGCAACTAGCTTTGGAAATCAAGAGACATGATTGCTGATACAGCGGATCCTGTCTCATTGACAGTGTTGAAAACCAGGAGTAGAGCTGGTGAGCATGTTTTGTTTGGAAAACAACAAAAAAAAGCATCAATGAAAAATAGCCTTCCCCCACTCCCCCCACCCCACACACATACAACCAAAACTTTGTTGCAAGAATGTTTTTGGTTTTTCAACCAAACAAAAATCACAAACCAGGATGGCTCAGAGTCTGGTGTGATTGTAACTGAACCTGTGAGAGAGGGATGGGATACGCCAGATGAATGGTTCTGGTTCCGATTCTGCTCCGTCTCTCAAAGGAAATCACCTCTGTGAAATGACCCAGAAATACAGATTTTAAAATCTATTTCTATAGCTCATTATTGTGTTAGATTTTCTTTGGTCTTTTCAGCAGCTGTTTTTCAGAAAAAGCAAACAAAGGTGTTTACTCAAGGCTCAGTTCACCTGCTGTTCCACCTGCTTCAGGAGCTGGGTCCAACCTCAGATTGGAGATTACTGTTCTTGCAATGAGATACACTTTGGGGTATCTGTTGTTGTGTTGCTGGAAACTAGTTCCAGGTAACCCCATACAGACCTTTCTTATCACCCTTTTGGTTACCAACCCTGTATCCTCATTTAAGCGAACAGTGCTCTTTGGATAAATCCCCTAAAACCTTCAGGCTTCTGAATGCCATGCTGGAATAATATGTGATTTGCTCCCTAGTAGTGAGGGTCAGCCCAGTTCGAGGGCGCTTGCATCATCCCCTCACAGACAGAATTTATTGCGGCAGAAGGAGGACGAGAGAGCTTTGAGAGTTTGTTCTAAAATACTGAATCATGAGTTTCAGTGGGGCTGATGGATTTCCAGTGGCGGAGTGGAGCAATCTGCTTTGAATTAGCCATTATCCTTTATGCTCCCCCATGTTTCCTGTCATCACACAAGATGATGAGTTACCCTTTAACTCACTACAGAATAATCTCCTCTACCAGGGAAAGGGCAGTTTAAAAACCCTGAGCTATTGACAAAGAAGGTTTAAAAGCACAGGCTACCCCAAGAGTTCAATTTGCTATCAAAACCAGAAGAATCATTAAAGATGGAACAGTTCATTCCTCTTGTACATTGAGCACAAAGATGATGAGGGGACAAGATGGCCAGGCCACAGCCATTAAATTTGAGGAGATGGGACAATATGATGAGAAACTGTGATTCCCACTTACAAAATGTACAAAGTTGGCTATGTATTTCAGAGACAGAATTAATCAGCGATTATTACTATTTATGGTTTGTATTGCAGTACCACCTTCAATGGCTGGGACAGGGGCAGTCATCCCAATGGTCAGAGCAGTCGTTGGTAACCAGGATGAGAAGTGGCATCGGAGACCAGATGCCAGAGCGAAAGGTCAGAACCAGATTTCCTGGAGTCAGGTCAGGCGGGAGCAGGGCTGGGTCTAGGAATAGAGCAAGAGTGGGCCTGGAATAAGGTGTGAGGCAGAAGCCCGTTGGTGTCAGCTGGCAAAGGGTCACTGTTCTGTAACAGGGACTCCCAACAAGTCTGACAAATTTACTACACCTAGCACGCTGCTTTCAAAGTATTTATCCATAAAGAATACAATGATCATTAACATCGTTGTGAAAAGCATACACAAGACACCACTTAAAGAGTTGTGTGTGTATGATGAAAATATGTTTCTGAAGTCTGAATCAAGGCAGGCTTGACAAACAGGTTTCTGCCAGACAGAGGATGTACATGTACAGAGGATCTGCCTCCATTCACATGTAAATTAAGCCAACATGAAGTCAATGCAGCAGGGAATAAACCTCTGGGTGTCCTCCGGAGGTTATGTCTACACTGAAAATGCTGCAGGAGAATAATGGCAGTGCTGCAGCTGAGCTGTTTTAGCTCTTCAGTGTAGACCCTCACTGCAGCGACAGGAAGGCTTCTCCCATTGCTGGAGGTAATCCATCTTTCAGAGAGGCAGTAGCTAGATGGATGGAAGAATTCTTCTGTCAACCTAGCACTGTCTACATTGGTGGCTAGGTCAGCTTAACTACATCTTTCAGAGATGTGGATGTTTACAGCCCTCAGAGCCATAGCCATGCCAGTATAGCTTTTCACTGTAGATCAGCCCTGACTTTAGGGTTCAAAAAAAATTGAGGGGGGGATATAAGAAGAATGTAAAAGGACACCTCTTTGTCCTTCACCAAGGAAGCAAAAGGACAGTGTTTCTGCATTAACTGAAGAGGGATCCCTGCTATCTTGGTTGGAAATGCTGGAAGATTTCTTTAAACAAGGGTAAACCATCTTCAAGCCCAAACATAACAGGCACCTCCATTATCCTTACCAACTCAAACCTTAATCTTGGATGATAATCTGATGATTGTTTGCACTATAAATGTACCTCAGTCCTGTTACGTTATATTGGAGCTACAGTTAAATCCAGCAAACCCTGTGTTCAACTGTCCCCTGGATACACACCTGATATTTCTGTGAGTTACCGGTGATAGGGCTGGCTATCGCAGGGCAACACTTCAAAGAGGCTTGGAGACTAGGGTGCCCCTATTGTCAACCTGCAAAGCAAAGTGAAGGCTAATATTGCTGGGAGCAGATTTTTTGGGTGGCTAACAGGCTGGTGGGGGCAGGGAACCGACACCCCGTTAAGCACAAACAAGTCTCTCTCTTGTTGGAAATGGGGGAGGGGGTAACAAGGTGACCCCCAGTTCTGAACCTCCTGACAACTGTCATGCAAGGCTGGGAGCAAAACAGGTCCAGGTGCTATCGCAGCCACGGGAAAATGCTTTAAGCAGCCAATGAACAGCTGCTGGGCTTAAGAGCCAATCTGCTGACTCTTTCAGCCAATCAGAGGGTATAGGCAATCAAGCAGCCTATTACAGGGCAGCTACATTCATCTGGCTCCCTGGAGACAGGCTCTGCTGCAGGACTTGTTTCCCAGGGGAGCCCCGGTGCCCCAGTCATAGACCAGGAGTCCATTGTGCTAGGTGCTGTACAAACAGAATAAAAAGACAACCCCTGCCACACAGAGCATATAATTAAGTAAATCAAGCAATATGACAGCTATAAAGCAGACCTAACAAATCTTTACTGCTTGGAGAGAGACTCAACTTTGAATTCATTTTAAAGCCACTAAAAAATATTTTCTAATGAAGAATTTTTCACTAAGATATTTAACAAGTGGGGTGAGCTGTCTTTTTGCCCTTTTTTAAACGATGCAATAGGCAAGCACACTGCAGTCGCTCTGCACACTGGCCCTTACTAATCATAACAAAGTGTGTTGGGGATGGAGAAAGGAAAGAACTGTTTTGCTTTGGGAATTTCCCAGGCTTTGTGGTATTGTTTTCTCTTTGTAAAGATATGTGTTTCAGGTTCTCTTTTTGGGTAGGTAAAAGAAAACTGAAGTTTTGAATAGAATGGAGAAATATTATTAAGATGAAAAAATGAGGCTAATCTAACATCAGCTGTAAACCAACCTTCATATTGCCTAGCAGCTTGGACAATTCTGGGGAAAGAAGCTGTAAACAAATGTAAAAATGTATTGTCCACAAGGAACACAATCCCTAGTATCTTTGTTTCGGCCGCAGAAGGCATGATCTAAAGCCCATTCAATTCAAGGGAATGACTCCCATTGACTTCTAGCAGGGCATAATCCAAAACCAATTAAAGCATGGACAAATGGGTTTTGCATGTTGCACTGAGAGAATTCATCATTAACAAGCTTTGTACAAGGTGTCCTCTGCCAGGGTTGAAAGTAAAAGTTTTAGAAACTTATGCACAATGTAGTCTATGTTTTGCAGCAAGGCTGCCAGGTACCCACTGTTCTGTAACAGCAAAGTTGGCTGAAATAATAACGGAGATTTTTTTTCTTTAGAGATGAAAAAAACATATGATCATATTCGTTCTTGTGATACGATTTCATTTTTAATGTACTCACTTTATTTTAGGCTACCCTCCACTTTACCAAGAAGCTGCAAATGTATATTGCCAAGGCATAAAACACTGTGGAAATTCTAGAGGGTTTGATAACTGGGTAGGGAAAATTTAGGGTTTGGTTACCCAGGAATCAACAGAGGCTCCTGGGACTAGAGAGTTGGGTACGTATGTTCTTCCCCTCACCTGGGCAGGATTGGAAGACACTGGCTTTTGGGAGGGAGGGGGAAGGCTTGAACTTGTTCCACATCTCAATAATCTTGGGCAGCAACCAGCACCACTCCTTCATTTCCCACTGTATCCTTCAGATTCTAATGGGTAGGTGCTATATCTGGATGGTACTGCTAAAATGATCAGCAATGAAATAGTTGGCAATGACGACATTAAAATAATCTTTAGACTTCAGGATTATGCCTCATTGAGATAAATGGGAGAGTCCAGCTGATTCATAGCTGTACTTCAAGACAATTTGCTGTTTCTGGATGTCAACACTGCATTGGTTTACATTTAGTTCCCATTTGGAAAGATTATTGTGGCAGAAAGGATGGAAGAATCTGTTACAATACATTTGCTTTCCAACAAGTACAGCCGCAAATGTAATTTCATTTAGAAAGGGACCGCTATTTAAAAAAAGAAAAACACTACACATCTGCCTCAATTCTTTTACCATCTACTATTGTTACAAGTTATCTAAAATCTGGAAGGGACCAGAGTTTTCATTTATTTACTTTGGAACAGACTCTAACCTTCTTAAACACATTAGCAAACATTTACATGGAAATCTGGCCCTTAGCACATGGTCAATTTCACTATTTCCCCAGCATAATCAGTGACTTTTCTCCTGTTTATGTAGGACTGACAGCAGCGAGAGAGAGTGCATTTTAATAAAAAAAAATGTGATGGCATACCCCTCAAACTGGCAGGGAGGACACAGATTGGTTTAATATTGGAAACTAGTTTTTAAACTCATTCTTTTTTCTGCTGACTAGATATTAGGGTGACCAGATAGCAAATGTGAAAATCGGCACAGGTGTGTGTGGGGGGGGGATGGAGGGGGGTTGTAAAAGGCACCTATATAAGAAAAAGCCCTGACAATTGGGACTGTCCCTATAAAATTGGGACATCAGATCACCCTACTAGATTTCCTGCTAGATAGTTTTAAGCATCCTTAGTGGAAAGTATTAGAGCTGTGGGCTTTTGGTCAACCTAAATTGGGAGCCCATGTTTGAAAACTGGGCTGTGCATGCACTCTGCAAGCTAGATTTAAAAATCAATGGAGGCTGTATGTGTGGGGTGGGGGGAAATGGTATTCTGCAGTTTTCCAGTAAAATATGTATGAATAACCCTATTTTCCAGCTTTTTAATTGAGACCCAAGATAGCAATGTCTTTGTAAGGTGAGTGCTACCCACGAGCTAAGCAACTGTTAAATTTTAAAAAGTCTCTTGCCAGACAACAGCATGTGCCTAAAAATCAGACATTCTGGCACGTAGCGACAAAGTGGTGTCATGTAATGAGAGTGTCTTCACTCAGAAGCCGATCTATGAAATTCAATCACACAGCACTACCCATGTGCTTAAGCACTTTCACTTTCAATGGCAGTTCCACATGTTTGTGGGTTTCTATTGTTCTGCTATAGGAAATGGTGATGCAGTAACAGCTCAGCTTTAAATCAAAATAAACTAGGATTCCAATAAGTCCTTGGGAAGAAAAAAGAAGAGCCTCTGTTTCTTTCTTAGTGGGTTTATTAAATCTGTACCATTTCCCATATGTTGCCCTCCACACACCAATAATTAGGAAGCAGCTGATGCTCAAATACTTGTTTATAGCATACAGTACCTTTTAAATGAAATGCTTCCTTCTGGAATGTCCTGGAATTTGAAGGGAAACTGTGTAATGATTAAGGCTATTAGACTGAAATAGACTTCCCAAAGGAAGCAGTAGAAGCCACACTGCTAGAAAAGTTTAAACACACACACACACACACACACACAGAGAGAGAGAGCACGCAACATCCTGCACTGGTAGGGAACAATCCTGCATTAGTAAGAGGATAGATTACATCAGGGGTCTCAAAATAGGGGGTCACAGAGAGGCGAGGAGAGGGTGCAGTACGGAAAGTGTTGAGGGCCATTGACTTAGACATCCTAAGAGGCCTTTTCCTATCCTTGACTTTCTATGATTTTCATGTGAACATGAAATTATCTAATATCCAGTCAAATCACCAAACAAGTTGAGTCTCAGAATGTAGATCTAAGGAAGCCATTCCCCAAAGTGTCTACCTGTGTGGGCACAGACACAGTAATCCAAATCAAGGAAGATATTATCAGTTAACTATGTTGCACTTATCTGTTTGCAGAAAGCAGTGCCCCGTGCATTGTCCTGGACAGCAAAAATAAGGAAACGTGAGGAATCAGGCCTATTTACAAGAATTAATATAACATCCTTATGGTGAAGCCTTTCAGTGTTCCCTGCTCTAATGATAAGTACCCTGAGAGAAGCATTGAGGTCCATCAATTGTACCAAGTTCCAATTCAATGGGTGTTGAGCGTGCTCAGTACATTACAAGAATTGCTCTGAAGAAAGGCATGGAAGACCATGGAATAAACGTAATCCAAAGTCCAATGGTCATTCTGGAAGCTGGAAACTCCAGCAGCTTGGCTCAACGTTCAAGGGTTTGGGCTCCATGCTACTCGGCTGTTGATGGTTAATTGTGTATGTATGTATTTATTCGGATATATGGATACAGAAAATGTGTCTATCTAAGGCTTTAGGCACCCTTATGATTTTTGAAAACCACAATCAGTTATAAAGTACAAACCATTAACTTCAATGGGAACTCCACTCTCCATAGCAACACCATTCACTCAAGCTGGTCAAAAGAGTATTTCAATTTCCCTTTAAAGACACCTTCCCAGCCCCAGCATGAACTCAGCCCTTCTCAAGAGCCTTCTGGAAGAGAGAGACTACGCGATATGCCCTGAGGACCAAGAAATTCAGGGGCTCTTTTAGGCTAAGATAGCAAGATAACTTTCAAAGTTGAAGTACCCTACTAGCAGCTCTCTCCATTATAAATGATGGGGCTCACAGCCCAAAATACTATGGTGGCATGAATGCAAGAGAGACGGGTGCGATGTTAACAAGCGAAGTATTAAAATGACTTGTGTCAAAAGATCTCATACTAACTGGGAATTTTATGAACAGATAAGCAAGCCTCAACTTCTTTTTAACTCTAATTACTATTATCCTGTGGATGAATTACAGCATTGCCTACTCTAAATATTCAAATATCATGAGTCACGCCCCCCAGTAAGTCATGAGATCAGCTTAAAAATAATTTATTTTTATATCTATGAGGCATCCATAGAGTTTATATATGGGGGGGAAAGGGCTTTTTATTACTTTCAGGTTTTCAGCCTTTAGGGTATATACTTGAGCCATCTTTTCTCCACCCCCATAAAGGCTAGAAACTATTATTTCAATAAAAATGAAGCTGAGAGTCTCACAATCATATGACTCCAGGAGTTAAGGTGTTATTTTAAAAAACCCACCACCAAATACTGTGAGAGTTCAACACTAGAAGAGAGGCACTGAGAGCCCATGGTGACCAGGCTGAGGGCAGAGCAGGAATAGAACCAGAAGTCCTAACACCCAGTTACTTTCTTTAACCACTTATCACCCAGATGTAGAACACTCCTCAAAACCCAGCACTTTATTCCAAACCAAAACATAAAATATATAACATCTGTCCTCCCCCAGCACAGTCTGGCTTAGAAACCCCTAGATTATGAACAGAACCATTCTATAAAAGGATTTTTGTTCTTGATGGGATTTTAAGCTCCTCTAGCTTGATTCTCTTCAGGTCACCTCATTTGCTATTGAGTTGGCAGCACCTACATTTCACTTACATATATTTTCAGACTCTGGTTTTTTTTGTTTTTTGTTTTTAAAGGAGTGTTTAAACACTCTCTGGGTGCCTGAAACAGATTTACAAGAAAGCAATTTAGGGCTAGAGTCCTGCCATCTTCACAAAGGCAAAAGTTTAGCCAGTGTCGTACATTCTGGTTCAGAATATGTCACTGATGTTAGATTAAAATCTACAATACAATTCCACACTAAAACCATATAGGGTTTTCTCAATCTTTTAAAACCTATACACTCAAAAGCAAAACTCAGACATGTTCTATCTCTGCAATTCCTTCTTCCATACCAGTCTGGCTGGCTAGGTGTACAGAAAATCAGTAGCACCAGCTACTGTAGCAGCATACAGAGGCTGCCCAGTCAGTTATCAACAGTCCCTGCCCTGAACAGGACACAATCAATAAGAGACAATCACATGTTCTTGGTATTTGCGTTCAATATTGTTTCCAGGGCTATCCTGGGACTTTTATACCACATCATTATTTATAGCATGCACTATTTAACTCACGTACTCACAAATGATGCTAAATAAGGCAACATTTGCTTTGCACCGTAAATAATTAAATATCTCTAGTTCCCCAAAAAAAAAAAAAAAACACGAACCAAGAGGCTGATAGAAAGACCTGGGGACAAATCCTGCCATGTCCTACCTAGGATGGTCAACTGGATTCGCATAAAAACTACCTGTTTGAATGGAAGGTGAAACATTAGGCCTATGAGTGGGAGTCTTTATCTTTGCTTATGCCTTGCAAATAACAATGGCTATGATTTTAAAGTTGGTTGAACTAGGTCTAGCTTTAAACGGACTTGATTTTCAGAGGTGAGTGCTTGGCCCTTTGTCCTTCCAGCACCTTCAAAGCGTCTCAGATTGTGCTCCCAAAAAATCACTAGTCACTGTTGAAAACTTGAGCCAACGGCAACATTTGCACACTTATTTTGTTGTTGAACCAAGATACATTCATGCTAAAGATCCTGACACATGCCAGTTCCTCCCCTACCCCCCAGGCCTTCATGGGGTAAAAGATTGAAGCATGCTTTTAAAATTCTGTGCTTTTCCCCCAGTGCTTACCATGCTGGATGCACTAAACTTGTGTGCCATCTGCCATCCGGTGTCCATTGCACTGTCAGCCTAGTCCCCTTGAGAAAATACAAGTGCTACTTCTGGAACTATTGAATCCTTGTGACCAGTGGGCACAGAAACTTCAGTCAGGGTAGCTGGAGCTGTTTAAATCTCACTGTTTTTCCAACCAAGGTCTTGCCCACTTTAGCAGTCAAGTTATTGACTGGGATCCGGAATCAGGAATTCTGTGCCCGATTCCTTCACTGAATTTCTTTGTGGCCTCTTAGATCTTATCATTTTACCTCGTAGAGTTTCAAATGGCCTGATTCATCAAAAATAATTCTATTCACCAAAGCACTTAAGCATGCACTTAAGTGCTCTGCTGACTAGGAATAAACTTAAGAACATCCTTAAATACCTGCCTGAAATACGTTGGAAGATTTATCTACCACAAAAAAGTGAGGATGGTTAATTAGTTAAGATACTTTACAAACACTGAGATTCAGAAACAAGAGGCACAACAGAAGTGCCATGGGTTAGTATTATTAACTGAGTTCGAGTTTGGGTACTAGGAAAGAGGACTTCTCTTTATAAAGTGTTTTTCCACCCCCAGTATCTAAACTTCAGGAACTGTGCCCGCCCCTCTTTAAATGCTGTAGACCACATAATAGAAATTTAATTTATAAATGATTTCAATCAATTTGCCAGTGTGTTTTCATTCTTTGTAAAAGAAGTCTTGATTACGGTCCTAGAGCACACATATTTCTAACCTGCTTCTCCTTTGAAATGACTGTCATAATGTGTATATTAATCATACTATATTGGATACTGCCTATCCAAACATACATAATTCATTTAAAATGGATCCTGTTGTTTAAGGTCACAGATGGACACCATGGACTACATTTTAGTACACTGTAGCTCCTCTTTCAAGCCTGAGTTTATGGAATACAATTGCACATTACATTCTGTACTATCCATAAAACACCAAAATCTGCTCTCAATTACTTCTGTGTAAATCCACATCAGCTCTACTAAAGTAAAAGCCTTGATCCCCAATTTACATCAGTAGAGCAAAAAGTATAATTTATTCTGATGTATGGCAGATATAAGATTGTGTTAAAGCCATTTTCAATTACAGCTTTTGCAAACTGATCATTTCTTTGATTCTCATTTCCCTTTGCACTGAGATATTAATGCATTATTATTTGGAAGTGCTGACCACTCTACCAATAGAAGCTGGCGAAGGAAACCGGTATATGAGACAGAGAACATCATGTAACTAGAGCACTGATCTCACTCTAATATTTGAACACAGTGCCATGAAGGGAAAAGGTGTCAAGAACAGCAGCACTTCTAAAACTTATTGTTGCGGTAGTTTCTTCTCTGCATTGGCAGCAACACAAGCATGGAGCCGAGGTGCGTTGGGGCTGCTGGGAAAGGCTCATGTCTTGGTACAGGACTGGGTAGCCTCCGCTTCAGTGGGCCATTGCAGGGATACAATCACTAGAGTGAATGGCCACCCCAGCCACACCTCTTGCCATGCTTAGGGCTTTCAAAAAGAGCTTGGGTGGGAGGTGGAAGGGAGGTGCTCCAAGGCAATGAGGAGTCTGGATCAAGAAGAATGCATGACAGAATATGTGGTGTGAAAACCTGCCCTACTGAAATCAATGGGAGTTTTGCCATTGACTTCATAGGGTCAGGATTTCACAAGTATATAGGGCCTGATCCCGCTTCTATTCAAGTAAATGGAAAAATTTTCACTGACTTTAGTGAGTGAATATGGGTCCCCTTCCACTCTGCTTAGCAGCTAACTTTCTGGAATAACCTATGGAAACAAACCACCAACTCAGTGCTGATGAACTGGGAACAAAACCGCCACAACTTACTTTAATACTATTACCTCCTGACAGTGGGATTTCTCTCTTTTAGAAGATGTTCATAATAGGCATTAAAAACACCCATTACAGCAACACAAGCAACTTTGTTATATTAGTTAAATATAATGTTTTATTCGTTTTCTAAATGCATAAGTTGAAAAGACATTAGAGAACCATGAGGAAAACTTTTTATAAGCAGAGAAAAAGCTGATTTAGTTAGCCAGATTCCTAAGGTAATTCAGTTGAACTTTATTAAAAAGAGTAACTCAGTAAACTTTCCAGTTTTCTTTCTGTATCTGTGACAACTGTAATTTCCCCTTAAGGCCTCTCATTAAGTTGACCACTATTTTGTTCCATAGGAGACATTCTACCTCAGCACCTCTTTCAGCCTTTTTACAGACCCATTTCAAGATGAAACTTTTTTCCCTCCAAGGAAAATTATGTATAAGCACAACTGAAGAACCACTGTTTATATTCCCATGGAACCTTTTGTTCCAAACTGAGACCTCGCTGCACAATCTCTGAGTTCACCTTCTAAACAGACAAGATGGATAAATGGACTATTACTACTCCTATTTTATAGAAGTGAAACAGAGGCACAATAATTCATCCAAAGCCACACAGCAAATCTATGGCATAACTGGGTAATTTAACTCAAACCTCTCCATAATCAGCCCTGCAGAGGAAACACAAGACCACGCTTCCTCTATTGCAATCACTGTATTTACTCTTGCCACGCTTCTGATGTTTGCTTTCAAGAAGGGGAGTTTAAAAACAAGTCATTTTCAAGAAACAAACTGGATAGTAATTTGGTGGATGTAAATGCTCCAAATATGCCAAATCAAGAGATAGCAAAGAGTAAGTATTAAGAAAAATAGAAAATTCCTCCCTTCAGCATTGCTAATGTATCTCATTCTGAATATGCAACAACCCTTGCTAATCCAGGCCTGGCTTACTTTAGACATTGTCTATACTAACACAATTATGTTATGCAACACTAGGAACACAAATCTATGGAAATAAACAATATCAGGTAGAGAAACTGTCACCCTTAAAACCAGAATCAAACAATTCAGATCAGTCACCAGATCCTGTCACTGTTGTTTCTAGGGTTGAAGAACTGAAAGTCAGGGTTTGAATACAGAGAGCCAGTGTTACACAGGGTGTGCATAGATAGGCTCTAAGTGAACTTTACACAGAAAGGCCCTATGGAGAACACTGACAGCTTACATTATTGAATTTTCCTAACCCATGATATACTTTATTTACTGCTTCAGTTCTAGGTGGAGAAGAGCAGCCAAGAACAAAGGGTATTTTTGGAGAGGGAAGGAGGGAGGGAGAAGAGTCTTACCTTCAGATTATTTTCACAGCATCAGATATCACCATTATATAATCACATACAAATCAAGTTCAAAGAACTTTATTAAGATTGCAAAAAACCAACCACTCCGCCTACCCAGCAGCTGTTCTTTGACTTTTGTGGGCCAGTCTCAGGCCTTTGCAAAGCCTCCAGTCACAACTGCAACCTGCCCTGTTGCCAATCTTTGCAGAGGTGCCAAGAATTTAGGGAACATGGAGAATGGACTGATCTTCCTAATTCCTACAGGTGTCCCTCCAGAAAAAGGGTAAGATGAGGGGTACACTTCCACTCTTGCTACCAGAGCTGTACCTGTTCTCTGAGTAACAGATCTTCAGGCTTTAATATAAAGTATGTTCACTTGGGGCGGGAAGGAAAATTATTTTGCATTGTAATATGACAAAGATAGAAAACTGGACACTGGCACACACCATTGTCTGTCATTCATCATGCACTAACCTAGTATGCAGATACAAGATCAACATTGTCATATGAATGACTGCTCGTGTTAATGTTACAAGCAGTCTTTCTATTGACCAAAATCCACTGAATGCAGTGTTTAAACATAAAGATGTTAGTTTCCCAATTTTTTAAAATGTGCGCACAACTGAAAGTGAATTGGGGGAACAAGCAATGAGCTAGAACTTGCAGAAGTTTGTTTTCTTTGGTACTGCAAAGAGGAAAATATTGGAGCATGTCAGGTCAGGGATGCATGGGGGAGGGGGAGTCAAGCAGATTGGATGGACCCAAAGCCCTTTACCTGCTTCCCCCTGAAATTAATGGGAGGTTTGCTATTGATGTAGGCCCAGATCCTACAATGATTTCTGTGCCAAACAGACCTCTAACATCAACAGGCAAAAAAAGTCCACATATGCAGAAGGCAGGCGGCATCATCAGGAGTAACACTGGACCCCGAAGGACAGTAATCACATGGCTTGGGAAGAACCTGGAGGAGGCATGACAGAGAGTAAGGAAAAGTGATGAGGTAGGCAAGAGCCAGGCTGTCCCATTAGTGTTATCATTCCTGGCAATCAGGACCAAGGACATTCTGAACCTTCCTTTTCATCTTCATCTTCCCTTCAAAAAAGAATGAATAAGATTTCTTGAAATGACTCCCTTTTGGGGGCCAACTTCCATTTTCTTCTGCCCTGTGGTCAAGGTTATAATCTAAACAAATTAGAATGGAAATCACATATTGCCTGAACATCAGACTGCCAAAAAAAGGGGGGGGGAGAGAGAGAGAGAGATACAGCCAAATTTACATCAAGGTCCTTGACCCACTTGATGACCTGCTCTGTAGTTTGATCTCATTAGCACTTCCTTGAACTGAAGACATTAATGTACATTGCATCCTTTTAGAGGGAGCTTAGATATTCTTCTACAGGGAAAACTCATTTTTCCCCACCACAAAATACAAATAATATAACCCAAACTAGTTCAACTTGTGAAAAAGTGTCATTTCTTTGAGCTGTTGGTTTATGAAGGTCTGTCTTCACTCTGTAAATATGTGCTGAGCGGAATCTACTGTAAATTGCAGCCAGTCAAAATACAGCATTAAAAATAAATCTAAGAGCATAAAACTGCATGGCAAGAACCGATTGAGGACAGTTCAGCCCTTAGCTAAATACCAAAACCATTACATTCATCTGTAGTTTTATATCATAGTCAACAAAAAAAATAACCTATTATATTTTACGTGGCTTGTACACAAGAGAACTTTTGTTTTTTCCACCTGTAGCATTCATGTTGCAACATGTTTTCCTTCCATCATTATGAGACATGCTCACAATGTAATATTTGCACAACTTAGTTTGTCTATATTGGCGGTAAGCACCAAAATGTCTTTTTCCTTCTAGAAGTAAAAACTGTATCCAAGACAACACAGAACCTGGAGGGGTTAATTATGGTATTAACCCTTCCCCAATGTCACAGAATATCCTTAGTTGAACAAGGTGTCATTTTTCCAATTAATCACATCAACAGGAACTTTTAGAAACCAAAAAAGCCAGAAGCAATTGCATCATGTGTTGTAGCATGCAACACCCTCAGAGCAACTGTGGACTTGTAAAACTTTTGGAAAATATCTACAATAGACAACAGATACAAGGCAAAAATAGGCAATTTTTGCATCTAACATTGATTAAAGACAAATCCAGATGGATATCTGTACTTCTCTTTTGCAACAGATTCTAACACAAATTAACTAGTCTCCCCCACCAAGACCCCCAACACACGTAAAATTTACACAGCATCATGATGGGGCATTTCAGCTTCTAAATGGGTTGAGGCTTTCTGTGTTACTTATGGGAAATTTGTTTATATATCCAAGACATAACTGTTTACCATTATGAACTCAGCTTACAGTGACATAAATAGGAGTTGGTGTCACACTGCTGTACGAAAATTGAAACAGTGCTTCTCTCCAGCCATAAACACCCATTTGACACTGCTAATATGCTAGACTTCTTGAAGTCTCACTGAATAGAATTACCCTAAATTGCATGGACAGTTTTTCTGAACAAAAGTCTTTAAAATACTTGAGTCACCCAAACCTTTCTGGGGTATTTATGAAGGAGCAAAGAACATCAATCAAAACGGAGGATGAAAACAGACCGTTTGCAATAACAAACCCTGACTAAGAAAAGCTTAACATACAGGTGGTAACTAGCAGTCCATTTGTCCAAACAGGCCAACATAAAAAAAAAGTCCAATCACTGACTTTCATGCTATAGAGGAATCCAAAGGTTAGTTATTTAAAAAAAAATACACCAAACCCACAGGTGATTTGTTTTGATATTTAAAGAGGAAATGGTTATAACCATAGAAAAAAATAGAGGAAAAAATTGAAGGCAGCAGTAAAATAAATTATAAAAAATAATGAATAAATAAATAATTTGATAAAGTTACAGAAATAAAAGTCAAATTGAGTAACAATTTTATTGGACAGAAAAATTAGGAGAAAAAAAGAAAAAATCTTGAATACAAAACTTCACATACATTTGCTATATATCATCATAGTTTGTTCCATCACCCACATTAACAGCAGCAAGTTTATTCATTCAACTTGGAGAGGGATAAATAACACTTTCAAATGAATATCTGATCTATATAGAGTATATAATCTATCTATCTATATAATCTATTACCCAAAACACCTAATATGGGAAATACTATCAAGACAAAAAAGACACATTAGAATATGACTAACTTTACCACAACTGTAAAGAAAATTGATTAGCCAGAACTAAAAAAAAAGGTATAGATTTACAATACAACTATGTCTAAATCTTTTTCACAGTGAAATTATTGGTGTGGCGCAAGCCTCTGCATTAAAAAAAATAAAAAATGCATGAGACTTTAGATTCTCAATGAACATATTCCATCCATTTTTTCTCAGATCTTAGTTTTTAGATACAAGCGGAAACTACCTGAAAAATCTGAAGACATATAGATAATGTACGAAGATAAGAAGGATGGACAACTATGTAAAAGGGTATTCAAGTTGAAGTAAGAATTAGAGAAAAAAGATGCAGCCTTTAAAGTCTCTCTAATAACAATTTAAGCTGCTAAGAATGAATTAATCATAAATATTAAATTTAGGCTGGTGGCAATAATGAGAAAGAACAAGTGTTACACATTTAATAGAAATCACAGCCACCAGAGCAGAAACCTCACTTTATTCTCCTTTAAATCAGTCAGTGATCTGTTTGCTTAAAAAGGTGGTTTTTAGTGAATGCATTTGATTGTGCCCTTGTCTCCTGAGAGCATTGAAGGAGTTCTTTACAAAACAACAACTTTGATTTATTCAAGTAAACATCAGGAACACTTTGGCAAACAGGACCATATGGAGGAAAAAGAGAGAGAATGGATTTTCTGTTTGCCTTAGAAACTTAACAGCTGTCAAAGCACCGGCAACGTTATGAGCCAATTACTTTTCATCTTTCAGTCCTTTTCATTTCTCAACCTAAACCCAATTTAATTTGATGATGTAAAAAGATGGGAGGGAGGCGCAGAGAGAGTAAATAATCTTTCAGAACCTAAAAATGGAAACACACTTGAACATGCATCTCTTTCGCACCATAAATGTAGAGAACAATGAAACACATCTGCTGTAACTGAGTTTTAGGGTCTAAAAATGTGGAGCAAACAAAGATACCAGAATTATTTGTATCTCATTTATGTTTGGGGGTAGGTTTTCTGATCCTATTTCAGCCACCAGCGGCCCTGACGACCCACCACCACAAACTTCCTGGAGGGATTAGTTCAGAACTACTTACCTTGACAAAGGAGGAAGAGAAAACCTACCATCCACCCTGTAAAAGGCATTTTTGCCCACTCCAGCAATCCTATTTCCCCCCCTAGGGTCTAGAGACGGAGAGTACTCCTGGGTGCCCCTGGATTTCAAACGATTACAATGAGCTTTCCAATAAAGTGAGAAAGTCTTTTTAGCACGTAATTCCTCAGTCGGGCTGACCCATAGTCCGCAGGCTGTCTCAGTTCTGGGCTCACTCTCTCGCTGTTAAGTGCGGTGAATAATGATGCTAGGGAAAGGGAGGGGGAGACACACAGAGGGAGAGATTGCCGTGAACCTGCTTAGATGGTGTGGAGCTGTTCTCTCCCAGCCTCTTGCGGGGAGGGGGGGTAGCTCTGTTTAACCAGACGCTGCCTGCATTGAACGGGGCCGATTTCAAAACCGGGGGTTGCTTCTTTTCCCCCACTGATGCCGGGAGAAATTAAACCAAACTCTCTGGCTGGTGCTGCCCTGGCTGCGATGCAAAACCTCCGGCTCGGCTACCGACGCGCTAACCCGAAGCGAGGACAAGGGTCGGGCTGGGTAAGTTCCTTTCTCCAGTGGGGACGCGCTGAGAAACCGCCCCAGCTTGCGCGGCCGCGGGCTGTCGAGGCTATTGATCTTCCCCAGCGCCACTAAACTTCCCGCCCGAGTGAGGACATGGCCCGGCTACAGGCGGAACCCGCCGGCTGCTGTCTTCACCCGCGGCGGGGGGCGGCTCCTCTTCCCAGCCGGAGCCCGGCTGGCGGGGGTGGCACCCCGCGGAGCACGGCTGCAGACGGGGCTGGGCTCGCCCGGCTGTCGGGGCAGGGAGGGTCTGGCCGGGTCCGTGCGGTGCGGCTGGCGGCGGGTTTCCTAACGAGCCTGGTGCACGCGGGGGGGCGGGTGCAGATGTGAGCGGCTCAGCCCCCAGCCGCAAGCGGAGCCGGCGCGTCCCCACTGAGCGAAGGGCGGGGAGGAGGGTGAACACGGCCCGGGCGGGGGCGGTCGCTGACGGCGAGGGGGGGCGGTCGCGGGCCAGGTGAGCGAGCAGGGGGCTGGAGAGGAAAGGGGCAGCGGGGAGACAAGCGGGGCTCTCGGGCGCTGCGCGGCTGGCCAGGCACGGCGCGCTGCTCACTCGGGGGCCAGCACCGCCCAGCCGCCCGCCCTGCCAGCTGCGTGTTTGCTCGTTCCGCGGCGAGCAGGCTGCTCCCGCGGGGCCGGTGCCTCACAGCGGGAGCCCGCTCTCGCCCGTCCGTGGTGACACGGCTAACAGCGCCTGCTGTTGCACACCCTCCATTCTTCACGGGCCACGTTGTGGCAGTAGGGCTCGGTTGCTTGGGTCTCCACCCAGGGGCAGGATGGCGGGGGAATGGTATGGGGGGACGGAACTAGTTCTCTCTCACGGCAGCGGGGAGCAGGGAGAGATTTAACCTGGAACTTTGCCTAACCACACTTCCAATATCGCCACTGGCCCTTCAGCAGCCTTCCCGAGCTCTGCTACTAAGCCACTCTCCACCAGAGAAAGGCTCCGTCCACAGCCGATAAGATTTCTCCTTCACACTCTGGATAAGAAAAGTTCATTTTAAAAAGCCCCCCCCCCCCGACTCCCAAATCAATAAATTCATGACAGTCCACTCCAATATTCACCTAAATATAAACCACTACAATAAACTTAGCAATGGAGTCTGGTACACAATGGCAAAGAGGGCAGAGATGTTACACATCGATCACAATAGTAAGGGACAAATCAGGGCTACTTGTTTTAACATGACCATTTTCGTTCATCGGACCTGCCAGGACATTGCAATTATACTACTTCAGTGTGTCAGAAAAATAGTCTGCCTTTCTTTCAAACAGGGAGTTTTCCCTCCACAGTTGCAGTTATGAAGTGTAGGGTGGATAATATTCAAATCTGGACCTGCGGCAAGTTTAAAGATCTGATATTTCACAACCCTACAGAACCAGAAATAGGGTCTTTATGTTAGTGGAAAGGAGAGATTTCTTCTCTTCAGGGAGACCCAACAGTGGCATGGTACTTTATTGTGCCATTTCTAGGTCTAGCAAAACGATTTAAGATCATTTTACGGATGGTCTCAACCGGCATTTGTCATCTTCTGATTCCTAGATTTTGCAACTAGCACACCTGACTTTATAGAAGAGCTGAAAGAGATGATACTAATTAAATTAATAAAAGCAATTCTAGTTTTTCTTTTGAATATGTGGTAGATAATATGACTTCTGGACTGGGATCTACATCAGACATGATGGGATACAAGCCAGTGCAAACAGGCTCAGGAAGGGATAATAGTGAAGAATAATGGAGACCAACACGAACCAGCTTCATAAAAGAACTGAGTTCGAAGAACAGAGGAGGGCACTTGATGGACAATATCAGGCTGTATAAAGGTATGGGTCAATCTTGCAGAATTTAAGCCCTGGAGTAACTTTACTCACATGCATAAATCCATGAAGGTCCTTAGAGAAACCTGGCAGAAGGTAGGAAATGAGTGGGAGAAGGATACTCATCATACATATAAAACAAAGTAAAGCATAGAGAAAACAACAACCTGGTTAGGATTAAATCAATGCTTCAAAAGAGAAATATTTTACCTTAAGATGAGCTTTACTTTAAATCATTTTTTAAAAAGCTCACACTAACACAAATCAATATGGGTATCATCTAAACAAGGCAACTTCATCTGCATTGAAAAATGTCAATTCCCATCCAGGACACAAAGTGGCTTCCTGGAAGAATTTCAATGACTTCACATTTTTTCTGGCATCCCAACAACTGCAACCGAATATGCATTCCTGTGCCAGATACAGGCTCAATTTCAAAGCTAGCTGCCTTAGAACTGGTTGTGGAAACTGTCATGTCATTCACCCAAAAGAGCAGAGTTAAGGTTGTCATGAGAAACTTTTCTTTGAATTTCCAGATTTTTGAATGATTAAAACCTCATCCTAAATGCTGACTCAACATTCAACCCTGTCTTAACAGAGAAATGAGCTAAACACGTAACAGGCCTTTACCACCTCTAATTTCTGGTTTATCCCTCTCCCTCAGCAATATAATATAGAAATACCATCAAGTCCTTTATGAGTAGGTTAAATCACTTCCGGTGCAGCCAAAGTTAACACAAAAGAGGAGACTGATCCATTTTTCTGTGTACCAGATACAATATATTGAATGAAACAATGATATGCTCTAAACGTTTTCAAATGATGCTTTGCACATGTAAGGTTCTTGAGTTTTTTACTCTAAAAATATTGTTTTGCACTATTGTGTGATCAAAAGGACTTTGTGTAAACACCACATAGATGGTTTTATTACTTTGACTCTTCAGCACTGAAGCACACCAACCAAAACACAAAAGAATTAAGGCTCACCCCAGTCCCCTGGGAATGGCTAAAAAACTATCACATTTTACATTTTCAGCAAGGTACAAGGGAGACTTGAGAGTATGATAAGCGAAAGATGTCTGTCTTTCGGAAACTGGCTGAAACTAGACCTCAAATCTAAACACCCATCATCTATCTGTGTTATTAAAAGGCCAGGAACCCTTTGTTAGTTATTATCTGGATCCTTTTTCCTCCAGACAAACTCGCTGGGCTCAATTCTGCTCTCAGGAGTCTTTCTATTGATTTCAGTGTGGATGGAATTAGGCCAAAAGCTCAGATTCAGCAAAGCACTTGCACACATGCTGAAGTCCTTTCCTATTCAGCAGAACAATAGGTCTTCAATACAGGCTTAAGTGCTTTGCCCAACCAGTGCTTCGCTAAAGGTGAGCAAAATTTCACACTTTGTGTTGAGCTGACTATTTGTAAGAAACGCACATTCCCCACCTTGGGAGATGGAGGCTGCTATATTGATTACGAAACTCTACTGAATTCCATCTATAGAGAAAGTTGCATTGCACTAATTAATTTTATGATAAACAGTATTTTGGTAGGGAAAAACATCCAGTTTAATGTTCAGATCCTCAGCTGAATTTGCAGGACTGACGGTTGGAACAACTTTTTTCTGGAGCAAATCTGACATGGAATAGTAAGATATGATAAACATGGTGCCACTTTTACCGAACACAACCCCTCTATTTTCAAAATGCCTGAAAGTACTTTGTCATGTATAAACATTTACATCAAAAGTGGCAAAGCTGGAAGAAAGTAGCCTGCACTGGTTTATTTCTAGTAGTTCTTTAAGAATACCCCTGTCTCCAAATACACTTACCTGGTTTAGAACAGGACCCACACCAATCTCAAGAAAGTGTTTGTTTTAAGAGTATGGCCAGCAGAGGTTGAACTTACAGAGAAGATGATTTCTGCACAACAGCACCACTCCTGGCTCCATTTGACAGTTTGTCTTTTCTTGTAACTGCAAGCCAAAGATTGGTGGGAGGAATGGGTGGAGAGGAGACAGAAACCTGAAAACAAAGGGGGAGTCTGATCACAAAACTAGGAAAATGAAGTAACCCCTAGAGGCTGAGATAGTCATTCAATTTTGTACCCAAAAAAGCTACTATGAACAAAGTAACTACTATAATTTTGTCATCTTCAGAGTTTGAACCCTCAACCTACAGACAGAGATAGATCCCTCTACAGTTAAGGCCCTGATGGTACAAAGACTTATGGTATGCTTTACTTTATGCACTGTAATTCCATTTAAGTCAATGGGACTGTTCACAATGTGTAATTCTTCGCATGATCAGAGTGAGACTAAGTCTGGCAGCAGATGTAGCAGGGACAAGGTGATGAGGTAATATCTTTTTTTGGACAAGCGTTCAAGCTACACAGAGCTCTTTTTCAGACCTGTGTGTTTCATCCTCCAATCTCTATATCATCTGGTGCTTTGTAAATTCTCTGTCTCAGCCTTCCTCAGTGGTAATGTTCGTAAATAAGTACTTAAGGTTCCTAAATAAGCACAACAAACATTTTTGAAGGGGTCATAATGAAGTTATGCCCTTGAATTACTATTTGGGGGTCAGCAGTGTCCAAGAAGCCTCTAAAGATATTAACACAAAATGGCTACTGATAAACATGTGGAGCCACAGCAAATCGATCTGTGTGTGTCCCTTCCACTGAACTCCAATGCGGGTTCTGCATTTAAGAAACACAGAATTAACCAGGAAGGACCATTTAAGGCATACCTATACATTTAACTTTGTTTTGGAAAAATGTTGCTATACATACTCTGAAAAAATATTTGTACAAAACTAGTGTTAACTATAATAGATGTTACAAAACTTCACATGAGGCAGGAAGTAGGCAGTTAAGAATTAGCAGGCCATAGGGTGTATTACAAATTGATGAAGTGAGCCATAAAACCAGTGTCTCTGTTCAATACATGTTTTTGAATGTCCACTAGAGTTATAAATTTAATTTCCCAGGCTTGTCTTAGAATTATAGAATATTAGAGTTGGAAGGGACCTCAGGAGGTCATCTAGTCCAACCCCCTGCTCAAAGCAGGACCAACCTCAGCTAAATCATCCCAGCCAGGATTTTGTCAAGCTACACCTTAAAAATCTCTAAAGATGGAGATTCCACCACCTCCCTAGGTAACCCATTCCAGTGCTTCACCACCATACTAGTGAAAAACTTTTTCCTAATATCCAACCTAGACCTCCCCCACTACAATTTGAGACCATTTCTCCTTGTTCCATCATCTACTACCATTGAGAATAGCCTAGCTCCATCCTTCCTGGAACTCCCTTTCAGGTAGTTAAAGGCTGATATCAAATCCCCCCTCAGTCTTCTCTTTTGCAGACTAAACAAACCTAGTTCCCTCAGCCTCTCCTCATAAGTCTTGTGCTCCAGCCCACGTATCATTTTTGTTGCCGTCCGCTGGACTCTCCAACTTCTCCACATCCTTTTTGTAGTGGGGGGCGCAAAACTGGACACAACACTCCTCATGCAGCCCCACCAATGCCAAATAGAGGGGAATAATCACTTCCCGTGATCTGCTGGCAATGCTCCTACTAATGCAGCCCAATATGCTATTAGCCTTCCTGGCCACCAGGACACACTGCTGACTCGTATCCAGCTTCTTATCCACTCTAACCCCCAGGCCCTTTTCTGCAGAACTGCTGCCTAGCTCGTCGGTCCCCAGTCTGTAGCTGTGCATGGGATTCTTCTGTCCTAAGTGCAGGACTCTGCACTTGTCCTTGTTGAACCTCACCAGATTTCTTTTGGCCCAATCCTCCAATTTGTTTAGGGCCTTCTGTATCCTATCCCTACCTTCCCAGGTATCTACCACTCCCCCGAGCTTAGTGTCATCTGCAAACTTGCAGAGGGTGCAATCTATCCCATCCTCCAGATCATTAATGAAAACTTTGAACAAAACCGGCCCCGGGACCAACCCCTGGGGCACTCCGCTTGTGACCGGCTGCCAGCTAGACATGGAGCCATGGATCACTACTCTACTCCGGGTTCCAGCTCAAAGACCTGTGATGGGCAGTTATGAACTACTCTTTCCAATCCTTGCCACCTCCCTGGGCTGCTCCTACTTTTCCTGGTTCATCGTCGTCTCTCCCATGACTGCAGATTCTGTGGATCCTGTTCTGTGATTTTATCACCTCACATGGCTTCTTTTAGATGGCTCCTGAGTCACTTCTTCTGATCAATCCCAGTCTGTCTGACCACTGGCTGTGCGTCCTGGAGTCATCCACTTTCTCTTCAGGCAGGAGTTCCGAGCCCTCTCTCCTGAAGCTATACTTCAGGCTGTTAGTAATTCCCTCCTCCTGGAGCTGGGGTTGTGGTTTGGACCAGCTACAAGGCCAGTTTCTCTTTCAGCTGGCCCCTTTTCCCCAATTAGTCCTCCAACTCAGAGGATTCAGCCAACCAGCCTTCCCCTGCAAGTATCTCTCTCCTATGGGGGAGGAGGCAACATATATGCTCGTTCCCATCCCAATGTCCATGCCAATGGGCTGGGAGAGAGAGGAGTCTTGCTCCTCCCAACTCTGCAAGGCTCCTGGTCCTAAGTCCTTCCACGAACAGTAACAGGTTTCTCTCCCCCGTCCCCACCCAAGTGCTACTTACCCCAGCAACCTCTTCCTTTCCACCCATGTTCCCTGCTTCCCAAATTCTTCCCTATATTAGACTTTTCCAACTCTTAAAGGGCCATGACTACGGGATGGGGTGAGCTGACACTTAGGACTTACTACCCTTAAGAGGCAGCCTAACCCTGTCACAGAACATTTTAGCTCTGCAAATTGATATGGTAAAGTATGTTTTTATAGCATCCCAGTAAAAGGTTAGTCTTACATTCAGCATACTTGTTTTGATGCTGCCTACTGAACCAGTTATAAAGCAAAAAGGGTATGTCTGGTGTGGCTTTACCCTAAGAACATGCTGACATTGCATTGCAATGCACTGGGTAGTGTTGGTTTAAAAAAATCAAGGCTTGAACCTAGCTCTGAATGTTGTAGCTTAGGCCCACCAGTAAAACTTAGACCTTGTCTACACTAAGGGAATGTCTACACTGCCACGGCAGCAGGCATCGATGCAGCAGCATTGATTGAGCAGGTCTGTGTAGGCCTGCTCAGTTGATGGGAGAGTGCTCTCCCATTGACTGAATTAGTCCACCTCTACAAAAGGCGAAAGAAGGTAGCATTGACGGCAGACGCTCTCCCGTCGCATCAACCCAGTGCAGCAGTGTAGACGAGGAGTTAGGTTTTTAGCCATTGATGTAGTATACCAATATAGCTTCAACATTGCCAAGGCCTAGTGCACATGAGACTCAAAGCAGTGTTGCACTGGTATAAGCCAAGGTTTACAGCAGTGTGCAGGACATCTATATTAGGGGGTTACCTCAGGGCACATACCCTGGTTTCTAGAAGCTCAGTGTGGGCAAGGCCTGAGGAATCAATGGATGGAATAGAGTCCACATATGTTTCACTAAGCTCTCATTTCCACAGAGGGGCTTTCTACCTGGAATCACATTATAAATACAGTAGGAACCTCAGAGTTACAAACATCAGAGTTATGAACTGACCAGTCAACTACACATCTCGTTTGGAACCAGAAGTATGCAATCAGGCGGCAGCAGAGACGCACAAAGTATGCAATCAGGCAGCAGCAGAGACGCACAAAAAAGTACAGTACTGTGTCAAATGTCAACTAGTTAAAAAAAGTGGGGGGGAGCAGCATTTTTCTTCAGCATAATTAAATTTCAAAGCTATATTAAGTCAATGTTCAGTTGTAAACCTTTGAAGGAACAGCCATAACATTTTGTTCAGAATTATGAACATTTCAGAGTTACAAACAACCTCCATTCTCAAGGTATTCATAATAAGCTTCTACCATGGTCCCACAAGCTCTAAGTCAGACACACCTTGACTTTGAGGGCTCAGCATTTAGTCTGTTACACAGGGGATATTAGTTTTCCTGAGATATTAATAGACAATGTCAACTACATTAAAATGATACTTCTCCCCACATCTGTAGCAGATCCCAGATATTAAAATTCTTCGTACCTTTAACACCTCGATTTTTCCATCTTTTAAGTAAACAATTACAAAACTGCACTGAAATGCAATGAACATGTTTTATTCTTATCTCCTAATGGGAATTTGAATAGCTGGAGGGTGGGAGAGAGAGTGTTTTTTTCTAGAAGTGACAGGACAATGGCTTAGAGAAATATATTGAAACGGGCAGCTGATAAATTAAAACCAGCTGACAAAATATAAGGGATCTTTAGGGATTTTTTCCTTGTCCGTTGCCAGTAGATAATGTAGTATTGTAATCTTGGTGATGAAACGATTGTATTTTCTCTTTTTTCTCATAATCTAGTGCTGGGGATAGATGCAAGTCTGCCAGCCCTGGAGTCTGAAGTCCTCTATTCATTCACAGAGGAGTCATAATATCATCAATGCTAGCTTCCTTCCACATTGCTCCAACCAATATGCCTCAATACTGACCTGGAGGAGGCACCTTGATGGGGAAAGTCAATTCAATGCACAATCAAATCTCTCCAGACAGGCCCACCTTTTGTAACATTGTGCACGGTATGCAACTCACCAAGACCCTGAGAGCTGAGCCCAATTGACCAAGGAAGTATAGAACAGCATGGCAATTTATTAACAAGTCAAGCCATATTTGGTGTTTTTCTTACATCCCTAGCTCCTAAAGTTATGCAAATGTAGATTTCACTTTAAAAAAAAAGAAAGGCCAGTTTGTAGCTCTCATGGTTGCACACACTTGAAAAAGATCATCAGAGCATACCCTGCATCGGAATCCAGAAAGCAAATAAAAAGAAGCCCAAATTTGAGAAAGGATTGGGGGCTGACTCCTGAATTTTGAATGATTTGGGATGACAATAACGAAACAGCTACTAGCAGTGAAACCTGCATCGGATCTGCTTTGTTCTCACCCTACAGTTACTGGGAAGGGGTGACTGTGGGTTCTCTTTGAGACTGGAGCAGCCCCTGCTGTGCAGGAAGAGCAGAGGGGGGTAGAAAACTGCATGGGTCTGGAAGCCTACGGACAGACAAAAGAGGGCCTGCCCCTGGAGGCACTGCGCAGCCAGAATGCTGTTCCCTGACAGGATGGCTCCAGCACGATGCATAATGCTGCCTTTCCCAGAACCCCCTTCATCCTCTGATTAGCAGCCAAGCCTGGGACGCAGCATCGTTTCCTGATGGGAGATCTCCGTGGATGACGATGATGCAGATGACTGTTGGCCATCTTCAAGCTCAAAGTCCTATGCAGATTGTTGCCATTAAGGAGCTTCCATGGAAGCCGGGAATGAAGGGGGGCTGATGCTGTAGTTGGAGCAATCTCCATGCCCTTCCCCCACTCTCTAATTCTACCAGATTTTCATGCTCTTCACAGGGAGAGGCAAAGGAGGAATAATTTGGCCCCTTCTGACTCAATGAGTCTCATGTTTGACACCTATCATGAACTCTCTAGTGCCGAATGCAGTGACAGTTCCATGATGATGGACACCAGTCCACTAGAAACTGGGCTGCAAACCCCAAACTATTCCACACTGTGCACAAGCAGACATTGTTAACATCAGTTTCAACCCCTCCTTATCCGGTTACCAATCTCCAGCACCATCTAGTCTTCCAAAGATCTTCCTTTTAGTCAGGGGCCTGAGGAGTCTAAAGTGTATGCACATGGTAATATACCCGGGTCCAGGCAAGTCCTTCATACTGCTTATATAACATAATGCGTTGCCTGCTAGTTCCTGATGCAAAGAAAAGGGTAGATTCTCAGATGGTGTAAATTCTCAAAAATCCAAAATGGAGCTAAAAGAATTTACAACAGCTAGGGATTTGCCCCAGAAGCTTTAGGAGAAAAATGGCCTGACAGTCTTCCCTCTCCTAATTATTGAGTGAAATCTGATGGAAGAGCTGACAAACTAATTATCATTATTCAGTTATGGAGAGAAGGTAAAAAGTTAATAAAGGAGAGATCACATTCAGTACAATAAAAAATAATTTGGTCACTATAGGAATTAGCATAAAAATATCAGATTCAGGACTTACAGGGGACCTCACCTATAAGTTAACCCGCACTGGGTTAAGTGATCTATTCAGCCTGATTTACACTTAGCACCATACGTTTCAATATCCTAATCGATAGATTAGGAAATATGATCTTGGGCTAGTTTAAGAGATCTGTATCCTCCTAAAAATGTACTTTTCAAATATATGGATTCCTGATCATAAAAGGAAATACTTATGCAGTCAGGTCACACTTCTCCTTTGACGTTTTATATGTGGACATCAGAACTCTGGACTCTGTTGATGGAAGGGTATGTGTATCTCTAGTTGTGGGTTGGGCAAAATGTCATAGAAGCTGGTGGGTGTATTTGCCACCCTTCAGTTAGGAGAACTAGAAAAAAAAACCAGCGAGGCTCCTTTAAAGCAGGCCCACCTGAAAAAAAAAAGGGCATACCCGAGTCCACACAGGGATTAGAACCAGGAAGACTTTGCTCGAGGTATTGGTAAGAGCACGTGCCTGTGCACATGCAGTGTGCCAGGAATCAAAGCCTGCCGCTGAGCTAGTCTCCAGGCAATCTAATGAGCGCTGCTGGCCTTCAGCACCAGCACACAGCCTGATTGGCTCTGCCACCAGATCATCGGAAGGGCCAGCAGACAGGCTTCAAAGCCAGCAGCAGCTCACTGGCTACTCGGTGCTCATGCCCGCCCCTGGGACTACTCCTGTGTTGCCTTGTGCATGATGCCCCTACCTTGCCTCAGCTCTGTCCCTGCCTGAGACCTACCCTAGTCTATTTCTATTACCCTGCTTGTTCCTGGTGATTCTAGCTCTGACCTTTAGCTCGGGTTCCTGCCTCCGGTTTTGACTCTTGGCACTGGTACCCAGTTCCCCTGGCTTCTGACTGCTGCCTCCGCCTCTGACCCTAGGCCCTAATTCCCAATGCCCACTCCAAACTTTAGGCCTGATGCTTGTTCTAAGCCCTAGGCTAGTCCACTCTGGCAGGATTGGGGGAAGGGGACACACACAGGAGCAGACTCAGAGAGAGGAGGGACATAAAGACACAACATGAACAGTGCATGACCCTGAGAGAAGCCTGGAAAGAGAGCGCTTTTGGGTTAGATGCTAGCTAAAAGGTTTGGGGCTGAGAGCAAGGAAATGGTCTTTTGTTGTTCTGATCCCTCCTGTGTTCAAGGAAACAGGACTTCATTCATTCGTTGTAGATAAATAAGATTGCATCTAATGTACGTGAAATGAGCAAATTCTCCTCCTAAGAGGCAAACCCTCACAATTTTGGCTGGCTGTGTGGGTCGCACTCAATTAGACACATCATACAAACATCTGCATTTAAAGAACATTAAGTTTAGAAAGTCGAGCACCCAATGCCTCAGGGGCATTGAGACAGTTTTTATGGGGGGTGGGAGGGGAGGGGCTGAAAGCCATTGAACAAAAATGTAAGCCCTGTATATTATGGAAACCACTTCAAGCCAGGGGCTGCTTCTGCACCCTCAGCATCCCTACTTCCAGCACCCTGGGATTCCCTGAAGAAAGGATGCCCATTCAACTTGAATTCTGATGCCTTCTGCATGTGCATTATGATAAGAGTTTTGCTTATCACCACTGAGGAGGCCTGTGACAGTATCAGTAACAGAAACATACCCCAGTCCACTCATCACTAGGCACCCTTTGTGGCCAGGAGTGGCTCTCAGCTCTCACTAAGCTAGGACCCCTGCCAGCAATCGCTCCACCAGTTCCTTTGTCTGGTAACTCGTCCAGTGACTCGGCCCTCCAGGCAGTGCACCCCTGCCAGGGACACAGTTATCTAAACTAGAAGTATAGAACTGTCTAACAGAAACAAAAATCCTTCCACCCTCCCTGGAGCTCTTCCTCAGCCAGTTCACCCTGCTGTTCCCTGGCTGGGCTTGACCACCACTGTACGCTCCGCCTTAGGGATGGTTAGGGAACACTATCACCTTCCGTTCTGGGTTCTGGCCTTGGGCCCTAGACTGCACAGCTAGGTCAGCTCCTTTATCCCATTGCAGTTTTCCCCAGCACTTCCTACCACACCTCTTGACTTCCTGCTCTGAGTCTCCCACTCCCTTCCCTGTTGCATCAGGCTGCCTCCCTGCCTGGAGAGCTTTCCTTATTCACTCTCTTCCCCGCAGCTTCTTCTCCTGCTCTGAGTTTTTCCTTGCAGTCTCTAGAGACACAGGTGCAGTCTCCTTTTATACAAGGGTCACCTGATTCCCTCTCAGGTAGGGCCCATCTGATAATCAGCCTAGTTCTAGGCTCTCCAAACTGCCAAACTGTTACAAGAACCCAACTCTCCCTCGGTTCCAGCCCAGAGGCTTACCCACAAGATAACATCCTTGCTCTTCTTACGGATTTCTGCTGCCCATTCTGTATCCCCAAGGCAAGAGTCCTGTAAAATGGTAGAATGCAGTCTATAATTAAAGACGATATCATGATGCACATGCACAAGAAGCTGAATTAAGGTTGAAGAGATCAACTTATTTCTGTCACTTTTTAACTTTAGAATGCTTTACTTTGCAATCTTCCATGTTCTTTTGCATGTAATTTCCTAAGGGGTGTGTGTGTGTGTTTTCAATAAACCCCTTAAACAAAAACCCATAATGTGAAACCTTACTGATTCCTGCATTGGGCATCAGCTGCAGATCCATGGTACAGACCTCTACTTAAGCTAGAGGCATAACTGATGACAGCAGCCAGCTATTATTCTCTCTTTGGACCTGGAGGGGGGGAGAAGGGAAGAGGCGTGGAGGCGGCAGAGCAGGGCAAATGGAACCCAGGCACTTCTTGATGCCATCTGGCAGAGTGACTGCACAGGGTTTTACGCCTTGCAGAATAATCTACTAAAGAATGGCCTGAGAGATCTCTAATGAAAGCCAGTAGCATCCTGGTCATCATAATCATGGCAAAACACATGCATGGATATTTTAGAAGTTATGGATCTACACTGGAAATTATGTTCTTAAAACCTTCGAGTTAAGGTGCCTTGCATTGGACAGGCTCCTTTCAGGCAGGGGATAATAGACACAGTTCTGTCTGCTCACTGACTCTCTCGCTCTGCCAGTCTATTTGCATACTAAGTAAGCAGTTAATCAAGACTGCAAAATGGACACGAGATCACAAAATCTACAGGATGGAAAAAACAGCAGGGGGCGGGGCGGTTTATGAAGAAAGATCAAAGGACTGTTTTGATATATGTGGGGCTGCAGAGAGACATCCAGGATCCTTTACCCAGGAGAGCACCTAGCAGTGTATTTTGTCTCATGTAAAAAGGATCACAGCAAAGCCTGGCTGAAAAATGCTAGAAGGACTTTGCTTGCTCTGTGAGAGGAAAGTATCTAGTTAAATAAGTCTAAATTCTAGAATGCATGTTCTGTTTTGGTTTGATTTGATATGTAACCTGTTGTCTCCAATGCTTCAACTTGCTGTCACTTGAATGGCTATGCTTTGTTAAATAAACTTGTACTTGTTTGCACTATAAACTTTAAGTGCTCCAGATGTTAGGCAGAATGGTGATCTGAGGTGGAACAGATAAACTGCCGTTTACTGTTACTTTGGGAGCAGCAAATCTGTGACTACTGGGAGTGTCCAGTGGACCAGCAGCTGGACCAATCCAGGGAGATGCTTGGAGTGTCTCTATCACCAACCTGTGTGGGGGAAAGAATGGCTGCATAAGCCTAGAACGGGAGTGTTTGCCTTACCTGTGGCTGGTGAAGCCGGGAGCTGCCCCACGGTCAAGCACGGGCAAAGCTCCTCCATGTTAATGGCAGGTGGTAGCAAGGTGCCTCACAATTCTCAGTATCCCCAGGAAACATCACAGGATGATGACATATTCTGCCAATGACTTACACAAATGTTTGCTAGATAGCCATGAATGGTGAAAGCCAGAATTGTTGGATTCTAGTCCCAGTTCTGAAGAGACAAGAGAGACAAGCACATAGATCTGGCACAGTCTTTGTGGAAGGCAATGTGGCTGTGGATGAGACATGAGTCAGCCATATTATATACTTGTGCTGTGTTTCCAAAAGGTGGTGGGGGACGAGACTTACCTAGCTTCTAATGTAGAGATATGATGATAAATGCTCAATACCAGGAGCTGTGAAGTGCACAAAATGATTTGTTACAAAAGGATCGCACAAAACTGCATGACCGAGCAACAAAATGGCAGGTGAAATTCGATGTACATTGGTGCGCACTAGAAAACATAATCCCAACAAGACATACAAAATGCTCTAAATTAGCTGTTACCACTCAAGAAAAAAAGTCTTGGAGCTATCATGGATAGTTCTCTGAAAACATCTGCTCTATATGCATCAATAGTCAAAAAAACCTAGAATGTTAGGAACCATTAAGAAAAGGATAGACAATAATAAGATAGACAATATCATAATGCCACCACATATCTCTATGGTATGCCCACATTTTGAATATTGCTTGCAGTTCGAGTTATCCCATCACACAAAAGATATATTTAAATTGGAAAAAGTACAGAGAAGGATAACAAAAACTATTAGGGATATGAAACAGCTTCCATACGAGGAGAGATTAAAAAGACTGGGACTGTTCTGCTTGGAAGAGACACAATTAATGGAATCTATTAATCATGAATGGTGTTGAGAAAGTAAGTATTATTCACCCCTTTGCAAAACACAAGAATCTAGAAGTCACCCCAAAATATTAATAGGCAACATAGGAACAAACAAACATAAGGAAGCACTGTCACACAACAGTCAACCTTTGGAACTCGTTGTTAGGGGATGTTGTGAAGGCCAAAAGAATATAAAAATTCTAAAAAGAATTAGATATGTTCATGGAGAATAGGTCCATCAATAGCTATCAGCCAAGATGGTCAGGCCATGTTGTAACATGGTAACCCCATGTTCCAGGTATCCCTCCATCTTTGACTGCCAGAACCAAGGACTAATTAACAGGGGATGGATAACTCGATAATTGCCCTGTTGTTCATTCCCTTTGAAACATCTAGCACCAGCCATTGCCGGAAGACAGGATACTGGATTAGATGGCCCATTGATCTGACCCAGTATGACCATTCTGATGTTCTAATTAACACTAGTGAACAGAAGAGATGAATCATGGCCTCTGACTAGTTCCCAGACAAGCACTAATTTATCCCTGAGTCAAAAGCAAAGTTGTTGGAGTTCAAGCTCTGTCGTGTTGGGAGCACATTTAGTGCAGACAGAACATTCAAGCCATCACGGTTTATAACTTGTCCAACTGTGGGTGGATTTTCATGGAGACGGCAAAATGCACCTCTCTGACAACAGCACTAGCGCCTCACTCCTCTGTTAAATTTCAAGTCCTTCTTTTAAACCCCAGAGGCATGGTAGCACTTTAAAGAAATGGTTAGGGAAAAATGAACAGTGGCAAAACTACCTTTGTAATTGAATTGTATGTTTTGTGGGGCAAGGACTGTTAAGTTTGTAAAGGGTCTAGCAAAATAGAACTCTGCCGCATGCCTGAGGTAAAAAACAAACGATAGTCAACTTTAATAGGTTCTGCCTACAATACTACATGCGTAAGAATAATGCACATGACAAACAAGGTAATATAGATCGTTCATCCTTTTGTTTTAGAGTCACAAAACTGAATTACATGGCAGGGGTGTGTGCGCCTAGTTTAAAACTTACAGGTTCTTCTCTCAAATAGATGTTCTTCTGCAGTCACATCCCCTCCTCCACCTCCCCTCCCCACCCCAAAATATAAAAAATGTTGGAGTTCATTGCCGGCATTCCTTTGTGCTGTGACTTCCACGAACTTGAAGAACAGAGCAAGGGCCCAAGAGAGAAAGGCAAGGGGAACATTAAATGCCTACAGCAGATAACACAAAAGTAGGTTACTGCTGTATACTGCATCTCCATAGATTCTAACGTCCATAGAATGTATTCACCTCCCATCACTAATGGTTAATGGAAATATTTTATAGAAGTTAATGCATCATACAGTTAAATTAACTATAGTCACTGAGTGTCTGTAATGCAGCTTAAATGAACCCACCTTGATTGGGTTTTTATGTAGCATTGATACCGATGAAGCAACTTCTTGTCGCTCAGTGGTGGCTATGACAGATCACCATATAACTCAGGGCAGCTCTTTGCATCACTTCCTTCAGCATGAACAGTAAGGTTTAATTAAAACAAAAAACTCAGAACACATGAACAAATATGTCCACCCACTATGTGCTCCAGAATAGGTTTAGGAAAGGGAACTGTGGTGGTGCAGACACATTGCTAGTTCACAGCACTGACTGCGATTTTGACTAATGGTTGTTCTTTACAAGACATTGTGCTATATATTTTATTTGACAAATAGGTATTCATCACAATGGACAATGAGGTATGACCTGAGGTATGATTTTTCCACCTTGTGCTAACTACATTAGAACATGACTCCACTAGGACCCTGAAGAAATTGGTTTCACTGTCCCAGGTAACCCAGGGGTAGGTAAATCACTCCTCTGTCAACATACAATCAGCACTTTTGCAGCACCAATGTTTCTGCGTTAACCAGGTCTTTTCAGCGCTCCTCTAATACAGCCAATGAAAACTAGGCACAGCTGGTCTCTGCACTAACAAATCAGCTGCCGACAGAGTAACAAAACATACACGTAGAAAGTTGTGACAAAGGGAAAATGTGCAGTGAACCCAAAAAGTAAATTTAGAGACTCTTGACAAGTTTTATCAACATTTACCTACAAAAGTGCTCTCATGGGGAAGGTAGCCTTTGTCTTTATTTTCAGTTCTGGTTCCTGACGTGATGCCTTGCAGAAGGCATCAATGAACCAGAGATGTATATTGTTAATAAAAGCCTGTAGCCTCCTAAAGTGAACATAAGAACTGTAAGGGCCTTAGGATTGTAAGAGATCTTATCCATAACAGTATGCTAACATCTTTTGCGGTCATTGCCATGAGAGGAAAGCAATCTGTCTGGCTTCATCCTCATCTCAGGGAGGGATTCTTCCTGGGGCTGCCTGCACAAGAGCCCATTGACTATGTTAAAGTGAAGTTGCCAGTCTAAGTCAGGTACAGTGACAGTGTGCGATGAAGGATTACGGAGCAATGAGGAATAGGCTGTATCTCTTTATTTTCAGTACTTTTTTTTTTTTTAAAGCAGTTGAATTTGATAATGAAATCATCATATTTGGGGGATAGTGGTGGGGAGGGGTTTTAGCTTCATTCTGCTGAACACACCTTTCAACCTCAGTTCTTTCAGCCAAGTTTTTTTGTTTTGGAATGCCACTGGGGTTTTTTTGAGCGAATACCAAACGTTTGCATCAAGTAGCTCTTTCAGGTCCTTGGAGAGAAATCTTGCTGTTGCAGATCTTATGAATACCATCAAAGCAGGGTTCCTCCCCTGCAGGCATAAGCTCATAGTAGGTACTTCTAGGCAAGGCAGTTCTACCCAGGTGGGAAATAATTTTAAGCGTGATTGTTTTTCTCACTCCCCTTTCAATTCCACTTCCCCCATCTCATGAGGTACCCTCCTTTCACCGGCCACCCCCGGTGCCTCACTATATACTCTTGGTTACCCGCATCCCCGTCCACCTGTCCTTTCTCCGAGTGCTGTCTCCATATGCCTTGACTTCTGTCTCCACAATCCTTCTACTCTCCCCATTATCCTGCACCTCCTTTCTTTCCCTGACTCACTACATGTGTCTGTCTCCCTGCCATCTCCTCCGCTATGGCTCCCCTAGGATCCTCAGGTTCTTCTCACATCCCCCTGGTGCCATGCACACCCTCTTGCCTCACCTGACCCTGATCCCCATATATACCCCTTGACCTCTGCACTCCCCCCTCCATGTTCTCACCCACACTATATATGGCATCCTCTTGCTTTTCCCAGAGCTCCCAATTCCTATACAGATACATACCTGCTACTTCCATGTCTGACCTGCCCCATCTCCCATTCTTCATACCCCTTCCTGGACTCTGTCTATGGTCTTTCATGCCGGTCTTACACCTCCCAGTCTCTGAGGAGTCTCTGATTTAGCTAAGAAGCTACTCTAGCATCAAAGCCAGGTGTGTGTGTGTAACCTCATTTTATAAACACTAAGTACAATACTAATTCAGTTTATAACAAGCATCATGTAAACTGACTGGATATCATTTTAAGCCTCACATCCAATTCCCCTCCCAAGTACCAAGAATGCATTTCTCCTCATCAAGACCAGCAGACCTAATCACCTTATTGTTACATGGTGCTTCTTTCAATTGTTTTTCACATCTACCCATTGTCTTTTGTCTCATATTCAATTGTAAGCTGGGACCATAGTTTTCCTTGTTTGTTTGTGCAATTCCTAGCACGAAGGGATCTTGACCCCTGGCTAGGGCCCCTTTGTGCTACATAGTACAAGTAATTAATAAATATAACAATAGTTTTGTAGTTTTAGAGGGCACTTTTATGCTGGAAGCCAGAGGGCCAAAAGGTAACCTAAAGCCACTTTTGTTGCCCATTCGTAGGGTGAGTTGCACTTCCCAAGGAGCAGAGTTTAGAAGAGGGGCCACACTGTTTTAAATCTGCTGAGACAGAGCCAGGGGTCCAGTGGGCTCCATAGGCCCTCATTAACCTCTCTCCTTGTTAGTGTGGGTCTGTCTGCCCATCATATTATTTATTTTAAAAGGCTTTTGAATCTTAAATCCTTCAATACTGACTATTGAAATACGAAAGTTGTGTCTTTGCTTCAAGGACATGAATGGGAAATTAACACCACTCAAACATCGGTGAGAAACATCACTGACATCCACAGAAGCTTTTGCATAAGGATTTGTAAAGCCAAGCTCTTCTGAAAGAATATGGCATTCAGGGCTGTGATGCGCTTCATCCTATTCTGCTTAGTCAAGGGAATCTCTGATCAACTTCAATGGCAGTGAGTAACAGCACTGGACCATCTCCCCTGACCGGAGTACAATGTTAATAGAAAGCCAGCAGGAAGTCTCAGAAATGTAGAGCTGGAAGGGACCTCGAGAGACCATCTAATCCATCCCCAGGCACCGAGGCAGGACCAAGTATACCCAAAGCATCCCTGACAGGTTGTCCAATCTATTCTTAAGAACCTCCAATGACGGGGATTCCCTTGGAAGTCTATTTCAGTGCTTAACTATCCTTATAATTAGGGAAAACTTTCTAATATCTAACTTAAAATTCCCTTGCTGCAGATTAAACCAATTACTTCCTCTCCTACCTCCGTGGATATGGAGAAATATTGATCACCATCCTCTTTATAACAGCCCTTAACATATTTGAAGACTAATCAGTTCCCCCTTCAGTCTCCTCTTCTCAAAACTAAGGATGACCAGTTTTTTAAACCTTTCCTCATAGGTCAGATTTTCTAAACCTTTTACCATTTTTATTACTCTCCTCTGGACTCTCCCCAATTTGTCCACATCCGTCCTAAAGCGCGCACCCAGAACCAGACACACATACTCCAGTTGAGCCTCACCAGCACAACAATGCATTTTTCAGTGGTCTAAAACAGAAGAGATCTCCTAGTTGGTTTTCCTGCTGGATGATCTTCAACCAAAAATAGCCTTGATTCAGGAAGCAGAGCAAAGAAGGCAAAATGAAGAAGGAAAGAATAGGACAAAGCTTTTTCCTGGGACATGGGACTGTTTCTAATTCAATACAAAGATGCACACTTTTCTTGTTTCTCCAGAAAGTCTTGTCACTCTCTTAAAAATAAATACACACGTAGACAGTCGTGTAAATACAATAGTCCTCACTCTTTTCCAAATTCCTGCCAGCATTTTAAGAAGCAAGCTTCTAACTAAAGAGTAAGCTTAGTGCAAAGATTTTCCTTAGTGAAAAAATGGGCCAGCTTCTCAGCTGGCATACATCTGTCATACAGATCTATGCTGATTTACACCACTGAAGAGGTATCTGATTGATTATATATTTAAGTTGCAATCAGTTAACAGGGTTTTTGGGGGGCGTTAGCCATTATAAAAAACAAACAGAAAATATCCTCAAAGAGCTTCTTCCCTGACATAGGTGGTATTAAATATTTGAAGAGTTGGTCATCAGCTAAACTGGCCAGGGGGATGTGGGATTTTTCATCCATGATGTCGACTCCAGAATATGAACTAAGGCACCTTCTGGGTAGTGATTCATGATTTTAGAATGTCAACTTAATTTTGAACAAAATTCTGCTTTCCTGCTCTGCCTAGTGGATTGCAAGTCCAATATTCTGCTCTCCCTTCATGAGTCCCCTATTATCATTGCATTTGGAGCAGGAATATACCAATCTTGTAGCCGCATTTCACATGATTACTGGTGACATGGAAAAGCTCCTGGGGCTAATTCACTCATCAGGAAATAGCTGGAAAACTGAAGGATGAAGTAAAGGAGCTTCTTCTTGCTATTAGAAACAGAATTACTTCATAACCATGACTGAGTGCTTAGGAAGCCAACTGCACCATGGTGCAAAGTCCTGCGCAAAGACGAATTATAAATGGCTCCTTTGTGATCAATATGAGCAATGCAGTGAAATTCACCCTCTTGAATTTCTTCCCTTTTGAATATGCATCCGCCTCCCTGAGCTTTCTAAAGTGTTCTCATCTGATTGCCTTTCCCTTCTTGCATTTCTCCAGGTAATTTTCCTCTTCAGTAATGGCCATCCAATCTCCTTTGCTACACTTGGGTGATTCGCGTATGCTATTGACTTGATTACAGATCACATTTCAATTGACCAAAGTTAGAAGTAAGTAACTAGTCCTAAAAGACATTTTAAAGAGGACTTAGCATCAGCCTTCTTGAGACTGGTCTCTGGTGGGTAGGTGATTCTTATCCTACAGTATCATTGTTCCACTGAACCAATGCATCTATTACTATTATTAATCTAGTACAGTAGCCACTGGAGGTCCCAACTGAGACTGGTGGCTCACTGGACTAGGAACTGTTCAAACACACAGTGTACAAATTCTGTCCCGAAGAGCTCACAATCCAAATAGACAAGACAGACAAAGACTTACCCAAGGTACAGAGAGGTAAAAAGACTTGCCCTAGATGACACAGCAGGATAATTACAGAGCTAGGAATAGAATCCAGATCTTCTGAGTCCTAGTCCAGTGCCCTATGTCCTAGACCACACTGCCTGCCTAGTAGTAGGAAGCATAGTGTTGGATGTTGAGTGAAGTGTTGTGGATTAGAGTGGTCAGGGGAGGAATGATGGGCTTGTGGTCAAGGCGCCAGACATGGAATCTGGAGATTTATTTCACAAACAGTATGCAGCCTTGTACAAATCATTTAACCTCTCTCAGTGCCACAGTTTCCCCCTTTTCATGCATCCACCCCACAGCGGTTGGGCAAGGGTAACCTAATGTTTGGTAAGTGCTTTGGGATCCTGGGGTGGAAGGTGCTGTAAGTGCAAAACATTATGGCATTGTTCGAAAGCAGTTCATGTATCAGTAATGATGACTTCTGTACCTACAACCAACAATACCAGCTAGAACACAAGAGTATAAAGGTAGAATGCCATATTTATCTGAGCAGTTTGGGCTCTCAAATAATAATAGACTTCTTTTCTGTTACACTGCTTACGGGACAGAAAGACCAGTTCCTCTTCCTATCTAGAGGCTAAAAATGAATACAGTAATTCCAAGATGTCAAAGTAACATTTTGGTTTTGCTACTATTTTGAATGCTGCTTTATCATTCATTTTACTACAATAGTGCTGTGATTTTGTTCACTAATAATCCACATATGCACTGAATGGTTTTGATGCATGACATGAGCATTACCACATGCTACCTTGCACTCAGAAATAGATTTTTGAATAGTAAAAGGATTTTCACTTATTAATTCCATAGTATTTTTCATCCCTAGGTCACAAAGGGCTTTCCAAGGTGGGTAAGGATCAACTACCAGTGCTACAGATGAGGTGATGTGATGTGAGGCAGTATCAATAGAACCTAGATTACATGATTTCTCATCCTGTTCACTGGACCACAATTCCACATGGATTGCCCGGGAGTGGGAGGAGGAGAAGGGTTCTTTCTGCATGAAAAGATACTTCCACCCACACCACAGAAATTACAGTTTCCCTTTAAGCTGGTTCTTTCAGGGGTAACTCACACTCCTAGGCCAATATGTGATCAAGACCCTCCAAAGATGGACATTACTATGTTGCTGTTCTCACTCATTGGTCCAATTCAGCGGGCCTCTCAGGAACAAGGCTGTCACAGAAGCAAACATTTCCTGCTGGGAGAAAAACAGGAAGTATAGTTACTGATTGTCACAGGGTCATAATAAAACAAAGGCCATTCCTAATGCAAAAGGAATGCAGTCCACTGATGATAAGAAATTCCTGGTGATCTCCCTTGCCAATCCTAGAGTTCAGAAACTAGCAGCCCAAGAGTCGCTCAAGGCTAGGCATACAGCAGCTCAGGCCATTTCTTCTGCAAGGTGCTAGACTGCAATAAATAAAAGTATAAAATGAAAGGTATTTAGTTTGTTTATTCCCATTCTGCATAGCGGGATCCCTCAAATCAGCACAGACAGCTTCGGCAGTCTCTAGGGAGTGGAGCTGTTTTTCTTCCATTGTCCCCATGAAATCTGTTAACCCCTTTGTTCCTGGCCAGGGGTCAGTGTCTATTACAACTGGACAAACAACAGATTTTTCTGCTTGTTGGCGATTCCAGGAAAAAAAGAAAATTTATTTAGATTTAACCGAAACAATCATTTTTTATGTTTGATTGAACTGAAAAGTAAAAAAAAAAAAAAAAAAAATTCATTTGAGGTAGAAGAAAATATTTTCTTTGCCCATAAGGAAAAGTTTGATTTTTTTGAACATTTTTTTATTTTATTTTTTATTTTTGAAGTAAAATTAAAGGAAATTTTGAAATGAAAACTTTTTTGAAGTAAAAAAATCAATATTTTTGTTTCAAAAGTGTCAAAACAAAAACTTAGATTTTGGAGGGAACTCTCCTTACCATGTATCCTGTGCATAGTCCTGTGGCACATCTCTGGAAGAAGTGCACCTAATCACAGTGGGTTTGGATTTATTATTTAATGTATATAACTGCAGTCAAAAAACACAAAAGCAGGTGCTTAAGTGCTAGTTTTGGGTGTACAAGCCACTGAGGATGCAAACAACTTGTTTATTAAACATAAAAAACAGAAGTGTGCACATTCTCATACATAGAAAAAAAGCATTCATTAGGGGCAGATGACAATAGTATTTCAAAATCAATTCCTTTGTGCTTGCATATTATTTCCTTAGGCCTCCAAATTTTTAACAAGTGTATGCTGGTGAGAGAGAGGTCTCTTAAATGTACTGAAATCATACTCTTTTATATTTTCCTACTTGACAACAGTTTTGTTGAATCCTGCATATCCCTCTACCCCCTCTCTCTCAAGATATAAACCTGCATTTCAGTAATAAAATATTCAGTTTAAATGAAAAATTGCCTCATAATAAAGCAGGCGTTAGCCACATCAAAAAAAAAAATCAATTAGTCAGTGGGGATTTTTATTAGTCAATCATGTAAGTAATTAAAACCATTGATTGATAGCAGATAACACTACCACAAAGTTCTTTCACGCATGTCCTGGCAAAATGGTCTGCCTACACCACAGTGTCAGATAAATGGCAGGGAATGAACGGATGAACAGTTATTTTGGAACTGCTTTTTATTCAGCTAATAGTGGCATTTCCCCAACACAGCAGTTTTGACAGCTCACAGCTCTGGGTTTGAGACATTTATGAACCATCTATGTTGGTCACAAATAGAAATCTATAATTTTTGTCCTTACTTCCTCCCCCCACCACTGCTGGCTTTGGTGTAGATCCAATGTATTATGAGCACTCCTAGATTATTACTACTAACCTGTGAGAAATTCCAGTGAACGGACCTTGTGTAATAGAAAATGACCTCAAACAATTAATATTTCTGAAGTGATTTTATCTGATTTTAGGCCAAGACACACAAATCATCATTCCAACTTTCCTCTTCCTGGCAGTGCACTTAAACATGCTGGGTCTTACAATGACAGCATCACCATCCCATGATCCTTTGCTTTAAGTTATTAAAGTAATGAGGTGCCTCTACTCATCGGTAGCAGTCAAGCAGACTTGCTCATAAGCAACCTCACACAGGGACAGTGAATCAAGACAGCAGACGACACAATGGATTTCGGTGCACCGTTGGCTTTGTGTGAATGTGTCACTTTTCAAAGGATGCTGAATGTTGACATGCATGGACACTGAACTCTCTCTCAGCACGTATGACAGACGCTGCTTGATCAGCAGTACTGCTGGTTTCCCTGCCAACGTACGGTATCCTACATCCTGCCACGCCAGTGGGCAGAGGGGAGTTCAATCCCTGTGCCCAGTCACGCTTTGGTTCTTCTGCTGAGAAAACCAGCAAGGCTGCCAAGTTGTGGCAACTGTGATTTTGGGATGTCAGTAATTACCTAGTGGGAACTGAATTTAGACCCCCAGCCCATTCCACAAAGGCAATGAAGCCATCGGATGATGACTGCTTTGATTCACTGTCAAACTGAACGGGATCTGAACCAGTGACCTAAACGGTGTATCCCAATTGTAGAGGCCACATCGTTTAATGCCATGACAAAAATTTCTTTGTCAGTGTCACATTAAAATAATTTTAACAATATAATCCATTAAAAAAAGAAAAATCAACAACAGTGCATCTTCTAAAGACATACTACCTTCTCCTTGCTCAGTAAAACTACCATAATACAGGATAAGGCATTTGACCAAGGAGTCGTTCACTTTCTGTTGCAGCAACCTGTGCCAAGAGCTCTAAGCCCATTCTAATTCACCTTGCTCACCAGTCCCATAGGAATATTTCACTTCTATCCTAATTCTGCAAACTGCTCTGGGTGGGCAAATCCCTGTGGAGTCCCAGTGGGCCTGTAGCAGTTTGTAAGATGAGAGCTTTACCCTCTCTGCTGCAGCCTGGTTTACACTATAGTTTGGTTGAAATCTCTCATTGCCGCACCACACCGGTGTAGCTGTTAGGGGTAGTGATAGTGAGTGGGCTAGTGAGACATTGCTCAAGTGACTAGTGGCTTTTTACTGGTGTCATTTAGACCTGCTCTGAGCCGCGTTAGGTGACAGTCTTAAGAATACCAGCAACCATGGGAACCCTGTCTACACTAGCACACCACACCACCATAAGCAGAGCTGAAATTGTGGGAGTTTGAAAAAAAAAAAAAAAGGAGGAGGAGGAGAGTGGACACAGCCCACATGGTGTATAATAAGTGAGGCACTCTCAGAATAAAAATCATCGGTTCCAAAAATTGTTCCTTACCTTACTCTCAAAGAAGTAGGGAATTTCAGGTTCCTGTGAAATACTTTTATCTAATTACTACATTCTACATTTTAATGCATAAAATTGGATTCAGTGTCTTAGAGAAATTGTTGTGGGTTAGATCATCAGCCGATGTGTATCAGAAGGGTGCCATGCACTTCATCAGCTATGGTACTGTCTTTGCGACTCTCTCACCTACTTCTTCCTGCCTCTGCACTTCCTGAGTCCACAAGATGGCACTGTTCCACACCAGTGTTAGTAAAAGTTTAAATATTGCTTACTGAAAAGAGTGGGAAATGGTAACTTACCAGGTTGTATGTTGATTTTAATTCACCTTCACTCCATTTGGACAATGAAAGTAGGTGCCAGCCTCAGAGCACAGATGGGATGTACAGGCTGGATCAAAGTTTTTGGATGCATATTCAAAATCCATGGTCTGTGGAAGTAGCCAAAACCAAACTCCACTGTTTTTTCCTGCTCATAGCAGAAAATGTTAACTGTAGTTAGAGACCCTCAAAAAAACCAGCAAGCAACCATCCCCACAAAAAAATAAACAACCCAACAGATGCTGTTCTACCTGGCAAAAAATGTTTATTTTATCCTTATTTATTTTGCAGATTCATAAGCCAGGAATTGTGGCTGAAGTATTTTAAGGGCAAAAAAATAATTAAGTGACATACAAGAGCTAAATATTAGATATTTTTCGGATAGGAGTATCTGCTGCAGTATTGTTCATATGAACAATATTTATCCACAGCAATAAAGGGTCATTTGGGATTTAAAAGATCATAACGAGAATTTTTAATGGCAGGAATTAATTACTGCCTTTCATTGTTGATAGCCGATGACCACCTAGAAAAAGGAGTGTTTTCATAGATGGTTGGCTTTCCTAGATACTGCCAGGAAACATTTTGCTCAAGAACATTCTACTATTACTGTCCACATAATGTTTAAAAAACAAAACACATCTTTTCCTACACTTGCCATATTTCTGAAGTAGACAAAATTATTTTCCTTTGCCTTCATGGTGAGGTTAATGATCTGATTCTTGCATTTATCTAACCTACCTGTCCAGTAACATGCATTATAAGAGAAGCCTAATTTTAGACAGTGGTGGCCCTCAAAGTGAGATCATGGCTGCAGGATGCACATACATAGATCATATTTAATGTATATTCTTCCTAATTATAATTCCAGTCCATTTTCTCTGTGTGTGAGGTACATTAATAAAAAGGTGGGTTGATATTTCTTTGTTTGAACATTCAGTTACAGATCTGGTTTATTTGTTCAGACTCACTGACATTTCCATGGTCTTTTATTAAAGACCTGATTAACCTGCAGAAAGCGCATGCTGTTTGTACAAAGCTTATGTGCTCTAAGCCTACCGCACACCCACGTGTTGCCTTCTGTTAAGGGAACACTGGTAATGTCAGCATTCCCTATCATATAACAACACCTTCAGAGGATTGGTCCTGTCTGTAAACAGTGTAATCTACAAAGTCAAGAAAACTCGATGTGATTAAAATCAGACTGTTCCTATGAGCCTTCAGTCAACACTCGTATCAAGGGGATATTCTGGGCATGCATGGTTCTCCCTGACATACTAGAACTAAGTAGTAAGATCATGGAGCTCTGTGGACTTTGTGACTTCCCACTACTAGTGCTCTGCAGGAGGGACAAGTTAAGAGCAGTGCTGTAGTGCTAGTGCGATGTAAGAGCCACCAGCCCTTTATACAGTAAGAGCAAAAGTTCTGTTTTCCAACCTGCACGAATGATAAATTTAGCTTACAATTTCCCAAAATTTTCAACAAATCCATGACGTACCACTTGCTAAAAATCACCCTCTTGCCTCCTTCATCTATTTCCCCAGGTTTACCACCTCATTGTCCCATTGGATGGAATGGTCCCATTGCACCTGGTGTGAAAACACCGAGGGACTGCTGTATTGGAATCCATGAGAATGAATACATCAGGGAAAATTAGTTATGTAAGCCGTAAAATGGGACTTGGCATACCCCTTACACCAGAGCAATGGCCTGGTGAAATTCTAGCTGAGATCACAAGTGACATGGAAATTGTTAGCTGCATCTTCCTACTCGCTTTCATATCTATGTAACCATCAAGAAAGTATGACACAATCAAAGTGATGAGCATCAACTTCTGCTTGAGTAAAAGCTGGAAGTGGGACAGCCAGGAGTTCTTAGTTCAAGGTGAAAGTATTATTTTCCAATATCCCCAAATTTAAAAGGCACCTTATAATGCACATAAAACAACATGACATAATACAGAAGATGTGACCCCAAACCCCAAGTATAATAATCTAACTTTTAGCAATGACACAATGAAGTGCCAGAGAAGCACACAAAAAAACTGGAAGGCGTTATGGTAGGGAAGCTGGGCCAACAAGAATATACAGTTACTCAGCTAGATTCAGTAGCAAAACTGGACTGAGGAGACTCCCTGTATGACACTTTCCTACATTTTATATGGAGTGACTGAACCATCACTAATCCTCATTATAAACTTCTAGGAACTATTTTATAATCAGAGCATTATGTTTCTCAAAATTCTTGGTGTGCATATCACTGTGTGTGGGCGGGGGAGGAGGGGAAGGAATATAAACCTACATTTTTATATCATTTCCTGAGGATTTCAATTTTCTGTAAGTGCAGAGGGCCTATACAATCAGTTCCCAGTAAAGCTCACATTTGCAAATACACGTGAGTTTTACATATCTGTATCCATCTTTACATCTCCATTTATGCATGTCCATGGTTAAATACTCACAATTTTAGTCACGCATGCAAGGTAAGCTTGGACTTGCATGTCTCTAAATGTGCACCAAGTAGAGGCTGGAGATTAGGTTTTTAGTATGTTAGTCTTTTTAGTATATTAAGGATCTGTGTTGGGTGATCAATAATATGCGGATGGATAACAGATAAAGGTGTGGAATGTAGTAACTTTTGATCTACTTCATGTAGGACATTGCTTACTATAATCATTCTTTCAGCTATTACAAAAGAAAGTCTCTTATATTGCAGGGATACAAATTTTGTATGTTATTTCGTAATACTCAGACATTACCTTAGTTTACTTTAGAGGCACACTGTGAATTCGTGCTTCGTTAAATCCCAAGTCTTTGCCATAACTCACAAATTTTTTTCTGTTTTGCCTTTTGGTAGAAGATGGAAGGTTCCATTAAGGACACACCTGTGAAGCATGGCAAAAGTTCCACATGATAGAAACATTAAGTAGAAAAAAATGAATCATCCCCTTCCTGTGATTCCCATGTGCGTAACTGTAACATTCGAAACTTGTTCATACTGCCGGAATACGCACCACCTTCTAGTCTGCTAGCCTTCCTTTTTACTCTGTGACCCAGCACCTCAGTTCATCCTCCATCTGAATGAAGTGCTAACTGAGTTACAGAATGCAGAAGGAGACAGTAGTTTACAGAGACCAAGAAATATACTGACAACCTGAAAATGTTCAAAGAGTGAAGTTTATATATATGGAAAATAACATGGCAAATGGTATTTTCTTTAAGGGTCATCAGGCCTCTATTATCCTTCAACTGCTTAATGACTGGTCAGTGCAGGAAGGTGTAGATTTTAAAAGTATATAGCGCCACAGAAATTAAAGGTGGAAATGATGCATTAACTCTTTCAGTATGCCCCCCTCCAAATGAAGGATAAAGGATGTATCAGATATTAAACTGATGCTAAACTTGATCTTAGCCAAAAGGGCACTTGCCTGTATTCAGTTTTGAATAACATCTACATCAGATTTACACTTATAGCCCACACAATGACCTTTTTAAAATTCATTGTTAACATTTTGGTTTGATGTAAGCAGAGGAAAAGATGTTCCCCGACGCATTCTTCCAAAGTGTGCTTTGATGTTGCACACAAGGAAGACCTGGAGCAGCATATGTGCACTGTCAGCCAAAACTGTTATCCGTGTTAAAACAGAGGGTTTATTTTACTTTTATCATAGAAATGCTATATAACGAGAACCTGTTCTTCTCATAGATTATCATCATCAGGATGAAGGTTGGATGTGTGTTAGGGCTTCATGGTATGCTGTATTTGGATTGTCCAAAAAGTTACCTGATGCATGAGTTTGTCTGAGTTGGTCTATTCAGTTAAACCCAAAAGCCCCGTCTGTTACTGTTATAACCAGAATCCATACTGTTTCGTTTGCTATTGGTGGCTGTAAGCCGGCGATTCTTTCCCGCCGGTTGCGGCGGCCCTTCTGGGGCCCAGCCGCTGGGGAAGGTCCCTGCACCTTCCTAAAATAAACGGGGAATTAGTCACACATGCTGTCTTTCGCCTCGACCCTCTGGCAGGGCGGGCGAGCAAGCAGTCTATCGCCCCGGCCCTCTGGCAGGGCGGGCGAGCAAGGAGTCTTTCGCCCCGGCCCTCTGGCAGGGCGGGCGAGTAAGCAGTCTATCGCCCCGGCCCTCTGGCAGGGCGGGCGAGTAAGCAGTCTATCGCCCCGGCCCTCTGGCAGGGCGGGCGAGCAAGGAGTCTTTCGCCTCAGCCCCCTGGCAGGGCGGGCGAGCAAACAGTCTAGTGCCGGGTTGGAGGAGGGGTCATGAGGTTCGCCGAGGACAAAGGGACAGGGGGAGGGGGACGCAGGCCCACCCGACTCCACTGCGTCCCAGCCCAGGGCCCTAACAGTGGCAGAGGCGTTGCCACTGTGCCGGCGGGGTCCTCCCGCAACACGCCAGCGGTGGCAGGCCTTTGGCCGCAGCCCCAGTCCGGGCTGCCCCCTGGGCTACTTCCTCCCCTCCCGTCCCAGGTACCTCCTTCCTCGTGATCCGTGGGGTAGACGGCTCGGGGAAGATTCAGCAGGCCCTCCTCGTTGGCAGGCGGGAGGTCGGGGAGCCCCTCAGCGAGGGGCAACTCCTCCAGGTCGCAGGCCTCTGGGGGTACTCCAGCTTCGGGCACTTCCTCCAAGTCGGGGCCCGCCTCCGGGGATGCTGCGGCAGGCAACTTGTCCAGGTCAAGACCCGCCTCAGGAGGGGGTTCCCACCCCAGAGGGTCCCGGGGCTCGTCCCACTCCCTGGTATCTGGGGGCCCGATCCAGTCATCCGGCCTTGGGCGGTAGGGCCGCTCCCAGTCCCTGGGTTCCGAGAAGGCCCTATGCTGGGCCTCGGCCCGGCGGGGCTCCGGCCGGGGCTGCAGCCGGCGGGAAGGCACGTCTGTACCCGCTGGCTGTCTGCCCCTTACTGAGAAGCGGGCCCTGCCTTTTAACCCCTTTTCCCTGGGGGAAGTCCCGACCTCCGCGGAGGGGATTGGCCAGTCAGCTGGGCCTATCTCAGTCCGCCTCTGGGGTTGACGGGCAGGCAGGGGTTTTAATTCCTGGTCCGCCTGTGTTTGGGGCGGCGGCCCTTCCTGGGGCCCAGCCGCTCTGGAAGGTCCCTGCACCTTCCTACAGTGGCAAATGGACATTATGATCTAATATGACTTTTTCCATCTCTAAATTCTGTGACGCTTAGCTACAAAACCGCAATGTGTTCTACCAGCTCAATCAGCAAATGGGACTGAAAAATGTACAGCATCAGCTCTCTCAATGGTGAATATTAAAGCTACACCTATGTTTTTATCTGATCCACCTTTTAGGCTGTTGTATAAAAGAAATTGCAGCAAAACACTCAATAAAATGGAAAAGTTCTGCTGAACATGGCCTCAGCAGTAGCTCCAGGGTACAGCAAACAACATAAAAAAACATTTGTAGGTTTGTTATACACTAATGCAATTTTAGGGATCTAAGCTACTAGGACTAGCCCAGTTTAGGAATATTTTTTAAATAGGCTTATCTTAAAGTGCCCCTATTGGCTTTCCCATGTCACTCCAACGTCCTTATGGAATGGCAACTGGGGGTCTTAAAAAGAAAACGATGTAAGTGACATTGCTCCAGTGTCCCACATCCCTCCAGCACCTGCAGGGAATGGCAACTGGGCGTCTTGAAAAGATAATGGTGTAAGTGACGTCTCAGTTCAGTTACTATGTGTCATGCTGCAGCATCACAAGTGGCTTAAAAAATCTAGTTCCTGGGAAACTGTCCTTGCCCCCGATAATCCAGGCATAAAGGGTGGGACCAGAAAGTAAAGCGGATGCACTACTAGTGCTTGAGGCCTGTTGCACCGTCGTGCTGCTGAAATGCCTTATCCCACCTGACGGTTATCATTTGCACCAAATGCAATTGATTTATTATTTATTTTAAGCTTTCATTAAATAACACAGATTGTGGTGTAATAATTAATTTGATAGCTTCCAGCCGCACGGTCCCAGGGATGCAAATCTCAGCCGAGGAAGGGCTGGGAAAAGAAATATAAAAGAAGATTCCTACCCTCCCCCATCCTATTAAATCAAATAAAGGAATTTTTATATTAATTGGCAGCAAGTCCATGTCTAGTCTGACTGCTGACACAGTTGGCCATAATAATAAAAAACACATTTGTAGGAAGTGGAAATGCAGTTTGAATTTTAATAACTGCCTTCATTTTCTGTCCTCTGATTGATTAACCTGAACAAGATTCAAAGCAGGCATGTTCCTTTATCAACTATTTGTTTGTCAGGAAAACTGCAGGCCCTGAGTAACATAAAAGCCATTCATTTGCCAATAGTTCCCCAGAGTAGATCGTTTTGGAAAAATAAATGGCGAATCAGGTGGAAAGTCAATACAGAACCACTTTCAAATCATGAAATATATAATAATTACTTTTCCATTCTATAGGACCTTCCTTCCACCTATCCCAAAATGCTTTGCAAACACTGTATGCAAAATGCCTCACAACACTCTACAGTAGGGGCTCTATTATCCCCATTTTATTAATGGAGAAACCAGGCAGAGATTAAGTAACTTGGACAAATTCAACAACATCCAAAGAATCTCACTATTCCATAACTTGCCCTGTTTTATGAAATCACATCATTGTTCCCAAATAAGCATGCATCTTATCAAACATCATTCCCAGTACAGCCTAAGAGGCAAAAACATCATCATTCTATTTTAAACACAGCTATGAACTGTTATGTTAAACACAGTCATGAAGAAGGGAAGTAGTTGCCCAGAAACATTGCCCAATGTAGACAAAGATAAGAGTTCAACCCCGTATAAAGCCATGAAAAGAAATCATTTTAAACCCCCCAAAGATGAACATTATTTGTAATAAATACTACATGTGTAAAAATCTCATGGGGATCAAAAAACTGAATCCAATCCTAGAAATAGAAGTCCGAGGAGATGACATGTAATCATGCCAAAAGGAAACTGATATCTTTGTGTGTTGAGACTGAAAAGGTTGCAAAGTAGGTGGGATTCTGGAAGCAAGACAAAAAGAGCTAGCTGGGGATTTTTTGACAAAGTTTTTTCTCATCAGAAAATGCCATTTCATCCAAACTGAAATTTTTACCAGGAAAGGGTCAGTTTTGACAAAATTTTCATCAGGAAGGCATCTCGGATCCAGGATGAAATTTCTGCTCAAAACTAGAAAGAGGGGATCAAGCAGAACAGGCACTTCAACCTCTTTCTACCATGTCTCTCACTTCCCAGATGAGTTCCATCACTATCAGGCCATTGACTATTCTGGGATTTTTCCCTTCTCTCATTTGTGCCCCTCTTCCCCCCAAAAAAATAAAAATTGTCAAAAGGTCTCAGGTTTGTCCTGAGAATGGGAATGGGAATATTTGTATATCTAAAAAATTTTCATGGGACAGGAAAATCATTTCCCACTCTAAAGGCAAACTCTAAAAATGAGGGATTAGGAGGAGACTAAAATAGTACAAGAATCATGGAGTTATATCATCTTCCTTGCCAACATCATCTGGGACATCAGACACTCAATATTATTCGGGGGACTAGGCGGTGATAGCAAAAGGCTATGGACTCGGAGACCTGAATTATGACCTATTATAGACATAGCCCATTTGGCATTACAGCTTCATAAATTATAAACCAATATCCCCGAACAAACACATAATTAAGTAGAGTTTTTCCAAATGGCTCCAGAGCAGATTTAAGATTAAGCAAAATGTTGAGTGATTTATCCCCGACTTCCATTGGATACAGTTGCTCCATTTTCAAAGTGGTGTCAGTCGCTCATTTTAATAAGCACTTAAACGGATCACAGAACAGCCTTTCCATTTATTTGGAATGGATCTTATGCAATTTTTTAGACAAGCAAAGAATGGTTTATCCACTTCACAGTTACTTTTTGGTAAGCCAAACTCAGGCTGAGCACAAACTCAATTCCTCATCTCCATACTCCTCTTTCTGGCATTTCTGCTGTCACAGGATATTACTGAGTTAGTTCCAATGTCCTACCACCCATCCAGTTTTTCTCATCAACAACATAGAACATTAGTCTTAGCATAATGAAGGAGAAACAGCTCAGCATAGTAAGAAAGAACAGAGACCTGGCAAAAACCGTAAACAGCCCGACTGATCACTTAGATAATTTTAAATATTAAGTGTGCCTTGCTAACATTGCTGTACATTTTTTCCCCACAAGGTACGTGAAAAGTAATTCCAGTGAACACAGTAACATATCTAACCAACAATCAACAGAGATGCAACACTAGGGGTCAGAACTTCAGATCAGGCCCCCATTGCTAGTTTTTAAATTTTTCTATCAGAAAGGATTAATCTGGTTCTACCGCAGGTATCAGTGTGAAGCCAACCTCAGTGCCAGAAAGCACCTAATGAGGTGTTGAGTGAGTGCTAAAGACAACGGGAGCTGCGCTTGCCATCTGTCTTAGGGCTTGTCTACACTCGGGCTTATGCTGGCAAAATTTACGTCACGTGGCAGGGTGTTTTTTTCACATGCCGGCATAGACAAGTCCTAAGACAGATGGCAAGCACAGCTCCCATTGTCTTCAGCACTCACTTACCTTGTCTGACTCCCATCACTGTGCAACCGCACAATCTTTAATGTATTTATCCTCAACACCTTTGTGATCTAATATCCCCATTTTACAGAGGGGGAGCTGAGGCATAAGGAGACTGAGTGCTTCATTCACACAGGGAGTTCATGGCAAAGCAGAATTAAGCCCACATCTCAGAACCCAAGACGATTCTCTAACTACTAGATAATTCTTCCTCTCAGCAAGCTTTGCTGATTGGGAATGTTGCAATGAACATTAGAGAAGCATCTCCCCCTTTTGGTGTCTATTCAAACTATACCAAATCCTTCAGAGTTTGGCCATGCCTTCATTTTATAACCCTCAGGAAACAGAAAGGGCTCCTCTAACTGAAAATCCCGTGAGCCAGAGACACAGAGGCCCATTGGTGGTGCACTATTCTGTCAGCAACTCATCTACCTTGATATACTCATACACTGAGCACACTGATGTCATGATATAGACCCAAACGGTGACAGGGAAGATACCACTGGAAAACTAGTAACACACTGATCATTAACATTTCTGCGTGTATGTATGGGGTACGTATGAAGGGTTATAACTATGGGCTAGAATCGTGTTCTTAAAATGTACTAGGCAAGCCGTGCCTAAAGCCATGCCTGTTCCAGACAAACAAATGTGAGTCCATCTGTTTCAATGCGTCTCCAATGTAAATCAGGCAAGCTGTGGCCAAAGACAGCGAAGCATATTTACATGCAAAGTAAACAAAGCCATCAGGAGAGCAAGTGGGAAAAGATGAGTGCTTAATTTGGACCAGGGGGATGGAATCTGCACCCCCCTCGAGAAGCCTTCTTGCCTCTTGAAGAAGGGTCAGTGTACTTTGGGGTAGACAGCATGGCTTCTGCGCCTCAGCGGGAAAGAAAAACTTCACAGGCTTCCTGGTTGTCTCCCTTAAAACATTTACAACGACATTACTTACGGTGGTAGACATTTTGGGTCCAGGGCTTGTTCAGGCACTGAATGGTAGAATTCACAGGAAACAACACATCTCCTCTGCTACTCCCAAGATGCATCAGCGCAGGATTCCATCCTAGGAACCTTACAAAGCGCTTATTCATTAGCCTTCTTTAATCCTTTCACTCCTTACAAGGCCTGCAGTGGACCCTGGGCTCTGAACCCGTGCATCTTACAAATAGGCAGTAACCCTTTTTTACCCTTGCATACCTTACCTACAGTTTTCATTTTGGAACCAGTTTAGCCATGCCCACATGTACAATGAAGCCTCCCTAAGCGACACACTTTAGAAAATTATAGAAGCTCCCTGTGCAAATTGCACTACGGACCAGATTTTTCAGGAAAGATCAACTCCCTTTTCAGCACTAAAATAAGTGGCCAGATATTCAGAAGAACTCAACACCTTGGACTCTTGAGTTCTTCTAAAGGTCTGGCTCTAAATTTCACAACTGCTGGGTGCTGAGCTGTTTTGAAAATCTGGCCCTAAATGTGCATGCTGAGAAACTGAAGATTTAGTTCTGCTCTTTTGAAAGTCTGACTCCAGATGATTACAGCAAGGGATATTCATAGGGTCATACTTCAGCCAAATCAAAATCAAGTTGAACCAGAATATTCAGAATCGCTTCTCACTCATGAGGGGCTATTTTGCATACTAAACGTAAAAGTTTCTAGCATAGAATTTTTCTTTTAAAGAATTTTTTTTTTAAATAAGGGGTGTTTTATTTCCCACCCGTTGCCCCGATCTCAATAATGGGCATACTATTTCTGTTCAAACTTTCCAAAGATATTCATTTTTAGGCAAAGACCAAACCTGGAAAATGTCAGCTTGAAAGGTGAAAGACTTAGAAAGTTTCAGTTGACTGAAAACAGGGAATTCAAATTCAACCTCTTGTAAAAACTTAACTATCATGGTCGAAAGTGCTCATAATATAATCAAGTGCCATTCCCTGCATGCTGGTTTTCATTAAATAATTAAATTATATTCTGTTTTTCTATGACTAATTATGCCTATAACCATTATTAAAACGAGGAAGTAGAATAAAAGGAGTAAAATTATTCAGTCAAATGTTTATAAATACAGAAATTTTTATCTGTTCTGCTTATAGTGAAGCTAGCTTGCAATCTGGAAAGTACGTTTTCTCTGTTGCAATCTGTGATACCTTAGGGATCTTAAGCCAGCAGTCTGGATACTCTCCAAACCATTGCTGGATGTCATCTCATATGTTCATGCCTTTTGCTTTGTTTTATGTCCATAGTTCGCTCTCTCTTTTGGGGGGAGCTTTTGCAACAATCTGTCAGGAACTAGAATGATGAGGTGTTAAAAGCACTCGGATTTCCTGTGATGTAACTGAATTTGTGATGTTATTAGTGATGGCCAACTCTTTCTCTGATCTTGACACTGGAATTGAAGAACAGGGCACTGCTATTTATTTACATGCTATACAATGGCAAGAGAATTAGGAGCATGGGAAAATTCTGGTTAGAGAGAGATCAGGGAAGTTTCAGTTTGCTGGACATACACCCTGAACTGTTTTGTTTTTACTGACTGGGCAGATTTTATTTTTAAAAATAAAACAAACATATGAATAAATACCACTTTATGCATGCAACAAGAGTACCTTAAAGAAGAGACCTTCCAGTGCTGCTCCAAATAAGAGCCCAAAGTTTGCATACATTTCCAAACCTTCCAAATCTGTGCAATTAGGCTGGATAGGATTTTTTGACACATGTCCAGAAGTCCATTCTTCCAGTGAGACCAGAATGTCCATAGGAGCAGACTTCCTTGTGGTATATGGAGGCCCTTGTCCAGTTCTGGTCAGAACTTGTGGGCCATGATCTCTGAACTTCTGCGATGGCACAAAGGAGATGGAAATCTGGGGAAGTAGACAGCTTTATGGCTAGGTGATTTTTAGCAAAGAAATACGAACACTATTTTGAACTGCTCAGAGCTTTGGTATGTGAAAAGTAGTCCTAGAGGAGATGGATTAGCCAGTGGAATGCAGATGAGGTGGTCAAAGATGCAATTTATTACACAGATATTACTACCAAATGCATGGGATGTGCATCTTTGTGTATGCAGAGATGATGATGTACATTCATGTAATGACATGTAGTGCCATGCGTTTGGGATGGCCATTATACTTACAAGTGGGGGGATTCAATCTCAGGCATTGCAGGATTCCCTTGAATAGACAAGGCCTTGGACATACCTGCCATCTGTTCCTGCCCCCCAATTGCAGCGTGGGCATTCTGCAGGAGAGAGAGGATGTGGTCAGAGCATGCTGCTATGGGAAAAGCTATTATAGTAAATATTTAGAATTGATTTTATGATTGCTTTTTTTCCCCTTCTAAGGCCTTGACTAGTGGACTTTGATAAGTCTGATTGATATCATGAAGCCAGAACCTTATAAGACACTTCTAAAACAGCTTTTGTGCACAGTATGTAACATATTCACAACACATAAAAGCTTACACTTTCCAAACTGATGAGTAATTTTGGATGGTCACTCGGAGATGCCTTAAAGGGGCCTGATTGTCAGAGAATGGCTGACCAGCAGTCTTCAATATCAAGCCCCTTTAAGGTGTTTCATGTTGGGTGCAAAAAATGAATGCCCTCAAAATGACAGATTACTTTGGAATATTGAAGACAACCTTACCACAGTGGTTCTCAACCTTCCCAGACTACTCCACCCCTTTCAGGAGTCTGATTTGTCTTCTGTGCCTCAAGTTTCACCTCACTTAAAAACTACTTGCTTATGAAATCAGGCCTAAAAATACAGAAGTGTCACAGCACACTATTACTGAAAAATTGCTTACTGTCTCATTGCTACCATAGAATTATCAAATAAATCAATTGGAATATCAATATCATACTTGCATTTCAGCGTATAGTATATAGAGCAGTATAAATAAGTTATTGTCTATAGGAAATTTTAGTTTGTACTGGCTTTTTATGTAGCCTGTTGTAAAACTAGGCATATATCTAGATGAGTTGATGTACCCTCTAGAAGACTTCTGCATGCCTCTAGGGGTACACATACCCCTGGCTGAGAACTACTGCCTTACCACACCATTATTGACGTATATTTAGGATAACCTGTAACAAAGGGCTTGTCTACAGTTGAAATGCTACTGTAGCTGTGCCACTATCATGCTTCAAGGTAGACGTCACCCATGCTGATGGGATAGACCTCCCTGACAGACGGAAGATAGGTTGTCAGGAGAATTCTCCTTGTGTAGATAGTGCAAGATTGACAGAACTTACGTCAGCTTACCTACCTCACTCAGGGATATGGATTTTCACACCTGAGTGATGTAGCTGGGTCGCTCTAATTTTCCAGTGTAGATCAGCCCTAATTAATGGCTTAATTAATGCAGCCATCATAGACGCTTGCCAATAAGATCTTAGTACCCCACAAACAACAATATGTTGCTTATACAGAATGCATAAAAATTTATGTGGCTATATTTATTATATATATAATGTACTCATTCACACAGAGCAACTTTCCACATTCATATCCAATAGTTAACAAAAAAACTCTTATCTTTTAAGTACTCTTTAGAAATGAAAAGACTTAAGCCTTGTCCAAAGCATTTCTTTTGTTTTGGCATAGAGGATGTAAGTACATCACATATTTAAATCATGTCAGTTACTGTGCATATTTCACTAAGCCACTCCCTGCTGCTAAGGCTCTTGGCATCTAATGCATGTGAACACTGCAAATGACTCCCATGGTTTCTTGTCAGCACACATTAACAACCTTCCCCTCTTTGCTTATTGTAAGAGGAGTTATCTTTTTCCCCCCTTCAGTACTTGTGCTAAGGCCCATTGTTCTATAAGTTGTACTGATGTTACAGTAAAAGTTCAGCCTTAGGAAGGCTGATCATCTGCACAGTGAAATGCTCTAAGTAGTTGCTGATTGATTTCCGCTTCATCTTTAAAACTGTCAAGTGCTTCTTCCAATATTACTTATAGGGACACAGTGTAAAGTACTGTAGCTAATGGGCGGACTTGTTTGAAACCCTGTAGAGGTTCAAAACTAGTTAACTCTCCATTAAAAGGCATTGCAGTTCCTTATCCTTCAAGAAAAACATCAAAGAAATGCAGCATGTCCAGTGAATTCCCACTGAGTAAATTAGAAAAAAATCAAAAGGACGTTTGTGTGCAAAAGTATATAGTGCTAATGAATGTTACATCAAAATACAAGTCAAAATCATCTCATGATTAGGGGGCTTTCATCAGTACACAGTAGTTTCACTATAATTTTCATTTAACTGTGTTATAGAGAACATGCTAGCTCCTTCAATGAATTATGTGAAACATAGCTGGTAGAATTGGTGGCAAGACCTTATTAGCATGGCAATTAAGACATATTACACACAGGTTCCCAGAGTCTTATCAGATATCTTAGATGGAGACAATTTCTATGAGAGAGTGCAGGTGGTCTTGTATCCATATTTTCAAATTATATTCAACTGTTTCAAACTGCCCAGTTCCTATAAGGGACAAGCTATTCTGTTGTTTTATTAGAAAGCTGATCTTAAAAAATGGCAATGTGACTCTTAGCAGACAGCAATCTTAGAGAATTACTCTTTTTTTTTTAAAAGATGATCTCAGTTCTGGTCAAAAAGACTTGGTCATTTAGACAGATGGACTCCAGCCTTTATGGCTATGGATAATTCTCTGGAGCTGGTATTTGTCCAGCACACATCAACCAAAAAAATCTACTTTCGCAGTTTTAGGAGGCTGGCTATCAAAATCAGTTTATTTCTGATCTGGCACATTTCTTGTGCTCTGAAAGACTGGTTGGTTTTATTTTTTATTTTTATGGTGAGATATGTCTGTCAGGGTTACACAATTGGTACAATGTTTAGTGATCTTCTGAAAACTTTTTCACATTGATTTTTGCATCTATTGGCACCACTTCCTCAGCTGGATATACTGGCCCAAGACTAGGTTTAAGTAACATCTCAAAATCTAAAACTTCAGTAACTCCGCCAGAGGTTATGGGCCTCCCCACAGGAGTGGGGAGGGTGAGGTTCCGTGTCTTGGAAGTGCAGGAGGTCAGACTAGATGACCCCTTACTGGCCTTAAAATCTATTATTAAAATATGCTCTGGCAAAAGTACTCAGAAGCATATAACCATGGTATTTTACCACAGTGAGTGGGCAAATCTCAGACCCATATTCTGATCACCTCATGACTATGTTATTTGTCTTTTGAGCGTGCTCTCAGTTTCATGTATATTTGTAAAATATAAGTGTATAAAAACATTTGCAATAAAATCCAAACCTGGTAACAAGTTTTATTATAAACCCAAAGTTTTGGCCCATTTAAAAACTCTCTCTGTGATCCTAGGTTGACTGAGTGTGAGCAGATGTATGGTTATGGGTGGAAATTATGCTAAACTGAGATTTTGTAGCATTTAAGATGAAACCAGGCAAATCTTAGCAATTTCAGGTGAGTTGTGCTTTGTATGTTTGCATTGGTTCAAAATTTAAATGTGAAGGCAACCTTGGGGGAATTAAAACAGAAAAAAGGCTGCATGAACCCTTGAAAATTAAGGAAATATTCTTGCTCCCTTTTAAGTCAATAGACGACAAACGGACAAATTTCTGTCTACAAAGTTGCCAATGCTTGCAGTTTTAATAGCAATGCTTAACAAGATTTGCTTTATTTTTTTAAATATCCCATAATCTCATGGTCACACATTTTTCCCATATCCAAAATGGCCACCATCTCTCATTATTGTGGATGTGACTACGACAGGGCGTCTCTCCTTTCTTAAGATAGCTGCCACTTCCCTCTAGCCTAGGTAGATGAAAAATGAGGCTGCTTTTTTTCACATGGTCACCATCTCCCATTGTTTCCAACAGGGCTGAAGCCCATGCTCTACTCAGTCACCCCAACTAAGCCCAGCAGTGGAACGGAAAATGCAGCGGTGCAGGATATTTCAATGTGGGAGCAGCAGAGGGGGTGTGTGAGGAGGAGAGGCAGAACAAAGGGTGCAGAGAGTGCAGAGAACGGCAAGAGAGGGAGAGGATGAGGGAAAGAAGAGAATGCCTGGGTAGAGGTAATTTTCAGAGCATAGCCAAGACTTGAGAAGACCAAAAGAGAGAACGTAAAAGTCAGAAGACTGAAGGGGCAGAGATGAATAGGATACTCAAAAAGCGGGGAGCTGGAGGATTGGGACAAAAGCACAAGAGTGAGAGAGGAGTAAATTAGCCAATTTGCACATTCATTTTCCAGATGGACTCAAATTTGGAAAAAGTTCTGAACTGGGCGTCTCCAGTTGCCACTAATTTGAATGAAACATGCAAGGGATGAGAGCCTCCATGAGTCAAAGCAGAACCAAAAGGTTGTACAAACCCCTGAAGACTGCAACTGCCAAGTGTTTCATAGTCATAATATTGAACAGTGGCATTATAGCAACTGATGTAGCTTCTGTAGTTGAACAAAACATTCTTTGTGTTATTTCCTATAAAAAAGCAAGTCACATGCACATTTTAACAGGACTCTTTAGAAGTGAAGTTTGCTAGTTGGATTTGAAAGCACTTCCCAGAGGTATTTATTGACAGGAATGAATCCTTTATTTTGTGTAGGCTTGGTTAAGATGGCAAAGATAATCCCCTTAGGAAGAGGAAGCAGAGAATAGGTCAACAACAGGCAATAACACATCTAGTTCAGGAATCACAGAAAGAGGAGGAGGGAAGGGAATGGAGGAAGGGACAGCTGTCCATGCCAAGCTCTAAGTGTTTCCATTGATTGGATAATCTAAAGATGTATTGCCTAACAAGAAGAGCAGTCTCTCTCTACAGCAGCAGTTGCGAGTTGACTCTGATTTGAGAATGTGGTTCTTTTACATTATCAGATTTACTAATACATGACTTTTTCCAGAAATTTTATTAGCACGGGTCAATGAACCACAGTAATGCATAAAGCAAAGTGATGGCATAGATTTGTACAGAGAGTAGTGGAAATCTAGCAAGGTTATTCACAAAGACAGATCTTTGATGCAATTTAATCTTAGCACATCATTCAATATCAGTGCTGGGATGCACTGACACTTCTCAGACCAGACCTTAGTAGGGTCCACAAAAGGAGATAATGTCCCATGGACTTTCACTGACACTTAGGCTCCTAAATGACTAACTCACTTTGGAAAATGGGAGTCAGTCTCCAGAGTCAGTGGGGAGTGAGCTTCCCAGTCCAGGTAAACTGACTCACACTAGCAAGGTTTGAGCTAATCTGCTAAAAATAGCAGCATGGAAAGGGTGAACAAATTTTCCCAAAGGGAAAATGGGACACTGTGTGGGGCCAGCCTGAGTCCTCCATCCCCTGTGTGGGGGATCAGCCCTAGCCCCCCGTCCTTGCTGCCTGCCTACGCCTTCCCTCCCGCATGGGGCTGCTCATGCCCCTACACATTCCTTCATGCCCAGCTAGGGGTTGCACCCCACTTCTTTGGCCAAACTGGGCATCTGTCCCATTTGTCCTTGACAACCAATCATCATCTGGCAAGAGCAAATGGGACAAATGCCCAGTTTGGCCAAAAAAAATCAAGATGGCTGGGACGAGGCTTAAAAAAGGGACTGTCCCGGCCAAAACAAGACATACAGTCACCTTAAGCATGGGTGATGCGGCTCAGGCAGCAGCTCCAGCTCTCATGGCCCTTTGGGTCTGAGCCTGAGTCTCTGTTGGAGCCACAACATCCATGCTACTATTTGTAGGCTGCTACCTTGGGCCCCACTCACACTCCCCATTGCAGAGCAGACATGCTTTTAAGGCCTTTTGAAAATTTTAACCCATTTGCCCAGACCTCTACACAACGGCTGCTTTTCTGTTGTGCAAGTAGATTGCCTGCCCTACATTAAGTCAGCAGTATTATTTTGAATTTGATTTTCTGAATCTGTAATTGGATTCTAGATTCACAATCACAATCCTAGTACGGTGGAAGTGTCCTGATTTTTATCTAGAATTATGAAACATGAAGAAGTAATAACCATTTGCAGTGGGATGGTTTTCAGAAGTGGAGATTTCCAATCTCTAAGTGTCAGTTGGGGTCATATTTTATTGTTAGGCTAAATTATCAGAAAGGTTTCTCTCAGCTGGTCTCTTTTTTTTTATAAGTGAATTTTCTGTTTTAAATAAGTTGAACATTTGGGAATAAATAATAAAATATAAGCTAGAAAAGAAAACATTATTTAGTAACATAGTGAAAGTATTTCCACATATTTCTTTCTTTGCAATGCACAACAGAACATTCAGGAACACTGAAAACAAGCTAAAAGTTGCTTGGGAAGAGCCTATAGGTAGACTGACTAATCTTCTGTTATCTTATAACAAGTATTTGGCTCTCTCTCCAGCCACCCGCCTTTTCTCTTGCTAGATATTCTGAAATAAGTACGACTCTGACAAAACCAGCTCAGGTTAGAATTAACAGGCTAGTTCACCTGTGTGTAATCTTTAATGGCATGGCAAGAGGCATTGCAACGTAATTGGGCCAATTCAATTGTGTGTGAGTATCAAAGAGATGTTAAATGGGCTAGCAGACACCAGCTCGATGGCGTGTGTTGATAAGAAATCAGAGAAAATCTTGATTGTATATTTATGTCTCTCTGTATCCTGTACTCAATTAGCCTTGAGATCAAAGGTGGGCATACACTGCATGGAACTAATGTATATTTCTTGTATTGTCCTCACTTATCTATCCATGTTTTAACAAATGGCCAGCAATTGCCTAATGTAAATCAGTGTAACTGAACTATTTGTGTATGCATGGGAAATAGGTAGTTAACTTCAAAGCAAGGCTTAACAATGGAGACTCACAAACTATCTGTATTACCTATTCTTCATCCGAGGAAGACCCATGCTGTGCCAGTAGCTCTCCATCTGCTTTCGACTACAGATACTGAACCATGGGAATGATCCTGCCACCTCGGGTACATTTCTGGAGTGCTTGAACTCTGGCAGGGTGACTTCTAAGTATATGGACAGAGATACCTGGAATTCATTTTTGGGAAGCCCTGAGGACTCCTGAAAAGACTCTAATAGACTCTACGCCTATGCTATCATTTGAATGTATATTTATTTGCTTTAATCTCTTAACTCTGATTTCTTTTCTTAATTAATAAATCTTTAGTTAGTTTACTAAGGATTGGCTAACAGCTTTGTTTCTGCAGAAATCCTCAAGTATCCGGAGACCTGGGGTGAGCGGCCGGTCCTTTGGGACTGGAAGAACCTAATGTGTGGTGTGTTTGGTTTTAATAACCATATACCATTAAGTCCAGTTTGCCTGGGTAATAAATAGGGGCTGGAAAACCAAGGGGATTGTCTGTATTCCATGGTAAAACTAGTGTAGTGGTACAGAAATACTCTGTTACTGGGTTGGTGAATCTGATGATAGAATATGCCTCCAGTTTGGAGGTGTCTGCCCTATTTTCTGAAATCTCTCCTAAATTTGGCATTTTCAGCTGTGACCCACTCTGAGCACCGCAACAATAGGTTTTTCACTTGAAGTGGTTTTTGCTTTTGCATCAGTGTAAAATTACCTGCCTGCAAGTGTCATAACTGAAGCTGGATTAGTGTTGCAAAAACATACTATGAGTATTAGCTTGATATTTTAAATTAATTCACTTAAGCTGTTTGCTAGCTTTTGGGGCTCTTTTGCTGAAGAAACAATTTTGAACAAATGTTGCAGAATATTACTGGAAAGCAGATATTAATTGTGACTGCCCCAAACAGGGTCCTAAGAGTTACATTGGGAGCAGACTCAAAGCACGTGGCCTATCTGTCCAATCAAAACAGCTTAAATTTGAGTGTTAGAGAGGTACTACTTCCTTTCTCCCACCCTTTGCTGTCTTATCTATTTAGTCAGTCAACTCTTCAGGACAGCAACTGTGTCTCACTATGTGGATGTACCGCTGCTACAAGAATGGGTCATCCATCTTAGCTAGGACCACTAAGAACGACTGCAGGACACATACATTGTGCTAACAATAATGATAGTTCCCAGAAGATGGCTGCCACATCTGCACTATTACCAGAAAATACACCTTCCTGCTTTGGATCCAACCTGGCCCCAAACCACAAGAGGAGTTTGCATTGCTATTACTTATATTTCAATAGCATCTAGAAGCCTCACCTGTTCTGCCACATGCTGAAAAAAACAGAAGAAAAGTCACAGCCTCCAACAGTTTATAATGTAAGGCTACTTTTGCATTAGGCATGCTTTGGTAGTATAGGAATACGGGTATACAGCATCAGCAAAGCCCTTTCCATCACATACAAGGCTGGCAGTTTGGCTCAATGGCTCTCAGCACCCCCGCTATACAAATTGTTCCAGCCTCCATGTGCTAGCATTGCAATTACGAAGCTAAACTAGCCAGTTCCAATCAACAGCAGCATCACTACTTCTAAACCTCTGCAGCTTTTGGTCTGATCATCCCGTTTCCACCCTGTCTTTGGCTCCAGCTCAAGAAAGAATAAGGGAGAACACAGATTGAGGCAGAGGATTCTTAAAATAAATCTTGGCTGGTGCAGTGGCTGAAGGAAACAGTTACACCACTTTACCATGTACCCTTTGCACAATGTTAAACCTAAATTAATTAAATAAATCAGTTGATGAAATCACCCTATAAATGTGACAGCACACCATAATTCACTGCAGCTGTGAGAGCAGGGAGCAGATGGAAGACGCTGGATTTTCCTCTGAGCCACAAGTGCCATTCTGTTGGTCCCATTCTGTTTCTTTTAAGATTAAAGCAAGTGCATATGCAGGGCCTGATTCTGCAGCTGTTCCTTGCAGAAAGCTCCCACAGCCAGGGAACTTTTCACAAGGGCAGAGCTGCTGTAGAATTGGCCCTTTCACATTAGAATGTAGGCAGCATGAATGGGAAGAAAGCAAATCCTGCCCTGGGTTATGCTGGTGTAACTGAGGGCAAATTCGGCTCCAAGTTCAACTGGTAGTCAACTAACAAGTGGAATGATCCTCCCCTTTTGACCTCTCATCATACGCTGCACACTAAACAAAGTACTTTTAACAAGGGTAATTGCATTCTCCCTACCACACACACAGTTCAAGCCCCAGTGTAAACAGGGTGATGCATTTGGTGGAGCACAGGCAGTATTTTCAACATGAAAGGGGCCTTCTGCCCACTGGCTGGGAATGTAAGTTATCAGCTGGCCTACATGCAACACAAACAGCCTAGAGGGACAGATACAAAGAGATCTTTTAAGTGGCCTGTGTATCACAACTGAAAAACAGATTAGTGAAACATTCTTTCTTAAAAGCTATTTAAGCAACTAAAAACTGAAATCAGAAGCTTCCTACGTGGTGCAGAGATGAGGAAGATGCAAATCTGCTGAGCTGCACAGCCCAGTGAAAAGTGCACTGTTGTAAGCATGGCAAATGAACACCTGTGCTGCATCCCATTCTACAGGGAAAAGGGTGTGAGGAGAGGCAGGACTGAGTTTACTTGGTGCTGTGGTCTCATATATTCGATGGAAATGAGGCACTCAGCAACCGCTGACTTAGAAAAGTGCCTCAGGGAGCAGAAGTACAGTCAGTGCCACTCGACCACTGGATGGCAAGTAGTGCCATACAGAGATTAGCAGCCATCACCCCAACTCTTCTAATGCACCTCTCTTACGGTGAATGGGACACAAGAGGAAGCCAGCTCACACCGCTGAAGAGCTTAATATTTGCCGACATCGCTAGAATAAGCCTATCTGTGGGGGGGTGAAACTTGTGAGAAGAATCCCCCAGCTAGAGCAAGCATTGAAAGTTTGATCATGCTGCTTTACTCTCCACTGTATGCTGCTGTGAATCCACAGCTGTGCAAACAGGCACAAACACTACCCAGGCTGCGTAAAGCAATACCCACTGTCACAGGACCGCAACCTACCGAGCACCCCCGCACGGCCAGGAGTCACTTCGCAAGCACCTTGCTCCTGTTAACTCCGTCTTCGGTCCTAAGAATTCCAGCCAGGCTCTCTTGCGATTAACAGCATCGGGGCTGGTTTAAGGCTGGATATGAGGCAAACGGTCCTCAGAGTCCTTAATAGAAAATGGTTCAAACAACCCCCAGGGGTCCCAAAATAAAATCCATAAGCGTAATACAAAAGTTCACACTCAGCCCTGATTCTTCTGCCACACAGAGCCCTTCCTCTGTCCCAGGCTGCTACGCCCAAAGCTGCCAGTCCCAGCCCTTTCTGGCCACTGCCTTCTCTATCCTGCCAGCCACATCATTCAGTTTCCAAGCCCCTGGTGTCAGCATCTTCTTGCAGGTGCCTCTCTTACTTCCTGCTGTTTCCTGAACTTCCCCCTTCGCTGCAGCTGCCTGCTTCCCTTTATAGATAACTACCTGGTTCAACCAGGTGTGCCTCTTTAGTAATCAGGGCTGGATAGCCCTAGTTTCTCCAGCCCTTGCAAGCCTGTCACATGTACGAAATACTGCACATTTTACTTGGAATCCAATCTAGGATACGTGATCTCTCTGCTGGTCCCTTTCCTTCAGTGAAATGACCCATCTCCATTACTCAACCTTCACCAGGTGACGATTGCTTAGTTAATGATGGTGGAACAGTTTGAGATGGTTCAAATAAAGGAGGGATCAAATTTGCAGTGACTTGAGTCCCTTGAGTCCCGGCCCAAACTTTTTTCTGAAGTCAATGGGAGTCTCTATATTGACTTCAATGGACTTTGGGTCAGACCCTCGGTAATTCAGTACTTTTTCTCGGAAGCTGCCATTTTGTGCTCCAGAACCTTAAAACTTCCATTAAAATTGTCTCAGCCCATAGGCGTGGCAAAGGTAAGTTGCAAAATATGAACCAAACAGAAAAAAATTGTGTGATGTCAGCTGACAGCCTGAAACAGTAGACTGCGCCTGTTCATCTCAGCGTGGTGCTAAATCTTCTCCCTCCCCTAAAATTAGCATTTTAGGGGTGTGACTGCTGAAGGTGAATGGTGCCAATTTAAACATCAGCAGTGCTAGTGATTTCACTGCTGCTCACAGCAGGCAAGAAAAAAAAAAAGAGGTCCAGGTACATTAATGAAGACCTCCGCAATCAACTCAGAATGGCAACTGATTCTAGTGTTGTACATGGGCAGAGCTTGAATTGTAGGGGTAGTATGGGAGAGGGCCAGCCATGTATTTTTTTTTCCAGCCTGACCTGTGGTGGTAATGATAGCCTCATGTTTATACAGCAGCTCAAATTTTCAAAACTATACAAGAATTAATGAATCTGCACAACGTCCTCATGGTTTTTTATAGATGGAAGGACAGGCAAAGAGAGGTAAAGGGGCTTTAGCAATGTCACAGTCAGCGTCAGAGCGGGTTTTAAAATTTAGAAGATACTGGCTCCCGGCCCTATACTCAGTTATTTAGAATATGTTGCTTTTAAGACATTGCTATGGAAGTACAAAAAGTAGCCTTTAGGAAGTCACTCTAGCAGTGAAAAAGTAGGATATTGCTCTGCCTTTATATTTCATTTTTCCTGCTATACCTTCAATTTGATTCAGTAAGTTTTAGGCTTGTAGATTCATTTTACACCTAACACTCAGAGTTTTGCCTTTTCCTGTTATTCCTTTACGTAATTTGCATTTCTGTTTGCATGTTTAGATTTATGAGAATCTTCCGCAAACACTTTAAAAGATTAGAACTGAATGTTAATTGAAAGTAAAACTGCATGATCAGAACCACAAAGCAGAGATCCATTACTTCTGTTTTTATATTGCTTTTCTGAATTTGGACAATTTACTGGACGAGGTTATTACAACAGGCTCGCTAGCCTATTCATGCTGAAACCTGGAACATTTATTTTCCTTTGTTTCTATTTAATCCTGGTAGCCAACAGCCTGTGTATCATGCTCAAGTTCAAACAGTAGTACAAGCAAAAAAGAAAGTGGAGCTTCTTAACCAAGCACTGATATCAGTAGATGGGCTCTATAGAAAAAATAGCTTAATGACTGGACCTCTAGGATAATCCAAACATTTAATTAACACATGAAAAATGCAATAAAGATTCCCCCCCACACACACACCAGATTTTTTTTTTACTTCTATCAACAGCCCAGAAGCACCATAGGTTTGTGGTTGAAACTGCTGACACTGACTCCATGAAATGTTAAACTTTCATGGTCTATGAGCAGTTGCAAAGGTTTGAAATCAAACCATGAGGTAGGGGGCTGAAAGCGGGGGGTGACAAAGAAGGCAGATGTCCTGTCATTAGAGACTGAAGAGAAACAACTGCTCCTGTCAGCACTTCTCCATTTCAGCCAATAATCTGCAACTGAGAAAGCATGTGAAAGTCAACTAGCCAAAGACTAATTTTATGGAAGGTTTAAAATCAGAAATTTAAAAAAAAGCCTTATAATTTTTAGTGTCTGTTAAAGTATAATACCATCTGTGTTGGGAAAACCCATTATAAATGTCCATTATCAGAGGCAATGCAAAGTCCATTCAAATGACCCATATACAGTATACAGTACCGTGTACTGTTAGCTTGCAGGTAATATAGTAGTTCTAAACTAAGCATTTAAAATATAGGGCCATATTCTGTTCTTGGTCATCTTACATCTGTAGTTACTCCTTTTTGTTTAGATGAAGTTATTTCTGATTTACACCAGAGCAGAATTTGGTCCATGCTACTTATATTCTGGCTCCAACAACTGTAGTGTCCGAGGGACTTAGCCCTTACACTCTTGACCAGATCAAAGACTCTTTCCCAGGAGTTTAGTGAGTGCTGTGTGAATGCCTAAGCTGTGTACACATGTTTGCTAAAGCTCAAAGTTATGTACCTCAATGCTTTGATTTCAGAGATCACCAGTCGTGATGTTAACATCACTGTAACATAACAGATTAGAAATTGTACATATGAAAAAAAAAATCCACAAAACTGATGCGTTTACATTAGAGATGGGCCCAAGCCGACAAATTTGGATCTGGATTCAAGACTAGATTTCAGTGCCTGCCCAAAGTGCAAGTGTTTTGGGGATTTAGTTTTCAGGTTCACACCTCTCTCTAATTTACTTCGTTATCGTGGGAAAATTGTGGTGTTAAACGTTACAGCAAGCTTGTATTCTGAGTTCCTCTCTCTGGAGCGGTCATGAAAAACATAGCTAACAAGCAAATTTGACTGTGGCACACTGGGAGGCTGGCAGCAGGGATCCCGAGACTAATAGCTAATTTCAGCTCTCTCCTCAAGTCAAGCCATGTCTATATTATGAAAAAATGCCCCTTGCTGGCACCAGGTGCATCTGAACAGGAAAAGATAAATGGTGTTTAGCACCTTTCAGCCACCATTGCTAAAAACCCAATGTTACCAAAAAGACACTGAAGGCATTTCTGTCCCTTGTCTGTACCTGCCGGTAAACTGGGTACTGCGCTAGTTCACGTGCAATAGAGGGACTTGTTCATAGTGTAATTTCTCTGATGTAAGGCTGGCTCTGATGTGGATATTTTCAAAACCACCTGCATAATAAGCAGCGTATATGACACTGGCATTTAACTTGACTCTTGCTCTTAAATTTCACAATCCCGCTCTGTAACTATTTCTTCTCTGGGGTGTTTTGTTTTTTATTTCTAAATCTGAAAATGTGATTTAATATGATTGGTAACCAAGATTTCCATGATCAAACCTTCGATTAATTAAAGTTATTGGAGCTCAGGTCCATCTGTAGGGACTGAAGCTGTGACCTTTGGATCTAAAACTCTGAGCATTTTCTGTCTGAATGGTAGGACCAGGTCCATTGGAATTTTTAATGGCAAAAATGAGTTCTCTTTCATGAAAGGTGGCACTTCAAACAGCACGGCATCACCTCACACCAAGCATCGTATTAACACTGATGTGGAAAACATAATATCACCTACTCAATCACCAACTTTACTTCCTTGGATATTCTCCCATTGATTTCTCTTACTTAACAAGTGACTTCTGCTTAGCTGGAGATATCTGACAAAACTAGATTGCAATACAGTATGATTTCAAAAACTACAAACTACCGACACAGGAAACAAAAATTCTAATTTTACAAATACCCACTGTTCAGTACGAAGTGCAAGAGGCAGATTCTCCCATATGCTTTCGCCACTTTGTGCAAGGACACAAAGCAGACATAAAATGAGCATAACCAGCCACAGCAGCTTTGTCTCACGAGAGCAACTCAAAACAACTGAAGCATACTGGTGAATCCGGCACACAGTTTTATGAAATATTCATTGAATGTCAGAGATGACCTTCCATTATCATGTAGAAAAATCTTGAAGTATGCCTTTTTATAATTACTTGAACTGATTTAAAAAACAAACAACACACACATAAACCAACATCTTCAGGTTAAACACCTGAAGAATACTGTGTGCACTTTGGAAACTGACTTAAAGTGACACCCAATTCTGAGTGTCTCCATCGGCCTATTTTAACGTAAGCTTTCAACTTTACGCAACGCATCTCGACCCTTCTCTCACTTATAACCACCAGAGATGGTGACTGTCTTATTATCACATGCATCTACCCATCGTTATGGCAGAAAAACAATAGGATCATGTTTACACCAAAAGTCACAGCTGTCCCTTACAAAATGAAATTAGGTTTGATTTTGTGTCAATGTCTGACAGTGTTCATTAGTGACATCTATTTTAGGAGGGCATAATAGGGAACCCATAATTCACTGCAACAGCACAAAATGCCTCAAACAAGGGACAGTATGCCTTTTCCATCTGAAGAGCAACTAATGCATGTGAGCGGGATACATAACCGGTTTAATTTGCTGTGCGGAATGTATACCGTCACTGCAATCTGACTCATTTTGCCCTGCTCATGAGATGTGAAAGTAATAAAAGGCGGCACGCTAATTAACAAATGAAGCTAGATGGGCCATAATGACCACCTGAATGATAATAAATGCTGCCCAGACAGAAAATAAGATACAAGCTAACACAGGCCACAAACTCGGAAGATAACATCTCTATACTTCCCCATGTTTTTGCACATTGCTTTATTGGAATTCGGCGATAATCCTCCTCTCATTAAAATCTCTCTCTCAGTTGGTTCTCAGCAATCCTTTTCCTCCCCATAGCTGAACTTGCATTTATAAGAAAAATAAATATTGTACCACAACAGTTCTAAATGTTTTTCTTTAGAAGTCTAACTTCTTTGAGAATAGGTATCCTACGTACCATAGGTGAAGTTACTTAGATTATAAGGTGTTTGAAGCAGGGTCTGATCTTCCTGCAGGTCTGTAAAGTACATGTAGGAAGTACATAAATAAAAATGAAATAGGTCTACTTTGTGTCTTTTACTTATGCAAAGGTTAGACACACCTGGAGAAAAATATAAGAGAAAGCAACTTTTCTACATGAGGGGTTTGCTACCAAAGTAATTTGGTTTATCAGCAGGAAATCACAAACTGTAGGCCCTGATTTACACTGGGAATTAGCGGTGGGGTAGCTACAGCACAAAGAGGAATGGGGACAATGTAAACACTAATAACAGTCAAGGACTTGGCCAGAGATGCATACAGCTAGATGGTCAGTTAAATGTAAGAAAAAAGATTAATGGTAAGAACAAAACAAATAAGTAACAGATATATATAGGACTCTTTGCTGACTACCTACCTAGCTTTCTATTGCCATAGCGACATAAATGGAGGAGGGATATAAATTTGTGGAGGGATATCAAGGTGCAAAACTCCCTACTTTGGCAGCAGAGCGGGTTAAAAGAATAGAAATAAAAGAGAAGAAATTTCATGGACTATTGTCCTAATGCCTTTTCCCTTTATGGAAAATTTGAAATTTCAAACTTCAAAAAAACGCTGTCCAGCTCAATGACTGGTAGCAAAATGGAGAACCTTTTCTGAGGAGGAAAAAAAATAAATAAAAACCTTGATCATTTTTCCTGATTTTTACTTTTGAAGTTTTTAATTTCAATTGCGATACTGATATTTGAAATCATCAGCTCTAGTAGACAAGCCCTGAAGTCAACAAGCCCTGAAATGGGTAACTACACATTCAAATAATTTTCTTGACTTTTCTAGGCAATAGGCCTGCTCCTCTGAATGAGTATTTGTATGAATACAGGGTTATAGGAGTACACCCTTAAGCTGTCAAAAGTAAAGACATTCATAAAATAAAGTAAAAGACAGCCTTCACTCGACCCCCCCATGTGCATATGCCTTATGATACAGTCTAATTCTAGAATCACATTCTAGTTCTCAAATACCACACGCGCGCCAAATGATACAATTTCTTTCCACTACCAAATGATTCATTAAACTATCATAGTATTCTGGGATAACAATTTTTTTTCTTACCACCTAACGTACAAGTCCAAGATCTTGCAACAGTCTTTCATTCTTATATCTGCGTACTAATTTCACTGCTGTACAGTAATGGTCCAATATATCTAAATTGACTTTTCACTGTAGAAGTTATTTTCTCTTTAACATAGTTTGTTATTTTAATAATTATGTCAGTACCAATGTTTTGTACATTTAGCAGAATGTTTTTATTTTCTTTTAAAGACAGCCATCTCTAAACAGTAATGTATTATTATAGCATTTAACAAGGTGTGTCTCAGAAATATACATAGATAGGACTCTGATACACGGCTGTGTAGCTTCAGTTTTATGAGGGAGAGTAATTTGTGAACTTAGTATGCAAAGGCTTTGGTACAAGACAGGCACCAGAATATAGTCAACAAGGATTTCTCACAGCTGTGAAAAGACCACACACATTAAAATACAATCTCTGCTTGAGCAGTCATTCTGAGCTCAGTTGAATCTGTGATGACACAACAGTCTCGAGATAGCTAATGGGCACTTCACATTTCATATAAAAGAAACTTCACACAGAAGGAACAACGAGAGTCCTGTAGCACTTTAAAGACTGTAACCCACTTCGTCAGATGCAGGGAATGGGGTACAGCCCATGAAAGCTTATGCCTGTAGAAATTAAATTTGATAGTCTTTAAAATGCTACAGGAATCTCGTTGTTTTTGCTGTATACAGACTAACACTGCTGCCCCTCTGGAAATTTTCACGTAGAAGATAATGGAAACAGCTATTCCTCATCAGGAACAGAAGAAAGAAGGTAGCTATTTTGAAGAGCCATGTTGTCACAATCTACCTAATTTCCTCTCATATTCCATCCTGGCAAATGAGACAGAAAAACATTTTTTGAAAGAGGCTATTTCACAGGGGTACATGGCAGATTCAGACAAGTTTCAAGAGGTGTGGCTTTGTCTGGTAGAGTTCCGTTTGAGGTCACTACAAATACATTCCAAAAAACCACAGTGAGATTATAAAAGAGGGATGTATGGGCCTTAGGAGACTTTGGGCCTGTTTTTCCATTTATACCAGTATTACCATATTTGCCCATCAGCTTGGGGTATGCTGATTTATTAGGGTTACTTTGCTTGGTTGGGGGCAGGCTTGTAACTCTATTAATGTACTGCTTGTGTCATTTGTGTTTTCATATGGAGCTTTACTTCTCCCTTCTGCAAGCCTCTACCAATAGAGATACTCTGCAGGACCTAAGTTTCCCAAGGCTGGGCTCTGCCAGCCTGACTGAGATAAACACCCACATACACACACACACACACACTCAAAGATTAATAGAGCATGTCTGAGCGGACTGGGTCAAAACAGCACTTTTAAGCGGACACATTTATATTCCCCTGGACTCAGCGGGCTGGGTCAAACAGCACTTTCAAGCTGCCACACTTATATGCCACCGATTCAGCACATTGCTATCCTCACTTTCACTCTACAATTATTTTGGTAGTAACTCCCTTAATGAGTAAACCTCACAGGATTTTTGGCGTAGGTAAAAGAAGCATTGCTGCAGAGCAGGACAGGGAATCTGAGAACACAAAGTATTAAATGAAGTTTGGAGAGAGTCTGGCAACCAGCTTGATTGTAAAAGTTATTTTATTGCCAGATATATAAAGTAATAGCAATACAAAGAGAGACCCATAAACAAAACAATTACAATATTACACAGTTTCAATTGGGGCATTGAGGAAATCTAGATCAAGTTTGATTATAAGTCATACCTGGAGTGAGTGAGAGAGAAAGAGATCAAATTAAGTCTTGAGGGGAAAAAGTGGGCTTAACCAGAGAAGAGAGTGTGCACGAGAGAGAGAGTCGGGGTCTCATCACTTAGCGCAGCTTGAACCAGTCGAAGGCTCCCAGGAGACAGACTGTTCAGCTTAGTGCTTGAGACATGCAGAGGCCCCAACACGATGTTAGAAAATGGTGAAGTCCCAGTGGAACTAATGCAGCTTTTGGATCCAGGCATCAGAACAGAGTTTTGAACTTGGGCACAGGTTTTTGTAGGGAAGAAACAACGGTTCAAGGGAGAACACTAGGTTTGTTTCTGGGTAAACGATGACTCAAGGCAGTATACCAGAGTTGTTCTGTGTAGGCTGGACAAGAGGAAATTGCTCATTCCTGGCTAAGGGCAGTGTTCCTTCGAAGGAGCTCACAATGCAATCAGGCAGATTCAGTATTTTGGATATCAATAAAGGACCTATGACTAGAACTGGTCTGATACTGCTGAGCTGTGTGTGTCCAGGAGTGGGTTCGTTAACATCTGGAGCAGAGATTCCCCCACCGTGCAACTCTTCCCTGCTTCTCTGGTCCCAGAGTTCGGTGCGGTCTGTGCCTTGGAATCTCTGATCTTCATTCTGTATGCTAATGGAGATGCCTCCTTGTTGCATCATTGATGCAAATGAGGCATGGGGAGTTACCTTAACCCTGTCAGCCTTATTTGCGAAGGAGGAGGGGAGTTAGGTGTGTCCCCCACTGCCTTTTCTTTGCTTTTTGTAAGTCTTTGATCTCTTCTGGTTCAAGCAGAGGCTTCTGCGGGGAGGTCCTTTGTGAGTCGGATAGGCTGGGTCCTGTGCCCTGGTTCCTCAAGAACACAAAGTTGACATGTAACACCAGTGCAAATTAGGCGTAACTCCAACGAAGTCAGAGATACAGGAGTGTAAAACCAAAGTAAATGGGAAAGAATAAGGTCTCTTGTTTCTAATCCTAACTCTGCGACTGATCCAGTGTGACCTTGAAAAATCATTCAAAATTTCTGTTTCTCCATTTTCCCATCTTAAAAGTACGTGTGCAAATACTTCCCTACCTTTATCAAGCCCTTAAACAACCTTGGATGCAAAGTGCCAAACAAAGTACAACATCTCACTGAAGTAATACTATGAGTTCTGCATTTCTGATCTGAAATGCAACTAGGATGACCAGATGTCCCGATTTTATAGGGGCAGTCCCAATATTCATGGCTTTGTCTTATATAGGTGCCTATTACCCCCTACCCCCGCTCCCAATTTTTCACACTTGCTATCTGGTCACCCTTAATGCAACCCTTACTCTTTTGCAGCAACATGATAAATGCCCATTTATGGTTAAATGAAGAGGTATTGGTATACGACCTGTTGTATCATGGCTAAAAGATTAAGAAATACTGTTTTTTGTTTAGCACAGTTCTGGGAATCTGAACTAGGTTAATTTTATTATTAATTGTGGTATTAATATATATATATGAACAATCCATGATTGTATGTTAACCACAAAAAAATTTATATAAAACCACCTCAATCTTTATATAAAATGTAAGGAGGTAGAAAAGAGCTACACCCATTTCACAGACCTCTGTGAGGTGTATGGATAAGGTGGACTGACTAATAACAGGTCAATTAAATTGAAGTAACGTGGCAGGTGCAAATGTTATCTGATTGGTATGTGTGAAAAGAAGTTACAGAAACTAGAGGTACTCCAAGATGGAAAAGACTCTTACGTATGAAAAATGCATGTTTGGTGTTCTGCTGCTAATAGGAAGGTGGTGCCAACTACTAAAGGTGTCATAATTCCCTGGTAAATCCCCATACAGGTTAGCGTTCCTTGTTGAAGCAGCTTCATGCTTTCTAACACCATAAGGAATGGCTGTGGTGTAAACATAGGTAACCAACAGCAGCGTAGCTCCTCAATGACCTAGAAAGCCTGAGAAGCAGCATGAAGCGGTGGTTGGGACTCCAAGTGAATGTCATTAGTGTGCTGCTTTTCCCACAAATCTCATAGTAGATTAAAATACCATTTTTCTTGACACTTCCATTCACTCACCAACTGCTCCCTCAAGCAGAGGCAAGGCCTTGGTGCTTCTCAGGGCTTGGAAATATAACATGTATGATTCTATGAGGAAAGGAAAGATTTCACTCCAGAATTTTAAAATGAACATTCTTTGTGCAAACACCCCCTACCAATCAATCACTCTACACATCTCCCCTCCCCCAGACAACTCCTTACATATGTGTAAAGAGGTTTTACCTTTCAAAACCTATCAAGTGAAGCAAACTGTCGCCAGCATTTGTAAATCATTTCAAGAACAGGAAGAAAGTTTCCTGTTGAGCAGGGACTAAGAGTAGTATCTTTTGGAGACAGTTTAAAATGTATTGCTAACTTCCTCTGACAGGCTTCGTTTTGGGTTTTTTGGGTTTTGTGAAGCCTTGGATCAATGGCTCGGAAATTTTTCTGCTCACTGTAGTCAATTGTGCCTTCCAGGCTTGCTCTACCATGGCTGAGCAAGCACGCAATTTCCAGTTTATCACCTGTGACAGTGGCCCCTTCCCTGACAGATGTGGATTTGTGTTGACGGGCTTCTAAATAAAATTCCAGATGAGGTGCAGTGTGATAATGACCAGCTCTGCCAAATCATTATGATAGAGTAAAAAACCACAAAACAATTCTGGGGGAAGATCCAAAACCATCATGACACCAAATGAAATTCAGAAGCCTTATTCTTGTTACTAGAATCTGGTTCCTGTATTCTGGAATGGGTGGCAAATAACTACAGCAAGTAAAAACAGGTACCTTGCTAAAGCAGAGCACTAGGATTAGTTGTAAAAGCTATGAATGATCCATGCTCCATATGAGCGATGTAATACACCCAAAGGATGATTAAGACAGGAGGAAATTTCCAAAGCAGCAAAGAGCTCCTTCCCATCTTTCCCCTTAAATTCCGATTCTCATGAGTGAATGGAGGGGGCAACAGATGACATGGTAAGACGTAAGAGTGCATAAGTAAGGGAAAATTCCCTTACTTGTCCATTCAAATCTTATGTTATTCACCCTCCCCTCCATTCTAACACTGTGCCAGCCTCCATCGCCCATTTGTCTCACAGGCATCTTTGCACCTTCTTCCATGCTGCCTCTTACACGTAGAACACGGGTCCATAATGCCACTCCCTGTACTTCTCCAAATTGAAACTGCCACACAGCCACTGCTGTCATGATGCCTACAGGAAGCTGCCATCTGATAACAGGCAGCAGGGACTTCTTCTATTTATCTTATTTCATTGCTTAGTGAGATCTTATTTCTTCTTAAGTGTAACTGACTTAAGACTATCTAGCTGTGCACATCTTTGGCCTATGCCACTGCACGTTCTTATCAGCACTTACTTCGCCCTCATTCCTCTTTTTCTTCCAACTATTTGTTACGTTCATTGGTTGCTTATCATCCTTGTTAGCCTATAAGCTCTTCAAGGCAGGGACCATCCTGTACACTAAATTTACCAAGTGCCTGGCCCAGTGGGGCCCTGAACTGGCCTCTAGAATTGTAACTCAGGTTGAATAACCTGGGATTGTGGACCCCACACATCAACCCCACATGCCACCATTCCACTAGTGAAGAAAACAGAGAAAATTCAGAGGAAAAAACCCTTTATAAGAACCAAAAATGTTAACTATACACTTCTCTTATGACTTTAACTGGATACATAGGACAAACTGCATTTTTTCCTATTAGCTCAATTTCCATCACCATTAATCAGGCACTTGCCTTTTACCCTGAAGGAAACAAGACTGTATTTAGAACTGTGCCAGCTGATGATTTTTGTAATTGAACTTTCAAATCATGTTTTAAATTGATAAATCAATGGTTTGGGTCTCATTTGAATAAGGTACTGGGGTAATACTGCCTATCGCTTTCTAAAATAGATAAATATGGTAAAGCTTTTCAGGAGCTAGCCTGTTAACCTGGACAATCCCCTGAGTAGATACAATGATTGCTGATGGCTCTTTGGGATTTTCTTCAGCTTCATAGAAAAATGGCATACTCGTCAGCAAACTTTAAAATTCTATTTTCAGCCCGGGTCACTATTATCTCTACCAAACAGTGAAGGCAGAAGAATTTAGCTGTTTCCTGTCCGATGGTGGAACTCATATCAATGTTCACCCTTTCTGCATATGACTGCAAATGGGACCGGTATAGTTCAAAACCAACATTTCTATGGGAATTTCTCCTTGAGTGAGCCAAGGAATGTTCTGAGCTGGTCCGTGCTAGACACTATAAAGTACTATTAAAGATGAAAGATTAAGATAGTAGCTGCTTGTTAAAATGCCATTACTTTAAGATCCAGCAAAACAAAGATTACTGCAGGCTATCCCTTTAAATCATATTTCTCTGTCCCTTTAAAACTTTGTCCTTTGGGTGCTCATGGAAAAATCACATTAAGTTTTTTAAAACCCAGGAGATAACTGCCAACTTAGTTTTTTATGGGCCTGCAGCTTTCATTTTCTCCTTGACAGACTAGTGGCTGAATATCAAATGCTAGCCTTGATTAAGTTTATAAAAATGGAGTCCCTCATCTACTAATCAATCATTTTTGTTGTACAATGATACTATAAATTTTCTAGGCAATTTGCTTTCTTCATATTGCCATACGAACTAGTGTGTCTTCAACTGGTAGCAGTTAGAAATTTAAGCCATCCCTACATTAGAATGATCTATTAGCCGAATCCCTTGCGTGCTGTACTGTATAATAGATGCTTAAGTACAACTCAACTTATACATACACACACAAATGCATATGAATGGATAAAAAACACTGAAATCTTCCTGAACTTCATCCCATTGAAACTAAACAGTCCTTAAGCCTGCAAAGAATATTGACCCTTTAATTAACCTGAAACTCAAATGCACATGTAAACGTCTATTTAAGTTTTTCTTCCAAACTCCATGATACTCCCAAAGTCTCTTAAGCATCTCAGAAACTGCCAAAACTGCAAAAACAATAGAACGGGCAAACATTCATGGCTTCTAAACCACTGCATTTTCCCTGGGATTGTTTATCTTCTTTTTATTTTATCAGCTGTTTACAGTGGCTTTTTCCATGCAGAATGTAGAGCATAAATGCATTTAACTTTATGGTTTTGCTTGTTTGTGTCACCACTGCATCACGTCATTGAATTCAAACATACTGTAGATGTCAACGCATGTGTTCATCTGACCGGGACTAACCACATCAGTGCTCACTGACTGCTATTGCTGAGCAGTTGGAAATGGACTGGAGTGAGAGGGGAAAGTGAAAAAGTAAACTGTGGGGTCTTTTCTACAGCGAAGTTCTAACATTGGTTCAGTTTAGTTGGCATTAAAGACAGTGGGAGCCTGTAAGAAAGGCTTCCAAGAATGAATCTGTTTTCACCATTGTGTTAGATAAGCCTACTTTTCAAAGGGACCTGGGTTCTATTGTGAGATCTGCTGTTGACCTTTTGCATGGTCTTATGCCACTCACTGGACATCTGTGTATCTGAGCCTTCTCCATCTGTGAAATGAGGGAAAATATATTTACTCTATTTCATTAAGTGTTTTGAGATAGCTAGATGAAAAGCATCGGAGAGAGGCTAAATATTTCTACTCTGGCTGTTAGATCAACCAGTTATGTTTGATCTGGCTACAATCACAGATAATTTTACTACAGGTTAAGCGCAGGGTCATTTCTAATTTTTAGGGCAATGTTAAGACTTCCATAATAAGACTTATCCATTTCATAGGTGCATAGGATATCTAGTAGCTAAAGAAATAGCTAGGAAAGAACATTGCCTTTCACATTCTTAGATTCCTTAAGAATGAGACAACCTGTGTTCAATGTGGAGTGTCCAGGTCTAACAACATGCTAAGAAATCTAACTGATGGGCAAACAACAATGCAATGGAATAAGCTGTCAAAGCAAATGTTTTCGGTCCCTTCACTGTAACAAAGAGAAGTTCACATACTAAACTTAGCCCTGCGGTTTAACATTACCCCAGGGGAACAACACAGAGAAGACATGAATGTTGTAACAAACCCCAGAAACTCTATAGAACTCATCTGCCAAGAAAGTCACTTTACATCTCATCACTTATGTGAATGAATGATGAAATGAGCAATAAGTAATCTGGACGCAAAGCTTATGGAACATAATTAAAATCAGCATTAAAACACAAATAATCAGAGACATGAAGGGCTGAAGTCCATGAGCCCTTTAATTGATTATGTGGGAAAACTCACCCAGTCCATGCTTAACTCCAAATGTGAAAGTCCTCCAAGGACCTTACTAATATGGCCTCAGGGAAAAATCCTAACTTCAGATTCAGCAATCAATTCTCATTTGTGCATGTGAGCAAGGACAGCCAGAGTTAAGTGTTGAACTCCATTAATATCCTAAGATAGTATTGGTCCTCTGGAAAGTTGGTTCAAACCCTGTATCTTTACAAAAATATGAATGTATATTGAGACATATCCTGACCTATTTACCTATGCAAAATTCCTAAGGAACTTAGCAGGAGTATGGCGTAGGTAAGGAATCTAGGATCAGACCCATTATTACATTTGAGTGGGTTTTTGAAAATGCTCAACATTGACTAGGGCTGCTCCTAACTCTGCCTATTTAAGACAATGGGAATTTTAACACTGACTTCAGTAGGACAAGAGTTATGTAATCACTGAGCACTTTTGAAAATCCTACCCATCATGGACAACATAGAGCCTGTACAAATAAGCCTGTTCAATTTGGAAACAGAGCACAAGCAAAGTTTTGTTTATGTGAAGGGTCCACATCAACATATGGTGATTACATATTCATTTGTTTACTTTCCAGTGCTTCAGTGTTCTATTTTAAAAAGAAAATCAGAGGTGGAGTAAACTGTAATTTTCAATATCCCTGTCCAAACAATGATTAAAAAAATTCCAGGCATGAGTTTTATGTGACACATTTCGCTCAGTAAATGTGTCCAAATTCAGCCTTCATCACTCCGTTTTTTGATACCTTTACATCAATCCTGGACTGTGCACCATAACCTAGTGTAGCTGTATGGCAGACTGGTTAAATGTATCATACAGTTTACTGCAAATCAGAAACATGCAAAACAGGAAACTTTCACCTGGTTTTGAGACAGAAATCACGATCAACTTATTGACAATATATATTTAGTTCAGCACTTTTCTTTAGTCATTATTTCATTTTCATAATGGAATATTGAGCACTGAGATGAATTCAGACCCAAGTAATTATTTACTGTACCACAAAGTATATTAGTTTTATCACCTCAGGAAATTCTCTAACTCATATTCTAAACAGAACGTGTGACCGCAAATTGATATTCTTTGAAAAAAATCCAAAGCCTAAATACTTAAATAAATAAATAAATAAATAAATTAAACTTTTGCTCTTGTAGCCTGTGGACCTTATTCACATAAGTAGCAGCCCTGGAGTTGAGACCTAAAAGTGTACATTGGCATGGGAAGGGTTAATTCAGAAACTAGACAGCAGGAGTTGCTATTGTAAAGCATTTTTGTACTATCTGGGAAGGTGTTTGATTAAAGAACTTCATAAAACCCTAAACACATTCAGCAGGAAAAAGAAGAATCAGAGTTACTGATGCACTTACTTTTTAGTCCTTTTGACTTCTAAGTTCCCAAAGTTCCTTGTGATGTTTTAGGAAGAAAAGCATAAATAATAAGAGAATTCCATGGCCTAGGGATCAAAGTAGACTGGAGGTCAGGACTTCCGGATGCTATTTCCTGCTCTTCCACTGAAGTATTGTGTGGCTTTGGGCAAATCAACCAGGCTGGGATTTTTTAAGAGCCTAAAGGAGTTAGGTGTGAAAATTGCATTGAAATTAAATGAGTTGGGCACCTAACACCCATAGCTTCCTTTAAATATTGTGAAAAAATAGTAATTAAAGACCACCATAATGCATGTGCACAAGGGGAGTGAATCAAGGCAGCACGGATAACCTTAATTCTGACATTGCTTGACATCTGAGTGCTTAGCTTTCCTACCTATTGTTCTTCCTACTGTTCTCATGTGGTTTTTTTATTTAATATAAAATGGGATTCCCATTAAATTATTGGGAAGTCTTCTTACAAATACACACACACAGAGCACGAAAATAAAATATGTTAATATGGTTACTTCCACTTACTTATAATCCCATTACAGTGCTAGTCAATTTAGCCTCATGTTCTTAAATGCTCTTATGTCCTTTCACGAGGGCACCACTCTGACAGTGTTTTAGGTAATTGCAACTGACCTTAGAGTATATACCTGAGGGCATTATCTGAGCCAAGTGAAACAGACAAAGTGGCATTTCAACATGAAAACACACAGGTTCTACTTACAGTTCATTAGTTAAGAGAGCATGCACAACTGTAGTCAAGAAACACCAGTAAATATCAAGGGAGGGGAGCGGGGAAAGTGAAGGAAACATCTATTAAGCTGCTAATATTAGAGCCAAGCTACGAGAACAGCCAGATACAGTGCTTTGCTAATGGAAATAATGCTTAAATGAGAGGTGGTTGTCACTTACATTTTGGTTCTGACAGGTTTCATCTCATCAAGAAACCAATTATAGAGGCCTTTATTTGCACAGGTGCATGGTGGAATGGGCAGCCCACAGAACCTTCCCCATCTGTGTGTTGTGCAGAAGAGCTATATACAACTGTGTGCTCTGGGGCACAGGAACTCACTCTCATGTCTCCTGAGAGGTGTGCAGTGTTGGCCAAAGGAGCAAGTGGAGACAAGACCAAACGTGATCTCTTTGCATTCTGGATATCTCTGGGAGGCCTTCAGTTTCCTGGTGAGCCTGTCAAGGCTGTGCAGAGCCACGGGACGCTCATCATAAATGCGTAACTGAGTCCTATAAAACATCATCCATACTTGGGCCAAAGCCTGCACCCAACAAAATCAGTGGGAGCTTTGCTTGAGACTCCTAAACTTCACTAAAAGCAACTGGTTGGAAAAGATATTGCTGGCTGGGGCCGGCATCAGCTGCCATGAGGAAGGGATTCTTTTGTGTTCCACAGCTGATGATGCTGATAAACATTTGGAACAGATACAATTTTATAGTTATACAGATAGAAAACTGCCTGGCAAAGTTCTACCTGACCAAAGAACAGGTTGTAAAACAGTGCACATAACTTACTGGAGCAGCATGAGAAAAGGCCTGTGAAAGTGAAACGTGCAGTTGTTTGGCCAAATGCTTTAATCTCCAGTGATCAACACTTTGATAACCAGATATAGAATCGTAGGACTGGAAGGGACCTCAGGAGGTCCCATATGATATATGATCAGACAGGCCAAGCATTAAAATTATTTTAAATGAAATTATGGACTCAGTCAAATTTGATTAAAACAAAATAGAAAGGGGAGTGTTTGGAAAGATACAGTACAGGCTGTACCCTTGCTAGGCTCATGCTTCAAATTTTATCTTAATATATGCACAGTAAAGTTATGCTTTTTCCAATAAAATGCTTTATTTGTTGACCTCTGAAAGAAGCCTCCCTATTTTATGGATAGGAATAACATCCATTAAGCTTCGACATCTCTCACTGGAGTAGATCAATACAGATTAGCGATATATCCAGAGCTGAACACTCCTGAATTATGGGAAAGTCTGAAACTGGATCCAAGTTTTGAAGCACAAGTTCATCCCAGGTATAGATGTCTGTCTCTCCAGTTAGAAACTCGCCTTGCATAATTAACTTGCAGTTGGAGCCCGGGTATATATCTTTGCTATCACTCCTAATCACAGCAGGCTTTACTTTTCTTTTATTTATCACTGAACTACTGTGTTTGTACTAATATGAGTTAAGTGCAGGGCTGGCACCATTAAGAAAGCTCTGGATCTTGCCAACATATGCATCTCTAATGCCTGGGGCCCTTAATAAAGACCAGTTTAAAGTAAATGAAGTTTTCATGATCTCCTAGCAGGTCTGAGGCCCCAGTTTTGGTCTGGGCAAGCCTTGAAAGGGAGAGACTGACCAATTATGAGCTAAATTCTGCTCTTGTTCTGATCATTGTAAATGCAGAGCACCTAATTGACTTCACTGACAGAACTTCTGTAAGTGTGGGAAATGGGAAGGAACAGAAGAATCAGCCACCAGCTAATGAGGAGGAGAGAGTAGTAGCCATTCTCGTGGCAGAGGTGGACAGAGGAAAAGCAGCCACCCAGGGATGGGGAGTTTGTGCCACCTCTTCCTCCAGGAAGAATCCAGTTTGCAGGTGGTAAGAAGCATAGAAAGTGATTCTAATGGAGTAGACTCAGCACGCTTCCTATTCCTCCACACAGCCTCTCTGTGCATGACTATCAGGACAGATAAACAATTCATTTCCTGGTCATTAGAAGCACATATCCCAGGTGAAATAAAAGTTAGATTGCTACCAAAACAGAACTCGAATCCAACATGAGCTCTAATTTGCAAGACCTATCTCAGATACATTGAAAATGAGGTTGCTTTACTTATTTCAAAAGAAATCTTTAGGAATAAATCACAATACATTGAGTCATTGTAAATGCATACATACATTTCACCTAAACTGCACTGGGTTGCTTAATTTTAAAACTACATTTGATATAGAATAATTTGAAATATTGATTACAATGAAACCAGCTAAATGGAATAAAAAATTATAATAAACTAATAATAATGAATCGATCTTTCTGTGATGAATGGACCAAAAATGTGAGCTGCAAAAGAAGGTAACTAGATTTTGACTTATTTAAAATACACATTTCCTATCCTAGTTTTATTCTGGACTTGTTGGGTATGAGAATATTTTTTTCCAATTAGAATATCACACAAAAATCACTCAGGAGTTGACAAAAACAGACAGTTGTATACATCAGATCATTTTGAACACATAGGGATTCTTTCCCTTTGCTAAATTATATGTAGTGTGTGAGCAGCAGTCGTGAGTAATTAAAAATAATGAGTCCTGCTAGCTCTGCTAATTGTATTATCTTTATAGCATCAGGCTTTGAGCAACTCACCAGTAAAAGAGCCCAGATGAGAAATCTCTTTAGAATGTTCTCAGTGGTTGTTTTAAGATAATCTTTCCAGCCCAAAAATCAGAAAAACAAAATGACAAGCGACCATTAGTAGACAGGCCTCAGAAGAAAGCAAAGATTCATTGGTTGATGATCAACATAAACCTGTTTTATTTTTATTTTTACCCAGGGAAAGGAGGGACAGCTAGGGAAAAGGTTGCACTATTTATCCTTTCTTTCTCTGCAAAAGTGCTTTGGTTCAGCAGAGAGAAAGAGAGAGTAGCATTTACAATACTTTGCGTTCTTGTCTACTCTTTTATGTCATGAAGTTCAAACACACAAATCGCTGAACACCCAAGTGCATGGCCACGACTCCAGGCAGGCTTGTACACCCCACACTGAAGTCCATGCTATCATCTTCCTCTGTACCAGGTGTGGACTGGCTATAGAGCTTATTTATACACACCAGATGTGTTCATCATAAGATCCTTTAACGCTCTGGCAGGCATGGCTGAAGGTAGCTTAAATAAGGTATTTTACACATGGTGTCTCCTAGTAGGTGAAAAGTATAATACAGCTTAGCATTCCATTACATTTCCCCCTTTAAATTATAAATTCCTACCATTTACAATATTTACACAATTACACTGTCTTTGAAGTTCAGTATATAACAGTTTAAGTGTCTATAAATTATACTACAGTAGTTTTCTAATTATGCAACTCAAACTCAAAACAACATAGTCATCTGGCTGTTATTGGTCATTAGTTGCAATGATTGGTGTAGTCAGTCCAGAACCTTGAGTCATCTTCTTGTTCTTCATCCAACAGAGTTTGCTCTGTTGATTGTTCTCTGTGTAGATGTTCACGGTTTCTGTTGAGACCAACAGTGAAGAGTTCAATCAGACATGATATGGGTGCTGAATTCTTTTTCTTCACAACAGCTGGAGTTGTCGATCCTTTCTCTCCATCCAATTTGACATGAACACTTTCTGGGTTCTAGAGCCGGCAGTTCTCTAAGTGAGTCACCTGTTTTGTGAAAATGTTTGTAGGTTCTTTTAGCCTTTTTATCTGATTTGGCTTCTCTCCCACCATGTCTAGCCACTTTCAGGATAGATTCTTTTCTGAAGTTGGAACAGTAGTTCTGAGATGTCTTCCCATTCAGAAATGTGCTGGACTATATCCATTAGTTGCTATTGGTGTTGATCTGTAATTCAGAAGAATGAGGAATGGCTCTTCCTGCTGTACAATTTTATTGGCTGTACAGCTCTCTCAGCCTCTCCATTCGCTTGTGAGTAATATGGGCTGCTAATAATATGATCATAAATCATAAATATAAATCCTATTTCATTTGGAATTACATAAATTCTGCTGCAGTGGTTGTGGCCCCTTTTCAGCCACCAGTTGCTCTGGAATATTCAATGAGCAAAAGGGCACTACAGTTTCTTGATAATACTGATATGTTACCTCTTTTAGTACATTATTTCTAGATATCTGAAAAAAATAGTCCACGACTATGTAACGATATCTTCTGAATTTGCATAAATGTGCAACTAATTTCTTCCAAGGTCTGTCTAGTAGAGGTGTTGTTAATGAAGGTTCTTTGTGTTGTGTTGGTCTGTTAGTTCTGCAATGTTCATTTGCAGACACTTTATTCTTTATGCCCTTGCTGATGCCCAGCCACCACGCTGACTGGTTGGCCATTCATGGCATTTATTTAATCCTCAATGTCCTTCATGGATGAGGTTTAGGACTTCCCTTCTCATTTCGTTTAGAATTATGGTACAGTTGTCCTTAATCATTAGTCCACTTGCTCCTTTAGATCCTTGGGCCAGCCACCATTAACTTAGAACTTCCCGAAGTGGCATGTCTGTTGAAGTTGCTTTCTCTAGCTGGTGTAGTGTCTTTTCTGACACCGGTTTGCATGTGTCCACAGCATCCACACATACCTTTTATGTCATCTTCGAGCTCACAGGTAGTTGAGTGTGATGCTGGGCACTGTGAAAAACTTCTGCTACCTTATTTTTTTGGCGCTGTTGAGGTGATTTATTTTACCTTTTTTAAGGCAATTTCTTGATTTGGCCCCCATAGCCAGGATGTGATGGACAAACTGTTCATTAAGCAGTTTGATCACTGTAGGAAGGTCTTTTACATGTCGACCAAGGTAATTTAGCATCACCAGTATATGTCTCAGTTCCAGTATATTAATTGGTGCATTCAATTCTTAAATTGCTTTTACTTTCTGAGGGGTACGATTGATTCCATCTTTGTTTATGGTCTGTCCCAAAAACTCAATTTGGGGTAAGAAGAAAACCCATTTTTCCTTATTTAGTTTCAGTCCAGAACCTAGGCGTAGGGCTTTGTTATGTTCTTCCATCGAAGATCCATCTATCAGAATACTGTCCATGAAAATGAACACAAATGGAATTTTAGTTAACTGTTCTGCCATCTTTCATTGGAAAATTTCAGCCGCACTGGTAATCCCAAAAAGTCATCTTTGAAAGCAAAATCTCCCAAAGCTTGTGATAAACATAATCAGTTTAGCCCTTTCCTTGGCTAAAGGAATTTGCCAGAATCCTCTCCAGGCATCCATCTTGGAGAATACTGTAGCTCCTTTTCCTTTGAGGAGAAAGGTCATTCAATAATGGGAGGATATTTTTCTCTCTCAGAGCTGCTTCATTAAGTCTTTTAAGATCAAAACAGATTCATATTTTTCTTTATAAACAGGTAGTACTGGGGCACACCATGTTATAGGCTCAGGGATTTTTTCCATTATTCCAATCCACTCCATTCTCTTTAACTCAGTTTCCACTTTATAAAATAACAGGACATGATACAGGAGATGAATGTGCACTATATGGTTCAGCACTGTCTCTTTAGGCTGTTTGTACTGGATAACCTTTCTAAACTCCAGTATCACCAAATACTCCATCGAGTTCTTCCACCTTTCTCACTAGGCCCATCCTTGCTGCTGCGCTGCAGCTGAGAAAGACAGTTGGTCGGTGCTTCTTTGATCACATACACTCTGAATGCATAGCTTTTGTCTTTGGAAGTTGTCTTGGTGAACTGGCCCATGAGGTTCAGAATATCTCCAGGGCTAGTCAGAGCTGTGTCACGTGACTTCAGCTCTGGGAAGGGTTAAAGGTAATTTTAAGTCCCGTCTAAGATGACTGTGACATCAGCTCCTGAGTCCATTTTAAAATCAGCAGTCTTTCCATGAATATTCAGTTTCACTCTCCAGGCAAGCTCTATATCAACCACAAGCATCCAATCCCAAAACAATGGCTTTTCATTGTCTGCAATATGAGTCAACTCTCTGACTCTCTGATGTGGCAAACAGTTACAAAAAGTCTATATTTCATGCATTTATTACACCATCCGATTCTGGCTGGACATTCATTGAAGTGAATTCCATGTTTTAGGAATTTTTTCTTTCAAATTTTTTAAGGAGTATGATAGCTAATGCAGAGCCAAAATGCCTGAGAGAATGAATCAACTCTGAAAGACTGTACATTTTTAGGGACATACTGTATGACCTTGTCAGAAAAACTCCAGCTGAAATCAATGGGGGCTTTGCCTCATTAAAGACTTAGTGAAGATGGAATGGCTGGCTAGTTAGCACCATATTATTTATAACATGATAACAAGGAACATGAAGGAAACAAAGGGTTAGGGAAAATTTGAAGGTAAGTTTTGTACAAAGAAGATGAAAAAAACAGACATCAGCATATGCTTAACTGTATAATTTAAGGAAAGCAGGATCTCAGTTTTGCCAATATTTGTTTCTTTTCCTCAACTCCTACAGCAACAGTGGTCTCTGAAGAAAGAATAGGAAGCAGCTGATGTTTATGTCAACAGATGACACTTAGATAAAAGTCAAGTCACTCCGGCTGTCTTTTTCTCCTGGTTTCTTGATGTGTCTTATAGGAATCTTAGGCACAGTTTCTAAGATCCCTGTAGGATTGTCTTATAAGATTTGGTGACAGAAGGTCTAGAGTCGGTCAATAAGCTATGTTTTATAGTAAGAGAAATGTTAATGAAAAATTTAAATCGCAGCTATCTGGTGTGTAGCAGACACAGAGGATGCAGCAGAAGGCCGAAAGCTACGTTCTAAAGAAAGATAGCTAAAGCTATAAGTGGTTTCTTAGTTTATGAAAAGGACAAATGTAGATGTGTTAAACAAAGTGTTCATTTTTATTCTCTGTATTTTAAATAAATTTTGCATTTTCTAATATTATTGTTGAATGGGTAGTTTCACACAGTAGTCCTGGGAGAAAAGAGAACCCACAAGAGATGCTGAGGAGTAAAGAGTCTTTGTAACATATGCACCCCTCAGTTTTGATGAAGAGGCTTGGAAAAAGCTGTCTTCTCTCACTGAGTCTTATTGCCACTGGCTTGAAGTGAGTGATGTGAATACAAGGACAAGCTAAGCACATACCAGGAGAAGAAGGGAGGCAGGTTAGTGGTCACAGCTCCTACCACAGACATTTGTACATTGGGGCTCAATTCTGCCTTACATACTTACCCCTGTGCCATGCTTGCACCACGGCTTTCTCACAAAGTAAGATATGACATTCAGCATGAATAAGAGTGGCAGAGTCAGTCCTTTGAGATGTATCATCTCGTTTGATGGAATTCATGGCAGTCGAGGGCACCTCACAGGATGTGCTCAGTAACATACAGGACCTTATATTTTCATAAGAGTCCTCCCCCCCTTAGAAGTGAAAATTTCTGCTCCTCTGGTGCTCAAGCAGTGGTTCTCCAGTCCCTCTCCCTCATGCTGTGCACCACTTTGAACAGAGGGGCTTCAGCTTAGCTGATCAGGTTCTGAGTACCTGAAAGAGCCTCTTCAAAACAAAACATTTAATTAAAAGGCTGCAAAGCCATAACTTCACTAAAGAAAGGCCCAATTTGATTTATTTTCTGCATCATTTTGCAATCCAGGGAAAGCAGGCTGACTTTGATCTCCGGTGCAAATCTGTGCAGTCACTTTAATACCTCAGATACACCAAGTGTCTTTACAGTTCAGGTAGCTATACATAACAAAGTCTCAGAAGTAAGAACTTAGAAAAATATCAGGGAGCCAGTCCAGACGTTCTTACATAAGTACAATCCCCATTGACTTCACTGGGACTTTTTCTGAACAAACATTTCTGATTAGGCCCTTTTGTATATTGGTTTAATGATGCACAGATGATTTTCATTTCTCTAAGACACCATTCTTCAGCATCTCATTTTCTAATTCATACTATTCTCCTCCCCCCCCCCCCAATACAGATATCCTGTTCATAAAGCTTCTAATTGCTGGGGATAAGAGTGTCAATCTGTGGTCTGAGAAAGGAAATGGAAAGGAAGGGAGGAATGTCTCAGATAATTGCGCTGGCCAGCATTTCTTAGAGTCACAGATAGTGCTGGCAGAGAAATGCTGTAAGGAAATATGAAATTACTTTGCAGCCCAACCTTGGACAGTTGCTATACGAAAATCACAGGGAAGACACTCAGGAAAAGAAATCATACAATATTCCAAAGAGGTAATTTCCTCAGTTTGGATTTATGGAATCAGGACTGAGTTATGGAGTCCAAAATGATTAACTCTTTAACAGAAAACTGCAACAGCTCCAACTGTTACAGTTGAAGAGTAAATCCATAAGCAATTTTAATAGATTAAAAAGGAGTAATTAGAAATCGGACAGGAAGCCACCATTTTGAAGGTTAAGAGGATAAAAGAAATGCAGCTGTCCAATGGAATGCATGGGAAAGGCATAAGACTAAATGGGTAAAATCCTGACCCAACTGAAGTTAAAGGCAAAGCTCCCATTAACCTCAACAGGGCCAGGGCCAGTGTCCATTATTTATTATTATTTAATTTGGTTTCTTTAACAATGACTAACTGCGACTTCTGTGTCAAACTACTGTGCATTAACAGAATGGTCCAGTCGCTGAGAGAAAAAAAAAGGGAGCTCCTACAAACAGAAGCAATCAGATCTGCTAGCTGTGAAGAGAGCGAAACAGTAGCTGCTTTGAAATTTAATTTCTAAGACATGTCCTTAGTAGATATCGAAGTACCTGATCCTTCTCACAGACAAAATGCCCCAAAATGCCAGGAAGAAGCAGGTTCTAGGAGCTAACTGAAGTGAGAGGTTTTTTTGAACACCAATAACCACACTAAGAAACATCCCCGGAATCACTTAGGTCTATATGTTTCCCACTGTAACTTCACCACAAACTCAGCTTATTAAACCAGTGGGTAACTCCCAAGAGAGGAAGAAAAAGAGGGGAAAAAATAGCCTTTCAGACTTGTGCAAAGAGCTCCCCTCAGGGAAACGGGATACAGCAACAGTTAGTCAAAAACAATTAATGCATTTCTCAGTTAAGCCTCAATAAAGTGTTTCCTCTGTCCACCTTCTTTTCAGTGATACAAATAGATTAACTAATAGATTCAAGCATATTTGGTTAATGGCACTACAGAGGCGGTGTTCACATAACTAATGTGCATAAGCTAGCCACCGTCACTATGCCATAGGCGTGAACTAAACATTCAACTAAAAGCCATAGAGATTCCAGTTTCCATTACATTGTTTCTAAGGAATGGTAAAAACAATACATCATAATTGCTTATTGATTTTCACACTAAAAAAAACAAAACAAAAGAAGATTTTCTTTTATGGTAATAGTTTCCCGAGTGTTCTTGGCAATTTGTCTGCAGCCTATCCTGTTCATCCATTATCCATGGCTAACAGCACTGTGGTGTTTCTTTGATATGTTTGTTAATCCATGGTGCTTTTTAGCTTTGCCAAGCAGAACTCTTTTGTAATCAGTTTCTGGAGGGGGGCTTTAGTGGACAGTTTCACTGGCAGATGTGGCAAAGTTAATATTTCTTTTAAAGAAAACAAAACCTACCACCACATCATTTTATGTAATTAAACAACTTCCCCAAATGCTATAGCAAAGGATGCCTTAGAAATACATGTGGTTACAGTTAAATCATGACACCAAGGAACAGAAATGATCTGAGGCATCCCACCAAAGGAGTAAAAGCTAGTGCATAGGAAAGGCTAATGGTGCTTGACCCAACTCTAAGTCAGTAGAACTCGTTCTTTTGACTTGAATAGGAACAGGATGGGCCCTTCAGTATATTGCACTGGTTACGTTACTCTACATCTCTGTGCCTCAGTCTAACCTCTATAAAATGAGGACCAATACTTTGCATCTTCCTTTCTATGACTATGCTAATTTTAATTAATTCAGATTTACAAGAAAAGCAGGTGCTAGAAATTGCCACCCTCAATCTCAGAGAACCTGATACTGATATCTACAGTATAGTATCGGTAAACTGCCCTCACATTAACACTTGCTGTGCCCAAAAGTGGTACTACTTTGCTTTGGAAATTAATCTGGGTGGTTTCAGAAATTGCCTGACTTTACCTAAAGCAGGGATTTGATCAAGCAGATGTTTAATCCTATTTTGGGCTTTCCATGTTTTATATTAAACATGAAAAACTGTGCTAACATCGTCTGTCTTTGCACTGTTTGTAAATGCCACAGAATTTTAGGAGACCCAAAGCTGAGAAAAATAAGACAAGCATTGCCTGTAGTTACTCTTTGATAGTGTGCTACAGTAGCAAATGGTAACAGGCTGGAATAGTAGAGGGAGAATATTTTAGAGGTGAAAGCAAAAGATTAATCACCAGAGTTATGTATTAGCCGAGCCTTGGAAGAGTTTCTCCTCTTGGTTGCATCAGTCAAAGACACTAGCAGGGCAGCCGTTTATCTACTCCTCCAGCTTGAACAATGTTGCAGAGTAAAAAAAAAATATAAAAGGGAGGGGAAAAAGATACTTTAGACTGAAACTTTTTCATGTATCAGACTGTATTGTGGATGTAATAAAATTAACGCTAATCCAGTACACACATTTATTTAGCTGAGGATAGTCCTGCTTTGAGCAGGGGGTTGGACTAGATGGCCTCCTGAGGTCCCTTCCAACTGTAATCTTCTATGTTTGAAAGAGCAGCTGACTGCTGCATGGTCTGCATAACGGCTAACTACAAAACTACCGTGTAAATGGAAAGCAGGTATGAAGAGTAGCCACATGGGAACTTTTTGATTGGGGTAAAAAATAAAGTGCCATACTGATGTTTGCCAGCAAAGATAAAGATGCTTGCTTAGCACTGTGCTCCAGATGCTGAAGTACAGGACATTCAGCACAGATTCAGATATGATAAACAGACACTCAGAAGAAAGTTAGCGGTAAAAGAAAGGAGGCTGGTCGGTTGATTGCGGAAAAAAAGATGGCTGTGTTCATCTGGGTGGGGAAGATATGCAGCATCTGACAGCTGGCACTGTTAACAATTAGCTATCAGCAGGCAACTGATATTAAAGCAACACAGAATTTTGTATACTCACATTTCATCCAGACAAGATGTGACAGATTGTACCCGTCCACACCCCACACAGTAGTGTAATCATCTTTGTACAAAGTATGCCTTGTGAGATGTCATTTAAAAAAATCATCATTTGCTGATCAATAATATCTTCACAAAGTGCTCGTAGCAGCGATATATGTGAAGTCATAAACATAAGCTGAGATCATGACTAAAATTATGATTTCTAGAGAACGCTGGGGAGTGGCCAAACCAATTGCTCAGAGACAAAGGGTAAACTGATGCCTCAACCATGCGTAAACAAGGCTGATGGGCTAAGCAGCCGTACTTTGGCAGGAAAGGAAGCAGGGATAAAAACTGCAACTTAGCAAAGAAACAGCATATAACTCCCTTCCACACAGACTGCCTGTCGCCTTGCTCCCAGCTGGAAATCCTTCTCAAAGGGGCACAGGACTATACAAAGAAGGGATGGACACCCCTAGGCATCCCCTGTTGCCTCACTGCCCATCGATTCACTGAACCAGAAGGAACAAAGGAAGCAGTAATTGAACTGAGGAAGGGGTCTTGACCTAAACAGCTTGATCCTTGCTTTGAATTTAACATAATTTGCTATGTTAGACACCAGTTGCATTTTATTTTTATTTTTCTTGTAACCATTTCTGACTTTTATGCCTCATTACTTGTACTCACTTAAAACGTGTCTCTTTATAATTAATAAATTTATTTTATTGTTTTATCTAATCCAGTGTGTTTAAAATGAAGTGTTAGGGAAACTCCCTAAAGAAATGTGTGCATATCCTTTTGATTAATAAAATGATGGACTTTATATAAGCTTGTATTGTCCAAGAGAGGGCTGGGCAGTACAAGACATACACTTCAAAGGGAAATATCTAGGACTGGGGTTGGGGAGGGTGCTGGGGTCACTCTGCAATATAACCAAGGCTGGTAAGAACCAAGGTGTGGCTGGCTGGCTGCAACACACACAGACACATATAACTGGGAGTGACTTGCATGCTGAAGGCTGTTTGTGAGCAGTCCAGACTGGAGGCTACAGCAGCAACGCATTGCAAAGGGCACCCTTGATTTGAGGGCAGGGGTGGGACAGCTGCTCACTAATCTGTGTTGTATCCTGGGTATGTCACAACAAGTAACTCAAAATTCTTTACAAACAATGGGGCCAGATCCTCAATTGGTGTGAATCCCCAAATTACACCAGCTGAGCAGCTGTCCCATTGAGTAGATAATCCTCACCATCCTTGTGAGGTTGGTGGCATTAGCTCCATTTTACAGCCACATGGCCTGATTTTGAAAGATACTTTGAGGTGGCCAAAAATGATGCAGGTCAATGAGCCAGATCTCACTGAAATCAATGGGAGTTAGGCCCCATGTGAAAATCTCTGTAGGCTTCTATCTGCATCCCTCTAGGCACCTAAATCCTTTATAATATGACCTCTGCAAAGAAAAAGGATTTGTCTCAATCAGTGACAGAGCAGATAACAGACCCTAGGGTGAAATTCTGACCCCACTGATGTCAATGACAAGGCTCCCATGGACCTCAGGGGCCAGGATTTCACCCCAGAAGGCAGATTCCTAGCAGATAACTAAACTGAGCTTTTTCAGAGATACTATCTCCAAAGCTGATGCACATAATTTAAAACTTTTAAAATCACACTGATATTATATGAGATTTTTTGCCAGTTAGTAGACTGAGATGGGACCTGAAGAGGTGAGAACCGACATATTCGCATAGAAAGTGACGTTCACTGAAAAGACATCCTCTGGCACAAAGTAGATGCTAGTTTATGGCTCTGTTCCACACTACTCTTTGGGTAAGAAAATAAGCATAAAACTTTGCCATTGTTACTAAAATATTGCCAAGTACAGCTATTAGTGCAAACAGAATAAATGAGTTAAAAAGGAAGTAATTTTTTAAAATAAACTTATTTTTACCAGCAATTTTTATTAATATTCTCTAAAGCCCTGATCCTGCATCAAACTATAGATCATCTTCCCAGTGATGCAAGAATGAATATGGCTCATACTTCATCTCAAACCACGCTAATTTTAGGGGGAAAGAATGAAACGTTTCTCTGATAATTTAAAAAAATATGTGCTGCAAAAATAAATGGTGAGGTGAAATGGATTAATGGGCAGAGTACAGGTGATGCAGTCAAAAGTGCATAATAAATCCAATTTATCATCTCTCTCTTTAATGTATTGAATACGTATCACTACCACATCTAGTTGTGTATCATACATTAGAGAGCAAGAAAGAGAGGAAGCATGCATGTGTACATAAAGCATGTTGGGATGTAAAATATCATAACATGTAAATTACTATTATTTGTGTTAATCCTGTTTCATGGATTACCGAAATTACATGAAAAAGTTACCCGGAAAATGAAAAGTCCAGAAATAGTTATATCAGTGGGTCATGAAATTAAATCACAAGATAGGATAATAGACCTGGACGACCAGACATGAAGAAGAGTGGTGTGTAGCTCAAAAGCTTGTCTCAGTCACCAACAGAAGTTGGTCCAATAAAAGATATTACCTCATACACCTTATCTCTCCATTATCCTGGGACCAACATGGCTACAACATTGCAAACAGGACTGGATGATGTCAGTGTGCTATTCATTTCTTGATATAATGAAGTGATAACATACATGTTTGAAACTAAAAAATTCTAATATCTATATTATGGTAGCATCTACAGGGTAAGCAGGTCAGGATATCATTGTGTTAGGGACTGCACAAACAGATGGTAAATGACAGTTAACGTGCGAAAGACTTCACATGTTGAAAGATGAGACATAAAAGACTTATTGGGAATAAGATACACAAGCAACTCAACATGAGGAATGGAGACAGGGTAATTAAAATAACAGGATGTACACAAATCTTAGCTGATCAGCAGCATAAAAACATAAGAACAGCCATAATGGGTCAGACCAATGGTCCATCTAGCTCAGTATTCTGTCCTCCAACAGTGGCCAATGCCAGGTGCTTCAAAGGGAATGAATAAAGCAGGTAATCATTAGGTGATCCATCCTGTCGGCCATTCCCAGCCTCTGGCAAACAGCAATACCTGCCTATCCTCGCTAATAGCTGTTGGTGGACCTATCCTCCATGAACTTATCTAGTTCTTTTTTGAATCCTTTTATAGTCTTGGCCTTCACAACATCCTCTGGCAATGAGTTCCACTGGTTGACAGTGTGTTGTGTGAACAAATACTTCCTGTTGTCCATTTTAAATCTACTTAAGCAATGATCACGATGGGCCACCTGCCTAGCCACTAACATATGGTGGTTTTCTGTGTGCATTACAGAAGAAATTAGTCTTGTTTTGGTTGAGAATACCAGGCCAGCTTCAGAGGTACAGTACTAGATTTTTTACCCAGATGACCTGAGTAAAAAAAAAAAAATCAACCAACAATCTCAATTTTGGTCCTGTTTTGCTGTGCGGATAATCTTGGACGTGGCAAGAGGGGGAACAAACTAAGTTTTCTAACAGAAAGCTTGTAGTATTAGCTTACAGGAGGACTCCTTGTCCTGAAATCATGCAAAGTGATATTTCAATCCTTTGACACGTCTTTAAATACACATCCTGAAAGTTTTAAAAAATAAAGGAAAATCAGAAACTGGCAAAAGAACAAGAATTGTGAGAAACTGTACATAAAACTCAGCCACGCTAGATTCTTGTATCACTGACCTCTACACAGCACTCAACAACCTGTTTCATGCAGCTTACCCTCCAATACGGGTGGGACTGGAGCATGAAGTCCAGTTTATCACTGTGTACTGCAACTCTTTTAAGAGCCAGTCTAAAAATCGTCCATCAGTGGGAGCCTCCCTTGGCTCTTTGTGAAGTTTCAACAAGAGCCTAAAACAGCCGTTAGTCATTGTTAACAGGCTTTTTAATGCAAATGTGCTGAATGACACATTTCAGCCTGCCCCTCCCCTTGTCTCCCAAAGAAAGGGACAGAGGCAGGACAGAAAACCCAGTTAAAGGCAACACCTGGTAGGTGATGTCACATCATTGACATCAAGACAGAATCATGGTGATGTGGCTGGTTGTCACCCAGGGGAATAAAAAAAAAGCAGCTTGTAGTCATGGAAAACTCCTGCAGAGAGAGTGAGCCAGACACAGCTTGTACAGAACAGGCCCCCCACACACACATACTGTCTCTCTCCCCTCCAGCAACTTGGGTCATCCTCAGATTTCAGCATATTGAGCATTTTTTTCCTCAAGACATTTTTTTCCCAAGAAACCACCACATTAAATTGTTTAGCAGCAAAGCAAGGGTGCACCTGTGGTGACAGTTTGCTTGTGCTTTAAAGAAACAGCAAGCGCTCAAAATGCACAGCTCCTTTCTGCTTTTAAGCCTTCATGTGCAGGTCTGCTCTAAAAAGTGACACTGCAAAAATGCCATTCTGAAGATTGGGTTCTGCTGTTCCACAGCCAATGACATATCAAATGTGCTCTCTTTATAGTTAAAAAGGTCCCTCCCTGCCCCCACCCCCATTTAACTGCCAATTATGGAAACTTCAACAGTGATTGGAAAAACAACTGGGTTTTTTCTTTCTTTCTTTCTTATGTATCCATCAGCAGCAAGAGAGATACTGCAGGATTAACTATGCGCTTGGTACACATATTCATTTCACTTCCACTTAGCCTTCAAAGGGATATATGCCTTACATAAGGTTGTGTGTGGCCTAATATTCATACATTTCTGAACTTTCTGTGGAAAACAATCACGCAATTGCATTGCTAGTTTTCAGATGCAATTACCAAGTTCACACACCAATGCATCTAATTAATCATCTGGGTACAGTCACAGCAAGTAGGAATGAAAATCGGACCCATTTTTGAAGATGTTTGTCTATACACATATTTCGTAGATTCCAAGGCCAGAAGATCATATAGCGTGATCGCCTTAATAACACAAAGCATTGAATTTCCTGAAAATAATTCCTAGGAGGTATCTTTTAGAAAGACGTTCAATCATGATTTAAAAATTGTTGGTGATGGAGAATCCACCAGGTCCCCTGGTGAATTGTTCCAGTGGTTAATTATCCTCACTATTAAAAGTTTATGCCTTATTTGCAGTCTGAATTTGTCTAGCTTTAACTTCCAACTATTGGATCATGTTATACTTTTTTCTGCTAGATAGAAGAGACCATTATCAAAGAATTGAAGCATGATTATTTAAAGAATAGCTATGCAAGTTCATTTAAAGAAAGAAGAGGGCAATTACTTTAAAACAAATAAAGGATATATTACTTTCTGGAGTATATATAAACCTCTGAAATTCACCACTCAGTGACCTGGAGCCCAACACAGTGGATGGATTTTTGAGGAGCTGAATAGTTTCATAACTATTCAAAGTAATATAACAATAAGAGTAACCAAATCTCATGTTGCAGGATAAAGGTGATCACTTACAAGGAGCAGAAATGAGACCTCCTTCCATAAAAAAAAAAAAATAGCAGGACAGATTATCTCAAGTGCACTGCTAAGAACATTCACCTTCCTATAAAGCATCTGCTATCTACCTCTGCCACAAACAAGATAGAGCAACAGGCTGATAAAGAATGGGAAACCCTGATGTTTTTATGTACTGTGATGGGGTGTCTGCCACACACTGGCAGAAAAGGGGTTAAAAGCAGCCTGGGGAGGTAGTGCAGGGGACAGCAAATCGGAGAAAGGCTGAGCGGAGCAGCCAATCAGGGCCCAGATGGCTCACATAAAGGGGAGCTGCAGAAGGACAGAGCAAGTCCACATGCAGACAAGCCAAGAGAGTCAAAGACAAATATGGAGGAGTATAGGTATGATAGAGCTATGCTTCAGAGGTGAAGCGTAGTCAATCAGATGACGCGTTCCTGTCACTGGAGATTTGTGGTGGGGCAATCATCAACAAGATAGAAACATCCTGGTAAAATGAAGAAAAACCCAAAACATTCTGCACTTAGACAAATGTCAATAAACTGTTTCAAAACAAAAGGTTTCATTAATTTGTAATAAATACTGCAAAGATAATGCACCATTGAACACACAATTTTAAACAAAACCAAACAAAAACAATGGAAATCATCAGCTAAGGTTGAATATACTATTTTGACACCAACTTTAGCACACCATTTACCAACACACAACCATAGATTTAAAATTCCTATCTGGATAGATTTTAAAAAACTGACCAGGAGTTTTTTTAACTCCCAAACAAACCTAAATATAATTCTGTCAATTAATGACATAGAAATTTATTTTTTATACTCATACTAATTAATACAATTTGCATTTGTTTAGGAAATAACCGGGAGGTTTTAAAACATTGATCTCATTAGAAAGTGTTAAATTTATCATTTTGTGAGATTAAAACATTAATCATCAGCCCGATAAACCTAAATCATAAGTAGCTATTGTAGATACAGTTCAGATTCATTAATATATTTTTTTAAATGCCCTATGAACATGTTCACGGGAGTAAAGACTTATATGCATGAGTAAAATTTGGAGTCAAACAATTCCTGTGCTGAGGAATAAAAAGGCATCTGGAGCATTATGAGACTATGTTGATTTAAAAAAACAACGCAAAACACCAGCTGAGTTTGAGGAAAGCATCAAGGGTTCAATTGAACAAAACACCTAAGCATGTGCTTAAAGCTAAGCGTAATATATAAGCAATATGTGCTTAATCAAGACTTTTAAAAAAAATCTTCCTGCTTCTATATTCCAAAGAAAAGTTCTCGTTACCTGTTTTAACCACACAAATTTTCAGACAAATTGTTTCATTCTATCAAAAGTTAAAAGGAGGAAATATAGAACTTAAATATAAGACGTCTGGGGGCCACTTTAAGTCTTGAGCAGAGCTGATTGGAAATGGGTGGAAAAAGTTTCAGAAAAGAAGTTTGAAAATTTTCATGAACAAAATTTGTTGAATTTTGAAAAATTTCAACCAGTTCCGATCTGACTCACTTTGATACCCCAAAGCCAGTGCAATGTTTGAAAAACAGCAATAGTAAAACAAAGGCTTTCTCAAAATGTTGAAAGCTCATTGAGCAGATCCTCATTTGGATCGAATCATGGAAATGTTGCAGTTTGTACTAGCCAAACACCTGCCCTATTGTGAGGAACTACTAGAGCTGGTCAAAATATTTCTAATGAAACTTTTTTCCATTGAAAACTCCATATAATCAAAACCTAAAATGTTTTGCAGAAACATATCAGTTTTGACAAAAGTTTGGCTGGGAAGGTTTCTCTGGTCCAGCATGGGGAACCAAGGGCACGGGGAGACCACCCCACCCAATAGTCTGGTGTTGTAGGGCACTCACCTGGGACATGGGTTCACATTCCTACTCTACCCGATACACAGACTTGAACTTGGATCTCCCACATCCCCGCTGAGTGCCCTAATTACCTGCCTACTCGCTACCCGAGGTGGGATTAGCGCTTTCCCAGCTCTCTTCCTCTCTTTTTTTGTTTTTTGTTGTTTATTTTTACTTACAAAATAAGTAAATAAATACATAAACAAGCATTTAAAAAGGTCTTGTTTTCCTTCTAAATTAGAAGCAAAACAACTTTAGAAATTGCAAAAATATTTTGTGAAACAGAATTCTTATTTTCCATTCAGTTCTACAAACTATATGGATTATACATACTAAGATAAAGCAAAAGCTTGTAACAACCAGTTATGCTACTGGGAAGCCCTAGCCAGCTTTTCAGGAAATTTCTGTGATGGATGAATCCCACAAAATTCAGAGGCTGGAATCTATTTTGATAAGCAGCCACAAGGTTATTGAGTCTGCATATTGAGCAAGGAATTCAAAGAGAGACAACTTGCTGCGGGCTCCAGTACTCCCTTCTTCTAGTTGAACTTCCCTCCCCTCCTGGTATTTCATCATTTCCTGACCCTGAGAGGCTGAGGAAGAGCACATGAAAATGAAAAAAAAGGGGTAACCAGGGTGGTTTTCAAGGTCAAAAAAGGCTCCATTTGAATTTGGGTTTAAGATATCAAAGATAATTCCCATTACAACTATGACCCAAGCCATGATTCAAAACTCACCGAAGCAGTGGAGAGACTCCCATTTACCTTAGTAGGCACTGGATCAAGCTCAAAAGTCCCATTCTCTTTAATAGAACAGGTCCAAATAGGAGTATCAGGTCCAAATTTGGTGAATAGCAGCATGGAGATGAGGGGTCTTATTTTATCCAAACTGGTTTTTCTATCTCTATTTGAAGCTCTGCTAACTTAGAATAGTGACATTCAGTAGGTGTAAAAGAAAAACTGAACACAATAGCCTTTTGTTTAGGTACATATGGCAAACAAGTAAAAAAATGTGTTTAGCATGTAACAATAAAAATTCTGAAAAGTTACAAACATAAATGATCTAACAGCACACAGTGCAATGTTTCTATAAAAATCTAGAGCTAAACAGCTACCACTGATTTCAATGAGAGCTTGGCGGGTACTGAACAATGCTCAAGATTTGGCCCCCAGTATTTATCCAGCTCATCTGGAAAACATTTCACTTGCTTGTACATATGGCATTTGTCTCCCTGTCTTAAAGTACTTTTTTTTTATTTATTTATTAGTGTAGCCAACAGGATCTGTTCCTGGTGTGCCCTGAAATACAGGTGCCGTGAAGTACAGAATGCGTCAGTCCAACGTGTCTGGTTTGTGGTTGTTACCGAAATATCTTTTAATGCATTTCCTCTGTCTCAACACTAGCAGCGTAGCTTACAAGCCCAGACATAAAGAAGCCAGAAACAGACAGGTTCATGTGGATCTGACAGTAAACTGAGCAGCTTGGGTATGTACGTTGACATCAATGGAGCTATACATTAGATGAGGATCTGGCCCAAAGTGTTCAAAAATTCAACTGTAAAATAAAGCATTTCAGTTTATTTGTCATCGTTTTCTGCTTCTATTCCACTGTACAGAGTTTAGCTCAGTTCCTATCCTAATGCATAAGGAGTAGAATCTCTGACACACCATTTAAGAGGATGCACTTTTCTCTACAGATAGGAAGGTCCCCAGGATGGCCATCCACCCACTTCTCTCATCCATTTGAGCCAGGTGGCTAGCATCGGTGGGGCCACTTGTAAATGAGTAAATTTGATATAAAAATGGTTTAGCCAAAATAAACAGATTCTGTTGCGCTGTCCTTTTTTAAGTCATGTCTCAGAGCAGAGCCACATTTTAGGCATGTGTGGAACCAACACAGGGAAAAGTGCCACTGGCTTCGATTTTGCAGGGTCGCTTTCAATTTGGGTCCGATTATATCCAAGCACCCCGAGTTTAAGGTGTTCTGGATGACTGCTTCATGTTTTGGCCTATCCCGAGGCTTGAATAGAGATAGACGTCAATGGACAGTCTGGTTCTGCACGAACACACTGGTCAGACTTTTGTTTTGAACCTATGATGAGTGGCTTGATCTGAATCTCTTTTCAATCAAACCCCGAGGAAAATTCATTGAGTTCCAATCAGTGATTTCAGTGTTCCCCTGCTATGAATTTGAAATGCTTTAAGTTAATACTAATACTAAAATATTACTACCTGCTCATAAAGCTACCCTGGAGCAAAAAAGGTACGTTCTACAGTCTGAGATGCATAAAATCTGATTTTCAGAACATAAACATATGTATAATTCAGCTTTCATCCTGTAAGAGCAGTCCCCTTTGAAATGTTCTTTCATAGAATTAGGTTTGAGACAGAGTGCTTCAAAGCCATTTGAAACAGGGATAATGTTAGCTGTATAGGTATGTGCTACATTTCTTATCAGTTACCGTCCTTACGCAAAGGGCAGTGAGTGGCTAATAAAATTTCCTGCTGATGAGATGAATGAATAACATTAAAGTTGCTACAAGTAACATGGTTTATCATCTCCACTTTCCAAGCCATCATGCTTTTATCTTGATTTAGCAAATGTGTTTTTATTTTTCCTGTCATAGAAAAAAAGGATGGACGATGCTGGCAGGTTACTTTCAACAAATCAGAAGGGTGAACCCAGCCATGGTTCACTCTGCATTAAGTTTTAAATGATTTCAATAAATGAAATCAAGATAAACTGAAGACATTAAAATGAGAGAGAGACTGCAGACTGCTACCTCAAAGCCCTTTAAAATTCAGCTTTAAGGCTGCTCATGGTTAATTTGTTCAATTAACCTCACATGGCATTTACCTTTGCTGGTAAATGGTAAAAGGTAAATGTGCAGCATCCTTGAAGGAAGCGTGAAGCCATAAACAAACACTGGGTTTTTTTTTAAGCAATAAGACATGACAAGCACTGAATTTCTACGTGATTCATGATGGCCTTGGGTGAGTAATAAGGCATGAGGCCAAAGTTCTGGACTGTCTCATTTCTGCTATGAAATAGAAATTATGAAAAATAAACCAGGGTGGGGGGAAGCCTACAGAAAGGATGTGGGCATATTTGAGAGAGTCCAGCAGAGGGCAACGAAAATTACTAGGGGCCTGGCACACATGATTTATGAGGAGAGGCTGAGGGAACTGGGCTTATTTAGTTTGCAGCAGATAAGAGTGGGGATATTTGATAGCAGCCTTCAACTACCTGAAGGGGGTTTCCAAAAGATGGCGCTAGGCTGTTCTCAGTGGTGGCAGATGACAGAACAAGGAGCAATGGTCTCAAGTTGCAGTGGGGGAAGTCTAGGTTGGATATTAGGAAAAACTTTTTCATTAGGAGGGCGGTGAAGCACTGGAATGGGTTACCTAGGGAGGTGGTGGAATCTCCATCCTTAGAGGTTTTTAACGCCCAGCTTGACAAAGCCCTGGCTGGGAGGACTTAGTTGGGGTTGGCTGTGCTTTAAGCAGGCGATTGGACTAGATGATTTCCTGAGGTCCCTGCCAACCCTAATATTCTATGATTCTAAGTCATACACACGCATTTGCAGGGCATTGCTGTGGTGAAAATGCTGCTGGCAGCCAAGCAGAGACTTCTGCTTTTATTTGAGCTCTCAACCCATTTCTTACACATAACTCCTAGCACTGCCATTGTTGCTAAAGGGTCGGGTTCCATTAAGCATCCATTTTTGCTTGGCAACGATTAACATAAGCAGTTGGTGGGGGCATTTTTTGCTTTCAGAATCTGCCATTCATGTTCACAAATGATTTTGAGAGATAACAAAACAATTATTAAAAACATTTCTAGAGCCTGAAAAAATTTAACTCAATTTTTTTCTGTTTTGCTTTTACAAAGAAATTGTTTTGTACAAATTAATCAGAATTTGCAGTATCAATGGCTCTTTGTAAAAGGGTTTATAGCTCATTTATTTTAATACAGGCTGGGCTGAACTTTTAAATACAAGTTCCCTATTAGAGTGCAATTTTTTATCTCCCTACAAAAATAACTTAAGATCAGCCAAGAAGTTTTTTAAAAATAGTAATTAAGGAAGGAAAAAATAGGTATTTGTTAGATAACTTTTTTTCAAGTTGATCCCCTTTACCTGGGCTTTCCATACAGAGGTTATGTATTTATTCTGTGTCTGGATCTTCATTTATAATATTATAAATATGAATATTGCAAATTTACAACAAATCTTGCAAAATATGCCATGTAAGGTATCATTGGAAAAGTTATGGATTATGATAAACTCATCTATATGTGTATATCATCTTTGTTATGTAAGCTATGAATGTGTGTGATATTTCTATATCTAAAACTGGTGTGGTACTACTGGGTGACACCCCAAACAGATTAGCCTCAGCACTGTCCAGGCTGATTGAGGGCCAATCAAGCTGTACAATGAGCCCAGAAAAAGAAGCCAGAGGCTATGAGCCATCAGGACATGTAGAGCCACACCAGAGTGCAGGGAATGCCAAGTGCTTTTCCATGCACATGTGTTATGGGCTTGTGTTTTGAAACAGGCCACATGACAAAAGGGCATAAAAGGCTGCTGCACCATCCATCTTGTCTTCATTCCTGCTTCCTACCTTTGAATCAACTACTCTACAGCTGAAGCTGTGAAACAAAGGACTTAAACCCATGCTACGGAGAAACTATAGAAGCCCATAAACGCCAATACTGTTAAGAATCTGCTATATATGGACTTTGAAGTCTTTTGCATGTATCTGATTGCTTTGATCATTTAACATCTCTCTTCATGTTTGTTTCCTTTCTTTTAAAATAAGCCTTTAGTTTTAGATACTAAAGGATTGGCAGGCAGCATGCTATTTTGGGTAAGATCCAAACTTAGATTGATCTACTAACCTGGTTGACCCTTTGGGGATCAGGAGAACATTTTGGTAAAGGGAACAGAGTTTTAAATAACTTATCTCTTTATTGCATCTAGTTGCTGATTGGGAGCCAGAGACTAAAATGCAACAAAATTTTGGGCTGTGTATTTCTTGTTTTTCTTTCTTTATAACCAGTGTGGGGAATCGGGAGCACTGTGTGTAACTAGCTGGTGAATCTAAACTCAGTGTTAACCACCAATTTTAGGAGAATCTGCTCTCCTTTTGCAGCCTGCCCTGACCTTGACATTTTCAGGTGGGCTACCCTCGGCACATACGGGTCTCTCTCACTTCAAAGGGGCCAAGATTTCACCACAATAAAGATGTTCCGGGGATAATTCAACTAGATCTCTTTAAAATGGCTGCTCTTAAATATTTGTCATGTTGAAAATCCCATGGTGCATCACAAAGAGCTTTCATGCGAAACTCCTTCTGCTATGTGTTTAGTCAGATATACCAACAACTGTGCTATCGCTTTTCTTTCAGATTTGCTCTAGAGAAGTGCTTTCTTAGCCTTTCCACCCTATGTATCCCATTTAGCAATATGGGAAGGACAGGATAGTTGCAACCTATGTCAATTCATTCATGACCCATAGGATGACAGCCTATGATATAGAGACTTTGGATATACAGCCAGCTAAACAAGTCTTAAATCACTGCTTTTGATTCTTCCCTGCACCCAGAACACACACAATTATTTTATTAGGCAGATCATCTACAATTTTTAGGGAATGCAAAAACATGAAAATGATCAACTTTCCTTTTAAAACATGAATCTGCGTGGTTTGGGATAGATCCTGTTTTTAATGCAGAGATAAAAATATTCTTAAAAACCTTCTGTAGCAAGTGAATACAGAGCCTACAAGAACAGTTGACTATTAGAATTAACCACAAACACCTCTGACACATTTTAAAGTTAATTTCACTTGCAGTGAAAATTAATGTCATAACGGACAGAGCTTCACTATCCTTAGAGCTTTTATTACTAGGATTGAGACTATTTAAAGTAAATGTAACACTTGTATTATGGATTTCAACAGCAAAACAAACTAACTTTGGAGGCAACTTTTACCTTAACATCGGATGGGTGAGGATGGAGGATTGGGGCATCTGTATATTTAAAAACTGTGACCTTTTATAACGTGTGACCTGTGTCTGAAAACTACACCCCAAAAACCTCGTCTTCACCAATATCATATAATTATGACATGTTCTGTACAAAGTATGCCTTGTTTGGTATTATTTTCAAAGTCGATCTGCTAAACATTAATATCCTGTTGGATGGTATGTGAAGTTATAAAATATTGTTGCAAATGCTACTAGAACTTGTTGCAAGGTGAGATACTCCCACAAAAGGCACAACAATGGAGTGACCAAACAGAATTAATGGCGCTCTCTCACCCATTCAAGAATAGATTCCACTAACAAGAACTGTTTACAGTGAAGACTTCACTGTATGAAGCACATTTGCAATAAGGTTGCTTGGCCAGTGGAAGCAGCTGCCACATCACAGGCATGGACTGTTCTAGCAAGCTGAAACAGACTATAAAAGGAGAAGTGTGACATCATCATTTTGGCTCCATTCCCATTCATTTGAATACCTGAAGGGTCATCTGGAAGATAAAAGGACTTTGAAAGGGGGGAGTGGAGGGCCAGGCAGGGAAAGTTGCCCAGCCTGCATTTAAGAAGCTGTTTGTATCAGCTAACCAAGGTGAGACATTGCTCATTCAAGAGCTTGTTGGCGTGTAAAACTCAGACTTCTTTTAATCTATTTACACTTGCCACCTATAATCACTTAAAATCTATTTTCCTGTCATTAATAAGCTTCTTTAATGTTTTATCTTAACCAGTATGTCTTCGAGGAAGCGTTTAGACAAACTGCTCGGTAACAAAAGCTGTTACATGTCTTTTCCACTTTGAGGGAAGGGCGGACTGGATAATTATCTCCACTAGTCAGGCTTTTTGACCAGGGTAGACGGGGTGGTCCTGGGGTCCTGTGTCTGAGAAGCCAGCTGAAGTTTCTCTGTTGTTGGTTTGCTAGCGGCTGGAAAGCACTCATTGAACTAAGCTGGGTACGGACCCTGCCTGTGCAGGGCGGTGTAAGTGCAAAACCTACCAGGGGGTTGTGGCTTGTCATAGATAGCATCACAGTATGAGAGGGAGGGAGCCCACGCTGGTCAGACAGAGGGCTCAGTGGCATCCCAGCTAGCAGGCGGTATCCCCGGGGTTCTGCATGCCATCACAACTGGCACTGCAAGAAGGGTGAAATGCACACTACTGTTCTGAGTGAGATGTATACTTCATACAGAGGTGTAAAGGTTTTAAGTGAGATTTAAGTGTGGCTGAAAACAGCTAAAGGGAAAGGTACCTGTTTAGTTTTCTCCATTTGTTTAGTTTGGGAAAGGGAAATAGAGGCAAAAAAAGCAGAAAAGATGAGTGAAAGCGAGGTTGTAGCAAAACTGGAATTATTCCAACTTCAGTTGCTGAAAAGGAAAGAGAACACTGAAGGATTTTGGAGTTAAGAGAACTGCAGTTAAAGAAGCTGAAGCCCAGAAGCAAGCTATGGAGTTAGCTTATATGCGGGCTCTTGAGCTGAAACAGCAAGAAGCTGAGAGGAAAAAAAGAGCAGAAATAGCCATGGAGGAGAAAGACAAAGATAGAGAACACCAACTGGACTTGCTAGAGAAGCCGAACCAGAATCCATCCACATCACTGATCCCCACCTGTCCAAAAATCCACAAATGGGAACCATTGTGTTCTGCGAAGTATCATATTGTTAACACCCATATTAGCCTCCCATATTGTTAACACTGACTATAACACAAACTGCACATGAGAAGAGGAAGGGGAACAACTTAGGATGCAGGTGAACAATAAAGCCGCTTATTCATAAATATAAAACAGACACCCTTGGGCAGGAGGGAAGTTAACAGAAAGTATTACCTTAGTCTACTTTGCCATCAACTTCCAGGATATCATACGAACAAATAACTTAAATAAATAAATATCAGAGGCTGAGATGAGTGGTGATTGACACTCATTCTGTTCTCTCTGGAAAGGAATCTTCTGCTCATTCATGAATGAAAAATTTTCCCCAAAAGGAGCCAAAAAGGGATCATTTTATACCATGGAATACACTGTGTCAGCTGTCTAGGTCTGAATCCATCAGTCACTAGGATCCTTAATGGCAGTGACATTAGATTAAAGCACACCTACTTCTCAATCACTCCTGCTATTCCCCCATAGGGTTTATGACAATTCAGCAGCTCTAAATTTCCTCCTGGGCAGTGATACATGTGCTAGCTCATTTTATACTGGCAATACATAAACTAGTACATTGCTACAGTAGATTACAGCATATATATTGTTTATGCTTATCCAAAGGAAATACCCTTAAAAGACTCTAAAATGATATAACCTTGCCCAAACAATATTTTGCAAGTGTCTCTAAAACACAAAAATGGTTAAAAAGCAAAGAGTTGATACCTTGTAAGATTCAAATACATCTTAGCAAATTACATAGCGAATGTCTGTGGGGATTTCTAGTCTACACCATGATGTCACACAGCAGCTGTACTGGAGGAGTGCTCTGCTGAAAGGCCACTGACAACAAATGAGAAACATTGGAGAAAATATTCATTCTGACTTGCTTTCTAATCCTCCCTCTCACAGCTGACAGGCCTGACACCTCATACATGTCTGAGAATTAACTGCGGTTATAAAATTAGTGAACAAGAGTCCCAGAAAGTGTAACAGGCTTTAGGTTTAAAAAGTTTACTGATAATCAGTCTTTAAGCAAGGGAGTCATCAAATCTTTTTTTCAAAGGCAACTTTTCCGAGAATTAGAATAATGCCCCATTTCAGAAACCATTTTAAACCAAAAAAGCTTTTTTTCCCTTCTTGCTTCATATTATCAGGGCACAAGTCATCTGTTAAACAACTTAAGTCTTTTAAAAACACTATGAAGCAGAAAGTATACACGCTTTTTTCTTTGGTTTAAAAAAGCCCTCTCAACACATTTTAAGATTATCCACATTATGGTTGAATTTCCCAATTCTCAAAAACCATCTTTGCAAATGATGTTAATGGGAGTTCAAGGCAAAGGGCAACAGGCCAGGTGCTCACGAGGCCACATAAAATAATCTTGCTGATGTTTGCAGGTATTCTGCTACAGAACAAAAAGCTGTTCAAGCTGTGAAATAAATGAGTTTTCATAAACTGCCTGAAAGTCATCTCTTAGATAAGCCAAAGTACAGAAAAGAGGGTGTCACTTAATGAACCATAACATTATGAAAGGTAGAAATGAAAAGATATCTTTGGTCAATCCCCCATTCTCAAAGCAGTTCAGGATTGTTCCCCAGAGTACATTTTTCTGACATCTTTTGCAGCCAGTTTTAAAGGTCTCAACCTTCAGGGCTCCCACCACTTCCCTTCAGAATCAATTTCACAGTCTAAAAAACTCCCAGACAGGAATCTTTTCTTGATATTTAAGCTATTTTTTTCTTTTCTCAATATCATCCCATTGTTCTTTTGTAAGAAAGAAAAGTTACTCTCCATTCTTGGCGTTTCCACCCTTCAAATATTTGTAGGCAGTTATGTTCCTATTTTGTTGACATGGGGCCAAGCTGTGCGAATTTAGGTCTCCTATTCTTTCCTCATAAATCAGTTCCTCTCGCCCCTTAGTCATTGGTTGTACTCTAAATTCCCTGAAATTTGATTACATCTTTCTTGTATTGAGGGGCCCAGAACTGAAAAAACAAGAACTGCCCCAAAGTAATCCCTGTTAATTTATTATAGGAGAAGTTGACCTTTAACTGAAATTATATTTTTCAAGGGTGCTCTTTTAAGCTACCTGAAACTTCTTCTCTAGGCTCTAACTATAGGACCTGTTCCTGAAGCACATATACACACACTTCAGATTTGCAATAACAGTTCCATAGAATAAGCAACAAATAACACGCCTCTATTATAACATATTTAAAGGTTTTCAGTTTACCCACACATTTGAAGTCCTCACTGATGAAAAACTGTAATATGTGAAAGACCACAGGACTAATCAATCAGTGCTACAGCTGGTCAGAAGTGAGAACTGTGGCCCCTGACCTCCCAAAATTTTAAAACTCTAGTTTTTCAACTTCTCTAATAAGCACTCAATGGAAACTACGTACACATTGAAGTGCAGGATGATTTGCTTCAGTTTTATAAATTTTTTTTTAATGTAGTTAGGAATTTTGTTACAGAAGAGTCTAGAGGGCCCAACAAGATCATTTATTTACTGCCTGAGGCACTGTAAATATACACAGTAAGTGACAGTCCCCACCCCAAGGAACTTACAATCTAGATAGATAAGACAAAGGGCAGGAGAAAGGAAGCGTGCTTCCCCTTTTAAAAGGGGTAGGTAGAAGAAGGTAAAGAAGACGAGAAACTGTATTTATTAGTACCTGATGTGTAGTATACTCTTCTCTAAAGATGAAGACCTGGACCCCAATCTTGCAGAGACAGAGACACATATTTAACTTTATGCATTCAGAGTTGTCTCATTGACTGCAACAGAACCACTCAGTGTGTCAAGTTCAGCATGTGCCTAAGTCTTGTCAGGGCCCTGGGACAGTCCACTCCACAAAGACTTACTGAAATTCTTTTCAAGACTGCTCTGCTCCTTTGGGTATGCGTACACTGCAATTAAAAATCTGCAGCTGGCCTGTGGCAGCCAACGCAGGCTCTGATTAAGGGGCTGTTTAACAGCACGGTAGAGCCCAAGCCTGAACATCTACAGTGCCCTTTAGCCTGAGCCCCGCCAGCCAGTCAGCTGACACAGGCCAGACGCGGGTGCCTAATTGCCGTGTAGACACAAGTACATTTTATGAGTGTATTTTTTTTACCAAGTTCACCTATTTATATTCCCATTCAAATATGAGTGATATTCCAACACTTAGTTTTATGGTCTTATTCACCTAATAATCTCTGCACTCTGAAGACAGTGCACTAGCATGAATATTATTAGCCATTTTGAGACAGTCAAAGGAAAGGTCTGCCTTACTGATTTTTCTAAGTTGCAGAATTATTTGGCCTTGCAGCCTTCACTGGGCATCCTGGTTGGAGCAGCAACCTACATGATAGTCTTTCATGACTATTGATATTTCCAAACTGGAAAGTGAGAGTTTTTTTCATAGAAAAACAACTTTCAAGACAAAGGAACCATTGAATAAGTTAACTAGACGTGTGCTAAAGGCAGATGAGACGTCATTATGAAGCTGCTTATGTCAAGCTTTTTTACCTGTCTTTAACTTGTTTATTTCTGAAGATTCTAAACCACTCAAAATGTCCACGAAAGCTTCTGGAAAAGCTTTCAATTCTTACACTGCTAATGAATGTTCATGTTATTTCTAGAAGGTTACTAAACACACTGTTTTCACATTTGTTTGCCTCATTTCTTCTCATATGTCCAATGAGGATCTACACAAATGGAGTACTTTTTAAAAAAATTGCACGCATTTATCATGGTTGCTCAGTAACAGCTACACAGAAGACCAACAGTCACAAATTTGGAATAAGTCTGGACCAGCTGGGATTGGGCAGGAATCGTCTCACAAAGATAAGTTATTGCATAATTCACCAGGTGCATTGTGGGATTTTGCCTTCCTTTTAAGCATATATTATAGGCCATTGTGCAAGCAAAATACTTAACTATTGGTATTCTCCAATCTGACAATTTCTATGGTTATGTTCCAGAATTTAAATTCTTTTCCCACTGGGTATTTCAAACGAGCTTTAAAATGTAGTTTCATATTGGATGTCAGATTGCAAAAACATACACTGGATATAACTCAAGTGTAAATGGGTTTCAATTTTTATAATTTTGAAAAAGGATTTTAAGCAGTATTTAAAATGAGTCATCTGCCTCCTGAATTTACCTAAGTCCGGAGAAATCCATCACCACTGAGTTGATTGCACCTAAAACACCTTCAGGATCAAAAGGCTATGCTGTTTTGTATAGTTCCTGAAATAAAGGAGAAAAGAACATGCTATTGGTATTAAGTTAAGAGGTTTTAGACTACAGAAAGGGGGAAACAGAAAATGTGCATACATGTGAATGGTTTATCATTTTCTTTTAAATCATTAAGAAAAAACTTTTTAAAACAGTGACATTTCTATACGCATATTTTAGACCCTGAAGTAAATTTCATCTGTCAGTTATAAAGAGTTAGAGTTTTCATTTACATTGAGTAAATTGTTAAGTTAGGTTAGTCATCTGCTACATCAATTCTGTGCAGATTTGTGATAAAAAAACCCCGAACCTTTAAAGAGACTATTAGCTATTTAATGAAAGAGTTGAGTTTTCTTCACAAAACTGAAGATTTTTGTGTAAATTCATGCACTGAAATGTAGGTGTGTAATTCCAGATGACCTGCAGAGGTTTGCTATATTATATAATCATTACAATGTACTTCATGGTATACAAAACATAAAATGAAGAGGTAAGTGTAAATGATCTGTAATTTACAACTGTACAAGGAGTAAGGGAGGGTTGTTTGGTCATGAGGAGAAGATGAGTGGGATTTGGAAAGAGGCTACAATGCCACCAATAGGCTGATGATACTCAGCTCTGCAATTCCATCTCAGCAGACCTGAACAGAGCCATTTCCTGCTCTGGCCATGTACAGCAGAGAGAGGGCTCTGGCTTAAAGCCAGCTGGTTTACAATCCATCCGGGTAAGTCAGAAGTGATGCTGGTTGGCAAAGGGAAGCATTTTGAAAACTGGCAAAAACAGGGGCCAAATTTATTTACTTATCTCAGGGTCCTGCTAGATTCCTCTCGGCTGCTGGATTTCAGAGAGCAGCAAACCGCAACGCTTTTATCTTCTGCTGACAAACAGACTGAGCTCATTTCTCTATAACGCCTTCATTTCCTCAAAGCTAGATAACTGCAGTGTGCTCTACCTCAGATCAACTTTGAAGGCTACCCTTTCAGCTTGCTGCTCCTCCAGGACAAATGAAGGCAGAAAGAATGCTCCAGATAAATGCCCCCCAAGTGAAGCTTAGAAGATCCAGAAACAGAGCAGACCCTTGTCTCTGAAATTTCAACCTTTCTGCTACATGTCTGAGCATGAATCTGCTTCTTTTCGATTAGCGTATCTTGCATCTCACTTGTTCAAACTCTCTTTGGACATTCAGTCTGTATCTTGCTATCCGCTGTTACGACCCGTCTAGGGAAGCTCACGGCTGCCGTGGAAAGTTGCAAATGAGCTACGCAGGGCATTCTTTGCTCCCTACCCTAAACCGTTACGAAGTGTGGCTGTGTATTGTTAAAAGCTAATGACCAGGGCTGTTCAGAAAACATTTCCATATTGTGAAAAACAAAAATTTGTTTTTGTTCCAGAAACAAACAAACAAAAGCACAAATGAGAGAGAGTGCAGAACAGCCAATAGCCTGGTGGTTTAGGGCACGCACCTGGGATGGGGAAGACTGTGGTTCAAGTTGCTGATCCAGATCAGGTGAGTGGGTCTCTCTCTCTCTCTCTGTTAGAGAGACATCAGATATTCCATCCTGGACCTCAGAAACCCTCCCAATGAAACGTTCATCAAAGCCAATACATTTGCACAAAGCATTTAGGTTTCAACGGGCAACTTTCAGCGTAAATTTTTCGACCATCCCTACAACTGGCCCCAATTTTTCACTTTCAGGGTGGCCACAGTACTCATTTGGGCCTGATCCAAAGTCCACTCAACTCTGTGGGAGTCTTGCCACTGAATTTAATTGCCTTTGAATCAGGCTCGCATCACATGCTTATTGGAAAGGAGTGTCAGATGAGATAGTTAATTTGTGTGACAGTCTGAAATCCAGGACCGGAATATACATTATTTACTGATTATTATTAGACTTCATTCAAGGCAGTGTGAAAGCCTGAAAAAGCGGAGACCAGGACAGCAACAGTATCCCAAGCTACAATTTACAAGGGTGAGCAACACCACAGAGGCCAAAATCTGAGTATGCGTACTATTAATTTCATATATTGAGCCAAATTAGGACCATATTAACACTAACCTTCTTGTATCTAAAATAAAAGGAAAATTAAATTTTAAAAAACCTTAATGCAATGTTGCATTTGTTTAATTGAAATAAAAATAAATGTCAGAATATGAAAATTAAGGTTTCAAAAGCAACATTAATTCAGCTAGGTTGCACATATTGGTATATAGTATTTTCTAATCCTTTTTGTTGATAAATTACATGAATATATTACTATGTATATAAAATATACCCCTAATCTGACCATATTAACAGTGCTGATGAAACTTTGGTTTCCTCATTTCCTGAAGTTTAATTATTTTTAATTCTGCAACTTAACCGGTGTAGAGTTCAAGGAAGAACTACAGAGACAAGCAAGTGGTAGATGGGGAACTAAGTCCACTGGTGCCCATCCCCATCAATCAAAGGAAATTGACTGTTTGTATCCATCCTGTTCCATGATCCAAAGGAAGGTGAAAAACTCCAAACACACTCTTGAATAAATATTCCTTCCCGAATTTAAGTGTGCCCAACCATTCAAGTGCATATATGAGAAAATACCACTACACTTCATCTTATTTCTTCTCTGTCCTGAGATACCACTAGACCTTCATCCCCCACTGACTAAAATCAATGTCAAAGCTTCCACTAAGTGTAAAGGTGCAGGACCAGGGTCTTGTTGCCCAAGTAATGTCCCACTTTCCCCCCTAAAAACCTACAAAGTGATTAAGAAATTAAGTGCTTCATTGGACAGCCTTGAAAACAATGTCTTCTCTTTTCCCACAGAACATGTCGCTCACATTGGCTTACCAGTGTGCCTCATGACACAGATCAGTGCTAGTGTTGAAAGAATAGTTTAGTCTCTATTGCCCAGCCTTTCCTTGTCCCCTGACCAATTTCTATTTATACCAATTAAGATAGCAGTTTTTACGGTGTGGATCCTGGACACTCTCAACTGGACTGAGACTACCAACTTATTTCACAAAGACTACCAAAGAGCCATCAGATAATAATTTGTCATCTCTACTGAACGGAATTCACCCTGTAGTTAAAAGATTCCGCATTCTACAGAAAATTTAGTCACTCATCCAAGTCCTATTACAAAACAAAAGTTTATTTCCCCAATATCAGCTCCTTATCATTGGCCAACACTTGCTAGTTTATTCCTATGTTAAGTACAGTGGGTTGATTTGCTTCTGAGAAATGTTTTGAAAGAGGTTTAAGATGGCTGAGCTAAGATATTAAACACCAAAGTCTCACTCTAAACTGTCTTCCAGTTTAATTACTTTCACTTATTAAATTACAACTATAATCTATGTTCTAAATATTTAATCTTTGGCTGCAACTTTCTCATGTCTCTCAGCCAGGCACTATAAGTGGGAGTCCAATTTTCATTTTCCTGGTTGCTGTGGTGGCATTTGTGGAAGCCATACTACATTCCTAATATTTGTCTGAAATCAGAAGTTCTTTTTAATTATTCCATGCAATATTCCTCACAGATAAACCTCAAGAAAGGAGCAGAAGGAAAAAACAGAGGAAAAGATGCTAACAAAACCAGATCATCTTACAAAACACAGGACAGCATGTTATTAATCAACCTAGTAGAACTGCTCTCTAACACCAAAAAGGCAAATATGTTGAGTGACATCTTATAAATTAAACATTTACAATGGCAAGCAAACATGCCGTTCTTTATGCATAGCACTGGATGGAAAGTGACTCGGAGAAACTTTCACTTTTTATGATTATGTGAAACTGGGCCAAACTCTTCCTTGGTGAAACTCTGCAGATTTCAGCTTCATTGGCAACGGAGTTACATCAATTTGATGTAGTTTCTTTTAGATTCCCTCAAGATCCCTCATTTCTCCAAAAAATGCTACTAGAAGGTAAACAAAAGATGTCAGGGTGAGCCAAATGACAGAATGAGCAAGATGCCCAAGCAGACCCTATTATTCCCCTGATTAAGGCCCCAGTCTGGAAAGGAGACTCATGTGGCACAGGAGAGTTGCTCACAAACCTGTCCTTGTGAAATCGAGGCCTCAAAGGGCACAAGGAGATTATTGCGTTTGAGTCATAGGTCTTCAGGAAGAGCTGCCAGAACAACCAAAAAAGATTTTAATCTCAATTCTGATGGTACTAGGCCTGCACAACTCTAGCCATAAATAATTCATTCTCAGAATGAAATTAAATCCATCAATTATTTGGCTCTAAGACTCTCCCAACTGCACACATCAGCTGCTATCCTGGTTTCTCTCCCCACTTACAATGAAATACTGTTATAGAGCTTGTCGAGCATGCAGCTATCTTGCAATGCACAGCACAGGCAACAGTGTGGATAGTCCAATAAAAAGGCACACGAGTGTGGAGACTGCAAACAAGGATAGCTGTGAAAGAATATTGGCCAGTTGACTTTAGGTAGCATAGAAGAGTGGTTTGATTTTTACATCTCTTCTCAATGATGCTTACCAAATAAGTTCAGGTTAAAGAAAAAACACACTCATAAGTTTATTTATACTCATGAAACATTTATATTTTAGAGATTGAACCTGTCCACTCAGGACAGAGTTTACAGTTTGAGAGAATCCCAGATTTAAGAAGCCCAAAGTTTTGAGGAAACCTAGCATTCTAATCTGCTTTAATTTTGAATACATTACAGGATGAAAAAAAATGAAAAAAGGGTCACACTTCCAATTTTTAAACTTTTATAACTTTAAAACTACTAAATGAATTTTCTTCAAACCTGACTTGTTTTGTAAATCTCAGAGATATATCAAACCAAGTGTGAAGACCATTCTGACAGTTCTGTAACAGTGAGATAGTATATGAATTAAAAGCAAAACTTATTTGACACAGCTTTCTCTTAAGAATTTCTTCATATACAACATACATTGACCTGCACATATAAATAAACAAGCAATCCAACAGAGACAGACAGACAAAACCCCTAAGAAGTAATTAAGTTATTTCTTCTTCAGGCTGAGAAGGAACAAATACTGTCATTTCTATTTTTAAATATTTGGGAAGTGCTCAATAATGTATAAGTACCAAGATAATGTGTTAATTATATGTTAAGTGAAAACCTGGCTCCACTGAATTCAATGGGAAATTTGTTAATAACTTGGATGGGGCTGAGATTTCACCCATTATATTTAACAGTTTTTAATCAATTCAGGAAAGACCAGTATGTTAAGCCACAAGAAAACCGAGTTAAAGTTATGCAAATATCTCTTCATTTCCTCACTTCTCAGACGTTAGTGTTATCACTATTTGTTGGATTCATTACGTAAACACACATAATAAGCTAATGTTACAAAATATTCTTTTATTTACTGTACCTGGCTAATTCCTAGTGAGAGGAGAGAAAGATTTATTAAACTATGAGACCAGCAATGCAATCATCTCAAAGCTATAGGCAAAATGATTCACATATTACAAGGGTTTCAGCTAGACAGTCCCTTCAATATCAATTACCTTACACATAAGGTAGCGGTAGATATGGTCTTCTCCAAGCAGCCACTTATCTATATGTTCTGCTGCATCACTTGTACAATGGGGTATTTTCCATTATCTTCTATCCTTCTACGACCCAAGTAACTTGTGTGAATAGCAAATATAAAATTAATTCCAACCATCATGTTTCCAGCTGTCAGAACTGATTTTTGTGTGTGCAAGATTTGACTGCTATTATAGTGGGAAATCTTTGAAATTAAATCGGAGAGTTTGTTTTCAATACATGGTTAGGGTTTATTGTACGTATCTTAGTGTATTGTGCAATATTTAGTCTGACAGTTAGAGAAGCAGAAAAATCCTGTTGATTCTGGAATCCACAGTTTTATTGTGTCTGATCTTTCACTGGAACTGAAATTCAATTTAAAACTGTATTATAATAAGGCAAGCAGAAAATATGTTTCTCTAACTGAGATGTTCCATCTGCTGTAACATCAGCAAAATACATCTCAACTTATTTGATGTACTTTTTTTTTTGTACCTCTGACAAAAAAACAAAAAAACACTATCATGATTAGAACATGAAAGTCATTTCTATCTTAGCAATATGTTTTCTATAAATGCATTCAATAAAGCTGCTTTTGGTTAAACCAATATTTCCCAGTAAAATATATATTGAGAAAGTATTACACCCTTTGTTCATTTTTGTGTTTTTGTAAGCTGCAAATACTAAAGAACTGAAACTGCCATAAGTCTGTCTGGACATAGTGGCCTCTCCTAACTCTTGCTAGAGATGGGCTCACAGTTTAAGTAATGTGTGAGTGCTGAATTCTGAACAGGTGCCTGTAAGGTTTGAAGAGCTGCATCCAAGATCAATTTAGTGTCACTCAAAGATCAGGCACATGGAGTTTCCCCCCCCCTTTTTTTTTTTGGTCAACCTGACAGACTCGTACTGTATGTAAGGGGTAGCTATGGAAAAAAATTCTACACTTGCTCCGAAACAATCAGGGATGGCTGACCGGCAAGATGTGCTACAGGGCTCTTTTTTGCCTAGATGGATGAAATGGCTGTGCCTTGAGAGAGGCAACTGTTTATGGGCATGAAAATTTTAGTCTTGCCTGTTGACTGGTGTGGGGTTGCAGCTTTTCCACGAAGGCTTGCTGCTGGTTTGGTTTTGGCTGTATTTCTATTTTATACATTATCAGAGGCACCCAGAGGACAGATGGGAGGGTTTAGGTTTTTTTGTTTTTTTTACATTGTTGTCTTAAATGGCATTAAATCCATAACATTTGATTAAGTCTGCAGTAATGATCAAGTTGACACAAAGCAAGCCCAGCAAACGGCTGGCAGCCTCAAATATCTGCGTGAGTCAAATCTGATTCTCTAGCCACCAAGAGGCAGGTACAGACAACTTGTCACCTGAAGCGGACTGTGATCCCATTTACACACGTTTTACTCGGGCGTGACTCCATTAACTTCTCGAATATTATTCCAGATTTACACAGATGTCCGTGAGACCACTGTAGTGGTGAAAACGTGGGATATTAGGTATAAAGAGACAGACACAAGCAGAATTTTTTCTTATTAGAAAAGGAAAGCAAGAGTTCTCTCCCATAAAATAAGCTAAGTAGATTCTTTATTTCCACTCATTAACAGTTCAGATCCACAACTAATTTTCCATTACCTTCCTACCTGAGAATATCTTCAATTTAAATCCCAGAAAAGGATAAATGCAATCAAGTTCCCGATCTATAGTCTCATTAAAAACCTAGCAAGAGGAAGAGAAGGAAGTGTTTTCTGGTTTCTCTTTTCCTCCCTCCTCCCATTCAAAAAAAAAAAAAAAGCCGCTAAGGATGAGATGGAAGCTTTTCTAAAATTATTTGAGTTGAGGACAGGGGGCAGAAGGGGACATATCACATAGGTGAACAGTGGCAGTGGGACAGATACATGTAGGGGATATTAAATAACTCTTTCCTATCCTCAGTCTATGGGCAAGTCTACACTACAAGCACTACATCGGTGCAGTTGTGCCACTGTAGTGTGTCCGGTGAAAACACTGTATGCCAATGGGAGAGCACTCTCCCATCGGCATAATTACCCCACCTCCATAAGAGCCAGAAACTATGCTGGGAGGAGAGCATTCCCCCTCTGACATGGTGCCAGTATGGACGGCACTGAGGTCGCTGCAACTTGCGTCATTTAGAAAGATGTCTTTTTAACACCCCTGAGCAATAGAAATTAGATCGACTGAACCAGCAGTGTAAGACCTGTCCCCAGGCTGTCTGTCATTTATAATAGTGTGCTAGCACCCCATCATGAAAGAGGCTGGCAGAACGATTTGTGAGCCATTAGGATAACCATAGAACAACTGAAGTCATGTTTCTTTGGGTATGAAGCTCTGCCAGAGGACGGGTAGAGCGGCAAATAAAAACCTTTGTAAGGACTTCCCTTCTTTCATCTTCTAGACACAGTGAAGTTGAGCTAGGACTTCAGGCTCTGATTTTCACACACACCCTTCCTCTCTGCCAAAACTGAATGTTTTGGGGGTGTTTTTTTTTAATCCAAAAGGTATCTTTAAATAAGTGCAGGTTGAAATATAAATGTTGAAAAAAATGAAAAAAGCCGGGAGAGCTGGTTTCATTTTTTTTTCCTCCTTTTTTGGCCTTTTACTTTCTTTAAATTTCTGGGAATAGTACTTAGCTCTTTGTAAAGCTGGCTTAGCTGACCCAAGATGAGATGATCCAAGTTAAGACAAGATATGCCTGAACAAGTAACAGCTGAAGGAGCCTGAAGAAGTAATTGCAGAAACAACTAACTATTGTATGTTGATAGTAAATAAGGGAAGCAGAAATCTCACTAAACTAACTATTGTGGGCATGTTTACAGTAAATGAAGAAGGTAGAAATACCCTGAACTGATCAGCGTGCTTTACTTAAGCTACAAAATGACTGGTCTTTACATGCAAGTATAGATGTTAGTAGCTAGGAAAGATGTACATAAACTACGCAGAGTGAGCGATATGATTTGGAATTGTAGTGCCACACTGTACCTAAATCCCATTTCTTGGCCTATCCAGTGTGGGCACAGGCCTATTACATAATAAAGTAAACTAAATCACAGGCTGGAGTCGAATTGAGTTTTTTGGATTCCAGAAAACTACATGTGCATTCTCCCAGAATTGGATGAAGTGTTCTGGATAAACGAACTGGAAAGGAGATAATCCCAACACTCTTATATAGGCCTTTTCACCATAGATCTCAAAGCACTTCACAAAGGAAGGCAAGTATCACTACAGACAAGGAAACCAAGACACAAAGACACAAAACAACTGCTGTTTTCCCCAGACAAAGTTTGTCCGCATGATACATTTAGGTCCAAACTAAGACCAGAGCTTGTATAAGACAACCTTATCATCATTCTGTTAATCACCAAAAACATTTTAGAAACTTTGATGTTAGGTGGCATTATTGCTTATAAAATTCAGCAATTATCCTCAAAATCATTTATTTTTGATTAGCGGCACACATGTCATTGTTCCTCTTTTAAGATATTTTACATTTTGTTTTGAGCAATAATACTGTAGTAAATATTCAGACTAAGAATTTTTCTTCCTGTTTCATTAATAATACCATGCTACACGTATTTTTGGATTTATATCGTGGGTTTTTTAGATTAATAATATCCCACACTCCAGAATCTGGGTCCAATTCTAATCTCCACCAATCAACATGGAAATAAATATAAATTGATTCCAGTGATTTCAAAGGTGCTACTTACGATTTATACTGATGTACTTGAAAGCAAAATCTGGCCCTCTGTGTTTCAGATTCTGAATTCCAGCTGTACACATGCAGACACATTTAGAAGGTTAGGAGGTATCAAAATCTTACCGGAGACAGAAGAAGCAAGTAGTATAGCTGTTATGTCAAAAAGTTGCTTTTTTTTCCCTGTTGCTGACAACCAAAAAATGTTCAGTTTTCAAATAACCCAAAAAAGCTTTCTAGGAAGAGAAAAAAATCGTTTCCCAAACAGCTTCTAACTTAACGCCTGGAAGCGTAGTTTGAATTTGGTTCATGTATCTGTCTGTCTCTCTGCCAGGGGGCCACAAGCAGGTTACTTGATGCATCTCTTCATCGCCTTTAATTAACATTAAAAAATATTAACTAACTCCCATTTAATTGTAATTGAATTTGACCACCTGATTTCTTTGAAAATCCCTGCTTCCCATTAAGGTGCACCTAAAACAACTCTAGTACATCTTGTTGGAGCTTTCTCTCTGCAGTGAATTTAATAATTGCTTCCATAGACTTCTGAGTTTTAACTATTTTGTAGGGGTGGGAATTCATGACCTCTGTCTCTGACACATGGACTGATTCTGATTCCCTCCACCTGGGGAACTCCCAGGGATGATGATGTGAGAGCTGCATGAAACCTTTGCATACTGTCACCCTATGAGTATTGTCTATTCTGCTTAAAACCTCGCTATTCATTTTTCCTCAATGCTCATGTTATTCTCCCTGAAGCATAATTATGGTCAGAAAAATGACTGTTAAAGTATAACCTTATGAGTATATCTACCTGTCCTGTGTATGTCTTCCACATCCCATCTTTGCAGTTTACTATGAAAAAAAAACAAAAAATAACCCCAGATTTTTCCCTAGCATTGGCATGGCAAAGCCAACATAGCTGGGGACATCAAATGATGTACCTCTTGTATCGTGAACAAAACAGTCATCTCAGTTCCAAGTTTAAAATCTCTGCTTGCAGGTATGGAAACCTTACAATACACCAGATAATATAAAGAGAAATGGAGCTTTAGGTTGATGTAAGTGATAGATATGAATTAATTTATACTAAACTCTGTAACTTTTATATTAATTTTAATTAACCTATATGTTAAGGTGTCTAGAGTACAAGCTACAAATCAGCTGTATTTATATGGCTGGCTACCATCTGTCCCCAAAAAACTAGATATTCGACCTAAAAATGTGCATAAGTCATTGAAATGAGAGCTAAAGCTTGTTTTCAATAGTTCGGTGTCCTAACTTGGTACCTCTTAGTGAGCAGACAGAGAGTTTTATTATTTGAAAAGCAGTTCTCTATGATTTATGGCCTCATATTAGCCTCCTCGTAGTGAGATATTAGACAATCATACTCTGTCGTGAACAATCTGAGGTGGAGAAACATACTATATTCATCTTCTTTCACTAGCTACGCTTCTTTTCATCTATTTTTTTTTCCCTGGGCCAAATTATTTCCTTGTAATCAATTTAAATCAGAGGCTGTAATGACTTACCATGTTACAAATTCCTTTCACTTACTTTTGTGTTTGTTGCAAGAAAGTTAAAGCCCAACCTCTTTTAAGAGAATTTGTGGAAGTTGCTCTACAAACAGGCAAGCAGAGACCATTGATTTCATTGCTGGACATAGGAAGATTGTAAATGAATTAGAAACAGGCCTGAACCAAATGACTGGGTCATGACATCCCAACATTTTGGGGACGTTCAGATGTAAATTATGTGGCTACAGACTACAAGGGATAAAAGCCTTTCATGAGTTTAGCAGAAGAAGAAAAGCAGTTGTGAAAAGGGGGTGTTCAGCTCAGCAGGCAGAGGCCTCTGTTAAGAGGAAAATGAGCAAGGATTAGAACATTATGTAGGACTCACAACACTGAAGAGCTGGAGGAGCTCTGGCAGGTACTAGGGTTCAGAACCTCTTTTTTTTAGGTCAGCCATGAGAGGGTGAGGCATTTGCAAACGAATAAAGGCTTGTGCTTGTTCAGTACTATCCTGCAGTGGCAGGTGATAGGACATAGGTGTGTGATATGTGTAAGAGTGTAATATGACTCCTGGATGAAAAACATGCCTGCCACTGCTATTTACTAACATACCCACAAACAGGCAATTAGGGGACCATCAACAGTATCCAAACAAATTGAATATGTTCCTACGGCATTAAAACTGTGATCCCACTCAAATAGTTAGTGAGAGTTGCTGAGGGTGAGGAGAGACAGAGAGCTATGGATACAAAGTCTCAGTTGTGTCTTTGCATATATAGTCTCATATTGTGCTTATGGGTGTTTAACTGTAATCTAGAGAGAGAATTTGAAGTGCCATGTATAGTGATGTGTGTTAGAAAGGGTTACCCCAGTGCCAAAGAAAATTAAATAAATAAATAAAACCACTTTTTAAGAGCAAGGTCTTCTTATTCTCAAGTCAAACCCTCCAGGAGAAAAACTCATTTGTCGAGGAAAAAGTGCTCTCCCTGTGAAAAACACCATAACTCTTTGGTGAAAAGTTATCCTTTTCCACTTGAGGCCAATCCACAAGGGAAAACCTTGCTAGGAAAGAATAAACTGTGCCTGTTGAAAGAAAGAGTAACGTTTTGCCCTAAATCAGAGTCAAAAAATGAAAACCGACACCATCATTTCACGCAGCTCTACTACAAACCCACACGTACACATTAGGCAGAATCTGCTGCAGGAAAGGAGAATGTTTTAAATGATGTCGCAGAAGGACACGTAATGTATAATAGTGGATCCTTACAGGTGCCCTTTTGAAGGATGTATATCCTGGGGTAATTAAGAATTGAACTGCAGTAGGAGTTGCCACTTCCAGAATAACTGGCGCGGTTTTGCTGTGCAGCGTACACAGACAGAATTTCTGTCCTCTCAACCCTTGTGCCTAGTTCAGTGAGGATCGCTCTACATCCTCCTAATATAGCTTTAAAATATTGGCACCCTGAATGACCCCTCTCCCAGACAGAAAGAAAAGAAACAAGAATGGGGGAAAGAGGGGAAACGAGGTCTGGTGGTGCACACAGAGCCTCTGGGATGGGTGGGCGGGGGGCTGTATGCAGACCTCTTGGCATGTGGCCGCAAGGAAAATGAGGGCACATTTTTATAATTAAAATGCCCTCAGCACGCCACACATTGCTGCAGGCACGTCATTCTCTTTTTTCACTCTAAGCTAGTTGGGCACCCAAGTTAGGGATGTCAGGTCAAGCCACATTGTCCTCATAACAGCAATGATTATCTCTCTGACTGGAGCCCACCAGCAACCAATCTAAAAAGAGCAGAAAATAAATGCTGTTAAAGAAATACTGTCAGACAAGGATAGCTGGGCACTTTAGGAAGCTTCACATCGACATCAATATTTAAAGCTCTATTTTCTTTCATGCGATTCAGCAGGAAACACTGTGTTTTAACCAGAGTACAGTCTGTGAAAGAGGCAATTACAATCTGTTATCCACATCCTATCACTTTCACTTAAGGGACTTCTTTTTTTTTTCAGAACTAAAAGCAACGCAAAACTGTTTGCTTTACGATTTAATCTTGTGGAAAGCACAAGCAGCTTGTCAGTACGTTGTCTAACTCCAACGTCACTTTTCCAGTTCAGGATGGTGGGGTAAGGGGTGGCTCATGTATTTATGGTGTGTGTTTGAAATTTCCCCAATGAGTTCAAAGTTCCCTAAATGAATCTGAGTCTTTTGAAGTTTGAGCTCAGTCCATTATCAAGTTACCCCAGTGGGCTGCCCGGGAGTTTTGAGTGACACCATCGAATTGTAGAAAGGCCTGATTTACTGCTGATATTCGAGGGGCAGAAGATCTTGAACAAAAAGCTCTCAAAGCCTCAGGCCAAGGTAAATAGTGTTATAAAGCAGTAACCAAACACTAATGCAAATCACAGGAAAATATACAGGGAGGACAGCTATATCCCATGGCTGGGAGGTTAGACAAAAAGCCAAGGAAAAGACCATTTTGGTAGAGTATTACTTCGGCTTATAGCCCTCCACAAAGTGTTCATTAGTCCTGGAGAAAGAGTAGATAAGCAGCCATGGCCCAGGGATTAGGACACTGGACTAGCATCCATGAGCTCTGGGCTGTCTTCCCAGCTCTGCCACCAGCCTCCAGCGTGATATTGGGCAAGTCACTTCACCTCTCTATGCCTCTGTTTCCCCTCCTACTCTTTTGTTTGTCCTTTCTATTTAGTGTTAAGTCTCTCACTATGAAGCTATAAAGTGCCTTGTCTAACGGAGCCTAATCTCAACTGGGGCCTACAAAGGGAACATAAATAATATCACAAGTATGGTGAAGAGCAGTGTGTAAAGGAGATAAGAGTGGGCAAGGAGCCATGGCATCAACACATGGTAGGAGCATGAAGAGCAGCAAGTAGCCACAACTGGCCAGAGAAGCAGCTGATAGGGTAAGACAGGAGTATCTAAGTCAGGTGTTATCAATCTGGGGGTTGCAAGGTTATTGGAGGAAGGATTCATGAGCTGTCAGCCCCCTACACATGGCTGACAGCCAGAGCCCTTCAGAGCTAGGAGGCCAGAGAGCAGCAGATGCTGCACGGGTGCCCAGCTGTGAAGGCAGCGCATCCTCCAGCAGCAGGACAGAAGTGAGGGTGGCATACCTGGGGGAGATCCGTTTTTTTTTTGGGGGGGAGGGGAAGAGAGGAGTCATCATAGCTTGAAATATTTTCAAAGGGGGTCCCAGCAAAAAAAGTTTGAGAACCCCTGACCTAGGTAAATATGTACATTATTTTAAACAAATATATTCACCGGTGGTTTTGAGCTCTCTTGAAAATATATATTTAGATCATTATTAAAAGCATTGACTCAGCACTCTGTAAGAGGTTTTATAGAGTCACTGTGGTCCATTGCATAATTATATACTGGATTTTTTTAAAAAAAAATGTGTATCATTAATAGACCATTACAGCAATGAAAAGGCTGTTATGGTCTAGCCTATAAGTATGCATTTACATTAAATTTAAAATAGAGTCACAGAAACCAGAGAGGGAAAAGACCTTTGAGGTCATCCGGTTCATAGGCCTGCCAATGCAAAAAACTTTTCTTCGTACCTTGTCCAGTTTAGTTTTCAACACTGTGAAAAGTGGAACTCTATCCCTTCCCTTAGTGGGCTATTCCACAGTCTAACATCTCATGACTAGGAAGTTTCTCCTAACAGTAAGCCTAAAATTCCTGTCTCAATTTTATCTCGTTACTCTTAGTTACAGCCTTTCTTGTGCGCTGCAAAATAATTCCTCTTTTTCCTGTTAGTAACACTCCCCAAATATTTGTACAGTAACCATTCTTAGTTATAGCCATCACTTACGCTAAGTATGCACAATTACCTCTCAATCTTTCCTCATAATTCAATCCCTCCAGCCATCCCCCTACACCACCACTGCCCCCCCTCCCCTCGCCCAAAACTGAACTTACTAATACAGGCTCTCCTTTGTCAGAGCCACTTAGCTCTATAGTGCCCCATGACACCTTAGTGGATACAAACTAAATTGGTACCATATTACATTGAATTTTTTCTGCCATATGACATTGTAAACTCACGTCTAATTTGTCCATCGCCACCATTAGGTCTCTTTTAGCATTGCTAATCCCTAGGTTTCTCAGTCCCCCCTCTCCTTCCCCCAAGTGCGTGCATGTTTTTGTGTTACAAATTATTTCTCCCCAGATGCATTAGGTTACAATGTTCCAGGTTTTTCCTTTATCCAGGTATCTAATTTCTCTAGGTCACTCTGTAAATGCTCTGGAGGTCACGGTGTCCAGGCTGGAATTGTCAACAATTTCTAGTTTCTAATAAAGAAGTAAAGAAAAACAGTACATATTCATTACCCCAACAGTGCTTGTGCATTTAGGTAACCCCATCTCATACAGCAATCGAGGGGGATAAAAATAAAAGATGGGAGGAGAGAGCTGTTCAGAAGATCACCTTATCCCTAGGGGGTGGAATGGGAGAAAAGATTGGGCTCATATCTAAAAATCCTGAAAAAATACCCAGTGTTTGTTAATGAGAACGATAATCCACTGAAACCATAGCATCATCTGCATTGCTGGGTGCACTTCTAGGCCCTGATTCTGCACCATAGGGGTCAATGGGAACAGGATCAAGCCCCTAATGAACCAAGAGGAGAACTGCATTTGCACCTGCCACACTGCCACTGTGATAGTAGCATTAATGCTGGATTGAGAGGCTGGGAGAGGAAACACATGAAATGGAGCAGTTAGCTTTTTCTTATCTTTGTACTCTGGACCAAATTCATGGGGGTGGTAGGAAGGAATTGGAGGCTCCTTGTATTTAAGACTAAAAAAAAAGATATGGAGCATTTATTGTAGCTAAAAGTAGCAGGGACATATTTCTAAGTGTTAGCACATTATTACAGCTCACCTGATATTTCTAGACATTCTTTATGCTGAAGCAGGTCTGCATTAAAGCCATAATGAAGTTAGTAAACCCAAAACCCAGCAGAACTCCCGGGATCCTTGCTCAGCTCCATGATACTATGGGCATAAAGATGAGCGCGCAATGTGACACTACCACCAAAATGTAGTAGACTGCAATTACGTGCAGGCTACGCAAAGCCCCAAAAGTTGATTAAGGCACACCCAACCACCCATTAAGATAGCTGTGCAATGGCCGATAGAGAATGTCATCATATATTACTACCATCGCCAATTACAGCTTTAACGAATAGATCATCATCCATCAAGGGAAAGAAAAGGCTGCTAAATCAGAGGTTAGCATGGGACATGTGCGGGTGATGAGACAATCTCATTTTTTGAGCATGACACAAGATTCAACCCACAGGCAACATTTCAACAAGGGGAAAAGCCTGAAATGCTACCAATCTGGGAGCTACACAGAGACAAGTTTAATCCATCAGGAGGCAACCATTGAAAAAAAAAATGTTCAGACTTTTTTCTATGGCATGAAGTCCATGGCCATGGACTTGGCCATGTCTATGCTACCATTTATGTCAACAAAACTTATGTCACTTAGGGGTGGGAAAACAGCACGCCCTTGAGCAACGTAAATTACGCCAGCATGAGTGGTAACTTCTCCCGCTAACACAGTTAGCGCTGCTCATTGGGGGTGATTTAATTACATCACCAGGAGAGCTCTCTCCTGTTGGCGTACAGCGGCTACACCAGACATCTGACTGTGACACAGCAGCATCAGTACAGCTATGCTGCTGTAAACTTCTTAGGGTACATCTACGCTGACGTCGGCAAAGTCACCGCTGTCAGATTGACCTATCTGGATCGATTGAGCGGTCAGTGAAGACCCATTCAATCGATCCAGAAGTTGCCCAAAGTCGATGCAGTAAAACCACCCCGTAAGAGGAGTAGCTCTGCGTCAACGGGAGCGTGGCTCCCATTGGGGCAGTGCAGTGAAGATGCTGTGCAGAAGGAAAGCACAGAAGTCTATTGGAGTTATGCAAGTTACGTCGTGTAGCTTGAGTAACTCCCGTCAACTGCTGCCGAATCGCCAGGTAAATGTAGACCGGGAGCTAGTGTAGAAATAGCCTAATGCTGAACATGCATTTAACTTGCAGAACTGACATGCCTTGAAGCTTACATGGTCAATATAATAACTCAGTGCAATAATCAATCAACAGCATTAAGGAGGAATATTGTACCAAGATTACCCAAAATGACACAGAATATCCAATTGCTGAAATATTTTGATGTGGATTAGACAGCTAAAAAGATTGGCAGTGTGACACACAGCCTTTTATCTGGATTCTCAGTTCAAATTAAGCTCAAATTGGTAACCAAATGTATGTTGTCTGTCAGCTTACATGAAACAAGTTTGTGTTCTATTTCCTAGAGGACAGGTGACCACATCACAAATGTTGTAATAGGCTTGTTTATTTGCACACTCAGCAGGTAAAGGATGGAATGGGCATGGGGAATGACCTCTCCTCATCCACTTAAATATATTCTCCCACAATAGGGTTGAAGCACTTGGGTGAAACAGTGTGAGAGAAGTATATGGTGGAAATGCACCTTTCCTGTGAGTCTGACAGCTTTTCCCAAGCATTAAAATTTCCTCCACATTTTTTCCCAAAACATTAATGAAACAGACAGTTTACTACATGTATTTAAAATACATTTAAAAAAAACTTGAGAAACTATGAATCTTTATGTTGAGATAGATTGATGCAACTCTGTTCTAGAGCTTGAGGGATGATCTCTACATTACAATTTTGTACCAACCCTTCACTTGCTACATAATACACTTCATATTGCTGTGAGCCTATTCCAGCACAAAGGTGAGAAAATACTCCCTCTGGTCAAACTGATCCCTTGTGTTAGAAAAGAAAGAAAAACACCTGTCCGAGAAGAAATATAAAGGTAATACTGCAATAATAATAATTATTTGTATTGTGGTAGTTTCTAAAGGTCTCAGTCAGGGACTGGGACCTCATTGTGCTAGGCACTCCTACATTCAAACACATGCACAGACAGAGAGAGAGAGAGATTCTCTGCCTCAGACAGTAGAGTGTAAATCTCTACATAGATTTTAAATCTAGATAGCAACAGAAAACCTGCATGAGTCCTGGGAGGGAAGGAAACAAAAGCATGTGATTCAACATGAAAAAAGACCAAACACCAAGAATACTTAAAAGAGTGATGTTAGACCTCTCAAAATCTGAATAAGCTTCCAACCGCTAGAGAAAGGAAGACAGGGTGAGTTAATTACCCAGATCTGACCTTGCTCCCCCAGCACCCACATACTTCCCTTCCTCCCTGGCACAGCGTCTCCTAGTAACCGCCTCCAATACCTGGAAATTAATCCCTCCCTGATAACAGCCATCTGGGTACTTGTCAGTTTCTTAACAGCAAACACATGCCTACTCTCCTCCCTTTTCAGACCAAGGACTTTAAAGTGCCTGGGTTATGATGACAAAGAAAATGTGAGGATAAATCAGCATGTTTCATACTTTTAAGCACTGGGCTCCATCCAGCTATATTGTCCACTTACAGTGGAAGTATTCCCATCAGTACATTACTGCCATTTACTCTTAATGTACCCTTCAGCTTTTGTTGTGCAAGCATAAAGGAGGCAAAGTCTGAAGAGGATGCTTTTTAAGAGCATTCTGCTTTCTAGTTTTCCCCATATAGAAGAATCTGGCAGTTCAGAGTAACAATGACAAGAGGATACAGAAACCGTGAAGGGCTCTCAGTTGCCTTAGTTCAATGAATCATGTAGTCATCTGGATACGATCAAGAAATCTTACCTTGGAATACATTAAAAACCTCCCCTTCCTTCCTTCCTTTTCTTTCTAAAAATATATAGCTTTGGCTTTTAGTGACACCAATCCTATTTTTTGCAGTGAGAAAATGCTCACTCATTCCCCTTCCAACTTGATTTGAAACAACAAACATTTCATAAAGTTAATTTCTTTCTATTAATGTTATTCCAGTACAAAGGGCTAGAAAAGCCTATGTCAAACCTATGATGGTTTGCAAAGTCAAATAGTAATGAAAAAAATCAGCTTTGCCTCTTTTAAACCTTTTTCTAAAGCATCCTGGAAGTGCCATTTCACATTTCAGAGACAGTCATTTATCTTGGAACATCTGACTTGCCAATTTAATAAACACACACATTTTGTTAAGCAGCCCTATTTTCAAATGTAGATGCCTGTGAGAAGTAGCTGCTTTTACCAAATCTGCTTTCTAGTAGAGTCTATACACATCCATCCATCTGGTAGTTTGGTTTAATTAACAGAAAAAAATAAGAAAATTCAGCACAAACCATCTCTCCAAGGTTTGGCTGCTCTTAAGGTTCCTCTCCAGACTAGACAGCTCAGCTCATACATCCTAGTAGAATAAAACAGCCACGTCTTAATGAATCACAAGGACCTACTTAACATTCCTTAGCACAGTGGTTCCCAACTTTTTTGGCTCGAGGGCCACAAATATCATTTTTACAACCCTGGAGGGCCACCAGTCTATCAAGTCATAAAAAATGTACTGATGTATGTCACGCAGGCTAGACTGGGGGGAGAGAGGGGGCATTTATTGTATTATTTGACATCAGTATGTCAAAATCATAGTAATCCATGTGAGACATGTCATGTCAGGTACTGTTAGAAAGGCTGTAATGTCTTGAGTAAGATGATAACGTTTATGTCCATGTGTTGTGTGTGTAATGGAAGTTATGGATATGGTTGATATATCTGTATTTCAAACTGGGCTGTTTCTAGGCCACTCCTCGGACAGGATGGCTATAACAATAGCCTGCTTAATGGCCCATTAAGACATTCACAGGCGCAAGGGGCCCAGGCCAAGAAGCGCTGATCTCCCATCCCCTTAGTTGTAGCAGGGGGCCTGCACCGTATTGTAGCCCAGCGGCAATCCACTCCCCCTGGGTCCTTAGGCAGCAGCTCCCTTCTGCAGCCAGCAGGAAGGAAATAGCAGGCCATTTTGAAAGCCCCCACGGGGCGACTTTTGGCCCCCGGGACACAGGTTGGGAACCACAGCCTTAGCAGAATCAACACTTGCTGCCAGATGGGGTGCCATTTGTTACAGAACCTCATTAGGACATCAGAATTCTGTCAGTCCTAGCAAGGCCAACGATTCCAAGTGAAGGTTGGCCTTGCCACGTCCCAGGTTACTGGGCGTCTAAGGTCTGGTCTACACTAGGAAATTAGGTTGGTATAACTACATCACTCAGGTGAGAAACATCCTCCCCCACCACCCAGCAATGCAACAGAACTCCCAGTGTAGACAGCACTCCTGCCTCTCGGAGAGGTGGAGTACTTACCCCCATGAGAGAATCTCTCCCTTCAGTAGAAATAGTATCCTCACTGAAAGCGCTACAGTGCTGCCGCTGCAGCATTTGAAGGGTAGACAAGCCTTAACTCATTCAATGCACAGCCAGGAAAATCAATCCAAATTAACTAAAGGTGTTAATTAGAAGTGGATTAGTTAAACCCCTGTGTGAACACCCTCATTTAGAAAGGCCACCTTAATTCTGAATGAGGGTGATCACAGAGGGGTTAAATGCGGTTTAACTAACCCACTTCAAATTCACACCTTTAGTCAATTTGGATTAATTTACTTGATGACCCTATGTAGACAAGACCTGAGACTCAATATTAAATTAGTGATCGAGCAGATGTACTCAACCCATTCAACAGTCACCCTCCTGAAGCTAGCTGATATGCCCTGAACCAGCAGGCCTCATTTCTGAAGTAAAACACGGGATGGATTCGTTGGAGAATCTGTTTCTATAGCAGGTATTTCAAATTCCTAGCCAAGAACATGGACAGTGTGCTTATAAGACAACATTACAGCAGTTGGTAATGGGCAATAGTGGGAACCTTACACAGCCTAAGTCTTTGTGGCTTCTTGCTAAGATGTACAAATTCCATCTCTCTGTTCTGTCAGTAACTTAATCTTGGTGAGCACAAATATTCACTCACATTTTAAAAAACAGAGTAAAATAAATGGATGCTTTGTTCTGCTTTTAGAGCTCATTCCAATCAGCAGGTTCAGCTAAGAAAGCCCACTCTCTGATATCTATATTCTTTGAAATATGAACTATGGATCCTGCAAATCGTAGTATAACATTACCAACTTTCCATCACATTACAAAATTTCAGTGAGATTGAGTGGGGATTTTATTACATTAGTATTTGTTTTTTTGATAATATGATACATAGCAAAGCCCCTCTCTCATTACTCTAGGGAACACGTGCAATAGGAAGATACTGAAAGCCAGGCATGCCATTTCTAGCACATCAAGCTCATTTTTAACCGAATTCAGGAGCCCAAGAGGATTGCATACAGTAAGCCTCATATCATAACAGTCATTAAACCCTATAAGATCAAAAAGTCAAGCATTTTTATTGTATATTTGCTTTCCATTTGACATGTCTTCAGACCATCAGATCTTTTCAGTTTGATTCATTTTTATATACTTTGGATACCTCTGCACTAGAATATTTGAGCTTTAGATAATTACACCCATGGGATAACACTGGAACTAACAGAACACCTAAGCTGGGACACCTAGTCATAGAATTAAGCATTTGGAGTGACCAAGTTTCCCTGGACCTAAGTTTCCTCTTCTTCCCAAATGCCCACACATCAACCTCTGGCCAGCTGTCAGAAAGCCCACAGGAAAGCTTTCCATGAGACCTGCTGACAACGGAAGTAGCAGATTCTTACAGAAGGAGCTGATTGCTGAGAAAATAGCATGTGTATGAGCTCTACTGTGCACGTGGCACTATTTGTGCAAATAAGTGGCTTCCAGGAAATCTGGTCTTTGTGTGGTAAAGTGCAGAAAGTAGACTAGACAAGCTACTTCAACACTGCAGGAAGACTATTTGCATTTTTGAGCAACTGAACCCATGATACCATCCATGCTGGCACTGTACCAGTGGAGAAAGGCATAGTGTGCCTCACCTTCCTCAAAGGTAGTCTAATCGAGGCAGAAGTCGGGTGCTATTGTACCAGGGGGAGCATTTTTAGGTGTACAGGCAAGATGTATTACAAGCATGTTAGGTTGTTAATATACCAAATTTACAAATTGTGGGTAGCATACCAAATTTTTCCAGTGCAGTCATGGCCTCTGAATTATTAGTATAAGATCTAGATAATATACATAGCCAAATTTAGTATCAGATCATGGGGAAAAAATCTCATGGTTTTAAGTCTTAGGGGAACAGTTAGCCTGCTTGATTTATGAGGCTGGCTTCTGTATTTCCTTCCTCATTTTCTGAAAGGTATTCTTGTCTCTGCAGTCCAGTAGTTAAAAACTTTTGAATTAAAATGCAAAAAACCAGACATGTTCTGCTTACTAATATTTATAGGTAATATTTTGTTTTAAGTGTCAGGAAGTTGCACTGAAACACGAATAATGCAATGTATTGTGCTGAGTATTTATATAATCACATGCTCTGTTTTTTGGTAGCTCCTATATATAAATTTGCACCATGCAAAAGGAATGGTATGCACACAGTATTTTAGTCTCCGCCATGCATACCGTTGCAATTGGCCCCATTCAGCAAAATATAAGTTGGGCTTTTTTCAAAGGTCATAAGCAGCTGTGATGAAAATAGGTGTCTTATTACAGAAGCTACGTAAAATAGGAACTGATTCGGCTTCAGAGATTTTTTTACACACAATGAAATCAACTTTATCACACATCAGGAGTCCTAGAGCAAGATTCACCTCAACATAAGTTACCGGAAAATATCAGTGGCCTAATGTACAGATGGGCAAACACTAGCTAACAGGTTATACATTAGCAGCATATATGTACAACGTGTGACAAGATACCTCCTTCACATTAACAGCCTCAGCATTTCTCCCTCTGGTGGTGGGGGCCTGGAGTAAATCAGTTCTTCTCTGGAGATTTTAAAATTCTTCGCTTTGATTTATTTTTTCCATGTATACAAGATGAGCCTCAGAACAGGCCTAAATAGTTCTCTTAAGCATAAACCAAACTCGCAACACAAAGGGAATGTATTTCCTTCCTTCCCCCTCCAGGGTGTTGACTTCTTACACTGTCTTCTGGGTGCCAGCCTTTCCCAAAACAGAAGTTAGCTTGGCTATTTTCACCCAAAGGAAAGAAGCCTTCAACCAAAGAGAAACCTCTTCTCCCTGCTGCTCTTAATTCTACTGAAGCTTGTTTCTCAGCCCTCTTTCCTCTCACACACCAGAAAAGGTTACCAGCAGCCATTAATTGGACTCAGGTGTGTCTCATTAACCTGAAGTAACCTCTTCAGTTCATAGGGAAAAGGTCCCTCACCATTCTAGGGCTGATATACATGCCAGTCACCACTTTCTTATAGCTATCAGGTCTGTCTTTGGCACAAATGGTAGAGTACGAAGGGAATACTGCAACCAAAAGAGCTTTGAAGCCTATTCCTCGTTCCCATGCCTCTTCCTCTCTGACAAACTAAAACGATGTGTACAAAACATTCCAAAGTCCAAAATGGTAAGCCCTGGTTTTCAGAGGTGCTCAGTACACCCACGGTCTTCAAACTGGCCATGTACACTGTACAGAGCCCAATCCTGAACTCCTCATGTAGACGAAACTCCCATGAAAGCCTGGGGTTCCCAAGGACTTACCTTGGTAATTACAAATCCACTGGAAATGAAGTATCTGCTCATTGCTTTGAAATTGCACCTGTGAATACTGTAGCACTTCAAATACAGGATTCAAGGCACCTGTGATGAGCCAAGTAGGTCAAGAGGCCAGGGGAGAGGAAAACCTTGCTTTGTTTAGTTCCTTTCTTTCCCATTTCCTTGCCGAGTCCTCTTGTCATGACAGTTTATTTATGTTCCCCACCTGCAATCAATCTAACTGCTAATTAAGCCCTTTGTAACCTTATTCTGAACTAATTAGGGTTTTCTGAACTTGCCTGTACTTTACTCAGCTACTTTTTCACTAACTCAAGAGAGCATCCCTTCCTTCACTGGCCATGTGCCCAGGCCTTAATGTCCCATTGCTGCCATGCTCAGCAGTAATGTTGCTTTTCTGTCTCTGAAAGAAAGAGGATGGATCTCTTGAGATTCAAAAAATGCAAAATATCCCCCTGGAGGGATTTTCAGTTTACTGTGCCATTTGGTTTCCGTGACAGATGTTGCCCTTAAAATTTTCTGCACCTCTATACAGATCACCCTGAACTCTTACCAGAAGGAAAATTCCAGCATTTTGTACAACACATGGGGCCTCATGCCTGTCAATTCTATTAAAATCTGTCTAGCCTCCTAATCTACTGTAGTCACAAAACAGCAAAAGAGGAGTCTGGGATTTACTGTGATTTTCCCAGATGAAAAGTGGAGGCTAAGAAACCCTGCACCTGTCTCATGAATGGTGAGAACTCCAAGTCTCGTAATGCACTCAGGAGAGTTCATTAGAACCACAGAAGTTAAGAAAAGAAAAACACCTATTAGCGAAGCTCTGATAATCCATCTCCCTGCCAATATGAGGAGTTCTTTCCAGCTTTTTTCCTTGTCTTTTTTCTAGTCTAATTTTAAAGGGACTCAGCAATGGTGCTTCCGCTCCTCTTGAAAGTTCATCCTACCATCTCAATAGATCTCACACTTAACAGAATTTAAACCTACCTTTTAATTTCAGCATGTGATTCCTAGGTATATTCTATAACATATTTTTAACAATCTCTTTCCAATAATGTTAGCAATATTTATTCCTGATGACATGTCAAAACTGAAGTGACCACAATACACTGGAACATTCCATTAGAGATGGTTTACATTTAAAAGAGAATCAATTTGAAAAGCTAAATACTGTTATGTATCTCTTGATAATTTTGGTATCCTAATAGCAAACAGATGCTCCCATTTTTATCATTCAAATCTTGCTACGTATCAGCTTAATTTTCTTTAAGGAACTATGAAAAATGCACAAAGTAGTATCGGGAAGGGAAAAAATATATATAGTGAAGATTAAATCAGTGGAGTTATTTCTTCCCTGAATCCCAGCCATTTGGATTAAAAACCCAACAAATAATTTTAATTTCCAGTGGGAATGAATGATGACAACAAGCTCCACAATACCATTGCATATAGAAAGACAGCTCTAACAAATAACTTTCCCTGAATGGATGTTTATATGGTATATGTGGATGTTATAAACATTTATACTCACAAAGGTGCTTCTCCCCCAGCCTAAAGCAACTTAGTTTCCATTGTTTCATTGATTTACATGCAGTCAGGATACAAGTTTGTGTTCATTAAATGTTTATGCAGAATTATATTCCCAATAAAAGAAATCAGTTTAATCCAGAATCCACTACAATATCCCCTATGTTATAATTCTGGTATAAGACAAAGACACACACTTTGGTCCAAATCCTCAACTGGCGTAAATCAGCATAGCTCTACTGAAATCATATTACTGAACTATATTAAAAGTCTCATTACAAAACTCAGAAATGCAAAATGAATGTCTAAATCAGAAAGTTACATCCATTCAGTTCAAGATAGATTTCACACGAACTGTACTTTTTGCCTGACCTAAAACGTTTCCTGGCAAACAGAGATTTCTCTTTAGTAGTACTTCAGCTTCAGTTCATGAGAGTATCTCCCAGGACTTTAGAAACAAATTAGCCCTCACAACAGTCATTCATGGCACAGCATCTAAAAATTAGAGCTAGTCTAAAAATTTTGAAAATTAGAATTCCAATGGAAGTTTGTGATAAAAAATTTAATTTCAATTTTTTTTTAAATTAGATATATAATCATTATAATCAGCGCAAATTGATGGTGACTTTCATCTGAGGTTCTCTCAGTGCTTTGCAAAGGTTGCAAATATCAGGTTCAGAGAATGAAGAACAGGGAAGTTAAATGGCTTTCCCAAAGTCATATAGCAAGTCAGTGGAGACAAAACACGTGAGCCCTTCCTGACTGCCTGTTGCTTGTTCCTGACTGCCTGTTGCTAATAGTGAACAGCACTGTAGAAATGTCAACAATACACACTGCACCACTCCACTTTGATCAAATTTTTAAAACAAATTGGTGCGGAGGGTTAAGACAATAGCCTCTCACGTGTGAACGTTTCTGTTCAAAAAGGCCTCTCTTCAGGTTGTAAGGGAAAAGGTAGTTTGCTGATCCTACTCAGTGCATTTGTGGCTGTCTGCCCACATTATAAAACCACTGCATGGCTGGTTCTCTCTCTTTTCAGCAGAGGCCCAGCACAGAAACAGCAGTAGTGCTGTAGGTCAGGACTGAGTGGCATTACAGGTGGTGCATGCAGAAATTCGGACAGATCCTGTTCTGTTGTGAGAATTGGGCCATTTTACCCTGATTCTGAGCTCCCTTGTGAAAAGCTGGGGCACTGCATTGCAATAAAAGACCCGTGCACAGCCGCAGCTGGCCTGGGTCAGCTGACTTGGGGCTCAGGCTGCAGGGCAATAAAATTGCCGCATAGACATTCAGGCTCAGGCGTGAGTCCAGGCTCCGAGATCCTGGATTCCTGCTTGAGTCCAAATATCTACGCTGCCCAGCTGCCCTGGGCTCTGCACTTCAGTGCTGTGGGGTTTTCATGGCATTGCCAACAGATCTTATGAATTTACCTAAGGGTATCACAACAACAAGTGCTGATGGGAAAAGGTGTGAAAGGGAGACCAAGACCTACTGGTAGAATTCTAAGGACCACGTTACGGTCATATTTGGACTGGACATTAATGGACCAAAATGGGAGTGTCAGATATTAAGCCTAATTGGTGGACAAAATAAAGAGGGATGGACCACTCCATTCTAGATGCTCTTTTGGGGCCCTAAAGGAAGAGACTTTGGTGAGAAAAATCCATTATTTGGAGCAAGCTTCACCATCACAGCTGCCATTCCCACCATATCCTGTGACCCTGGGTCTTTGTCACCCTGATCCTGAGAGATGACCTGTCCAGAGAGAGAGAGGGAGCCAGATAACATCACCACCTCTACTGGCTACAGCTGAATCCCAAGCAGCGCCTGAGATGAAATGGCATTGGACTTTAACAACAGCAGCAATAACAGCATCTTCACGCCATTCTCAACAAACGTCATTTCTTTTCTGCAAAAGCAGCTTTTTCCATCTTCTGTTCCTTCAAAGTGACTGTCAAACCAGGGGGGTTTCCTTCTAAAAACTCTTCCCAGCTAAAGGGAAAGGGAGCAAGGAATGCTGTTAAAATATAAGCCTAATTTAATAAATGGACTGTTTTTTCTTCTTCTTATCTTTAATTAAAGGTTAAAAGGTTAAACAGTCAGCAAGAAGACTCAATACCTACTATAAGGTGTCCAGAATTCTGAGAACTTGAACAAAGGCAAGCTCATTTCTCACTTCTCCTCCTCCCCCCCCACCCGATTCTTCTCTTGCCCCCATCTCGCTACACGTCTTATCTTTTGCTTGCTTACAAATTCCCATTTACTATGATTGTCCAAAAGCAGAAGACTACAGCATAAAGTACAGTCCATTTACATCAATCCATTATCTTCCTACCTGCTGCTCACATCCATTAGATTTCTTTACTGATTTTGCAACAGAGCAAGAGCTTTTTTCCAAAAAGTGAAGTCATATCAGCAAGTTGTGTTTCAGACTCTGATTAGACTCTTGCTGAAGATTTAATATGAGTACTGTCTATGTTTCCAACTATGGCGCTGTGGGTATTCCAGACAATCAATTTAAGCAAACATTAAAAGGAATGTTTTTTATTGTTTTCACATGAATTCATATGCTTAATCCTTTTAAAAATTAAACAAGGTTCTCTCTATTTTGAAACAAAGGTTTTGTGACCACAACCCTGTCCAATCAGAGTGCCAAGAAAGTAGTTCTCTCTCATACCTCTTTCTTCCCTTAGGCTGCATAAATGGTGCTATATTTTGTTTCTGCTGGAAAATGGATGCTGAATGTAACAGCCAACTAAAAGAAAACATCTCAATAAATAAATGATCACCAAACACTCCAACATGACCACATACACTGCCTTCCCAAAACATTTTGAATACCTAGAAGATTTGCCATTGGGCATCAGAAATGAGACACCACTGGTCTGATAATTGTTGTTTCTAAAAGTCTCCAGGATCTAATTAAGGTCACTAAATTTTACTAAACTGAATTAGTCAGCCATTCTTGCTGGAAGCAGCACAGTGCTAATAGCTTGTTGTTATGATACTCACTGCACTAGATACCTGGGCTCAGATGGACAAAAACTAGATGTGACTAAATGCAAAGACACTACATAATGCTGCATACTGTACTTTGGCAAGATCCAGAGAAAAAAAATTATTATATCAATAGCAATTTGCCTAGAAGCAGCTATGTTGTACAAGGAAGCAGGATATTTAATTTTTAAAAAAAAATCAAACATCTGACTAAATTTTCATTGAGTGTAAAATGCTAATGCTAGTAGTCACAAGGCAACCACTGCTACTACAAAGCCCAGCATAATGAAAACTAAGTGCAGAGTTATGAAAATGAAGATTGAAGTATATGCGCATGCATGAACTCGCGCAGGCGCACGCACACCACGGTTAAAGAACAGAGTTTACTGAAACACACAAGACAACAATGCCTTAAGGAGCATTCCGCAGAGGTGCAGAATGATGGGGAGGCAAAAGAAAGCCACAAACACATGCATTTGGCAAAGATGTGCAGCATAACAGTGTGCTTTTAAATGTGTCATAAAGCACCACAATGGCTTTTCCAGGATATACTGTAGAGACACTGTAGAAAATTTCAGTGTTAGCAGAAAATTCCACTTACCCTGCTGCACAAGAGCAAAACATTCTTCCGTCTCTCCAGAAATTTTCTTTATAATATAAATAAATAAATAAATAAAAGGCTTTTTTTTTTCCCCAGAGTGAAAATATTTTCCCTAGCAAATACAAAAATCAATTATAGTCCTGCACTGTTCCAATGAAATATGGGTGAAATGCATGCCTATGCATGACCTAAGCCCTCAGTATAGGCCTTCCATGGTAATCCAAAGAGTGAATTTCACCCTCTCAGCACTGATTCCTCTCTACTGCATATGGGCAACGTTCCTGTTATTGACAAGCTGGGATGGGCAAACTCATTTAGATAAACTAAGAGTCCACCTGAATTTCCCCACACAAATTGAAAAACAAACCAATCCTAAACCAGCTTTGGGGTTGGATAACATTTTGTAATTTTCCTGCTTCTTTATTTGGGTCACCTCCTGTTTTCTGCTATGGCAAGCATCTAATGACTAAAGGATCAAGAGAAGGTCTATTCTAAGGAAAGAGCTGTTCTTGTGAGATTTCCTGCCTGATTCCTTAAACCCATGGGATTTTTGTTTTGCCTAAGATCAGACAACTGCCAGGCGTTCTGAGGTCTGTGCGTCACTACAAGCCAGAGTCAACAGATCAAACCTCTTGTCTTTCCTCTCTCTTTCTGGGCTGGAGCTTGTTAACCTATTTTCATTGAATGTTCTACCATTCTAATTAAGAACATTGTCAAAAGGCTTCAGGGGTTGTGAGAGCTATAGATATTCCTTAGAAGAAATCACTCCACCATTAATTCCCAATTAGTCCAGTAACCTGCTTATATAATACCCATCTGAAGCATCCAATGGTTCAACCTGTCTTTGGATCGTATGTATTTGGTTGTCCTATCTCTTTTTAAGTTCCACAAATTGTTGGCTTAATTTCCAACCCTTTTCTTAATAATTTCCTTATACCCCTTCCCCCCCCCCCAAAAAAAACAACCCTGTCCTAGACATGGAAAAGGATGAATCTCTTGGTTCTTCATATTTACAAACACCACCACAAATCATTCAAACCAGCAAAGTTCAACCAGACTTTTAGTGAGGAGAAGCATAACAGAAAGCCTCAACTTTCAAACATCTTGCCTAACCTTTTTTTTTTTTGCAAGGGGTGCCCAATCTGTACACTTAAGTGATGGTGCCAAGAGACTAGTGGCAAAATAAAGTACTTACATGGCCCATCTGCAGGTCCACAGTGAGGGAAGAAGATCCTGATCACCAGTAAAATGATGGTTCTCCAGGTCAATTTAAGCAAGAATTGGATGCGACTCACTCCTCTTTTTACAGAAAAAGCATGAGGCACTGAAGTTCCACTGATAAAAACAAACCTGAAATCAAAGAAACTTGTCAGAACTGGCTGGAACGGCACATTAATTTATCTTCCGTTCTGTTTTGAAGGCCTCTGGTTCAAACCCAGAATGGATCATATATAATAAAGGCAGTTTGATTCTGCTGAACAGACTGTACTCAGCAAGAAGCCTGGTGTTGCAATCAGTTTAATAAACCTTCAGTCCTTTAACAGAATAAGCCCAGATGCAAGAAGAAAGGATCAGTGATTAAGCAATTTATTCAGAGAAATATTCATTTAAAAAATCCCTTAAATAAAATATAAATAATTAGGGATCATAATAACAAGTAATGTCACACATAAAATAATTTAACCTTGTCCCCTATTCTCCTTTTCTATTTTGCCTTCCTCTGTACTCTATTATACCACCATCCAACAGACTGGCCAATGAACTACACATTAGAATTGCTCTAAGGGGTCTGGAAATCTTTATTTTGCTTCATTTCATTTTCCACTAATCTCTCTTCTCCGCACACCCACATTCACTCACACTTTTCTGCCAAGCTTAGCTGAAGTGGCAAAGAGACTGTAAATTCCTGTAACAATCCATTCTTATACAATAAATGACTGATGGAATTCACTGTCATGGGATATTATTCAGGCTAATGGGTAAGAGTCCCCACCGCCCCCCCAATAATTTCCCTTTCATTTATACGATTAAGATTAGCATCTGCAGTCACACTGGCTTGTATAAAGTTACAAGAACTCTCAGTTCTTATGCTAAATTGATCACTGGTTGGGGTCAGAAAACCACATACCTGTACTATTATGCAATGGAGGGTAAGTGCATTATGGGGATTTATATCTTCATTTGAAGCATCTGTTGTTAATCAATGTTCGAGGCAGAATACCAGACTTTATTGGGTCTTTCCTGATACAGAAAATACTGTGTGTCATCAAAGATCCCAACAGACTCTCTCATACCAAATAGTACCCTCTTGCTTCCAAATTCCAGTAACTTAATCCAAAAGCTTCAGCTTCCTTTCCTCCCTTTCTTCTAACCCTCTCAATTTGTCAATCAAAAGGCAAAAGCTAACCATCAAAACCATGACTTCTCCCCTCCCTCGCCTCCAGGTCTGAGCTTCTATTAACTATGAATCTCAGATGCTAAAATCAAAAAGCTAAACTCAGCCACATGCAGACTCTTCATACCCCTATCTCCACTTCATTCCAATCACCAAGGGTATGGGCGGTTTTGGGGGGTTGTTTTTTTTTTTTTTTGCTTGAAAGTAAAAAAACTTTTATAATGGAGTTTATTTAGGTGGACTTGCTTTAAGTAAGCAAGTTTTTCATCTATGGCATACATTCCTGTAATGTAGTTTTGATGTTAATGGGCTGTAAAGTGGGTAATAATTTTCTTACTGACCTCTTCAATCAGATTAGATCATATTATTGACCATGCTGTTTGTTTTATAACCACAATCATATTGTGGAAGAACATCTCTTGCAACTTGCACATTTGTAAGTGCCCATTAAGGCAAAGGATGACAGGTCTGCATGTTTGGCACTTTTTAATAATTCTTTATTTCCCTTGTTGGCTGTTTTCCCATCTTCATCTTAAAGATATCCCTTTTCATCCTTCTGGGCTATTACTGGGAGGGATCTTTTTATTTTGTTCTTTTTTTTTTGAGGAAAAAAGATACCTTGACTACAAAAGAAAAAGAATCAAGACCAAATTTTGCAAGACGACACAACTTGAAGCAAAATCCAGATTGAGTTCGAGATGCCAGGATTTTGAGACATTCTTTTGCTGAATCCATCTTATTTCAGCTTGGACACAGTTTCTCATTTAAGATACACCTTAGCTTTGGAGGCTATTTCATATTCAATTGTGATATGTTTTCCTCAGTGAGCTGCAGGATTATCTAGATCAAAAATCCCTTTACAGATCTTGTATGCCTCAGCCCCCTGCACGTAAGACGAGTGTGTTTAGAAGAGAGAAAAGATGATCCTGTCATTACGGCTAAGACTCGGGAGCTCTGGACTTAATGTCCGGGCTCTACCAACAAGCCTCCTGTCTGATCTTGGGTAAACCATTTAATCTCTCTGTGCTTCAGTTCCTTTTCTGTAAAATGGGGATAAAATACATTTTTTTCATCCCCTTTTCGTGTCTATTTAGATTTTAAACTCTTCAGTGGAGGGCCTGTGTTTGTAAAGTGCTGTGCATAAGAGGGTCCTAGTCTTGGTTGCAACCTGTAAGAGCTACTAGAATATAAATAATAAACAATCATTCCAGTATTCCTACAAGGATTTTAATAGAACACGTGGAGATCCCGGCTAAACCAGGGGCAGTATTTGTTCATTCCAATTACTTGGATGCAGGAAAACATCATACCATGTTTTCCATTTCCTTTAAGTACGCTTCACTGGATCTACAAATTGTGTTTCAGGACTGCAATTCAACTGCCGTAAGAGGTGGGAGATGGAAAAGGTGAAAGCTCTCGCTCAGCATTGTGTCAGCCATACATTTCACATTTCTCGCTATTATTTACAGTAAGCAACCAGCCTAATAGTCTACAAAGAAGCTCTCCGAGAGCCCAGTGAATGTGCATGTCCAGCCATTCTCCCATTTCGTCACAAAACCTCCCTGGTTTTGCTCAAAGAGCTGAGGGAAAACTTCTCTTGAAGTCACCTGCACACTGAGGCCATTTCAATAAAAATAAAGTCTTATACCTTTACTCTTCACGCCTTTCCCACTCCTGCAAGTGAGAGAGATCTCTAAGCTAGAAGTGATATTTTCAGAAGTACTACATAATTTAGGAACCCAAATCCCATATCCAAAAGTGCCAGGCTCCCATGCACCAGAGTCGCCTTTTATTTTCAAAGAGACAGGCCTGGTCTACGCTAAATTTCTTATTCATGGATGTGAACAATTAAAACACCTCAGAGACATAATTAAGCAGACCTTGGTCTCAGGACAGAAAACATCTGTTGTTGCAGATTTCGCCTGCAGATTTCGCTGCTGTAGTTCTTGTAGCGTAGACATACCCTTAGGCTCCTAAATCACTTCAGGGCTTTTGAAAATTTTACTTTAGAGCTAGTCTGTGACTTTGTGCAAAGGGTGATCTACACCAGACTTGATTTAGCTCAGCACTTATTGGAGATTAGGACAGCAGGAGTAGAACTCAGTGAAGAATTGATTTTTCAGTGCAGTGGCCGAACAGAAAAATCTGAACCAAAAAAAAAAGTTTCATTTTGAATTGAAACTGAAGAGGTTTGCTTTTTCTCACCAAAATGGAAAACTAGAAGAAAAAAATGTGGATCAAAGGAAATATTTCATTCAGCCAGAAATTTATTATTATTATTTGTATTTGTGTTTCATTACATTTTCAAGGAGGTAGAAGGAGGTGCCCTTTTAAAAAGAATTAAACAAATATGCCTAAATCTAGAAACCAAATATTGTTTCAAAATAAAGTCCAAACATTTCATATGGAAAATCTTGAAATGATTCATTTCCGCTGTTTCAACATTCCCCACCCTCCATTTTTTATTTGGCTGAGACCATTTGCCAAATTCTACCTGATTTCACCCTGCAACTGCATTTTTTGACAAACTTACAATTCAACCAAAAATATTTGCCCAGCTGTAAATGGGAGTTTGCTTGACTGAGAAATGAGTAAACTAAAAACAACAGGATTAAACACAAAAACTACTACTTTTATTTTTGACTTAAAGTTGGAGTGAAGTTTTATGAAATACAAGTATGGAACAAAAGACAAATAAAAGGTAAAGACCTAAATAGAGGAGGTGACTTCTTCACCCTTACATGTTATCGGTGGGATTTTTTCTCTTGGGTCCATTTGGGACATAGTAAAGGATCAGGGCCATATATATATAAATAAAACTTTGGCTTATTTTATCTCCATTTAAATAAACAGTCTTGAATTAAGTAGAACTCAGTTACTTACCATGGGAATCACAATATTTGCAACTGTCAGCCCATAATTAAAGCCAAGGATCTCCCATCAAATGTGGATAATGTTTCTTAAAATGGGTTATCAGTAGAAACAGTAGACTTAAAAATTAAACTCAAGGATGAGACACTGATCACGAAAGCACATGCTGTGGGAAAAAAGCCATATGAGTCAGCAGACAACTAAATATTATTGGGTACCAATTAAAAAACTATTTGAAATGCTTTTAAGAAAAATGGCACATGGACATAGATTTAATAGCACTACTTCTCAAGCTTTGCATATATCACAGAGCTCTAAACAAGCTTAAACAAAACTAACTAAATAAAATTTTTGTTTCTCTTTTGGAAAGCTGTATGCATGCCCAGATTTAAATTTCTCCAAACAAGAGCAAGCTTATCAGAAACTAGGTACCAACTCTATCGTCCAGTTTGTATTTTCGCCAGGGGCGTCAATATATATGTATATATTTTTGATGCAAATGCCTACCAAATCACTCAATAAGAAGTTTCTGAGCTGACCCCACCTCTTATTAAGTTAATGATGACTGTTTCACAATTTGTCCTTCACTTCACCCCCTATTTACTTCTTTCAGCCACCTCTTGTATTCTAGTCATCTTTGGAGCAGGAAATGTCTTACTATAGGTGTACATTTAGTACATAGCAAAATGAGGCCCTGTTCCCTGGTCAGGGCCACTAAGCATTACCACAATGGACATAAATATCAATCAGATCTCACTATTGTTTTATTGGACAATAAGTTATTTCCTTTCATTATTAAAAATGTGCTTGGACTAATACTCTGGACTCATGTATTAACTGTACGTAACAACAATTCCAGTTCAAACCAAGGCCTGGTCTACACTTACCTGACATTTTGGCGACAGTCGAAGGGAGTTACGCAAGCAATGCAGAGTAGCTCGCGTAACTCCTGTCGACTGCTGTGCTTCCATCTGCACGGCGTCTTCACTGTACCACGCCAACAGAACCATGTTCCCCTCAATGCAGCGCTATGCCACTTGAGGGGGATGTTTTACTGTGTCGACTTCTGGATCAATCTGACAGTGGGAACTTTGCCACCATCAATGTAAACATACCCCAAGTCTCACACAGTGGCTATTACTATATTACAAAGTAATCTCAAACAGAAACAAAAAAGCGAAACCACAAAAGATACAGTCACTCCTTCGGGTTCTGCTGATAAGGTCAGTGAAATAAATACCTAAATTTATTTAACTTGTGCAAAGATTTTATTAAGAAACTAAATCTCACTCTGTTTTGTCTAAAATTTAAACCACGGTTGAGTTTTAGCTTATTTTTACCTCACGAACTCTTTGTCTATCTATATAAGCCAGGCATGTCCAAAGTCCGGCCCGCGGGCCACATACAGCCCATCATGCTTTTTAATCCGGCCCGCCGAACTGGGTCCCGTGTTCTTAAAATCGGGCCAGGCAGTCTGCACATCCAGCCGGTTCGCAGCGGTTCGCACGAACCGGCTCTTAAAATGGTATTGTGCCCGACAGTCTGCAGCTGCGGCACGGAATTTAAGAGTGGAGAGTGAGTTTCATGGCGGAAATTCAGCGCTGTGAGCCCCACTGTGAAGCTCCGCCGTCGAAATTGACAAGGGCGAGTCAATTTCACGACGGAGAGTGGTTTGAAGTGCTGGCTGCTGGGGTGCAGTGTGTTGGGTGCTGTGTACATAAATGTACACTCCATCCATCTGATCCTTGCGCGGCCCCTCTGTCAAATTTTACAACGCATTGTGGCCCGTGATTCAAAAAGTTTGGATACCCCTGATATAAGCAGATAAAACTGCCACAGGAACACTCAGTGTTAACCAGTGTTCTGGGGAATAGTGTGTGGGTAAGTCCAGAGATCTGCAACCATCTTTTTCCCTAGCTCCAGTATCTTCAAGAAGAACTTGGATTCCCACTCCTACTACCTTCTGGTAGTTATGCCTACGTCTGTTTTACCATTGCAAGAAAAGATCTGCTAGTAGCTCCACTATGGCTGTTCCACCACCTCATTCTGAGCTTTCTTATCTCCCCTACAATAAAGTGTATTCACTAGGTAACTTTTTTTTAACCAAGAAAGGTTAAGAAGTGACTTGATCACAATGTAAAAGTACTTGCAAGGGGAGAAGATTGTCTGACATTAGAGAGCATTTTAATGTTGCAGACAAAAACATAACAAGACCCAATGACTGCAAGTTGAATCTAGACAAATTTAGAGTAGAATCAAGATAGACATTTTTTTAACAGCAATGATAATCAACCACTGGAACAACTCACCAATGATGTGGTGGACTTCTAGTCACCTGGAATTTTCAAAACAACATTGGAGATCCTTTTCCAAAAGATTCGCTAGCTCTTAAGTTATGGGTTTCATGTAGAAATTGCCAATTGAAGTTCTATGGCTTATGTTACACAGCAGACCAGACTAAATGACCGGAAAGAAAGATAGCCCCTTCTGGGCTTAAAATCTATTAGTCTGTGCTCAACCCTCACTATCATCTGTTTTCACTCTCACCATTCTCCATGGTACAATCTAAATGATTTGTCTTTTAGGTTAAATAAAAAAAGAACAAAAATAAGACAAAAAAAGTGACATCTCCACGAAAGCAGAGTGCGTCTACCCTTTATAACAGACTGCAACTGAGCTGCACACAAAATGGCAGCTGTTGTCAGCAGAAAGGAGATTCCTTAATACTTCAAGGCCCTTTAAAGAATGAAGCTAAAGCATAATAATTGCATAGCTACATTCACCATGGCAGGTAATGGAACATTGTTACTTCCATTTCAACATCAGAGTCAATAATATGGTTCCTTGACATTTTAAGTTTCCTGCATTACATTTGTGAGAGCTGTCTGAAATCTTTTGGACAAAATATTCTCCAGAAAAATGGGATTTTCTTCACAAGTGAATTTCTCTGACAGGAAAACACGGTTTTCATTATTTTCTTCAATAGGAAGTTTCGAAATGAAACAAAAAATTCACTTTGTTTAAAAAATGAAGTTACACTTTGATTTGATTTTCAAAAGCCAAAAAATTTTTAAAATTTGTGTATTTTTATTTCCTCCCCCCCATCTTTTTTTTTTTTTTGGTGCCACTTAATGGAAGGAATGGAATGGTGTCTAGGAGCTTTTTTCTTTCACTTTTACTTTTTTCGTTTTCCTTCTTCAATTGCCACCTTTTTCCACTCTAACTTTTCAAAACTTCTCCAACATGAGAAAAACCCAAGGAGGAAATTATGAAAAATTGCAGAGTGGCCAAATTATAGTTTTATATTACCAAACACATAGTCATTTGTCACAAGTATGATTAACCTAGAGATATATGTGGTTTTAAAGATTAAAATACACATGTAATTAAAACATATGTTATGAAGATGGTGGTTCATAATCCACAACAATTGATTTGTGAGCTAAAGTACAGAGAGAGGTAATTATTTTACTTGACATCCTACTTATCCATTGAACAGACATACCAGGAATCCATCGTTACGTTACTGAGATTTTGGCGATGGACTATGATCTTAAAAGCATCTCTCTAGCTCTCAGGAGTCAATATACTCTAGTGAAAAGGAATGATCAGCAAAACGGGGCAGTTACAGACCTTGCTTAACCATGAAGAAAAAAGCCTTCACAGACAACAGACTCAGCCTATAAAATTAAAGAATGAACTCTAGCTAAATAAAGTAATGGTCCTCCAGTGGAAAGGCAAAATACAATTAGAATTCAGATGCTTATTTTAAGATCAATATTTTTCTGCTGATTTGCTGAAGAGGCTTTTATGAAGTTTAAGCAGAGTTCATTGTTAAATACTCCTACCTACAGAGGATACGGTAAGCCATATTAATTCCTTTTCTTTTACAGATCAATAATTATATTGCTGATTTGCTTAAAGTGCTCTGGGGTGAAAAAGGAAAGTGGAAGTTATCCTGTGCCATTCCATGGCGCAGGCTCAAACAGCCGGTATCCCCTCCCATCATCATTAACACTACAACTTGAGACTGTTGCTCCTTTTTCTGTCATCTGCCATCACTGAGAGCAGCCTAGCTCCGTCCTACCTGGAACCCCCTTTCAGGTAGTTAAAGGCTGCTATCAAATCCCCCCTCATTCTTCTCTTCTGCAGACTAAACGGGCCTTCAGCCTCTCCTCATAAGTCTTGTGCTCCAGTCCCCTTATCATTTTGTTGCCCTCTGCTGGACTCTCTCCAACTTGTCCACATCCTTTTCATAGTGGGGGGCCCAAAACTTGACACACTACTCCAAATGCAGCCTCACCAATGCCGAATAGAGGGGAATAATCACTTCCTGCGATCTGCTGGCAATGCTTTTACTATGCCATTAGCCTTCTTGACAACCAGGGCACACTGCTGACTCATATCCAGCTTCTTATCCACTCTAACCCCCAGATCCTTTTCTGCAGAACTGCTGCCTAGCTCATCGGCTCCCAGTCTGTAGCTGTGCATGGAGTTCTTCCGTCCTAAGTGCAGGACTCTGCACTTGTCCTTGTTGAACCTCATCAGATTTCTTTTGGCCCAATCCTCCAATTTGTTTAGGTCCTTCTGTATCCTATCCCTCCCTTCCAGGGTATCTACCACTCCCCCTAACTTAGTGTCATCTGCAAACTTGCTGAGGGTGCAATCTACCCCATCCTCCAGATCATTAATGAAGATGTTGAACAAAACCGGCCCCAGGACCGACCCCTGGGGCACTCCACTTGTGACCGGCTGCCAGCTAGACATGGAGCCATTGTTGAGTCCTTTGCTCTAATCAGTTCTCTATCCATTTTATAGTCCATTCATCCAACCCATACTTTTTTAACTTGCTGATAAGAATACTGTGGGAGACCATATCAAAAGCTTTGCTAAAGACAAGGTATATCACGTCCACCGCTTTCCCCTCATCCACAGAACCAGTCACCTCTTCATAGAAAGCAATCACGTTTGTCAGGCATGACTTACCCTTGGTGAATCCATGTTGACTGCTCCTGATCACCTTCCTCTCTTCCAAGTGCCTTAAAATGGATTCCTTGAGGACCTGCTACATGATTTTTCCAGGGATTGAGGTGAGGCTGACTGGCCTATAGTTCCCTGGATCCTCTTTCTTCCCTTTCTTGAAGATGGGCACTATATTTGCTTTTTTCCAGTCATCAGGGACCTCCTCCAGTTGCCACGAGCTTTCAAAGGTAACAGCTAATGGCTCTGAAAGCACATCAGCTAACTCCCAAAGCACCCTTGGGTGCATTGCATCTGGCCCCATGGACTTGTGTATGTCCAATCTTTCTAAATAGTCTTGGACCTGTTCCTTCAGCACTGCTGGATGTTCACCTTCTCCCCATTCTGTGCAGGCCAGTGCAGTAGTCTGGGAGCTGATCTTGTCTATGAAGACAGAGGCAAGAAAGGCATTGAGTACCTCAGCTTTCTCCACATCCTCTGTCACTAGGTTGCCTCCACCATTCTCTAAGGGACCTACACTTTCTCTAATCTTCCTCTTGTTGCTAACATACCTGTAGAAACCCTTCTTGTTCCCCTTCATATCCTTTGCTAGCTGCAACTCCAATTGTGCTTTGGCCTTCCTGATTTCATTCCTGCTTGTTCGAGCAGTATTTTTATAATCCTCCCTAGTCATCTGACCAAACTTCCACGTCTTGTAAGCTTCTTTTTTGTGTTACAGCTCACCAATGACTTCTTTGTTAAGCCAAGCTGGTTGCCTATCACACTTGCTATTCTTTCTGCACATCAGGATGGTTTGTTCCTGTGCCCTCAATAAGGTTTCTTTAAAATATAGCCAGACCTCTTGGATTCCTTTCCCCCTCATATTAGCCTCCCATCAGCTGCCCATCAGTTCCCTGAGGGAGTCAAAGTCTGCTTTTCTGAACTCCATGGTCCTTATCTGGGATCCTGAAGAAAGGAAGAAGAGCAGAAGTCGACCATCTCATGGTCACTGCTGCCTAGGTTGCCACCCACATCTACTTCCTCTACCAAATCTTCCCTGTTTGTGAGCAGCAGGTCAAGAGGAGCACGATCCCTATTTTGTTGCTCCAGCACTTGCACCAGGAAGTTGTCCACAACCTTCTGCAAAAACTTCCTGGATTGTTTGTGCTCTACTGTATTGCTCTTCCAGCAGATGTCAGGGTGATTGAAGTCCCCTATGACAATCAGGTCCTGTGAACTGGAAACTTTCCCTGGTTGACTGAAGAAAGACTCATCTACCTCGTCCTCTGGGGGTCTATAACAGACACTCACCACAACATCATCTTTATTGTTCTTGCTTCTAAGCTTAACCCAGAGACTCTCAACTGGCGTATCTCCAGTTTTACACTGGAGCTCAGAGCAATCATAGTGCTCTCTTACATACAGTGCAACTCCTCCACCCTTTCACCCCTGCCTGTCCTTCCTGAACAGCTTATACCCATCCATGACAGTGCTCCAGTCATGTGAGTTATTCCACCAAGTCTCAGTTATTCCAATCATGTCATAGTTTCTTGACTGTGCCAGGACATCCAATTCCTCCTGCTTGTTTCCCAGACTTCTTGCGTTTGTGTACAGGCACTTGAGATAACTGGCCAATTAGTGGGGATCAGGAGGTCTCCCCTGTTGCACCCTCCTCTTTTTGCTTCCTCGTGGTGTCCCACTTCCACACTTAACTTTGGGCTTAGGTCTCCATTCCCCATCGAGCCTAGATTAAAGCCCTTCCCACTTGGTTAGTCAGCCTGTCTGTGAAGATACTCTTCTCTCTCTTCGTTAGGTGAATCCCATCTCTTCCTAGTAATCCTTCTTCCTGGAACAATAGCCCATGATCGAACTTGCTTTTGGTTTTTTTTTTTTTTTTAAGCTGTGATTCATTGGTGCGAATTGATCGTCAAAGTTGTCCATTGCCGACCCAAAGTTGGATGCAGAATACCTGGTCAAAATAGAATTATTCCTTTTGGCAATATCTTTTTTTTCCCCATCACTGCAGAGTCATTCACTTTGGATGCCACTCAAAGGCCATGGGTAAATTAAGTAAAAATATGAGCAGTCTCAGAATTTTTCTTCAGTGATGTTCATACTAGGTTCTTAATGAAGCTGTTCTCTACTCTTACATTTTATGCATCAGAAGAACTAAACTTGGCAGCCAGGCATGGATCAAGGTGCCTAGCCCATCACAGTCAGAAGCCAATTAGCGAAAGTCTGAGTTTGTCTTGTATTCATCATGTGACAATCTTCTAAGCTGAAAAACTAGTTAGCCAAGTAAAAATGTGTGCCCAAGCATTGTAGGTTGCTTCGGAGGGAGGGGGAAGGGTTCTTCATAGTAACCACAGTAAGTAACTTCAGAGACCTCGGAAATTCACTTAACTTGTTCAAAGACTCCTCCAAAAGTAAGCAGACCACGTTTGCTTAAGATAGAAGCCTATCTTCTTCCTTCATCAGAGAAAGAGAACCTGGGCCTATTTCAGATACCTTTGTTCTCTCCTTGTTATTAAGCCAACAATTAAAGTGCAATGGATATTCCTTCTTAGAAAGTGATGAGAGACTGAAAATCTTCACACACTTTTTTTTTTTTTTTAAAGGAAGATGCAATAAAAGAATAAAAAAAATGAAATATAAAGTTCTGATGTCATGTTATGGAGTGCTGTACTAGAAAATACCACAAACATTGTGGCAGTTGTAGTACGATATCATTGCTGATTTTATTTTATGGGCAGCCAGTGTATGACAAGCAAGCCGGATATTCATAGTTCCTATTTGCTTGGTTACTTCAATGACTGAGTTTAAATTAAAAATGAATCACAATTTATCCATGATCATTACTGAGTATTAACATTAGGCCTTCTAAAAACGTGGGTTGTTTCTACCAATATTCCTATGATGGGAGCAACACCCCCAGATTTAGCAACAGGAATACCTACAAATTCTATGTCTCCAGTCTGAGACCCTCAGACCTCAGTTTCTTCCAGAAACTCCATGAGCCTCAGTTGTCTCCACAAGTCTAAATCCCAGTATTGTTCTCTATAGGCCTCAGTTTCCCTCGAAACTATCCAGTGAGCCATAACTACCCCCCTGAAGCCATCAGATAGCCCCCCAAGGATCCTAGTCCTTCCCCAAGAACCTAGTCCATCTCTATAAGGCTCTATCCCCTCCAGACATCCTCAACAATTCCCAGGCCCACTCCACAAGTACCACTCCTCCCTGCCCCCAAAAGGATGTGTAACTTCTTCCCAGACCTGTGGCACATGGTGTGTGTTGGGGAGCCAACATACTGCTTCTGTTTTGTTTCTCCTCCCTGCCATTATGGGAGCAGAAGGAGCTAGCAGGATGCTCCTTAGCTCCTTCCCTGTGCTGATGTGGTTTGTAGGACAGCATCAAGGGAGCTCAAGGGGAGCATCAAAAGTGCCTCCACCAACCTTCTTTCTCTGCGTCACCCCACCTTTTCCGGTGTAAGGGATGAGTCAGGGACAAGGAGAGGGTGTGCTACAGCTCTGTCACCTTCTCCTCCCCTCATATAGACTCCATTAAGGAACCTACTTCTAAGTGGTGATGGAGCGAGAGCAAATCCCCGGCACAGAAGAGAACCTCCTCTGTGTCTTCCTCACTTTAGGCAAACACGTAAAGGTTTCCTTTTTTAGGGGCGAAGGTTCTTAACTGAGGACTGCAACACAGATTTCGGGTTCCTGCAGCCGCCCTATATTAGAACAATGAGAAAGGAAAGAATGCACAATCTTTTCTGGGAGATATCTGCATAAACAAAAACACACAGTTAACAATGAGCAGCAGCTTTCTGAGGAGAGAGATAACATTAATTGCAGAAATTGATAATTTTGCAGGTTTCGGAAGGAAGCACCATCCACAGTTTAGTTTTAATCTGTGGTAGAGTACAAAAAATGTGTAGCTTTTGGCATCAGATAAATAAAAGAAAGAAGACAGAGGAGATTAATGAGTTTTTATGTACTGAATGCCCTTCATTATTACGATTATTGTTGGAAAAAATGCCCTAAGGCAGATAAGCAGTTTAACTCTCGTGAACACAAATACTATATTTGGCATAGGCACTGGAAAATGGAAAAAGCCGCCTTAAGGCTGGTTGATATATTAAATATTCTCCCTATTCATCCACACTGAAAATGTTAATTAAACAACAAAGGACATTGACACATAAAGGGACGTTCTTCGCATGTACTGAGTGTAGCAACTCTCCCTGATGACCCCACAACACTGAATAGGTGCACAGCAGCTCAGGAATGCAATCATTATGAATTTTATTCTACTTAATGGCACATGCAGGAAATGGAAGGCTATAATACAGATCAATATATGGGCTAAGAGAATCTGACAACCCTTGGTCAGAATTGGGAGAATAGATAATATTAATTAATTCACTGACTTGTTGAAAATAATCATTCTTTACAGCTGTGACAGACTAGGAAATGCTCTTTTTGCTATTGAGTAATATGGAAGGACAGCTATCAACAGTCTTTTCAGTTATAAAACTCCCTCCTTATAAGACATATGAACTTCATAAACCAGGATACTTCAAAAACCACTTTCTTGCTTATACCCTGTGTTAATTTTTTTTTTAATTTAAAAATTTACTGAACCATCTCAAAAATGTAGTAGAAAGATTAGCCAAGTTATTGAATCCATTTAACCTTTTAGGATTAAGAAAAGCAGTAGGGCAGAAGGTTCTCAAAGTTCAACATTTGGAATTGTGTTCATTTCTTTGCATGTATCTAGTTTTGAAAATCTGATGACTTAAAAGACTAGCAAGAAACTACATCTGCCAATGGTTACTGAAGTTTTCTAATTTATCAGCTGCAAAGAGACATGTAATAAAGGTGTGGCATAGCAGAAACACCAGCAAGAGACTGCTTGATTCTCTGGACACACTTATAATGGTGGGGAGGGGGTCAGGATTACAAAAGGCTATGCCCCTGTGACATGGCAGTAGGGAACGAAAATGACGCATGTTAATTATTTTCTAGAGGGCAGCTAAGCTTCAGACCCAGTCATTCAGTTGACCCAGGAAGAGGATTAAAAAACCAGCACAGTCCTATTGTTTCCAACTTCCTGGTCATTCTGAGCTGACATATTTTGGACTTCTGTGCCATTATACAGATCAATAAACTTAAAAAAAAAACAAAACTACTTAAGGACTTTAACAACCAGGAATTAAAGGAGAACCAGAGGATGAAATGTGCAACTCAACAAGTTGGGAGAGATGCTTGCATGATCTTATTTGACCTGAAAGTGAAAGTTTGGTTGCCCTACAACTGGGCAGTACTAGGACTTGAGGTTTACGTTGTGTGTTAATTGTGAAATGGATTTGTTAACCAATTTTGATTTAGGGATGATCAGTGTTGTTTTTATTTGAGAAATTATTGGACTATGTCTAGCAGAGAAGTACCCATGGATTTTAATAAAATATCCCTTTTTGTGAATCTTTCAGTACATGATGTTTTCACTCTGCTTTTAACACAGCACACACGCCCAGGATGTAATCCATATTTACCTCCCCCCTGGGATTAGCCTTTATTATTAATTTAAACTACAACACACATGTGCATGCATGTGCGCGCGCGCACACACACACACACACACAGAAGCCTGAGTTTCCTCCTCAGCTCAGATTACAGGCAAACATCTCACACTCCACTGATCGGCTCATCATTGCAGCAAATGGATAAAGTTGTTATGAAGGGGCAGGTGGCAAGATTGATGCTGATGGAAGGCAGAATTTATGGCGGCCAGATTTTCACAGGAGACCCGGCAGTTTCGGAGTGCATATGGGCTTGCTTTGAACCTAACTCCTCCAGTGTCAGCAATTGAGGTGTGCTTCACTCTGCCTTGTGGAGCCAAACCATCTAGGCTCAGCCAAGAGTTTGAAGCTACCCAGTGCTCCCCACTCTCCTCCCCCAAACACAGGGAGACATGAAGGGAAAGGATAAGCAAGAAGAGGTGCCACATCTTTCTCTTTTCTATAGGTCTTGACATTTGCTTCTGCCCCAATGGGTTATTCTCTGGGCCCACCCCCTGGCACCTGTTACTGGCGTGAGTGGGGCCTTTCTCCTGTGCCCTCCCTTCTCACACAACTACTTCAAACCACCTGCAGGCTTCTGAGCTCTGTACCTTCACGCTCCCGTGACTTTGGCAGCTCAGTGCTACCTACTGCAACTTGGCTTGTTGTCTGACAACCCCGAGCTCCTTTCCTCTGGACTTCCTCTGCTGCTCACCTGTCCTTTACCACCTCTCCTCTCACTTTCCAACAAGCATGACTGGCCCTCTCACCTCTTTCCATAAGCCTTCCTGCGTCCTGCACAGCCTCTTCCCCCACGGGTCTGCCTGTGACAGCATATAGAAAAAGGGGATTTATTTTGTTCATAGAAACTAGTTTTAATTAAAAACTGGCACTGGGAATGAATGGTTACAGAGGAACAGCCTCCCTCAGCTGGTCCTGCTCACCCTTTCCATGCAAATAACAGCCGCTACCACAGAGAAAACTGCTGCTCCTTCGTCCTACTTTCAGCCAGCCTCCTGCTCATGTGCAGGACATGTAGCTCTCCGAATCACAGCAGTGTGGCTGATCTCTGATGGATCCCATACCCTATGAAAACTGGTTGGGAGTGAAGCTGGGCACAGCCCTGCTTTGTGGGGAAAAGTGTTTGATAAAGTCTCACAGTGGAGCAGAAAATGCCTCGCAGAAGCTCTTGTAGCTCTAAGTTTGAATAGGCCTATGTAAAAGGGAAAAAAGAGATGTCTGGCTAGTGATTACTATAGACTCCAGAAGTGCTTGTGCTGTGTTGCTTTTTTTCCGTATTAAGTATTGTACTTCCTCTTGGGAGCATACAAGAGCTGTAGAGTGGGATGACCAGCCCATTAGAATTCATGGACAATATTCCTGATAGTGTGGCACATACTCTGTTGTATCTTTTAGGCAGCAGACACCTGGCACTACGCCGTGCAGCTGTCTTCCCACAACCATACATGATCAGCAGCTCGGTGGTAGCTGTCTTTTTGGGCCACTTGGTTAGTCAGACAAGGCTTTTTTTTAATGCTATGGTTGCTGCCTCTAGCCCAAGATGACTGACAGTGATCCCAACAACAAAATTCCTAGAGCAATGGCTGTCAGCTTGTGTTGCTTCCATATACTTTCATTGACTGCTGTAATTAATGTCAGCTCCCGCATATTTAGGGCTGCAATGTCCCCTATTATAGGGCTACTGTTTAAGCTGTTTTGAATTCTGACCATCTGATAACTATGTGCATCTTCCAGCCATGCCATGCAATAATGTTTTGGGGTATTTTGCTTAATAATTACAGATTAAAGGGGAACATATTCATCCAAAATAATGATCAGTGGCACAAAATTACCTCAACCTGTGCCCTCAGAATTGATTGTTGGAGCAAAATGTTTATTGCTTCATATTTGCCCAACATTGAGTTAACTCTCTGGTATACTGGAAATCGTCTTCTGCAGCAGAACACAGCACTTCTAGCTGACCAGGAGACTCCAAGCAGTATCAGGAATTGACAAAAGATTAATTCTCGTTAGATGCAACTTCATAAATATACTCTCTATTATAGTAAAGCACAGTTATCTACTGGGAAGCACACCTTTTAACACTGCAAAATAATGTATTTGAAAATAAGCTATTTTGACCGAACTATCTGTTTTTGGGAAGTGAGAATATACTGTACGTGAGCAAACACATCTCTCTCAATATATACGATTGCCCTATTAGGTTAACTAGTATCCCATTGACAAGATGTTTTTCTTAAACATAAACGTTGTTTTACTCGAGAATATCAATACAGAAAGGAAAATAATGAACCGACTAAACAAGGAGAAGCTTAGTCTGCTTAATTATGATTCCCTAAAAATTCTCAAATCTGTTGGAGTGTGTGGAGGAGACAGAGACCAAGACACCAGCACCCTAAATAATTTGACTGGCTTTCCAAAAAATATAACCATCTTTCTTTTCGATGTGTAAAGTCCCAATGAGGTGAAGCTGAACTCCATTCTCTCGTTTGGATGTATCTGAGAGCAGTATTTGTCCCAAGAGTTTAATTTTGGGATAAAGCACCAAATTCTGCTCATGCACAGGTGCAAACTCTATTAAAGCCAGAAGGGTTACTATCCATTTACACTAGTGTAACTCTGAGCAGAAGTTTGCCCTGCTGATGCACTCCTACTGTCCCTGAGGGGAACAGAAGTTTTGCCAATTTACTTAAGGGGGGAACAGCAAAGGAACTATCAATTTGAAATCTGGTCAGTTTCATCGGGATTTTATTCGGCAGCCCATCGGGGTAGTATCTGAATGTCTTCTACATAAAATCAATTGCGCTAGCAATGTTCCTAGGGCACTTTGTAGAGTATGGCACTTTTCAGGGTGAAACCTCCACTTGCAACAGGGTTTGGGTTTTTTTTGTTTGTTTGTTTGTTTTTAAGTTTATGAATTTACTGTTGTTGTGCTTTGAAAAAAAAAAGTTGAATTGTTTCAAGGTTTTTTAGTTCCTAAAATGAATTAAAAGTAGATACTTACCTCTGAATAGCTCTACCAATATTCATGGTTTCATAATCATATCATGATGTTTGTTTCTTACTCACTGTTGTGTGAAAGACCCACATAAATAGCAAGGAAAACTGACTGACTAAACACAGTATGTTGTCAGATACACAAAGGAAGCAAACAGGGGAGGAAAAGAATTCTCATCTCTTTCAGTTTAATCATCTTAGGTGTTACTTGTAATTAAAGTAATTAAAATATTATTCAAAGAGGCATGACCTGATTGATCATGTCCTGTAAATGTATTACTAAATAGAGCTGTTCAAATAACTGATTTTTTGGTTCATGGGCTGTACTGAAAAATTAAAAATATATTTTGTTTTCGGTTGACTCAAAATGAAATCTTTTTCCTATTTTTCACCAAAAATTCAAAAACAACATTTCAACTCAGGTCAAACAAAACATTTCATTAAACGCAAAACATTGTTTTTATTTTGTGTCGATTGCAGTTTTCTGACCAAAACAATGAAAAATTCTACATCAATTCACAAAATGTTTCAGTCCACCTGAATGTGAATTGTGTGGTGAAAAGTTTTGGACAAAAAATTTTCTCTATTCATAAGTACTTTATATCAATGGAAGTACATAGTACATACTATCACATATATATAAAATACTATTTTCATATGTGGGTATATGATACCACAAGTGATGGTAATCATCATGTGATAAATTGAAAAGCCGTGTGAAAAATACAAGTATCATTCACCTTTGATCCATTTCTTGCTCTGTGACCACTAGTCTATTTCTCCCAGCTGTAAAGAAACAAACCAAAAAAACCCACACGTTTTATACTCTTAAGCAGCTAAAATAAGTTGCAGTCTTTAAAAACAGACCAAAAAAACCCTATCCCATATAGGTGTATTTTCCATCTACTCTCCAATGAGCCACTTCTCCTAAAGTATTACACCTGCCTGCCTCAGATGGATAAGGTACAGTCATGGATTGAGTTTTCTGTCAGACGTTGTTAGGTGCTATATGTCATGACCTTGGAAATCGGAATTTTATACTCTTAGGGAAGGGAGATTACCTGCTTCCCAATGGGACTGATACATTTATTTCTAACCCTGGAAAATCCCTGACAAGACGTTTTAGATATGCAAAAGCTATACTTTGTGTCTTTGACTCCCTCTGAGCTCTGCACAATTAGATTAACTGGATTCGCATTAACTAAAGTTGTACAGGTGAAAGGAAACAAAAAGTCCAACCTCAGTAATATTTTCTGAGCTTTTTTTTTTTTTTGTTAGGAACTCTTAAAATATTTCTAGAATAGCTTTTCTGTAGGCTATATTATAGATACATAATACATGATGGTGTGGTCCGATATGGGATGGCATTGATACATTGCATCAATAATAATGTATTCTAGATATAAACAGAGAGAGAATCAAAATAATAGTAAAACAGTATAGTTTAAACTTTGATCATCTTGAATATGACCAGCTTGAATACCACCCTAATTGTTAGAAGACAAACTCTGTTGAGAAGAAAGCCTTGCCAGATAACCGCGTGACACAATAATTAAAAAATGCTAAACATTACCAGAATGGCTACAAGTTATGCTTTGAGAGTTACGTACCAATTAGCTGTATTTGTCGAATTACAAAGCCGTCCTAGGGATACAATTGTTAATTCACATCAGAGTTTTATGAAAGGGCCAACTCAATTCATCTTTTCATAAGTGGAATGACGTGGGCATCTGCAAAATGCTGGGAAAATTCTGAGCCTACGTTTCCATGCTACTGAGAGCTTTGTCTACACGCAGTATGCCAAAGTAACTATGTATAAACAAGCAGGACTATGTACAACATTACCGATTAATTTTTGTTTGCATTTTTAATGAATTGGCTTCAGCCATGATTACCCCTCTTGATGGTTTGCTTTCAAGAAATTCCACCCACAGCCCTTCTCTTCCTCTTCACTTGACTGGTCGTATTGTGTGTGTTTGCCCTGTGTATTTCTATGGAAAACACATACAGATTTGAACAGGAAATGACAATCCTTCTACAGGCCAGATCCTGATATGCTTAGTCATATAGTATAGTAGGCACACTTCACTGTTCAGTTTGGTTCTAAAGGTATTTCCACTTCCAGAGCTCCTCATTTCAAAAAAAAAAAAAAAAGGAGGGAATACCACTAGAATCTGTAGTACATCTAAAACCAGAATGAACTTTATAAATATACCCACTGTATTTTACTCTACAAGAAGCCCATTGCTTTCTGAGGACTACTCTCAGCCTAAGTGTAATGTGAATAAGGGTTTTGGGAATCATCCTATAAATTTAATAAAGAATTGTTTTCATTATAGGGTTCTTAAAATTTTTTTTAAAAGGATAGATAGGTAGATATGTTTCTTAAGTGTTATACATAGTATGGCTTTATATATGGTAACTGATTTGAATAGTAATAATAAAGAAATATACAGGCAAGCAAGCATATCATTTTTAGTAGGCATGCTACAATTTTTTTAAATTACAAGGATTTAGCCTTGCACTAAAACTCATACATTTGCACAATTTAACTGGTTTACGCTGAACATGTGAATTTTTCAAATTGTTCAGCTGCTTTAATCATAGCATTATACTGGGGGTTTCTTCCAATGCTAATTTCTCAAATTTTCCCCTTCATTTTGGGATTTCATTTCAGCTTGATTGCCACCAAATTACAAGTTTGTCTCTTTTTCAAACACATGAAACATTTTCGTCCAGAAGCCCCTTTTGCCAACTTCCTGTCTCATATTGTCCTGCACTCTCTTTCTATTTGCAGGGAGCATGTCATTACTTGCATGGCAAACACTACGTATTTGTACCGTTGGTTACCTTTCCACCTCCAATGCTCATGTATGCAGGGGTGATTTGTTAACTACTCTACTGCTGATACTGAGTACCTCTTGAATCGATTTGGGCTTTTAGTTATAACAGTCATCTTTAAAGGAAGCATGACATTTGATAAGTGCCAAATGGAACCCTTAAGCAAAGAGTGCTTCTCCGTCCGAGGAAAGCCATACACTAAATATCTGTCTTGCAGGAGAAATAGGTCAAGGAGTTCAGAAACTACAGTAATGATCACTCATATATTAAACTGAGATACAGAGAGAGAGAGAGAGAGAGAGGAAATAATTCAGCTGAGGTAATGCCAGTCACGATGGGCTGGGTTGGCACCCTACAATCCAGCCTGAGTAAGGGGCAGTGCATAGCTGCATTTCCCCAGAAGCATTTCAGAGCCCACCCACTATCTCTGAGAATCGAAATTCAATCCCTCTTCCCCATTGTTCTATGGGGGCAGGAAAGTGTGTCAGCTCTTTTCCTGGTGCAACTTACATTTCCCTCTGCAATGGCTCAACTGTACTAGTCAGCATGTTTCAAAGCAGCAGAGCCATGGCTCTGCCTACTTTCCCCCACGTCTAGCCCCTCCACATCCAATGGTACAGGATGGAGAACACCAAATAGATGGCAGCTGCTCCTCGCTCCTTTAGGATCTGGTGATTTCTATCCCTTACTCCCCCGTGAGAAGCCAGAATCACAACTGAGCCCTGTGGGAAAAGGACATGGTTAAGGAGACAGAAAGAAAAACAGAAAGAAAAAAAGAAGCTCTAGTAAAACCATTTCCCTAAGCGATATATTGGATTCAGTGCAGCATGATGAAGCATGTCAAAGCACCAGAGTGAACACTAATGTTGAGACTATTCTCCCACAGGAGAATATTAAGTAGATGGGGGTTCATGAGATCTAGAGCTCATCAAACAATGTCAGAAAACAGGAATATTTGGAAAAGGAGTGCTGGGGGTATTTCCAAGCTACCGACTGCTTTGAAGGTGAAAATGAGAAAGTGCACGGTGGTAACTGTCAGCATCAGGTCCACTGCTGCCAACTGCTGACCCAACAGATCCCAGGGGTGAGGCCAAAATGCAACAGTCCTCCACAGGGAGGAAGGAAAGAGAGAACCCTGTGTATGTTATTCATTCTATTCCATACCAGGAGAGAGAGTGAGCTTCTCTTCTCACCTAGCGCATCTGAAGCCATTCAGGCCCAGCACCTGATAGCTAAGAGCTGGTCAGAAGATGGTGGAAACGTTTTCCAGTGCGGGGAAGAAGGGGACAGTTAGCTTTTCCTCAAGAATCTGAAAATCTAAACATTTTAATGCAAAAATTGCTGGCAACTGAAGAAAAAAAATCAGAGTTCAGGTTTTCAAACAAAAAATCAGAAGCTTTTAGGAAAGGAGACATTGTTGGCAAAAATTTTATTTCATCAAAAGCCTAATTTTCTGCCCCCCCCCAAAAAAAAGCCTTGATGGAAAAATTTTGACTAGCTCCACTGACAAAGCCCACTGCATATTTGGTAAGATAAGGAAAAAAGAGGGGAAGGAGGTTAGTGTCCTTCCCCCCCAGGTCTCATGCCTGCTTGCCTTGTATTAATGTTCCTCTGGATGTTCCTAGCTGGGGGCTTATGTCTTACTCACACCTTACCCTGCAGGGCTGATGCTACCTGTAGTATCTTACTGATGAACGAACCGTTGTCAAGATAAACCCATCGTTATGCACACAACTACATACAGAAATGAAGTAACCAACTTTCTACTGCTCTGTGTAGCTGCAGCCTGTGACTGCCTTGTTCCAGGCCTTTTTGTTTCTGCCCCAGGAAACCAGAGAGTATCATACGGGAAGTGAAGCATCTCAACACAACCTCCTCCACGCACCCCACACTACCCCCTCTTTACGAGCTACTCTGAATAGTGCTCATGCTACTTTCAGAAGTCCTCCCGAGGCCACTAGATTGCTGTGCCTGACCTGGGATTTCTCTACACACTCCTGTCTCCTATACCTGCCTCCACCAGCTTTGTTGTGAACGTCTGATGTTCCCCTCTCAGGACCTGTTTCCCCCTCCCCATCACTGTGCTCAAATGAAAAGATCATTTAAATCATTTTTATCCCGTTTTATAATCTTCAATTGCTAAAGTTGATGTTTTACTTGGGTTAAATTACTTTCCAAAATGATAGTAGAGTTTGCATAGAGATTTACTCTACTAAGAAGTTATTCATTTAAAATGCTCATCTATGCTGAAAAAAGCCAACTCCTGGCCTCATTAACATCCTTTGTGCAAGAACACAAAGCAGAAAAAAACTTGACTGGTGTGGAGAAAACAAGTAAGGGGATGTTATTTACTCCTTTACAGAACACAAGAGCCAGGGGTCGCCCAGTGACTAATAGGCAGCAGGTTTAAAACAAACAAAAGGAAGTACTTCTTCACACAGTGCCCAGTCAACCTGTGGAACTAACTTCCAGGGGATGTTGTGAAGGCCAAAACTATAACTGAGTTCAAAAAAGAACTAGATAAGTTCATCAATGGTTATTAGCCAAAATGGGATGCAGTTCCATAATCTGGGTGTCTCTAGCCTCTCATTGCCAGAAACTGGGACTGGATGACAGAAAATGGATCACTCAATGATTGCCTGTTCTATTCATTGCCTCTGAAGCATATAATACCAGCCACTGTTGGAAGACAGAATTTCAGGCTAAATGGACCATTGGTCTGACCCTGAATGGCCATTCTTATATTCTACAAGCAAACAGACTGTATTTGCAACCAACACCATCTACTGACATAGTCAACTGCCACAATTCAAGAAAGCTGAAATGCTTCATCCAGGCTATCCTTCTCCATCAGCTTTGAAGTCAATGGGATTTGTGTGCTGAAGTTAAGGGGAGCTTTTCAAAAATGCCTAGTTTAAGAGCCAAACTATAGGTTCCTCTTTTTGAAAATTTTGGTCTGTGTATATAAAAACATCCTTAAACTTTTTTCTCACACTGACAGACTAAGTAACATTTCACTGTTAACAACGAAGCTGTTTTGTCTTGAAATGGCAAAGATTTAATGCCACTTAGGCCTGGTCTACACTTACCTTCTTGATTTGGTGGCAGTCAATGGGAGACACGCAAGTGATGTAAAAAATTTGTGTATCTCCCGTCGACTTCGCTGCGTCTGTTCCACGCACAGTCCACACTGCACTGCGCCACTTACGGAGGTGGTTTTCTTCCATCAATATCTGGATTGACTGAGCGGGTCTACAGACTGCTCAGTCAATCCAGAGACATTGATCTGACAGCAGCGAATTTGCCACCGTCAATATAGACGTAGCCTTACACAAAAACATTTAACAAAAATACAATTTTAGCCCCCCTGAAGCTTCAAACACATGGCACGTTTAACTACAAGCACATCAAAGCAGTCCTCTTGAAGACAAAGGAACTATCCATGTACACAGTGTTATGTACCTGTTTAAGTGTTTGCAAGAGGAGGTCCTTATTTTTCAATATTGTGTGTTTTGGCTGTAGCCGTTCTGTAAAATTCAAATAAAATGCCTTACCTCTCGTGTCATTAAAGGAAACCTCCCCATTAAAAATGTATCTCATTGTAAAATTTAATCCCAAACTGCAATAGCACAAATTTTCAAATGCATTTTAATAAGTATTTTAAACCAATGATTTTCTTTTAAAAATCAGTTGAGTCAAATCCTGGTTAAAATCAAGTGATTTAAATCAACTAATTAAATCACTTGATTGAAGCAGTCCCACTCCGCAGTACTCTGAGTGCACTTCCCTTTGCCTGTTCTCCCTGCATTCTTCCCACCATCTCAACAGCTCCTGTTAGCTACACTCGGTGCTTCCTTTGCCCATCCCCTGGAACTGCCGCGCCACGTGCTGCTTGCTTCCAGTGGAGCCCATCCCCCCTTTTCCTTTCTTCCCCCCATGAGCGTCAATCTGCCCGACAACCTCTTCTTCTCATCTCCTGAAGCCTAGCCTTTTTCTCAGGTTTATGGGTGTTTTTAAATAGACACACCTACAGTTTTAATTTTAAGCATATGAGGATGGCGGTAGGGAAAATAAACCACAAGCCACAGGAGGGGGCTCTCCAATGAGTGGACTCCCAGGAGTCATGGATGTGGTTGCACTGGCCAAGGTCTAGAAAACACGTCCGAGACAGCAGTTTGCATTGTAACATTGGATGATTAAATTGTATAGTCAAGGCCAACAATAACGTAATGCTCTAGAAATGGGCCATACTAGCTGACAAGTCCGGGGGCCAAAGTGAGAGGCGATGCACAGGGTGATCTGAATTCTACGTCTCTAAGATGTACCTGCCGAGGGCCCCTTGACTTTAATCTTATGCAGTTGGGTTGCTTTTACTACCACTCTGCCTTTCTTCTCTCTCAGTGTGTAAATCATACTCATGTTGATTCATTCCACCAGTTCTCTGAACTTCAGCCCAAGGTGACTTCAAACACAGCCACGTAACCAATGTTCAACCTCGCCTCACTTGAAAGACAGAAACTGCAGGCTGCAAAGTGATGCGTTCAAATGTAATTGAAAAGTCGCCATCAAATATCATGTCTGTACTCCTGACAGGTGTTGTTCCTGGCAGTTGCGAATGAGTGTGTAAAGTGCTCTTTGGGCTTTGTTGATCAGTTTTCAAGAAATCCTGCATCAGGTCAGTGAGGTCAGGTTAGTTATGTGCATTGAGGTTTAATGAACAGCAGGCAAAAAAGTGGTTTTCATGGATTTTGTCTAAAAATGCAGTAGAGGACACCCTGTAATGTATGATCTAAGTCTTAACTCTTTGGTGGCTGAATATAAATTTATACTGAGATTCCATCAAACGCACTACTTTTAGTCCCAGTAGAACAGTTATTACAATTTCCAGGTTATCTCACATCATTATAATATACGCTTTGATGCATTAAAGAACTTGAGTAAGTAGGATGTCATCGGGTTTTAGAGCCTGATCCTGAAGGTTTTGGAAGTGGATATATGATATCAAAAGATCGATTGAATAGCCTAAAATCCAAGTATGGGAAGGTTTGTGGATGCATCTTGCTAACATAACATTTTAATCTTTTAGTACCATCATACCGCACAGCTACTTAAAAAAGCTTCAGGCCCTCTGCTCTCTTTCACACACACACAGTTAGAATTATGTCCATTAGTTGCCTTAGCAACAGAGGCAGAGGTTAAGTCATTTTCTAGAAGAGGCCCCGTGCAAATTATGGCATTATACCAACTTATTGCCAATCTTTTAAATTAAAACATTTTGCTTTCAACTCAGCTAACACCAGAGATCAGTAAACAAGGCAGATCGAATTACTGATATTTAAACTCCCCTGTCTTCAGAGAGGTCCACTGTAACTTAATTACTGGTTGGATACTGCCGATGAGAGGAGAGGGAAGGAGACGAATTGAAAACACACAGGTATGGTTCAGCTCATGAGGAACAGCAAGTTCCTCAGTGATCATGATGTGAGCTATGAAACCCCGTAATTAGATCACTAAACAATTCTGAAGAATGAAGCTCAGGTACAATATGTAGTAGTTATCTCATTATTGACCTTTTAATGCTAGGAATTAGGATTTCACAATATCAGATGCTGGTGCATTATTACAATAAATCCTGTCAAAGGGTTATATATTTGTACAAATAAAAAGGAAATTCCCTTAAAGGTAACCTATCATGCATTGAATGCATACCCAGCATTAAAACCTTCTGAAGACTTGAAATGAGGTGCGTGCTTATTAGGGAAAATCACCTGTAGAAAATGTCACCTTCCAATAATCTTTCTTTACTCTGTACAACACAAGTTATCACTCTTATCTTCATTTATGCCTTTTTGCTAATGTGCCATTGATATACCACCATTTCCACAAGCATATGCGTTTCTGAAAGTATTGCATAAGGATCACCACATTTATTGACACTCTCAGTTTGCACCATCTCTCAGATTTTCTCATCAATCTGTCACCACGGTCTCATGGTGCTATTCATGGGTTATATAAAGTAGTGGGATCTACAGGGGAATGGCAATTACCATCCAACCTGTTCTTGGGTATTTTGAATATGCCCCATAATTTTCTGTTGGGCACTGCTACAATTATGGGTGCAAAACAGTTTCCATCATAATTACATTTTAGGTCATTAATATTTGCCAAAACGTCTAACTTTTGACCCAGAATTCCTATATTTGTTTCAGCCTGATGTGATTTTTTTTAAGTTTGTTCAAAATCCTCCCAGTTATTTCTGAGTTATATAAGTGGATTAAATGCTCTTATCTCATCATTAAAAAAAAATCCTACCCACTTTTTTTTTTTTTTAAACCAAGGCTATAGAAAAATAGCTTGATACTTGTATGAACACAATCCTCCTTTAGGACTAGTATCTCTGATTCATCTGGAGAAAAAAATTGAGAAATAAGAGAATTACAAGTTATTGGGGGGAGAGGGAAATCACATCTGAGCATGCTCAGATGTTGTGTTCTAATGAAGCCTCGTCTCCTTTGTGACACCACTGCTGGAAAGGGTTAAGCACAAACAGAAGCTGCTATGGGCACAATTCCACAAGTGAGATTCTAAAGTGTGTCACTGAAAAATGTAACATGAAAACACCACACGTGGGAGGAGGGGGGGAAAATCACTCTTGCATCCCATGATTTTAAGACTGTTCAAAATTTCTGCTACATTTCAGCAGTTTGCAACGCTTAAGCTTTCATTAAATCATTACGTTTCTTTTTCCATTGCCAAGATACAGCCACCACAAGGCAATCCCATGGGAATCGGTCCCTTTAACAGAAGACAAGCAGGAAAAGCGGGGAGGGCACTACTATCCTTATGCACCTTCTTGAGATGCAAACTTCATAGGCTTAAATGGGCCTATTCAAATACCACCATTAATAAGAAAAGGAGAATATTTCTTCTTGATCTTGGCAGCAGTGAATTCCAAAAGCAATTACTGGTGGTGCTTTAGTGGCCAGAGATAACAATTGGCCCATTTAGTTTCTTTCCATTGAAAATTCTTATGTCCTCCTATTTGTGCATAGGATACGAAAGCTACATTAAAAAGCTGCTACAAAGCTATTGCTAAGTAAAATTCTCACACAGCTTACCCTTTTCTGCATCGGTAAAGCTATTTCGTATGTAATAGCCATACACCTATTCATGCTCTGATAGATTCCTAAGGTGCAGTGCAATGTAATCTTTCAGTTGGTATTTCATAACACAGCCCATTTTGCTGCTGAAAATATGGACTTAGTGGCAGAGGCTTACGTTAGAATATCAAGAAATCATCCATTAAGGAAGAGCCATTACTCTCAACTAATTGCAAGGGTAATCAGAATAATTAATCTAAGTGAAATCATAAAAATAGATCAACTCCCAAAATATACAAATTGCAAGTAAAAATCCAGGAGGCATTACAAAGCTTTTCTGAGACAGATAGTCTAAGTTACTCTCATCAACGATGATAGTACTCTCATGCTATCTGAATACCAGTAATTTGAAAGGGAAAAATTACAAGAAAGACCACAGGCCTGTTCATAAATGCTAGATCTCCTGGCTGCTTTTAGCTACTAAATATTTTACTACTTATGACTTTGGGGACTTGCTTCAGTGAAACACCTACAGATAGTAAATTCGCTCTACGCACTGATGGCTTTAAAATCACAAGATGCATAGCAGAAACGACCTTTGTATTTGGGGAAATGGATAGTCGGTTTTTTTGAGAGTTGTGTCATGGATTTCAAGAGAGTAGGATTGAGTCATACCCCAACGTGAAAAGAAGAGCTGAGAGAACCCAGCACATCACAGAATCAAGCTTCCCAAAGGATTTTGAAGCATTTTACAAATGAGCATGTGCATGATTCTATATGTAAAGAGACTTCCGAGGAGAAACATGCTGTTTGGCAGCACACAGCAACACCATTCAGCAGGTTAGCACAGGAAATGAAGCAGAACCACCTCTCCAATTGAAAGTGCAGGGTGGCCTGGACAGGCCTAGCAATTAGAGCGGGGAGTCAGGCCTAGCAGTTAGAGCAGAGCTGGTCGCTAGAAGTAAGAGCCCAGGGTCAGAACTAGCATCAGAGGCCAGCTGTCAAAGCCAAGAGCCAGAGCTGGGATCAGAAATCAGAGAGAGGGTCACAGCCAGGTTACCTGGAGCGAGAAAGGAAAGGAGCAGGGCTGGGTCTAAGTAGAGACAGGGTTTACCGCAGCTGCAGGTGAAAGCTTTGAGCAGTCAGAACCTCTTGCTTGTCTTTAAAGAAGGCCTGTCCATCCCCTCTGCCAATCAGGCAGTTTTACAAATCAACAGCTAAACAGGGGCCCAACTGTGGTCATGAGAGTGCCTGGAAGTTAAGCGAGCAGGTAAACAGAATAGCTGCAGGTCCTTACTCCTGACACAGGAGACTTCTAGGCAGACTAGAAGTACCAAGCAGAAATATGAAAAGCACATCAGGGCAAAATCTACTGCACTTGCAGAGCGTCATGACACCTTTAAGGTCCACAAGTTCTCAGAATCTCATTAATTCTCATCCACAATGGGGTACTTGCAGAAGTTCATTGCTCCCCTAATACCAGTCCAACGAGGTACTGCACGAATACTGACTATTAATGAATAACCACAACCAGGTTTTCCTTTGAGGTCTCCTTTTACAAACACTGGCAAGGCACAAGCCTATGTAGCAATTGGTAACTTTTAACAAGTTCACAATGCAAGATGGCATAGTTAGTTGTAGCTAGCTGGGAAACAGTTTTCCCATCCCACAAGTCTTTTCCAGAGTTCAATTTCTTTTCCCCACTCTCAGATGAAGATGAAAAACTGAACTCTCGGAAATATTCCCAAAATTAAAAACTGGATTTTTTTTGTTTAGGGTCAATTGAAACATTTTGTTTTCAAATTCAAAACCTTTCTTCAGTCCAATTAAATTTCAAAACTAAGATTTATTGTGAACTGGAAAACTGGAATATTTTATTTAGAAAATGTTGAAGTGAAACACTGGCAATTTTGATATTTTCTGTCTTGACATTTTTCGAGCTGGGAAATTCATCAAATTCGAACCTATGCTACTAACAGTTGTGACAAATTGGCATTTTTCTATGAAAAAATAATTTGTTGAAAAATTTCCAACCAGCTCTAATGGTTATAGACCATTTTTGCTTGTTTGAGTTTGGTTACTGAAATATTGCCAATTCCAAGTGTTCAAAAATAAAAAATCTGGCCCTGCAAAATCATGAATTATGCTTAAAGTTCATGAGGTTTTAAAAAATAATAAATGTGGGGTTATTTTTCATTATCTTCTGAATTGTAAGCATATACCATTCTCACTTCCAAGCTTTTTCTCACAAATGTAATGGCTAGAAACTTCCTTTTTTTAAATAAAAAAGAAAGCTAAGATTCTCTCACAATAACATGACTCCAGGAGGTGGAGAATTTAGGAAAAACCACCAAAATACCAGTGTTAGCAACTCTCATGATTTTATTGCAAGTCTCACAAGACTGGGTATTTGCTTAAAACCCTCGCTGCCAAAGTCATGTTATTTTGTGAGAATCACAAGGGGGTTTTTTGTTTGTTTTTTTAATAGGACATTTCTAGCTCTCATGGTAGTGGAGAAAAGCTTGCAAATATGACTAGGATTTAATCTAAATGTGTCAAGTTAAATAATAAAAACAGGAAACTCATGTATTGTTCTTTAAGTTATGATTTTCAAGCAAACTCATGATTTTGGGGAGCCTTACATGATTTTTGAAGGCTTGGGTTGGCAGTACTATAACACCATTACCGTTACTTTAAATGCTGAGTTAATTCAAGGTATAGATAGTGACTGAGGCTATGTCTACACTGATGGCAGCAAAGTCGCTGCCGTCAGATTGACTTCTCTGGATCAACTAAGCGGTCAGTGAAGACCTGCTCAGTAGATCCAGAAGTCGATGCTATTAATCCACTTTCGCAAGTTGCATAGCGCTGTGTCGACAGGAAGGCGGTTCCCATCAGCGCGGTGCAGTGAAGACGGCGTGCAGAAGAGAAGCATAGCAGTCGGCAGGAGTTACGCAAGTTTCCTGCATCGTTTGCGTAACTCCCATCGACTGCTGCTAAATTGCCAGGATAAGTGTAGACCAAGCCTAAGTGTTTCCAGTTAAATTTATACTAGACCAGTCACTGCTTTATAAATAATCTTAGGGCTCTCCATGTGCTCTCAGCTCCAGCTAGGATGCTGCAGTGAAACCCTTACACCTTTGTTTCATCTCTCTGTATTATGTTGAACTCTCTTTCAATACTTTTCAGGCCCAGGCATAGAGCCGTGTTTCTCTCGAATTAAAGAGATCAGTGCCTGGTAGGGTTACCATCTGGCTACTGTTTGACCAGCTTGACTTTTTTTTTTTTCATGGATATGCCTGTTGCCAGAAATATAATGTAATCTGCTAGGTTTTTTTAAACCCTGGTCTAAAGGTTTGCATCATCACCACAATACATGGGAACATCTAATATTAAAAGTCTCTGTGCTCAGCTGCAGACGCTGCCGTGTTCCCACTGCTGCAGTTTAAGTGATAACGGATCAGAACAGTTGAAAACACAGCAGCTATCTGTCCACCCACAGCCAAGCGTGTGTGAGTGACAGAAGGTTTGAGTCACACGAGAATGAGATGTGCCATGTTATCAATGTGTGTTCTCTCTCTAGATACAGAGACTGTTCAAGGGGGAGGCAGGCTTTGTGGGATTGGCTTGGGGCTGGAGGTTGCAACAGTCTTGGTTTGTGTGGGGAATGGATGCTGGGTTTTTTGCACTTCGAAGGTGGTAACCCTAGCGACAGGGCCCCAGAGGTTGGACATAGTGCCCTCAGGGCAGGGCAGATGAGGTGCAGCAAGCTTCAGAGGCATGCAGGTGTGTCCATAGGGCAACAGTGGAGCTGCTTTATTGCATTGTTTCCTACGGCATGTAAGGGTAAGACTGTGGACTCCTTATTAACATGGGAGAGCAGTTACTCATTCCTGTACTCCCATGATGTCAGTGGGACTACTCAGGTCAGTTACGCCTTCCAGTTTAAGTAAAGTTTTAACAATCTGGCCCTAAACCCTTAATCCGAATTTGCAAAATTGTCATAAAAATTTTTACTATCCCAGGAACATCTAACTTCCTACACTTTCCCAAGATGATTGACACTAATGGGGGAAGAAAACCACATTATTGGAAGTTCATTTGCTCACCAAAATAAACCCAATTATTCATTCTGGACAAGTATAGTTTTGCACAGTTGACGTTATGCAGGATGCCAAAAGGCAGTGTAGATCTAAGGCCTCATTTTCTACCTCCTTAGGCGCCAACGCAGCAAAGATCTTAAACCTGTGTGTAACTTCAAACCCAAAAATAGTCTGTGACAGGGTAAGCGGGGTGGGGTGGGGGGGAGGTATACTCTGCCCTCGTGAGTCCTGCGCTCTTCCGGCCTGGCCGGTGGTGCAGCTGGGAGAAGGTGAGCCGGAGGGGTAGGGAGGAGACGGGGACCCGCTCTGCTCCTGAGTTCTGCTACCTTCCCTTGGGTCAGTCCGTGGTCTGCTTCCTGCTTCCCCAGCTAGGTCCTCTGCCTCCGGTGTTTTGGCAGCAACCGTGGAAGCTCCAAGCTTCTGCAGATTGCAGGCTGCAGACTGCCAGCTCCAAGCTGCAGGCTTTCAAACTGCAAACTCCAACCTGTAAACTCCACCCTCTGCACTCCATACTCCACAGCCTACCTGCCTGAACTGGAGGCTTTTAAGTGCTGGGGCAATCTCCTTGATACGCCCCAGGTGGCCTAATTACCTTAAAGCAGCCCCAGCTGGATCACCCGGGGAATAGGGCTTTGCTGAGCCTGGGGCTAATATATACTCCTTCCAGCACTCTCGCATAGCCATCTGGACTGGCCCTGTCACAAGTCCCACTGATTTGTCTACATTTGTATTGATTTCAATGGGACAACTCACATGCTTCAAGTCAGACAGAAGGGTAAATGCTTTCCTGGATCAGGGTCTTATACCTTGGATGTCATTTATGCCTGTGCAGAGGGAGGGCAAAGAGGTATGAAACACCCACTGATCTGGTAGCATTTTACACCCACTCTACACAATTGCAGAGGATTACACAAGTGGGGAATCTGTCCCATTCTGTCTGAAGTCTCCAAAGGGTTAATATTCCATTCCAGGTTAATTTTAATATTTTGATTATTAAAACAATTATACTTCGGTCAGTTTTTGAACTCATTGATTTGATTGATCACAAGGTTTAAAATAATTACAGAGATACAATCAAGTAGAGTCTGATAAGGAATAGTTCAAATGGAATTACACCTTAATAAAGATGCTCTTAAGCGTACTACATGCTTTTCCAGGGTGCATTTGATATTTAAACTCACTCAGACACATCTTTATTGCCAAAGAAGCTTGCTTTTAACTGACGCAGAATTAAAGCTAAGCTCCTCTTTTTTAAACAAAAAAAAGATGAAAATGCAAAAGCCCGTGAAATTTATCACATTAAAGTGCTCAGGGACAACGTGCTGTAGTAAACAATACAGAATAAAGGCGCATTACAGGGGGACTTGGCACAACAAACTATTCTTCAGCCTATAAAAGCTGAATGGCATTTCCCTGCACTCCTAAATTTACTAACATCTTGGTAGCTGTAGGATTACAGTTCCTTGGGGAGTTTTATTTTACTGATGGGTAGAGTGATTCACAAGAGCCAAGGTGGAGGTACACTTAATCCTTTGAACTGAAACAAAGCTTTTAATGGACACAACTAGGACTCTAAGACAAGGAACTGGCATTTTGCAGACCAAACTTGCCCATCTATTGCTCATTACTCCTCACTGCCAAGTGTTTCTCCCCTCCCGCACCTTCAGAGGAGATTTATGTATTGATTTCAAGCTTGTGTGTACATGCACGTGCCCACCCACATCTGCGTGTGTCTAGAGAATAGTGGAACTCCTTTTTCTGCATTCAGAATAAAATTATATGGCAAACTGCCCACTCTGCTATCATGGGTCCTGCGCTTTTCCTTCTTGTGGAGGGTCAGGGCACCACCTGCTGCTCCTATTTCTGGGCATTGGCCAGGCTGGTAATGCCTAGTGGGACAAGGAGGGAGGGAGAAGGGACCCGGGCTCGCCCTCTACTCTTGGTCCCAGCCTAGGGGCTCTAATAACATCAGCTATGCACTGCTGACAGTGCTTCCGGCTCCAATTGTTCTCTGGGCTACTTTTCTGCTCTGTCCTTTCAGCTTCTGGGTTTCCCCACCCCCCTCTCTTCTGGGGCAGAGTCTCTTCCAATCCTGCTGCCTGGGGCAGGATCTCAGTCACATTTCCCCTCCTTTTGGCAGGATTCTTTTCCTTCAGGCCTCTGTACCTTTGAGCCAGGGGTTTGGCAGGGAAGCTTCCCTCCCAGCATTCCCCTTCACGTAGCTCTTTGGTCTTTCCATCAGTCGCCGAACTCCTCCAACACTCCCACCAGCTCTCCTTCCTCTCTCTGTCTGGCTGGAGTAGGGGTTTTTAGCAGGTCTCTGGCTGGGCCTTAATTGGTCTCAGGTGCTCCTAATTGACCTGTAGTAACCTCTGTTCTGTCCAAAAGGGACAAGGCTCTGACTGTTCTGGGGCTTATATCTCGCCCTTTGATTACCCTCCTGCTGCCTTCTGGCTCTGCTGTCTCACAATTATTATTTATTATTTGTATTGCAATAGCACCTAGGAGCCTTAATTCATGGAGTGGGACCCAATGGTATTAGGTGCTATACAAACACAGAACAAAAAGACGGACCCTGCTCCAAGGACCTTACAGTCTAAGAAAGATGGATAAGAGTATTCGTCTTTATCGACTTTAATATTGCAATCACCTTATGAACCAATAAAGAGAAGATCAGTCAAGGTGCAGAGACTATAGATACAGAAATACACATACACAGAAGACTATTCCTCCCTTGACTTGACTTATCCAAGCAATATGCACAGTACGTGCTTTACGGACAACTCCTGTGATTTGACAGGACGAGCGGTACCTTTGCACCTCCATTCTCAACTTCAGTGCTCGTGGTACTGCATACAAAACATGCTGAACCCTAGTTATTTGGACCCATCGCTCCAAATGCTCTTAGCGTACCAAGCAACAAATTTCACTAGCCAATTTTACTGTGGCCCGCTGCTCAGTGTGTATTATGTGCTCAGTTCACACAAGATGACTGCTCCCCGCTAAAGAACCTAGTCCTTTAGCTCAAGCTACAGAGCATTAGCTCTGGTGTCCCAAGTTCAGTCCCTGATGACTGTTACAATATTTTAAATTACAACTATTATAAACCAAAACACAACAGCGCGTGTTGTTATTAACTGTTATTACTGAAGCATGAGGTCCTGAAAATACAACTGACTTGTGTAGTTTTATTGTTGGGCTAAGCAAAGGTCAAAAAGCAAACAGCAAGGTAAAGTCCGAAAATACTTCCAGGTTTAATTGTTTAGAGCACAGTCCTGCAAACATTTACACAAATAAACCCATTGATGGCCATGAGTCACATCCTCAGTTGATGTAAATTAGCAGAGCTATACTGATTTACAGCACCTGATAATAGGAAGCCAGGAGACTATTTTCATGAGCATCCCTCATTCCCATGTGCGGGGCCTTCGGTTCTTTGCACGGGGGAAGGATTTCAATGTTTTACACTGATTTTTATCTCCTTGCTGTTCCTTTCATATATTGCCTTTTGCTGTGTCTTCTCAACAGCATTCCAAAGAATGGAAAAGACTCTAATCGTTTGGAGTCACAGGTATTTCTTTTCATTCTTTAAACCATTCTTTCAGAGCTCCACTTAGAAGCATGAACTAAAATGGCTTTTTGCTTCGTTGCATTGAACTGCTGCCCATGAGGAAATAAATGCACTCTCTGTTACTAAATCATGGGCTTCATCCCAATATGAAATTATGGTAAACTATGCAACAAGAGATACAAGAACATGTTTGATGAGCACTGTAGCTCCCCATATACCACAGCCCTTGTTCACATGCAGCCAGTCATGAGAGAGAGGAAGCAATCCTCCCATTTTCAGCCCGTTCACTGATTATCATTGTACATCTATTGCTCTTTTCACCCTACTGCCCCTATGGGATCAATGCTTGTTAATTGAAATGGGCCCCTCTCCACAACAGTCAGCAGCTGGTTTGATTGCTGTGTTCCAATAAATAATTCAGCTGTGTTAATTCAGACAGCGCAATTAACACAGGGGCAGTTCACTTTTACTGTGTCAATTTTACTGTGTACTAGCAACTGGATATTTCTATCTGAAATATGGTCATTAGCAAAAGCCAAACAAATTCAGCTATAGCATGATCCTTTCAATATCAATCTCTTCTCCCATGAGGAACATCTGATACTGCCCTTCAACTCACTCACATTGGTCCTGTTTCGTTTACAGTCTGCACCATGGACTACATTGCCATCTTTCAAGAGCCAAATATGCCTTTCACCTTTAAAAAGCAAAAACTGACCCCGATATCTTTGCTTGGATATTGAAAACTGACTTCACATAATTACATCTGCTCTCCATCCTGCTTTCTATTATTTAGATTCACTACAAGACAGTTTAATAGAAAGAAAAGAGTTTACCTTTGGGGGAATTTAAATTAATATTTGACCAAGGTACATTTTTAAATGATGTGTTTTGACAATATATTTATAAGGGGTCCTTGGTTGCTTTTAAGCATCCCACCAAGGTTAGCAATCAAAGCACCTCTTCTTCCAAAAGAGACATTGCCCATTCTGGAGAATCTTCATTTTTGAAGAGACACAAAAGAAAAGAGGTATTTGGGACATTCCATTACAGCCACAATTGCACGGGACAGATGATTTGGAAATAATTATTTATCAACCCCTTGGCAGTATTTATTAACATTTGTAAGTGTTTTAAGATCCTCAACTGGGATGACAAAGTAATTTTTTCCCCCTCCTCCTCTTCATTTACAGCATGAAATTTCCTCCCTCATTACAGAGGTTTGCTTGCATTTCATTGATCTATCAGGGTTCTCTGATAGAAAGTCTGATGATAGAAAGTCTTATTGTTTTCTGTTTGGCCGGTTCCAAACATTGCTCATCCCTGTTTCACGTATTTGATATCGCCAAAAAGTGAATGAGATCGAAGAAAGGGAAAGATCCCTTAAATTTAAATCATAGAGATGCACTAAAAATGGGCTGCTTGCACTCATCATAAATTATGGCTCTCTGTGCCTCAGTTTCCCCTATTTACAGATCTCTCAGTACCTCAATTCACCATCTGTAAAACTGGGATAATAATGCTTCCTTTTGCCTACCTTTTTTTTTTTTTTTGTCCTCTGTTCAAATTGTAGGAGTTTGGGGGGCAGGGATTATCGCCTACAATGTATATGTACTGTACCCAGCACAATGAGGTCCCTGTCTCAGTTAAGGCCTTTAGGCTCTGTTTTACAAAGAAGAACAAACAGCAATTACCTCTTAACATTGTTGTGAGGCAAACTTTACTAATGTTCATAAGACTTTGAGTCATGAGGATTAAAGGGGCCACAGAAGAGCTTTCAATTTAGGTAAGCTTTTGCTACAATCCCTTGTCTTGGCATATCAAATAAACACACTGCTTTGTTATTAAAGCTGTGAAACAGAAACAGAAGGGGATGATGATGGTTTTATACTTCAGGGATCTGCACAGATTACAGGTTATTCCCTTCACTAGATTAAATGAATATAATGTTTTTCATCATTACAGAGTGCAGAAGACAGTGCAGAAACCCGGCAGAGAGATTTGCCTCACGGTTCATTCTGGAAACAAATGTATGATATTTTATTAAAGTAGATGCCTCTTGGGGGGCGGAAAGGGGGAGTGAAGAGAGAGAAGAAGAAAGTTCTAGCGATACTAGTAAGTTAAAATAAACCATTTCCTGATCATTTATTGATTCTGACCAATATGTGAGATAATTAAGTTTATGGTCCTTGTGCAGCACAAGGCTGATGTCTCACTCAAATTCCATATGAGCCCTCAAAATAGGGATTGAGTGCTGAAGAGGCCTTATTCTGGCTCTGTACAGAGTGGTGCTCACTTACCTGAGCAGAGGATGAATTTTCCAAATGAGCTACAGTATTTGTTATGAATTATTTGCTCATTTTTAAAGTTAAAAAAATATTTTTTTTTTGCTGCCTTGCTCCTCTCTCTCTGCTCTTGTTATTTGTGCAGTGAAGTCACATGTGAAAAGCTTTTCTCAATAACTATCTGGCCTAACTGGAAGCACTGGAAATCTCCTGGGAAATCCTGGTAACTTCTGTACCTTTTGGGGGTCACCCATCACTACAGAAGACACACATATAAACAGATCTAAGCATTTATCTGATGACCAGGACAGTGTCATCCTTCCAAAGATTGCAAAAATACATGCTCCAAGTTAAAACTATATTTATTTTAAATATATAAATGATGCCAGGCTTCCAGAGAAGCTGATGAGCATTGTAAAAAACAAAGCATTAAGAGTAGGTTTTGGTCTATATTGCAGGAGGCCTTGGTTGCAATCCCTAGGTGCTGCTGTAATACAAATAATAAAAATAATGTCACTGTAGTTAGGGAAAAATCTCATCAGAATTGGAAGGGGAATAAACCCTGTGAAACAAAGAGTAGCAATAACTGGAGATAGTAGGTGGTTTTATTATTGCCTTTAAAAGTTAGAACAGTCTCACTGCAGTATGGTTCAGAAGGTGGTGACAGCACAGACCAGAGTCCTGACCATATTAAAGCTAAATCAAAGAAAATATAAAATGACTTACAGGTACACTTTAGAAAAGAAACCAATTATTCTGACTCAAATGAATTTTTAATGATCAGTTTTAAAGCATCTCATTTTTAAATGATTTGTTTCAAGAATTGTTTATCTGGATGGGTTAGCTAATGACTCTCTGAGCTTGTCATAGGGGTCCACTCACCGCTAGGGCACCTCCTCCTGGTTGCTCTGGGGATTAGCTTTCCATAGGTCCAAAGCCCCTTCCATCAGGTATTCTCCCAGTGATGTCTCTCTTTCTCTGAGACTCGGGTGCTCCTTCTGGACTTAGCTCTCCACCCAACTCCCTATTGTCCTCCATTCCACAGGTATCAAAGTCCCTCTATACAAAATAGCAATCTTCCCTTTACTGCTGACTGTGCCACTCCTCCAAAGGCTAGCAGGGGAACCCACTCGTGCCCTCTATAACAGATTCCTGTCCAGGGACCCTCTCACGCTAATTGGTCTTTTCTCAGCTTCCTTAACTCTTTCAGGACTGGTGTGGGCTGAACACCCCATCACAGAACCCCTTCAAGGAAAATAAAAAGCTTACATAGGTATCGTACATTTTCATCGTGCGAACCTTTAACAGAGTGATTGAACCATGGAGCCCAGATATGGTAGACCAAAATTTTTATTTCACTTTGGATTTATCATTATGCTATGTCATTGGCTTTGGTGAAGCTACTGTAGGTTTACACTACTGCAAATCAAAATCTGGGCAAAGGAATTTATTTTATATTTATTTAGTGCAGAGCCACGGATGTCCATCCATTCCTGAGAATAGAGTGAACAATTATCAGTTCTCCTGAGCATAGTGAAATGATGCTATGGTGCCTGCACAACACTGAGAAGGAGAAGATGAGAAAACAGGGAGGGGAGATAATTGGAGGAAAAAAGTTAAGTGCCACTGATCGTTTTCCTTTGCACTGACCCAACAAGACACCAAGAAACATGGGATATTTTGCTTTGCTATGAAATCCTTCTCCCTCCTCTCCCAAATAATTAGCATCCTCGAGTCAAAGCTTTTACTAGCCTTGTCAGTGAAAGATACCAATGACAAAACACTTCATGGTCAGCACTGTCATTCTTTGTATTATTAACACAGGGAAATCATCATAAAATACTGTTTAAAAGGTGCAATAAATAGCACCCAAGACCCATGTTGACATGTAATCTGTCTTGACAGGCAGCGGGCCCACTTCGCTGGCCTATTAACCCTGCCCATCGGCAAAGCATGTCTCTTTGCCATAGCTAATCTTCGCAGCACTTCCTTGTCACAGTGGAACTCCATTTCAAACAGCTGAAAAGGTCAGAGAATATCCCCCTCCACTTTCACATTGAATTCAAGTCAGGTCACATCTGGGCATGAAAGGCCCTGCAATTTGCTACAGAAGTCTTGTAGGCTTTTCCCCTTTGGTGATTCCAATTTCTTTTTTGCTACAGATGCATATGAAATTGCTATTGTGAGGCCTCATACATCACTGCCCTGCACTTTGCAAGTGCCTGTAAAATACTACCGTATCGGAACAGCAGTTTTACACCCACTTTGCACTGATGCAGATGACTAAGCGAGGTAAAAGCAACAATGAACAGGGCCCTTGGGATATAGTCCTGCAGCCCTCACATCTGAAAGTAGTTTCACTGAAGTACATACAGATAGGAATAAGGACAGCAGCCGGGTGGGCTTATCAAGTAGTGGACTATGTCATCCGTGGCTGAGATATCAGCTGTTTGGTGCTACTCCATGGACTCCAGACAGAGGCAGAATGGCAGGACTGGATTAAAGGGCCAAGAACTTTATGACCTCTTGCGGCTAAAAAAGGGGGGTGGAAATCACATTTCAGTTGGGCCATTAAATAAGGACCACCCATAAGCTAGTGTTTATATTAGAACTGGGGTGTTTTATAGTGATAAAATGTTGCAAACCAAATTCACTGTAATTTTTACATTAAAACTTCATGGAGCAGCTAGGTGAAGAGAAGGGTGATTGTGAAAGTGAATTACCCACACCAGTAAACTTTCTGCCATCCTCAAATGTTTATTTTCAAACAGCACCATTTTAGTGGAGAACTAACCTGATAAACAGCTGATTTCTTAAAATCAAAACTTGCTTTTGGGGAAAAATTAAGAGTCAGTGACACCAAAACATTCTGTGAATTCACGTTTGTTTTGCCAACTTGTTTCACTTGAACAACCGCCAAAAAATCTGGGGAAAAAACCCAAAACATTTTGTTTCAACCTTTTAAAAACAGAACATTTTGATATTTTGATTCAAAACAACATTTTTTGTTTCCAAATTTTCTTTAATTCTATTCATGAAAAATCTGAAAATGTTAAAACAACTCTAAATCAAAGCAAAACTTTCCCACTTGCCAAGATTTTGAACAAATTTGTTTTGAGTTTGACTCAGAATTTTTTTTTTTGAATGGCCAGTGAACCAACAAATCCATTATTCAACTAGCTTTATTCACCACCACCATGAGTTGAACCCACAAGTTGGTTAACATGAAACTTAAAAATGGGGTCGTATCATTGGGCTTGATAATGCTTCCACTGAAGCCAGAAGTAAAATTCCCTTGGATTTCAAAGGAGGCAGGACCAGAATGTTAGGAATCATCAGGAAGGGGATAGATAAGTAAATATCATAATGCCACTATATAAATACATGGTACACCCACATCTTGAATACTGTGTATGGTTTGGTCATCCCATCTCAAAAAAGATATATTAGACTTGAAAAAAAGTACAGAGAGGGCAACCAAAATTATTAGCGATATGGTAGGGCTTCTGTATGAAGGAGAGATTAAAAAGCCTGGGACTGTTCATCTGAGAAAAAATGACCAAGATGGGGAGATACGATAAAGCATATAAAATCATGAATGGTGCGGAGAAAGTGAATACCGCTTCACATCGCACATGAATCAGGAGTCACCTAATCAAATTAATAGGCAGCAGATTTAAAACAAAGTACTTTTTCACACAACACAGAGTTAACCTGTGGAACTCATTGCCAGTGAATATTGTGAAGTCCAAAAGCATAACTGGGTACAAAAAAAGAATTAGATATGTACATGGAGGACAGGTCCATCAATGGCTATTGGCCAAGATGGGCAGGGATGCAGTTCCAGCATCTGGGAGTCCGTAAACCTCTGACTGCCAGATGCTGGGACTGGATGACAAGAGATGGATCACTCAATAATTGCTGTATTCTGTTCATTCTCTCTGAAGCATCTGACACTAGCCACTGTCAGAGGATAGGATACTGAGCTAAATGAACCAATGGTCTGACCAAGCATGGTCATTCTTACGTAACAGAGGTGGTTCCATAAAGTAGTTGTCCTTGGGCACTGTCCTCCCAAATTCAGCTCACACCTTCGTCTATATTCTGAAATTGGAACACATCCAAGGGAACTTTCTGAGGCTCCTTTCACTCAGGGACCCCAAGGGGATTTACAGATCTGAGTCAATTAACTCCCATAGGAGCCTTTATAACTCCCATAGGAGCATTATCCTTTAAACCAGATGGGCAGACAATACCAAAACCACAAAGTTTCAAGTATCTGGATTCTAGAATACAGGAAAATGGGGAAATGGAGGACAAAATAAGAGCTAGGATAATAAATGCCTGGCTCAAATGGACAGAACGGTGTAGTATGTGGCAAGAAGATACCAGTAAGATTAAAAAGGAAAATCTATAAAACGTCGGTTTATCCAGTTTTAAAGTATGGTGTAGAATGCTGGGCAAGAAAGAAGAAACAAGAAAAAGTGATCTGTTCCACTGAAATGTGACAGATTAGATGGATGCGTGGTACATAAGCAAGGAAGACCACATGAGGATTCTGTTAGAGATATGTTCAAAGTAAAACCCATAAACAAAAAAAGGAAAGAGTGCAGGCACAAGTGGTTTGGTCATGTAAAGCGCAGTCCTGACAACTGTGTGAGGGCTGGTCTATACTTACCTCCAAGTTTTGACGGGAGATATGCAAGTGACATAAAAAACCTTGCGTAACTCACGTCAACTCCGCTGCTTCATTTCTGCGTGCTGCGCCGACAGGAACAGCGTTCCCCTCTATGCAGCACTACGCCACTTTCAGAGGTGGTTTTCCTAGGTCGATTTCTGGATCAACTGAGTGGGTCTTTACTGAGCACTCAGTCGATCCAGAGAAATCAAACTGACAGCGGCAAATTTGCCGCCATCAGTATAGACCTAGCCTGAGTAAGATAGTCCAACAGATCAAGACTGAAGGAAAAAGACAGAGAAATAGTGGTGGGATATCATAAAGAAGGACATCTGAGTATGTGGTGTAATAGAGGATGTGGTACTGATCAGATCACTTCATAAGGAGAGGACCCCATTTGATTCGATTAACAGAACGAAGAAGAATAGCTTTTGAAGAGTATTCAAGTCAGCATTTGCCATCCATGTTGCATAGACCTAACTCCCCATTTAAGGGGAGCTTCTGCTATCGTAACCATTCTGTCATGAGGCCAGAAGGGGCACAGAGTATACCATATAGTCAGAGGCCTGATAGTTTGGGAAGACTAATCCCATTCTGCATGGTGGTAGAAAGAGAAATCATGATGGTCCTCCAGGGAATAATGTCAGAATAATGCCATGGTAACTCACAAAGTGAACCTTTTGTAGTTTCCACTCCTCTATGTTGGATAATACCACACAGAAGATTGTCTAATCTAGACACTTTCTTTGGGAGGAGGTAGAGAAAAAAAGTAAGAATCATTTGCCCCACTTCTATGAATAGATAGAGCAATTTGAAAATCTCTCTGTCTTGTGGTAATTTATTCAGTCACTATCTGCTGTACAGGCTGATCCAGAGCTCATAGAAGTCAATAGTCAAGACTCATTCATTTCAATTGTCTTTGGATGCAGCCCTATTGGATTTCCTTCAGCAACCATGATGCATAAAGTAAGTTAAGTTAATATGCCAGGGGCAATTGCTCATTAAGCACAGTTCCTGAGGAATAGAACCCATTTAGGGAATTCAGTTCTCACTGAATGAAGACTCCCAGAGCAGTTCCACAAGAACTAGTCTCTCATGATAGATGTGACCAATATTGGAACCTCATGCAGTATCTCTACAGGGCTTGTATCAAATTTCTGAATGGTTTACGTTTGACTGTGCTCTACTACATGTGGGAGAGTTACTATAGCTCTTCAAGGAACTAAAAACTGAAAGGGGCGGAGGAGTTAAGGCAAGCCACTGAGCCTAAACAACTCTAGAGAGCTACAACTTGGATTAGGTACTTGGAATGATTTGCATAAAGTGGTTCAAGATGGGTTTTCCATAGACAAGGAGACAAAGAAAAGGATTTTGGTTTAAAAAGATGAGCTTTAGTTTAAAGAGAACTGACTCAGGGCCTTCTCTCTGATCCAGCAAACATCCAGGGGCCTTCTGTCCGCGAGGGGAACTCAACTCTTAAAGAAGGGCTGGAAAGACTTTAGCCTACCAGGGCTCCATAAAACTGATGGGTGATTCCTGGTATGTTTAGTGCGTGTTAAAATCTGTTTAATATTTTAATGATGTTTTCTGGTAAATGCTTTTACCTTAAGAATAAATGTGCTTGCTTAGAAAGAGCTGCATGGTAACTTGTAACTGCTGACAATATGCTGTTCATACCCCTTGGAGAGAAGGCAAAGCACAAGTGCTGGCCTGTTTAGGCACTCTGGCTTGCTGGGGATATCGGAGTGTATGGGATGGACCTGGGCAGTCTTAAATCGCTGGTCAGGAAGGAATGAGATACAGGTCTTCCCCCAAGAGAGGTGACGACTGGGAGCCTTTTGTAAAACCATGGAAGGGGAATACAGGTGCAGTTAGTCTGAAACTGAGACAGTACAGCTTGAATTGTCCTTTGAATGTGTTAACTTTTGATAAGCAATCTGTTTCACCTTGTATTTAACTGTGACATGAAGTTTCCCAGACGTGAAGAAGAGCTCTGTGTAAGCTCAAAAGCTTGTCTCTCTCACCAACAGAAGTTGGTCCAATAAACTATATTACATCAGTCCCCTCCCCCCCACCCTTGTCTCTCCAATAGCCTGAGACGGACACAGCTATGAGGATGCTGCATACAGTACAGTCCTGGCATTCTGATCCTATCATCTCACTGGAACATGGTGGTAGTATATTGGTTAAAAACAGCATAATTATTTGTGGTTATAACTATAATCAGGCTGCAATACAGTGGTTAATGTAAGTTACTGTGCCATTACCATCACGGCCCATGACATTACACTGAAGTATTTATTACTGCATTAGGTTTCCATGCTAACCAGACAGAATACAGAGTTTTGACTGGCTCCAAAGCAATTAACTTTGGCATTGTATATGGGCATACACAATTTTAGGGAAGTGTTATCCTCTCAGATTCACCCAGCATCTCTCAGTTTAAATATTCTGTTCCCCCTGTGCGCACACAGCACTCATGCTGACACAGGGAAAGAAAGCTTTGTTCATGTTGGGAGCAGAGAATATGAGAGTCAAGATCAGCTGTGCAGTTCTGAGAGGAGATTTTTGCACCCCCTTTTTTTAAATCTCTGCATTATTTAACTCTGCTTCTGTTCCAATCCTCTCTATAAATCATTTAGCTTGCCTCAAAGTCTCCAAAGAAACAAGATGTGCATATGCTAGTTGCTTTACTGACGTGCACAAGATAGGCCCAGTTCTGTAGCTGTTCCTGATTGCAGAGTACCTGTAGAATGGGACCTAAGAATATTTGTTTCTTAGGTCTTAAAGTTAAATTTTGGCCTTCTCTGTGGGTGTAAACTGGTGCAGCTCCCCTTAGTCGATGGATTTGCAGCAACTTACAGCAACAGAGAATTTGGCCCCATGTATTTACCACATATATATTTATTCTATGTGCTAGCACTCTTCATCTATACATATGTATTTAAAGCAACTATTGCATAAAAGAACTAGAGATAAGTCCCAAACCAGAACAAGTCAAATACACCTGAACTTCAATGTAGCTTGAATTTGGACCCCAAGTTTGCAGGTGCCCTGTCTCAATAAAGGGCTAACTCAAAACATGGTAGCAAACCTCTCCATCCTTTTTATACAGACTTTTTCCTAGGAACGTTGCAGGGAAATCATCCCTATCTTGCTTTTGGATTAAAAGTTTCCTATAAACTTTTCTCTCCTAAGAGCTGTCTACCCTCACTAAAAATTATCACCTCTCCCCCATGCTGCAAGAGGAACTGTTCATGAACAGGTGCAATGCTGTGTGAGGGCTTTACACATTCACATTAAAAATCACATGAATCATTTCCAGGTCTCTGGATCATTTCAGGATATTTGCTGAGGTTCAATATTTATGCCTTTCTCCAGATGCATTTCCAAAGAATTAACATACTGCAGCCATAGCCCGCTCTACCAGCGACTGCTTTTCTGTTTAGTTTCTATAAATGAAATTTATTAAAACCATTACATGCACAGTGATGCCACAATATCCAGAGCAAAGTTACTAAATCTAAAAGAGCTTTTATTTAATCAGGAGATAGCTAACAGATGTAATGAGTGGAGGATGAGGCGGAACCTTGTTTTACATTCACTCCCTGACAATGTGGTTATATCACTTTCAATAATGTGGATTCCATTTTCCCCTGCATCTATTACTTTAAATAAAAAGCAATAATTTCTGAAAATGTCCCATTTATTGCACCAGAGCTTTTGGTTCTTATGTGCCCAACAGAAATCAATTTCTTTCCTGTCTTCAGACATCCCAGCCCAGTCATTTTTTTAAATGAGTAGTTCCACCTCCCAATCCATCTTGTCTGCATGTAGGACGGATAACCTGCAGCTGAATTACAGAAAGCTTATTCTCCCGCTGGGATCTGAGATAAGATAGACTGCATTAACCCTAAGATTCATTTCCCAGTCAGGAATTCGCCTCTACCCTTTTAAAAAGATCACAGGAAACGGGCTGGATGTTGGTAAGAGATCTATCGAATATACTTTCATCACCAGCTTTCAGTAAGAGGTAAACAGTAATAAACTCACAGACGACTGAAACGACACGGATGGCTGAGAGACATTTCAAAATCCATCAACATTTCCATCTTGATATATGATGTAACAGACCATGACTGTCATAACTTTTGAAGATTTTTTTGTCCACACAAAATTGGTTCTTGATGGGAATTCTAATCAGTATATCAGAATCAGTGATCCAGTTATACAGTTGGTCCCCTAAAAACATTTATTATTATGCAGAAGTTTAGGTTTCATTTTAATGTTAAGGCTATTTGAAGCCTTTTATTGTTTATACATATGTATTTTCCACTCTACCATCCACTCCAGAGCAGCCCTCTGGGAAAAGGGGACCAACTAAAGACATATAAACATAATAAAACCCACTTTGTATCATTTTGCCTGTCATCAAAAGATCATGAACTAGTTTACATTAATTAATGTAATATTACATCTATCAGGTAAGTGATTCATTACTGCAATTAGACAGATGGGTAAACAGACAGAGCGTTTCAGACCCTGATTCTGCAAAGAGTTCTGTATGGACAGATCTCCAGGCCCAAGCCCCACTGAAGTCAAAGGGGAGTCCACCTACACAGAGATCAAGGCTTAAGTGATTTGCCCAAAATCACACATTCAGATCAAAGAAACAGAGCTAGGAATTAATCCCAGAAGCCGATTCCCTGTCCTCTGCTCTGTCCCAGCAGACATTCTCTCCCCCACAAGCCAAGAGCATTGTTTTGTCTCTCGCTAGTCTGATGTATTGAACACAACCTCACTTCTCTGTTAGAATGAGAATGGCAAGAACATTTGAGAAGACAGGATCAACTTCACAGTGCGCCTTCCCTGGGACAGCACCTTGGAAAAAATCTCAAGTAGGTAGCAAACACTGATTTAAGAAAGTCCACCACTTTAAGAGCAGCAAAACTCACTTCATTACTATTTTCTCTCTTCTCTGCTATTTATAATTAGCTACCCACTTCGCCACTGTCTTCACAGAACAAGGATGACACTGTTGCACTCCTCTGCAAGGTGCCCTTGACTGGTATTTTTGTTTAAGTTTAAGATCAGTCATGTAATTGTGGCATAGCAGTCAAGTACCTTGAGAGACTGCCTGGGTTGCTTCCTTTCTCATCTTCCCTCATTGTTCACTTGACAGGATTGGGCCCAAAGACATTCACCAAAGAAACAGCAGCAGCACTTGCTGCTGTTAAGGACCTTTAACAGCTGGGAGAGTCTCAAGCTGCAGTGAGTTAAACCATCAAGGCAAGGGAAATTGTACACCTCGGGTAAAGAGAAATGAGGAGTGAGGAGCTGGGGATCTAGTGACTAAGGACAGTCTCACAGCTGGCTATTCAGGATGTCAATGCTGTGTGTTTTAGCTGGTTGGTTATTGTTGTTCTGTTCCTTTTTGCTCAAACTAGGGAGGGCAAAAATAAATAAAGGGATTTAATCCCTACCAAATGATCTAAAGCACCAGTGTGATATTTACAAACCTGCCTACCTCTTCAGGCCTTCTGGCAATAACACAGAACATAAACCTACCTCAAGGATTTTTAGTGAACTCAGCAATGTGGCCTCTAATTCCTATTTATTTTCTGTGTGCAGAACAAAGATTGCCTGAACTCAAGTTTAAAACCCATGAGTCTGATTCTCAGGGTCCTTAAATCTGTTCTGGAACTGCCCTTCCACTGCAAAGCAGACCTGTGGCACACTTATGCCAGCAGGGAGTTCCCCCTTTTACTGGCGAATTCTCTGCTTGGTATTTGCAGTCAGATTACAGCTGTGTGGTGCAAAGGGGCTGTAACTGGGTGGAGAATTGGGACCAGATGCTCCAGTGTCCCAGTCCAATGCCATCTAGTTGTAGCATTGTTGCAAGTTTAGCTTTATAATGGACAGAGGGAGGAAGACCAGTGTAGGAAGTGGGAGAATTCTATCATTTCATTCTTCCAAACAAGATAAATATAATTTGCTGGAGGGATTTTCACTGCTTCCACTTGTATATGCTTTTAAAGTTAATACAAATATAAGCGATTTCTCTCTTATTTACTTTCAGATCCACAGGTTCTTTTTTCAGTGTTTTGGCTGTCAGCATTTAGATTTCAGGTTTTTCTGTTTGCTTTTTGCAGCACAAACCAAAGATCACTTAGAAGAACATTAATAACCAGCAGCAATTAATGCTAAATAAATAATCCCACACATTTAAAAGCCATGCAGTAAGGATGACAGTCTGTTTTATGTAGTTCCAGAGAGACTCATTCATTTTCCTCCAAGAGTATGAGGCTGTAAAATGCCCGCTTGACTCTTGGTGAAGCCTTATCAATGGTTAGAATATAAAGAATGTTGTCCACATCGGATTTCGTTCAGTAAATCGCCAAAACAAAATGCAAAGGGCAAAGTAAAGGCCATTAGTGGGAAGGATAAGGATAATGGAAATTCCCCCATGTTAGCAACACGACTTGGAGCTCAACCCAAAGCCTTACATGAAATAGATTTGGCAGGGAGTCCCTGGTGATACATATGTTCTCACCATTCAGAGTCTGATATGCTGTACTTGGCAGTCTCTGCACGGCAATGGACAAGGAATAAATTAGAAAGGAAGCCAAATGACCCAATCTCAGTTAATAAATTTGGTCCCTCCACATGTGGCTTGAGGTTACAGAAAGAACCGTGTGTCTGAATGTGTAAGCTACATACAATCTTGTGTGTATTTTATTTTTACATAAATACATACACATATATATATTCTACATACACACACACAGGGCTGGGTGTGTATGTTACACAGATACATGTATGCCCTTCCCCCATAAAAAGTCAATCAAACACTAATTTATACATCCTCTCTATTTGGATCAACAACAGACTAATGATAAACCACTTGAATAACCAATTAACTCATCAGTGATCAGCACACTATGTAAAAACAAAACTGAAAAAAAAACCCACCCCACTGTCTGTGTTACTGCCCTCCGCCTCATATAATCACTTCGGAGTCATTTTACATGTCAGAAATAATGTTTCCTGCTTTTCCAGCTTCCATGGATAAACTACATAGCAATTGCGTATTTAAATGAGGTTGCGAGTTACCTGGTTAGTTTGCGAGTGTGAGTACTTTTAGTAAAAAGCATAAAGAGGGAGCTTTTTACTCATTCAAAAGAGGAATTGTAGGTAAACAGCCATAAATGGGAATAAGCTGAATAAACGGGAGGAAAATTATAATTACACCTCAGGAGCTGCTGGAAAAAATACTGCAACATGAAAGCCTGATTCTAGCTGTGAACCCCAAACCACTATAGCGGGGAAGTAGCATCGCTATAGTTCAGACTAGTTTACTGTTTAGCAGCCAGTTTTTCTAAGTGCTCCGAAATCCCCACACATACTAGAAGTGTCTTGACAATTGCTGTGCCTCACAGAGACCCAGTGCGGGGTTAGCGTTGCACATTTGAGGTCACTGGAACAAGGGGAGTCTGAGACACAATCATCCCCTCCCACTGGAAAAATAAAATCATGTGATGCCAAATTTTGGGGAAAGCAATATTTTTAAAAGTTGTGAGAGAGAAAACTGAATCTACCAGTGTGGCTCAAGCCAAGCTGATGAGCCAGGGAAAAAAAAATCTGTTTTGCCCTAACTCTTTATTTCCTGGTTGGCAATGCCTTATTGGCAGGACTATAGCTCTACTAAACACTTGGACAAATTTTTCAGTGGCACAGAAGTGATGAAGATTAAACTGCCCTCTTGCATGCTCATCCTAAATATTTATCATTTCCAGTTCCTATATTGAGCAGTACCAATATACGGCCCAATCTAACTTCCATCAAAGCCAATGGTAAAATGCCAATCAACTTCTCTGGCAAGGAATCAGACCTAAACAGGTTGAACATGCCCATCTCCTATTAATTAATTATGCCCATCTCCTATTAAGTCAATTAGTAATTGTACATGTTTGTGTTGCTGGATCAAGCATGCTTTTCAACAAAATAATTTTTTAAAGCAAGCATTTTGTATAACTGCTGCTTATAATGACTTGTGATTTAAAAAAAAACACACACACACACACACAAAACCCAAAGAACTATTCATTTAAACCATGAATAACCCATAAACGCACCTTACGAATTTACATGTTGATTTAAGAATTGATTCTGTAGCCACGCCACAACTCAAATTCTGCCCTCGGTCATACATAAGGAACTTCTCACTGAAGTTCTCCCTCACATCTGACTGCAGATTTTGTCCTCCCCCTCCCCCCATGCAGAATTCCTACTGAAATCAACGGGAGTTCTGTGTATTTAACAATTGCATAATTAGATCCATAGAATGCAAATTTACACCAGATAAAGGAAAAATATTCTCTTCTAAATGGTTTTGCCATATATACATTTGTACCAACTTCTACTACCTTTCTGCAGAGAATCATCAAAAATTGACTGATTGTTGGCAACTCTGAATTGCTGCTCTCAGTATTAATTGTATACTGCTTCTTCCTCACAATATAATTTCTGAAATGGATTTCCAGGAAAGAAGTAAAAGATTGCATTGTTTCTGGTTACAATTAACATTGGTCTTCTTGATGATTTTGACATAGATAAGGGTTTTACCAGTCCCAATGGGAATCAGACAGATTGACTAATAGGTTTGAATGTACAAGGATGAGCTCATTTATAAAATAGTCTACCCAATCCCCAATTATTTAGATATGGGTCAAGATCAAGAGATTACATCAAAACAAATCCCACCTGAGGAGAATTTAGATGTTAATTAATTGAGAAACAGATCAATGGAGTCTCCATACAGAAGATGCAGGAGGAACATATTAAAATTCAAGACAGTTGGGACATCACCATTCGAGACAATGCTATCCCAAGTCATACCAGTTGCTTACACAATCACTGTTGCTTTTTACTTTATGGAGCTGCATTAAATCAAGTCATAAATCATGATTCATAATTCATGACCTGCCATAGACCAATGACATTTGACCGACAAGAAAAGATTAATATGTGTAGTTAAACTGTATGTTGGTAAGTGCATCCTATGCAGAAAACTTAAAACATTAATGAATCATGGCATACATGTCACATGACATGTCAAAAGCCTGAGATTCATATTCTAGGAGGCTTAAATAATATCAGTCCAATCCTCAGGGTGCTTCAACAGGTTAGAGAGGTGGAAGTCAGCATTGATTGACTTTATTATTGCCTCATTCTAGCAATGCTGATAGTTGTGGTTGAGTCGGCACTTCCATTGTAAGTCTCTATTTTCAAACTCATAGAGCCCAGTGTTTGAAGATGCTGAATATTGAAGCTCAGAACAGATTTGAACCTGGTCCCTAGAAGACTTCAAAAATTATCCTTGAGGTACAATTGCAATTCTTGTCAGCCTTCAGATACATATTTTGGCAGAGGAACAGGTTGGCCATTCATGACCAGAGAATGGAAAAATAGTCTTTTCACTGCCCTTTTTTTTTTTTTTAAGTGTTTTGATGGTCAGAATTCTAACAATGGCACAAACCAAGTTAATGTACCATTGCCAGAAATTCCTGAATCCTGGTTGGCACTACTAATCATCTTTTGGCCAGATTTCTTACATGCATACACAAGTACCCCCAACTCTGCTGGAAGCAGATTGTGTTAATCATAATTTACATGATACTTCACTTCAAGGTTTACTTTAAGTGTAACGTATTTTGGATATCCCCGATATTGATGTAAAATCTTATTACTAGGGTTTAGCTCAGAATTATTAATAATATTGAGCACTGAACTATCTGAAGCATCTAGCCCAGGAAGTACCAAAAAAGAATTAGTAAATTATTTTTAACGTCACTGGGCAGAAGCAAGAGGAACTTTAAAAAGTTGTGGTATATTTAAGAGGAAGTCAGCAGGAAAGGCACTGGCAAGAAAACAGTGGTCTATTGCAGCCGCTATCTTTTAGTAGAGTAAAACTCATGGGTTTTAAGGTATTGTTACAAAAGAGACACTTGGGAAATCACACAAACATTGGACCAAAATTAAAGTATATAAAATAGACGGTGAGAAAAGATTAAAAAGGGCAGTTTGTGAGAAAATGGAGACAGGTTCAAGGACAAGGCAACTGGAACCAGAACAGGGAAAAGGAAATACAGAGGATCTAACAATGGGACAGGGAAGGAGAGATTGAACCACCACTCATACAGGCACCAGACAACTATAAAATATCATTCCTAACATTTGCATTCAGAAAGGTTCCATGTAGCACGAGTGTACAGAGAAGCACCTGTAGTGCATGATACAAATATGTAGTACTGGACAATGACAGTGGGAAGAATAGATTTTCATTACGTAAGTGAAGAGATATCTAGCTGGCCAACTATACATCTATCTTATTATTATAACTCACAGGAGGGAAAAGAATGAAAGTGTGCAAGTATTGCGTGTGTGTCCCACTTCCCTGGGAAGACCATTATGAGCTAGACTTTAAAGGAGTGTATTTACAAAATAATGAATGCACTGTAAAGTGTGGTGTTATAACATGCTTCAGAATAGATATGCAGTCTAACATGCTTCATTTTAAGCATTTATTTACAACTGGATGCAATGGATCTGATCCAAAGGTCATTGAAGGCAATGGAAAGACTCTCGTTGATATAACTCTCTCTGGCCATGTCCCTGGATTACCAGATAATTGTGCTAAAATAATTTAAATTAAAAACAAATATGTTGATCCTTTGGTTTTTATATAATCTAGGTTTTAAAACAGTAACTCAAGGTATGCCATATTGGATGTTTTAGTCATATACCAGACAAAAATCTGTCAAAATGGAGGTATACAACAGTAACATAAAGGTCAAAAGCTTAATATTGTAACCACTTATTTAAAAAAAAAAAAAGCCTTTGAAAAGACAGTGAATTAAAGTTAAATTAAATCCAAGCATTTGCTCTTAACTCTGCTCCCCCATCCCCCACCTTAGAAATGTTAGCCTCCCATTTTTCCTTCTTTGAATTTGGAATACTGAAAATGTGTGCTTCAGAGCATTAATTTTACATTTTAATTTGAAACATTTCAATAATTTCAAGATGTTTTATTTTTAGGAAATTAGAAGCCGTTTTGACTGAAAATACTGAGAGTTTCCCATTCAAAAATGTTTAAATGTCACATTATGACAATGTTGTTATTTTTTTTCCAAAAAATGTTCAGGTCATAAACACAGTGAGACCAGTTAGTTTGTTGCAATGAATCAGCAGTTTTGAGTAAAAAAAAAAAAAAGTTGTGTTGAAAAATTCCCAATCAGCTCTGCAATTCACAGAGATGGGAGCTTCGGCACAGAGTTAAAGAATGACCTCATGCCCAGAAGTTTCCCAGTTCATTAAGTTCCCTCTACCCTACAATATGTCCTGGTTCTCCATAGGAAATGGAAGATTAAGGCACCTTAAAGGGAGTGCAATTAAAACATAGGCCATGCCTATGCTAGTGAGCTTACAGCAGCACAGCTGTACAGATGCTGCTACGTTGCTGTAAGATTGCTCATGTAGCCGCTCTATGCCAACAAGAGAGAGCTCTCCCATCAACATAATAAAACCACCTCAACAAGCAGTGGCAGCTATGTTGGCAGGAGACTTCTGCCACTGACATAGCACTGTGCGCCCCACCACTTATGCCAACGACACTTGTGTCGCTCAGGGGGGGTGCTTTTTTCACATCCCTGAGCAACAAGTTTTTGCTGATGTAAGTGGTAGTCTTACTCCAGCTAAGGCCTCCTTCCATACTAGAGTAAAGTGGCCTTTCTTTAAATGAGAATCAGGCCTTATGAATTTCTTTCAGCTCCCCAGGTCATTCGACAGAGCTTTGCTTTGTCCTTTTCACTTTGTTCATATTTGAACCTTCAAGCGAACCTTAAACCAAGGGAGAAAGCAGGATGGGTGGGACGAGAAGGAGATTACATTTTTAAGAGCAGTACCCAGTACTGTCCAGAACTGTCTGTTATGTGTAAAGAGCACAAAACTCAACTGACTTGCCAGTCATGTGGTAACCATCCAAAGTCTTTCTCTAATCATACAGTAAAGTGGTGAGTTGCTCCTATGCTCAGATGAAAATATTTCCTAAAGCCTCATTTCCTGCTTGAATAAATGTTTACTCAGATATTATTTTCAAATAGGATGCTATTATCTCTCTCAATTATAGTACTTCAGTGGTGACAAGGCCAACCCTACACATCCTGTCCTGGAACAGCATGCAGTATACATCCCATAAAATCCAATTAAGCCTCACTCAGACAGTAGACTGTCCTAAATCAGTTTTCTTTTGCTTCATAGTTTACAATAGAAGCTCATTGTTCCTATCCAAAGCGGGCTCATATCTCCATTGACCCAGCAGGCCTGCAGGAGAAGCCTAAATTGCCTCATAACCAGCTCGTGACCTCTATGCCTTTTCATTACATAGGTTTCCTTTTAGTTGCTATTAACAGGGACATGGGGGTGGGGTGTGGGCTGGGTTTCAACCTAACCTATGATAGACTGTAGAAACAAATTCTGTATCTTCCAAAAAAAAAAAAAAACACAACAGCCTGGCACAAACTGAAAGGCAGTTACTTTTGAATTTGACTTATGGAACAACTTGACAGATCATCAGGAATCTAGTAATTTTTGTCAGCAGGGAAATCCCAGCCCATATTTTAAGAGGAGCAGTCAAAGTTCAACCTCCCATTAATGATTATAACTGTGAATTGATTGTTTATTTGCTCAATTTCTCTCTCTGTTAAAACTGAACATGTTTATGGGGGGAGTGGTTTGTATGTACTGGTTTATTTTTTAAAAACATTAAACAAACTAATTCAAATTTAACTAGTTAAAAGGTAAATAGTACACAGAGAGAGAGAAAGAATCCAGGTTTATTCAGAGCAACTCATGTCTAACATTAAGAGCATGCATCAGTGTTTGTAGGATCAAGGCTTTATATGGTGAATTCCCTCTCTATTCTTTAACCAAATGTATACATTTCTTTTCTGGGCCTTCCTTTGTTAAATCTCTATTCACGGTTTCTCTGTATTTCACAAGAAGTTCCAAATAAATATTTTCACTTTCCATAATATTCTCCATTTAAGCAGTAAAAGTTTGGACAAACTGATTATTCAGAGGAGGGACTTCCCGTTAAAATTCTATCATCTTGTGCCTACCATTTCCCTGGGAATCATAAATCAGTGACTTAAGAATCTGGTTTTTGCTTTCAAATTGCCCTTATCAGCTTTCCTGGGTAAGAGTCTTCTATAACAATAGGACGGAAAAATCAAATCACTCTACTAATAAAGTTTAAAAGTAATTGCTTTAGGCACAGGTTATCATTGCAAAGCAAATTACTTGCATGTATCTTCCTGTTTATTCTGTTGCAATGAATGAAGTTACACATAGCTGCACTCTGAGTTTGCCATTCTGTGGTGACATCCCAGTATATCAGTATTTTAGGGGAGACATTTCCTTGGAATAAATTAACATTGTATGTCTTCAGTGGTTGTGTTTTCTTTCCCTTATCCTTTTAGGGTGCTACAATCTGTCTGTATGGCCTGATCCAGAAAAAGCTGAGCACCTACAACTCCTACCAAAGGTAGCATAGCAGAGCTCAGCACCTCTCCAGATCAGGCTCTTCATACATTTGTGCTTCCTCTGAAAGATGTGGGGCTACTTAACAATGTACACAGAGCCCCCTCTACCAGTTAGTGGAAGAAGTTCCTTCTGCTTTTTAAAGTGACAGTGGCTGTTTCTGTGCAAAAGCAAAACCTAAAGCCTTCTTCCCCCACCCCAGGCCATATGATTTTGAAGCAAATCTTACCTATCTCTCAATACCTGGAAAAAAGGGTGCAGAACAGACATTAAAACATTCTAATTATTTTGGGGGCCTCCCCCCCACACCTGTTTCAATTACTGTACTTCAAATGTATTAATACAAGATTTCTGGTTGTCTGATCGATACAAAAGGGTCAATTCATAAAGCAACACAGATAAAAAATTCTCATCACCAACCAGCCTTCTCCGCAACGTCAGTGTTAAAATTACGCTGCAGACTCACCAGTAATGAAAATCTGGTGAACTACTTAATCACTTATTAAGTGATGTTGAACGCAGGTACCTGTTAGTCTCCTGGCAATATGGATACTACTGTGGTTATTATTATAGACAGGGCTGGCAGCATTGTCTATCATTGACATTGCTGACCCTTCCCACTATAGACCCTGTTTTCAGTTGCTTATAATTTTGTCATAATGTAACCATTTGGGCTTATATTTTCCATGCCGTGGGCCTACCTCAGCCTCAATTTGGGGAAAATTTAAGCCAAAATAGTTCAACTGTTCCTGAGAACAAGGCTTGTGAAAACACAATTTTTCCCCATGTTAAAAAAATTCTGACAACCTTTCATCTGAGAATCTTGAGCACCCCCTGTGCTCCAGAGCAGGGATTTGAAAGTTGTCTGGGATGTGCCTTATTGCCATCTCCATGAAAATCCACTCCAATCTGGTCAAGCTATCTGACAATGTGCGCGTGCTCAGTAGAGATTTCAATTTTGTCAACTCAAATCTTTTAAGATTCTGTCCTCTATGAGCATGTTCGAGCCTTTCACGGATGCTAGGACTCAGAAGACTGCGCGCAGAGTGACTAAGCACGCACCAGCCCCTTACTGCTCGCACATGTGCCACCTGCAGAACAACTGAGCGTGCTCCAGCCCAGCTTCACTGGGACAAAGATGGACTTTCCCTGTAACCTTGCTGCTCGAAGCCAGTGTGGAGCCAGGCACCCAATACAGACCAGGGCACCTGTCTCGTGTGCTCTCAATGACCCCTGACTTCTCAATGCTGGCATCCAGACAGCAGCAACTGAAATCAATGGGAGATTTGCTTTTAACATAAAAAGGGATTATATAATGTCTCAGCTTGGACACCCAAAATTAGTTTAAACCTCTTACCCTAACTGCAGCACCCCATCTGTACAACAGGGATAATACCATGCCTCACAGGGGTGTTGTGAAAATGAATTCATTAATATCCGTGAAGCTCTCAGATATTATAGTGATGAGCACAACAGAAAAAACCTACAAAGAAATTAATAATTCTGTCTTCAAAGCAGGATTTGAACATCATGCAGTAAATAAGGTGGGGCCACATACTGAACAATGACGAGGAAACAAAATATTGAATAGCTGCTCGTTAAGTAAGCACTGTCTACCTTGTGCACTGAACAAGGCGAGGGTACTGTGGGGAAAAAATAATATGTGATCATACAATTAAAGACTGTGTCATAATTATAACTGAGGAAATAAGTGAGCTTTTGATTTGGGGGTCAAACAAAAACCCTGGTTCTTTTCAAACAAAAATGAATTTATTTTTCTTTTTTCTCACTGAAACAAAAAACCGTAAAAACAAAATTCGTGTCAGACAAAATGCCAAGTCATATCGTCAGTTCTGAAATGAAATGCCATTTTGAAACCCTTCATTGAAAAAAATGCCAAAGTGTTTTGACTTTCCCAATTTTTTCTCCCAGTTTTTGCAGCCAAAACTTTGCTGAATTCATCCTGACTTCATTAATAGTTTTGGTGCCCTGAAAATATGCAGTTTTGGTGAATTTACCCTTTACCCAGTTCTAATCATAATGTATGTGTGTAAGGGGGCCAAATTAAGAACACGTGAACAATTTTAAATCTGGCATTTCCTAACTTTTGAGTGCTTGATTTTGCAAACTTAGTAATGTTCTTTTAACACAATATTTTTGTGTTTGTGTAGTTTAGACTTGATATTACAACAGCACCTAAAGACCACAGCCAAAAGTGGGCCTCATTGTGCTACACACTGTAAAAACACTTAGTAAGAGACAATCCCCATTCCAAAGAATTTACAGTCTAAATAGACCAGACAGACAAAAGGCAGGAGGGGAAACAGAACATGGAGAGGTGAAATGACATGCCCCAGGTTACTCAGCAGATCACTGGCAGAGCCACAGATACAACCCAGGTCTCCTGGCACCCACTCCTGTGCCCTACCCACTCAGCATGCTGCTTGTCTAGAATATATCATTAATCACCATATCTGCAGCTAAGTGAGGTAAAATTAGGGAACAGGTTTTATAATCTCTTTAATGGACCACACATTTTCAATAGTATTTTCAACTCACTGTGTCAAGGATAGCCCCTGCTTTTGTGTGACCCTGTGAAAAGGAACATACATCGGACCCATCCCAGCTTCTCAGTCTGTGTTCGCCCCTTCTGTCCCCATTGGATACCCCTCTTTATGTATCCATGATTGCAACTCCCACTCAGTGTGTAGCACCACTGCTCTTCCCCTCTGGATCTGATGGTCCGAGGCCTCTGATTATGGAACATCAACAGGAATGGAGCCAACATGCTACTTTATAGATGAAGAGGGCAATTAAGGAAATTTATTTTCTACTCAGAACCACAAAGAGAAATGAGGACTAGGACTCTGTCTAGAGGATTGATCACAGTCCTGCGTGTGATACAGGACTCTAGGAAGAGAGGGGCCCTATACAGCCACACTGTCGGCATATGTCTCACTGCTAGAAATTCTATCAGACTCCTCCTAACGGTCTTTATCAGTTTTTATTGGGCTTTGTTGATTTTTACTGGAGAAGCTGCAGTCTCCAAAAATAACTGACAAATGGACCACCTTCACTGGGTTCCAAATCTAGTTGCCAATTGAAAAAAGAAATCAAATGACAGTTTTCAGCTGGAATTTCCACTAAAACGATGTATGGCCCTGATTTCAGGTTATGGTGGCATCTGCTGCTGGCAATGAGATGTTTAAATGACTCTCTCATATGATGATGGTAAGGGCATTTATTATGTCAGCTGATGGAGAGCGGCATAGTTCATATCTGCTAAAATAACAACGTTATTTCCTTCAAACTGAGGTCTGGATAGCTCATAGGTACAAGTGAGCTGGTTTGGATAAAAACTAACCTACATCTTTGTCCAAATCCAAATGATGGTCAGAAAATTTCAATTAGCTTTTACAGATATTTTTTCCAGTTTTGCACCTCTGCCCTTCTTGGTTTTAACAGAAGTGAACATGCCAAAGACCCAGTGAGAAATATTCTGATCACACTCCTACACACACACGTGCCATAGAGGAAATGAGAAGAGGAATGGGCCTGTCCAATTTGGCCAGAGTCACATCAAAGGCAGGTAGTAGGCCAATGGACCTGCCAAGTACCACCCACATTATAATGACTATTTATTATGTGCATTACAATGGCTCCTAGAAGCCCCATCTGGGCTGTACATGTAGATGCTGTACATACCTAAACAGAAAGTCCCAGCCCCAAAGAGATTTATATTGAAATAGATAGATAGGACAAAGTGTGACAGGGGAAACGAACAGAGAGAGAAAAGACTTGCCCAAGGTCTTAAAGAGCTTGGAACAGAATCCACGTCTCCTGACTCCCAGTGCGGTGAGGTATCCTGATACTTATAGGTAGGTTGCAGGACACGAAGTAGTCCCCATTGCCCTCTGTGCCAGTCAGTAAAAACTACTCTGGATTTGTACATCCAGTAAGAATCAGCTGTGACCCATGGGCAGCAAGTTCTATGACATAACTTGGTCACTAACATTTCCTTCCCCATAGGAAAACAGGTTTACACAGGAAAAAAAGGGGGGGCAGGAGGGTTAAATGGCATTTGCATCTCTTTCCAGTATGGTTTACAAATTGGAAACAGGATGGCAGACACAAGAGACAGGCCTAGTCAGGAGGACTGTGCAAATGGATCGGACAGAAAGTCAGTGCAGTACACAGTGCACTCAAACTTCTGGAGAGGGACCTGGCACGTGTCTGAAGAAGATGATGTAGCATACAAGACGGTGATACGAAAGAACGTGGAGTGCTTTGAACATTGCCGTGCGAATAATCTGGATAGGAAAAGCTGGCTGCTGTTTTCCATTCAGGAGAGTGATCCAGTCACTTTCGCAGTGCAGTTGGCCTTCGCTGGCCTGCTGCCTAATCTGGAGCCATTCAACTGATAGAATGCTTGATGCTGCTGCAGCTCCACACTGCTGTCAGCTCTTGAAATACTGGGAAATAGTTAGGCTAAAAAGTACACAGGCACACAAGCAGACTCAGACTTCCTTGGGCCACGAATCCCATCTCGTTCCAGAGTTCTCAAGAGCTGAGATGCATCCTTGGGAATAATTTATTTATTAATTATTCCTACTAGTACCATCATTGGCACTTATGAACTCAGATAGAAGATACGGGGTCCACTGCGCTAAGTGCGAAACAGACCAGCGACAAGGACAGGTTTTGCCAGAGAACCAGCAATCGAGGTGTCAGATGGGATCCCAGACACACACAAGAGTGGATGGGAGGACAAGAGACTGTAAGAGGTAAAACAAACCACCTAGGTCAGGTGAAAATACGTCCTTGTCACAGTTAGCTCAGGGGCCTGTTTAAGGAAGTATCTGACAAGCTCTTGTTGGGGTGCTCTTTGCCAGCAGGATCTCTGGTAAAACACGACCTTTGGTCTCCAGAAAGGCTCTTGAAACGGTTTCAGATACCTAGCATAAACTCATTTTGAATCGTATCGACCATGCCAGGACTGAAATCTGTTGTAACACAAATAGCTACAACAAATTTTCCAGACAGGTGATGAACATGAATGGGTAGGAAAATGGGCTGTGTTGAGGTGGGGGCTTTTAATTCAATCTCTAGACACGCTGTGTTAGATCCTCAGCTGACGTAAACCAGCATAGTTCTGTTGCCATTGTTCTTACGCATAAAAACAGGGTACGCATCAAAGAAGAGAGAGAAGCAGAATCTCTGAGTACTCCTTTCACATGCTACATTCAGCTGCACCTGCTATAGAATGGATTAAGTGGATGACATCAACAAAAAATATGAGGCCAAAAAAAATGAATAAAACTGTAAATAAACTTTTGAAAGCCCTTTTGTAATAGACATCCCAGAAGAGCCTGAGACTCCTTGTGAAACCCAATAAAACACATTTCAAGACTATTTCTAAGCACAGGGCAGAAATTCTATTAAGATTTCCGGAGTGGATAGAAAAGAACAAGTGAAAGCTGACTTTGAAACTGTATCATCGTACCTAGTAAGTACAGTCTATTAGAAGCAGAGCTCCATAAGTTCAAATACTTCGATACATTTCCCCTTTTGTCTACAATATGCCCTTATATCTTTTTTATTTTTATATATATAAAAATATATATATATATATACACATATATATATATACACACACATATATAAATTTCCTATATATATATATAGGAAATGTATATATTACTGTTTGCATGATGGTAAACTGGACCTGGGGCTCTTCATTAGATTTGAAGGAGTGCCTTTCCCCAGGCCAGGCCTCTGGTTTGACTCATATTGAATTACAAAGCTAAACAGAACAGGAAGGATCTGTACTCCTAATTCTGTTTGATAGATCTCTTTGTCATTTTCAGATGCCAGATTGAAGATAGCTGCCTCTTCCTTGGCAAAGAACAGTGCTTTTAAGCTTCAGGCTATGAAAGAAAGAGAGAGAGAGTGCGCCTTCAGTACGTGGACAGACTGACAGTTGCATTAAAAAGTTATGGCAACCTGCTTATTTTTAGCCTTCTACTGTTGGAGTTAGTTAAATTGGGCAAGCTAGAAGCAGCAGCTCAAGGTGCATAGAGCGCTAACACTTTTACAATAATGGCACACATTGCAGATGTGCTAGCAGAGGAAGGGCAGCATACATATGGGAATAGGAGGCAGATTAGCGAAGGTTAGGTGAATTGCTGGAAAATATCTTCAGGAAGTTAGTTTGTTTTCTCCAGCTCTTTCTAATTCCAAGAGAATTAAGGGGCTCCTCATCTTGGAAATTGTCTCATGTTTAATTATGATTATTGAAAGTTCTTCTAATTTGCTTTGGGATTCTTAAATTGTTGATGGGGGGGATGGGAGACAAACAAACATACAAAAAACACTGATTAAAAAAAAACCCAAAACAGAACTGAGAACATTTGGAGCCCATTAATATAACAAATTCGGCCTGATTTTCACTTATCCTTATTTTGTATTTCCAGCTCTGTCTGTCTCTCCCTGTGATTTAGCAAGTGGAAGCTAAACTGATATTAAGTAGGTTTAAACTAATATACAAGTACCCACATATAAAACTGCACAGATTTAACTAAACTAGTTTGACGTCACACCATTAGTTAAACCAATGCACCTTGTGTGTGTATAGAAAAGAGCTCTCTTTCTCTCTCCCCTCTCATTTCTTCTCTCGATGCCTTGCACTAGATAAAATTTGGTACAAGAAAATTTCTAGGTGCTGATTTTCAAAAAGAGCCCATAGGAGTTAGGCATCCACATACTATCGAACTTTAATGAGAACTGAGTGCCTAACTCCCCTAGGGTCCTTTGCAAATCTCAGTCCCAAAGAGTAATGATGTATGTCATTATGACAATACTAATAGTTTGCACTTCTACAATGTTTTTCACTCATGGACTCCAAAGATTTTTACAAATATTAAAATCAAAGTGACACTGAGAGGTAGGTAAGGATTCTAATAGAACTCCAGTGTTATGAACACCTCAGGAACGGAGGTTGTTTGTAACTCTGAACAAAACATTATGGTTGTTCTTTCAAAAGTTTACAACTGAATATGGACTTAGTACAGTGTTGAAACTTCACTATGCAGAAGAAAATGCTGCTTTTAACCATCTTAATTTAAGCAAAACAATCACAGAAAGTTTCCTTACTTTGTCAATTCTTTTTTAAAACTTTCCCCTTTAAAAAAAAATAATTTATGTTTAACACAGTACTTACCTTCTAATCAATGGTTGGGAATAGGCCTCATCTACTCTAACTGAAAGGATTTTGCTAACACCTACCTTCCCCATTGCTGTGCCTTACTCTTGGATGTATATATATACCACCCTATCTGATTTCTATTCATTGCATCTGATGAAGTGGGTCACAGCCCACAAAAGCTTATGCCTGCAGAAGTAAAATTTGTTAGTCTTTAAAGTGCTAAAGGACTCTCATTGTTTTTACAGTACTGTACTGTGTTTGTTGGTTGGGTTTTTTCGTCACTACTACTGTCTGATTGCATACTTGCAGTTCCAAATTAGGTGTGTGGTTGACCGGACAGTTCATAACTGAGTTTCTACTGTATTGCCATTTGAAAAAAGGGGAAATAGAGGCACATAATAAAAAGCTACCTAACTCTTATCTAGTACTTATCTGTAGATCTCAAGACACTTAACAAAGGAGGTCATTATCATTATCTCTATTTTACAAATAGCCAAATTAAGGCACAGCAAAGGGAAGTGACTTGCCCAAGTTTGCCCAGCATACCAGTGGCAGAACCCAAAGCTCTGTTTGATGCTCTGCCTATACTGCTTTTCTGAAACATCTTGCTCTAGGTCACATAATGAGTCAATGCGAGAGACAAGAATACAACCTAGGAGTTCCATGTTTTAACCACTAGCCCAAACAAACCTTAAAGCAAACTCATTTACTAGATCTTACCAAAGTTCTAATTATTCTGTAATTTTTTTTTGTAACTGTCCCAGGCAACTCACACACATAATAGATGACTTAGAGACTATATGAAAATATAAGACAGAGAGAAGAACACAGCCAGTCTCATAGAAAAATAGACTCTCTCAGATCCAGACCATACATATGCAGAATTTTGCATGAAAGCAACTGCAGCTGTGGAAGGATTATTTTGCTTATTTCAGACCAATCAGATTGTTAACTGGCAACCAGAATGGGACTCTGCTGCTGGGGATAAGGAGAGTTCAAAATTATTTTCATCTAAAATAAATCTCCATGGCGCGGAGTTACTAAAGGAGGGGAGAAGTGTACAGCTGGGGCATGTAATTGCTCCAGTTTATTATTTGGGGTAGGATTTTATTCCTGGGATGGAGGAAGTGAGGTGGAAAAAGACAGAAATTGATGATATCTAAATATATTGCTATGCCATAGCGTCCCCTCTTAATATTAATTCACATTGCTGCTTTAAATAAAGAGCCATCGATTATTAAAGCTCACCATGTCTTTAAGGCTACTGATTTGATCCTGCCCTGTGTCAAAGCTTTTACCAGTGTGCACCATAGGAACTTTTTCCACCTGACTGGGGTTCTCAGTTGAAAAGTGTTATCTCTATAGAGACTGGGTTAATCCAAGGTCACCCCACCTGGGATAGGCCTGAACAGTGACAGACTGGATGCAGTTTCAAAATACACTCTTCATGTTACAACCATTTATTTGTGTTTCAAGGGGCTGAATACTGGAAAGTGCCCAGAGTACACATGAAATGATACAGATAAATAACATGAGCAGGGAAATTCTGAACTCACTCACACCAATGATTATCTGGAGTCGCTCCGTGGAAACCAAATGGAGTTACATCAGTGCAAGTTACATCAGAATCAGACCTTAACTTCCCAGTTCCACACATGGTTAACGCACAACAAGCAACCACACCAGTGTACTAGACTAAACGCAGGAGTTGGTCTGACCTCCTTTTACGTGAGTTGGAAGTTGACCTGCATAGGGGGGAAACATGGGCTTTTGCTTTGGCAAATGGTTCTGATGGTTAAGTTTTTTCAATTTGTTTTCAGATTCAGACATTGGTTAGTTTCCCAGCTTCTTGGGTTGTGAAGTGTGAAGATGGGTGTTGCAACTGAAGATATTTATGGAAATCTGACCTTTCTAGCTTATAAACTGTTTGGTCATTTCAATGATGTTAGCTCTTCAATCTGAATAATTTGATCTAGGTGAGTCAATTTATTCTATTTCCATCTATTTCTGGTGACACCAGCTCTTTTGAAATGTGGCTTTTCACTGATTTAATCTACTATATTCAATAATAGAAACCACTACAATAGGGTCAATGAGACTTCCCCATAAGGTCAAGGGCCATATGGTCTGCAATTTGCAAGGTAATGCATAAAACATGAGTTGCCAAATTCAGATCATTAATCCTTCTCACTGGGGAGCTGAACTCTACACCCTGGGTTCAATTCTTAAATTGTTCTACACAGATGACAAGGTGGCATGAAGTTTATTTTAAAGGATGTTATGTCATTTGTTTTATGAAACAAAGCACAGTATGCGTTAAAGAAATAATGAGAGCTGTTTGCCTGTACAGAAGAAATGGTTGCTTTCAATGGAAGTTTTCAAGGCTTTTGGAAGGCTACAGAATAGTTACAGCAACAGAGCAGAATCCTCTTTATAGGAGATGAAATATCTATATGGATTAGAAATTTGTTATGGTGGGCAATTCGTATAGCAGAAGGTTGCCACTTTTTTGGAGATTTCTTTTCTGGAGAATGCTTGGCAGTGCACTCAAGTGGGGGGAAGCCAAGTCCCATAATAGATCTTGCCAATTACACAGTGGTGTTCAGAGTTCTTTCTGACCTGCCCAAATGATCCATTTATACAATGGAGCACTACAGTGATAATCTTTATTTTCTTAGGCCTGGTCTACACTGCCGGCGGATTACGGTGGCAGTTAATGGGAGATACTCAAGCTAGGTAGAGTAGCTTGCGTATCTCCCATCAACTAACTAACTTCTACTTACCACGGCATCCCCACTGCACTGCACCAACAGCAAATGCCCTCCAGTCGACGCAGCATTACTCTTCTTGCAAGGGTGGATTAACACCATCGCCTTCCAGGATCGATTGAGTGGGTCTCCACTGCCGCTCAACTGATCCCGCAGAATCGATCCTGCACAATGGCACCGGCAGTGTAGACATATCCTTAGTCTGCATGTCTCCTGAAAGAATACTGCCCCCCCCCAAAAAGGAGAAGATTCCTAGGTCCTCCAAAAAAGAAACAGTAATTGGAAATACAGCACATTTATACCTACTCAAAATGTAGTCTTTAGCCACAGAGCATTTAGAGTGTTATAAAGAGGTTCTGTATTTTTCAGTTGAAGTTATTTTATTTATTATACAACACAGCATTCCACAGCTGGAAGGTCAAAGGACAGAGTAACCATATATCACACAGAGTCTTGCATGGAGGGTGGCATCTATGCTAATTTATACAGAGCTGAGATAGATCATGGCTAAAGGAAGTCTTTGCATTAATTGTGCCATTGCTTTCATTTTTTTAAAAATTCCTAGGATTGATTTTTATTTTAAAAAAACAATACAGGAAAAAATGTGTGTCTAACAAAATATTTCATAAATCACAGTTCTGTAACATCATTCTTATTAGCACTGTAAGGGTTTTTTAAAGAATTCTTTTAACTATGTCTATATAACATTTAAGATAGTTACCCTGTTCTTGTTCCCCCTCCAATACAGTATAAAATGGTATTTCCTTTAAAATTCTTCCTGATTTCACTTACGACCAGATTGTGTGAGCTCTTACTCAGACTGTCACTAACTATGAGCACTGAAGTCAGTGTTTCTCACACAATAGGTCTCAGTGACGTCATTGCCACCAATTACTGTGTGGTCCAAGGAAAGAGTAACCTCTCCTCTTCCAGGTAACTCCAAAGCCATTAACACCCTCTACCACACAAGCAGGAGCAGAGTTGGTGAACCCACGTGAACAGGGTCCTGCCCTCAAAATGTCTCTTTACTTGGGGCACTAGGAGCACCCATCAAGCCATGCTTTCTAACATGTGGGGCAGGGACCTCATGTTCTGTCTCAAACATGCCTCATGCGCCTGCTGTTCTCATCTCCTTGTCCCCAGGCACTGATTCTATGACTCTCAGACCCTACCCCCCGCCCACATCTATGAGAGGAGAAAGAATTTGCTCCCATTTTGAAGAGTTTAAAGACCTTAGAACTGTATACACTCATTGTAATGAACACTGGTGTAAAATTGTGAGGACTGTAGATACCCTACACATAATGGCACAATGTACATTATTAGTGAGGCAATGCATATTTATCATCAGGTACCAGGGAAGCTACAACTTCTCTGTATGAGATGTATGTGAAGCTTTAGTCAGCAACTGACTCAGCATTCCCAGAAATAATCTGAGCCAAGCAACACCAGAAAACAGTCATCAGGCAAGGTAAAAGCAGAAACATTTTATAATAGTACATCGGCAATGATGGGAAACAGTGGGTTATTAAATCAAACATTTGTAAAACATGGCAGTGCATGGCTTCCAAGAACAGCCAAATACCTGAGGTACCCAAAGAGAAAGTCAGAAGTGCAGAATCCAGAGAAATTATTTTTTTAAATAAAAATAAGATGGGGATTTGTCATATATCATCTCATCAACATGATGCTCAGTGTCACGGATGTAAAGAGGAAAATAAGAAAAATGTATTTCAGCTGTCATGAAAAGAACTCTTGGGGAGCTGTGGAGAACTAGTTGAATGGGATTTTCAAAATTTACATTAATGGGACCAAGTTTAGGCCAACACTGAGTAATTTTGAAAATCCCACCTGTTCCATCTTGTGGTGGACCCATTATCAGATAATCACGTTTCATTACTGTTCTGTGGATTTTCCCAGGTAGATTCCACCACCCATAAGGCACTTTAGGTGTACATTCGTGATGTATGAATATATATCTTATTGAATATATATCACTTGGATGACTCACCACTCCCTCCTTTCTATCTTTTGTATGGTCACAGAGAGCTGTGGGAAAGATGGGAAGGCACATAGCACAAACATTCCCTGACCTTGCAAAATGTCATTCATGGCTTCACATCCCAGGTCCTGACAGGAGAGGCCACAGGGCACTTCATTGCTGTTTCCAGCTGCAGAGAGATCAATCATGAGCCCACCAAATGGACTTGCAGCATGTGGAGATTTTTCTGGTTACATGTTCCACTCTGCTTAATCCAACCTGTGCCATGGCCTTCATCTCCCCCGTGATGGGCACAGCAAGTCAAGTTCAGAAGACATGCTCCACCCATGACATACGAAGCTGATATTTTTCTCTGGGTTAGGGCTGATCATGTACTTCACTAGTTAATTTTTAAAAAGCCATCACACACATTGACAGTCATGACCACAACAGGTCTGTTATCCATGGAAGAAACAATGCTCCAGGACATCAGCGAATCATTGTACCCCAGCTGGTGGATGTTGTATTCTCCCTTTTTCTGGTACCCATTCTCTGAACAGAACTAGCACCTGCATGAGAACCTTCTATCATCACCAGCTGGCATCTAACAAACAGCACTCTACTTAGTTTGCTAAGAAGGAAAGTCCCTCTCCTTTGTAAGAGGCTATGCACTCATCCAAGAGCCACTACTCCCCACAGTGGGCAGGACTTCAAATTTTAAGAGTCATCCCAAAGACAGAATCTGTAGCAGCAAAGTTCACTTTCTCCTCGGGGAAGGGCATTGGTTCAATACCTACTCAAAGGAATGACTGTCACCAGTGACTCGCCAGCACTTCGTTTGGGAATGGCCCATGTTCTCTGGAGGTCTCCCAGCCAATTATTAACTATACTCAATCCCGTATATAGCTTGTGAGATCAGATGAGATCCCAGTCTGAGGTGGTACAGATATATTTATATTTATTTATATAGTGAGCAAAACTATGCTATTAAATGGGATGTTTTCATCCCTAGTTGCCATTGGACATAATCAGCTGTAAATGTATCTCTTCATTTTGCAGGCACCTCTATTTGCTACTAAAATATAGAAAAGAGCTCATGTTTACATGAAATTGCTTATTTAACTATTTAATCTCATAGATTGTTTACCAGAGATCACATGGTACCTGGAACTCTGGATACATAGATGGAGCTCAAGTTCTATGGGGAAGACTGTTTGCTTGGCTATAGTTAGTAGCTTTTTTCTTATGTAAATGCCTACTCCGTTTAAGACGGATGCCATATTTCACAGCAAGAATAAGTAGGGACCTTGCTATGCCAGTGAGGTACTCAGCTATTACCAGTTCCTATGTTCCAGTACAACACCCTAATATAGATAACAGTGAACCATGTGAAGAAATGCACAAAATCTTACTTCTCATGACCAAATTTTCCACGATTGCTGCTCCAAAATATCCAAAGAAAGATTGAGTAAGAGTAATATGAACAGAGCTCTAATTTCATTTGAAAAATGAATCAAGAAATAATTTAAACATAAGTCTGGCATTTTAATCACTTAACATATCATGGGTGAATGGGAATTCATTGGCTATGATATTTTCAATAACTTAGTAACCTGCTTTGGAAAGAGATTCACAGTGTATTTCAGTGGAAAAGTGCACATCTTCATTAGAAGCTTTCTCTAATGGGCTAGTGCACTGGGACTTGGCAGGCCTGCCTATTTCTCATCTAATAAAAAAAGAGATGATTCATTGATAATGGAAATGATTCCTAAAGTAAATTGCTGCCTCTGCTAAGCTTTGGTATTTGTAAGCAATAACTGGAAGCTGTTGTACATTTGTCCTGGTACAAGATAACAGCTGTGTTTCACCTCTGATGAGTCCGCATACCAGTGTGTTGGTGAGGGGCTTTGAGATTGTGTGACTACAAACATAATTTTAAAAAAATAAATAAAGGTTGTCCTGTGAAAACTGCTGGCCATGGTACTGCATCAGTGAATAAGCTAACAAGTAGCACTGGCCAGAAAACAAGAGTTCTGTTCCATGAAAAGCTGAGGTTTTGAAATCTTATTTTTGTTCCACATCTGTTTCAGAGTAGCACCTCAAACCTGAATCTTCCACATCACAGACAAGTGCCCTATCACCAGGCAATAGCTGATGGCTATTCTGGAGAGAATCTCCCTCTCTCTGTCTTTTTCAATTCCATCCTGGACTTGAGAAAGCTTCCCAAGAAAATGTTTTGGTTTTAATGAATTGGAATTTTCTGACAAAAAAAAACATCATTGAAAAATTCCTGAGCAGCTCTACTAACAAGTAATAAATTACACTGACTTCCATTAGCCCACATGCCAGAAGAAGCAAACCCTCATTTCTACAAGAGGAGAGGATGGACAATCAAAACAGTCTTTTCTACCCATAAATTAGGATTCATTGACCCTGTTTTGGATCTCATCAATCCATAGGGCAGCTTCTATTTTTGTCTGTTGTATATGAGGTACTAGTATTGAAGACTTCAGTGGTGAATTAGAAAAACAACTTACTATATTAAAAGGGAGAGATCAATTCATCTACACTTAAAAGAAACTCCAAGTGCCCACAGAAGAAAGAGAAACCCAATGTGTCTGATGCCATAAGAACATTTTTGTCAAAATTCTCTGACACAGTATTATGTTAAAAGCATCGCAACTTCAAAACAGACTCACTGGCAGATCATCCCTCCTCTTGAACTTCTACCAACCCCACGAGAATATTATTATTCTGCCTATGGAAGCAGTAGCCTTATACCCATTAATCCTCTCATATGCATCACAATTTAAACAGGAGTCAGGCATGAACAGGGCCAGTGGCTAGCCATGGCCTTATTTTCTAGCACCTGCTTTCACATCAATAGTCCCATTTTAAAGAAAGCTCTGGATATAGAAATAACCCCCACCCCTGTAAATATTAAGTTGCTTAACAACAATTAGAAATGAGTCTGAACTAAAACACCAGAGCTCCTGGGGTGTCGAAAGCCCAAACTCAGATCTACATTTTACAAGTGATATTCTAAACACCCTGAAACTTTGGGTGGCTAGAATCAGGCTCTGATTTTTATGGTTTGTGCATCTTTGCAGGAGTTTTCAAGCCAACCAACACTGCAGTGAACTAATATTGGCAATCACACCATGTTAAAAAAAATGTCCTTCAAGATTAAGCGCCTGAGCTACAGGCCAGATTGCATCCCTCTAAACTCAATTCCTTCTTTCCTTGATGAATGGCACCAGCTTTCTTTATTCCAATTTTATATCATTATCCTCACCTAGCCAGCTGAGACCCATTTCAGACCAACCCATAATTGTGATTCATTTTTCTTGTGGAATAGTGAGAAGTACATTATGAACTAAACACAAACTGTATCACATTTTTTAAAAGAACCTAAAACATTCATGTCCCTGTTATTCTCGTTACCTGCTTTCTCCCCTTCCTTCAGACCAATATTTTTATGAAACACGATTTATTACAAGCTGCCCACGTACATGTACAGTTACCTGAAATATGCAATATAATATTCATTCTGAATAGCACATTGTTTTATATTACCTAGGCTGAGAGGCTACTGCTGAATAAAACATGGAGTAATATTACGCATATCCAAAATAGAAAACTCATCATTCCAGTAAAGCTTAGTAGACAGGATCTTTAATCTTACATTTAGGACTGATTTGTTAAAAATAAGCTGCCATTTGTAACTGTTTATACTCTTTTGCGTTCACATACAATAATTTTTTTTCTTTTACTCTATGATCTGACAGCTTACACTCCCCCACCATATAAATAGTAGCCAGTTTTCAAAGTATTATCTTAACCCCACCACAAAAAAAAAAAAAAAAAAAAGATACAGCATGTGTGCAGGAGGCCATGTCAAGAGCCTTTTATTTGTACAATACTTCTATTTAGCATCTTATATGGATGATCATGTGGTAATGTCTGATAGAACTGGTGGTCCTTGACTGGTGGTGGTGTGTTCCTAACTGTGCTCCCCCCTTGTAGACCATTCTCGCCTTCCACCACCTCCAATGGTCATTTGGCTAAATTCTGTTTCTTTAGTTCTTTTCATCTTTCATCACAAGTCAGCCTTCTCTCTCAATGTCATCATTTTTGTTGCTCAAAAAGTTAAAGTGTGACGTTTGGGACAGTGCTCAAATTTCATATGCTTAACCCTGCCTTTTGGATCTGCACCACATAACTGAAATGTTGCTTTCCAGCCAGACAAACTATGAAAACAGCCTCTCATAAGTATTTCATCCTGTACATTTTTACCAATGCCAGGCAGTGGAGAGATTCACAAAAATTAAAGTTAAAAATCCAACAATCAAACATTTTTCAAAACTCTAATAGAAATTTGGTTGAATTCTGTCCTAATTTGGGTCAAAGGGTCAAGGCAGTTCTTATTTTATCTTAAGTGGTTTGCCCATGTGTGCTTCAGATTTCATTAGGACACATCAGGTCAAATCCAGCTCTGGCATAACCAGGTAAAAGTCAATGGACTATTTCAATGGACAAATTGTGGGTGCCAACAGCAAGGATTAATTTAGCTCCACAAACTCTTCTGCTAGCTGAAAGAAGACAATGCTGTCTGCTAGCTGAAGCCAGATGTACCAGTCTGTTACAGAGAAAGACTGAATAACATTTGGATCTCTCACAATGGGGAAAATCTTTGGATCTGAGAGCAAATAGCCAATTAACCATTAGGTTGATGAGCACAACATAAATAGATTAACTAGAAGAAAGCTTTTTCCAGATATACTTGGTCTTCTTCAATGTACTATTGTTTTAATAGCAGGGAAATCAATTGGGATAAAATTAGAAATGAGTGCAAAAACTTTGTTTCATCCTCACATCAGATTTTGTAGTTGTGACATCAAGAGTTTTACAGGTATTTGAGAAATGGGGTAAAAACAAAGAAAGGGATGTTTAGACCGAATGTGATGAAAAATTTCCTCAGGTAGGATCTATTGCATTGCAGAACACAGCCTCCCAAGGCAACCAGACAGAACTTCCATTGGCTGGATTGTTTAAATCTGGATATATTGTGGGAAGATCTTCTGCACTAGCACAAGGAAATGAATTAGATAACTGAACAGATGTACTCCACCTTCCATTTAGAGAGTCTATATTAATCTAGACCAGTAACATTGAGTCATTTATTAAGCAGCCTAACACATAAAATGTTCCTATAACAACTGATGTGCCACAATGGAAAACGTAGAGCTGTTGATATTACAAACGTTGTACGAGTTTGGCTTAAAATTGATTTAATTAATCTTGTTAAAATGGCACAAACCCACTGTGGATGCATTTAAACCAGTTTAACATTTGCTTAAGTTGGTTTATCTTGTGTTGGTAAACTACCATATTAAGCTGAATTGATTTAACAATGTGTGAAAATTAGTTCAAGTGCATCCACATTCAGGGATCAGTTTAGTAAGTGTATTTCTGTAATGTAGCTGCAGTGAAATGGACTACACTCTGGCAAGTATTTGCTTTTTAAAAGTCCTTACTGTAAACCAAAGTGTTGCTTAACTTTAGATAATGCAGAACCTCACACAGTAGAAAAAACTGCTTTCAGTATAAACTTCTATGAAGCAACGGCAGGTATCCCTCTCCATCCCTGCTCTGCAATCCGGACTTTCCACTCACAGACATGAGCGCACCCAAGTATAACACATGCAGAACTGAAGGCACTTAATTGTGTGGTATTGTCCTCACTCTAACCAGATCAGTTTAAAATAAGAAATGCTCGATGTGATAGACAGGGTGATGCATAAAACTATCTCCTAAATCCACTCTATTTGTTTTATGGAATGAAAATAAGGCCCTGATCTATAAGCTATAGGCCAAGGGATGTTCCCATTAAAGAGAGTTTTCTCATGTCCTATAGCTGGATAAATCAGAAGTTATATGCTTGATGCAGGCAAAATTCTAGGGCTTGTGTGATGCGGCAGGTCTGGCTAGATGATCATAATGATCCCTTCTGGCCTTAACATCTATAAAAATGTTACAAAGTACTAGGTATTACAGCCAAACCTTTGGAATTGAATTTAGGAACAGCACACCTTCATTAGTTAAAAGCCAAGGCACTATTATTACAGTTGCTCTTTTCAGAATAAAACAATTTGTAAGATTTAGGGCCAAAACTTTTGGTTGGTGTAAATGTACAAGGCTCCAGTGAAGTCAATCAAGCTGAGCTCACTTGTATCAGCAGAGAATATGACCCCATTCTTAAAAACAGTAACAGAAAGATATGTTTTTTCCAAGTTTTTTTTTTTTAAATTAACCACCTCAATGTACAAAATACTGTGTGAACTGTAGAATTATTGTATCTATGGAGCTTACTGTAAAAGTCATGAAAACTGAAGTTGCTGAAAAAAAGGATTGGCTCATTTAGTAAATATGCTCTGTTGGTTAAAACACAGGACAGACTCAAAAGACAAACTGTCAGCTCTTCACAGCAGGGACAGTCACCTATAGTGTGTTTGTAGAACAGATCCCAGTCCCAATCCGGGCTTCTAGGTACCACCATGCTAATAATATGTGATAAGATGTAGGTATAGTACTAAATCTTCCCTGTTTATACACCCACAACCATTTATCTTTCCTATTTCTAACTACCTTTGCAACTGGGAAAGAGGGGACAGCTGTTAAACAGTCTGTCTTAGGGCCTTTTTTCCCTCCTAATGCGTGTTGGTGATTATATTTCTACATATACAGAAGGAGGTTCTTTTTTAGTGCTGGTTGATCAACACGCTAAACAAATCAAACATGTATGAACTAAGAGTAACAGAGGCTTAATTTGCCAGATTTACCCTGTAAGGAGGACAAAATCAGCACAAAGTCTAATCAATCAAAACAATGATTACAATGTAGCCGAGTTTTAGTGATTACACCACACGTAGTTCCTCTGCTCCTTTCATGTATTAAGAAGGTTTTATACCATCCGAAGTCCTTGGTGGCTCAAGTTTGTCCTAGCAATTGCATTCTCATTTCCAACATGTTAAGCTGCCATGTAAAAAAACCCGCCTCTCTTCATTCAAAAGCAACATCAAGGGAGTCAGGAACACAACTAAGATCCGCACAGCAGTTTAGTTACCGGACAGGATTGAATAGAAACAGCTTTTACAAGGCTCTGGCTCCCACAACAAAATAGCAGCAACTTTCACATGCGCCTACCAAGTTCATGATATTAGATCATTTTATCGTATTCATTAGGGGAGGGGAGGTTGAGTGCGCTAAATGGCTATCGTTATGACACTCGGGTGCCCACCCAGCCAAGATACCAGATGATAATCAGAAATACACATGATATTTGACAAAGGATGGTTTCGATCCCTTCTCTAGTTGCTAGAAGACCCAGGGATACTGTTATGTTAAATTTCACTATTTAAAGAGCACGTGAGAATGAAACGTATGAGAAAGGGTATGGTGCTATTGCTGTATTGACATAATTGAAGGCAAAGAGAAGCCCCTTCCATTGAAGCACATGGCAGCTCTCTTGCATACAGTGCAGTCTGGAAAAAGTGTGCTGTTACAAATGGCAACATTTGCAATCATGCATCTTTTAACAATTGCCAACATTTTCACATTTGGATGCCTAAAGTTAAGTCCCCAAATCTATACTTAGCCACCTAAATAAAGCTGATTTACAGCTCCCACTGAATGGATTGATGGGGGATTTTCAAAAGCTTCCAAGAGATTTAAGATCAAAACTCCCACTGACTTTCAATGGGGCTTGTGCTCTTAAATCTTCTACGGTGCTTTGAAAAAGGTATCCTCAGGTGCCTAACTTTAGAAAAGCACCTGGAATTACAGTTCATTCTTGTTTATACACAAAGCACTTTGAGCAGAGCTGCAAAGCGGTGCAACCCCTCAAACAACCTTTCGATTATGGATATTGATATCAAGTCTGCCCATAACCTTCGTCTCTACTGTAGGGCAACCCAGAATGCGGCACTGGCTGCTTGCCACTCATCCTCTCTCACTGTTTGTCCTTTCAACAGTACACCCCACTGCATAAATTTGCATCCAAGATCCCCTGTGTTTGCCTTAAAATCTAGCTCTCTGCAGTGCCAGCTGAGGTACAAACTGTACAAAGGGTTGTCTGAGCTAACTGAAAGCCACAAATTACTGTGTGGGAATCTGGCTACATAACTCTTACTGATATAATACATTATATGCTGCCCTTCGGTTTGATTTGGTATTCTTCTTCAATTTGTATGCTCAACTGTCGCTGCTGCATTTCGACTCAGAGGTGGCAGCATTTCAGTGGTGGATGAAGTAATTCCTGTGTGCTTGTACATTCAGGAAAGGATTCTGGATGAAGGTCTTAGCACATCTTAAAGGACACTCTCACCATTGTTACTCAATATTCACATAATGCTAAGTGTGGTGTGGCAAATTGCCAGCTCCACTATGGTGGGTCCCATGCTTCTCTCTCATAAGAAAAGTTGCCCGTCTCTGGACATCAGCCCCTCCGGTAGCGCCCGGTGAGGGGATAGGAGAACAGGACCCAGGCCCACCTTCTTCTCCTGGTC
>ML675609.1:12596036-12720699 GCA_007922155.1 Mesoclemmys tuberculata | reverse complement strand
CATATGGAAATCAGATGAATTAATTGTACCAATAGAGGCCAGGGCAGAAAGATGAAGTGACTTGCCAAAGTCACTCAGCCAGTCAGTGTAATAGGAGCTGGGGATAGAACCCAAGTCTCCAGAAAGCACTGCACCACACTGCCGCTCTAGCGTAATATTTAACAAGCATGGAAAGCATTTGGTGCAAGATATAGTGAGCCCTAGATCCATATCACTTCTTGAAAACAGATGTTAAAAGCAGCAAGGATGGGGAAACACAGGAGGAAGGCCAAATGCAAGGATTTTTTAGGACATACGACAGAAAAAAAAACAAAGGGGAGGGGGAAAGCCCAACCCTTCTTTAGGAAAGCTCAGGTTCGCAAAAGGAAAGGCACATGCCTATAGGCAAAGAGTGGAAGCCCGTGCACAAGGAAGTTGCCTTTGTATTAAACAGAGAGGGGCCCATCCAAAGCCCCATATCCAAACACAACACATTTTGCCATTTCAAAGTGAGGAGTCCGTGGCATAAGCCCTTTTCTAGTGAGGGTGTGTACTTTAAGCACTGTCATATGCAATGCAAATCTGTTTCGAAACATGAAGACTCCAAGGTAACATTAGCTAAGGTACAGGACTAATCAGAGAGTTACCAGAGAGACACAAGCCATAGAAAACAAAGACTGATTTGGAGACATAGAATATGAAAAAATACAACGGAATCACAGCAACAAAGACAGCAGAAACCACCAACGGAGGTGAAAGCAAAAACAAATATTAGTTTCATGTGGATATGGATGTTGCACACCCGCCCTCAACCCTTTCAGCACTCAATAGGAAAAAAGAAACCAGGCTTGGGCCGAAGCATCACTTGTGATAATTTTGAATATGTTCCCTGAAAAGTGCTACATATAGCAGGAGATAAGGAATTACTAATGCTTAAAAGAAAACCACCACATACCACTGAAGACCAGAAATACACAGCAATGGACAGATTGATCAGTGTTCGTCTTGAACAAAATAATATAGAATTCCAGACCAACCAACAAACCCTTCTCATGTTAAGGTTTCATGGTAAAGCCCTGGAAAGTGAGAAAATGCCAAAGTAAAGTTGCAAATGCAGCCTTAACTCTGCCCCTTCATGCAGAGTTAAAATACTAGGCCAGAACCTCAGCTGCTATAAGTTGTTGTAGCTACATTTATTTCAATTACGCTATAACAATTTACGCCAGGCAAGGATCTGACTCTCGGTCTCAAATTGCAAGAGTAACCTTCCTCAGATAACAGAGCACATCACACACGGGGTCCACAGTCACCTTCTGGACCATTATTATTCATTTGCTTTGTGGTGGTACATGAAATCCCCAATCAGCAGCAGAGCACTATGGTGCTAGGCATTGTAGAAATACAAAACACGCTACATGCCCCCAAAGAAACCATCGAATTTCTTTTTTGACCTGATCTCAACTTTGCTCTTCCTCTTTATCGGCTCTGTGGATTCCTTGGATTTCATTCATGTATAACTGGAAGGACCCATTGTCCTCTTTCTCCATAAGCCATATGTAACTATTTCCTGTAACTGCAGCCTGAGGACAAAGCTGATCAACTGTAGAATTTTATTGCTGTTGTGCTCAGCCAACAAGCAATATCTGCTCATCAACTGCATTGAAGATACAAGAACAAACAAATGTGTCACTGGACAACTTTCAGCTACACCAATAACTTATATGCATGCCTTGCTAGCCGGTATACTGAAGACTAAAGAATCGGAGCCCAAAATTTATTTACCACACTACTGGTACTGGTCTGGATGTACATAGAGGGATAGTCAAACCTTGCAACACCAAGGGTCACACATTTTCAACTTCTCACTCAGGATCTAACGTCCAACGTCACTATATAGTTACATAAACGTTCTCATAAGATTTGCCTTCTAACAATATTGTAACACATTATGGCTGTGTGATTTAGATATCAAACGGATTCCTCTAAAAACATCCGCATGATATAAATAATAAAGCAACAGTTATGAGTGTACCAACTGCGACTCTGCGAATCAGTATCCATCCAAAGCTTTGCAATCCTTTACAATATAATCAAATCAGGAAGGCAAGACACACAAATCCCTTCTGGCAAGGTGTATGTAGAACATAAGGGCAAGCAATGTAACAATGCATTTTCTTATCATTTATTACAGAATTTCTGGTGCAAACTGGAGGGGGTGGGGGAGAACAGCTCAAATCCTTTTTACCTCCCTTTTACAAGCTCTGTCCACATGGCAGCTGGGAGATGCAAATCTCAATTAAAGCAAAAATAACAGTGTGGCAACAGCGGAGGAGTGGTTTGGGATTGCTGCTGAGCACAACCCTGTCCAAAATCCAGGGAATACACTTTGGGCAGCTAGCTAGCTACTATGCATGTACTGATCATAGTACATAGTACATGTATTACATGCAGAGTCTATAAATCCACCCCATAATTAGCATAATCCTATGTATGACAGGGGGCTGATAGTAGAAACCAGACTCTGGACTGCCATTTCCCAGATCATATAAATCCTGACACAGTAGCAATTTAGGGAGACAAGCAAATAAAGAGACAAAGGAACTTCCTTCCAAACATACAGGTTGCTTAACATACCAGACAAAGAAATGTCCTAAGTAGCTGGTGTTGTAGGCTGAAAGGCAGCATTTCCCTTCTTTTCTTTGTAGTTCTCTTTTCAAACTATGTAATTTTTTGTAGAGTTTACTCGCTGCTTATTTATCTCACTCATTTGCACTTATCCATTGCTTCAGGCCTTGCGTATTAATTTACGTATGTGCACAGTGGGAGTAAAACACAATGATTCTGGCTTGGCATCTTTTTATACCCACTTTGCACTGGAGTGAAGGACTACCCACAGAGCAAGATCTTGGTGATGAAGATGAAAAGAATGAATGGAGAGGCAGAGCAGAGCATTAATTCCTCTCTTCTAATTCTTTCAATGTAGAAATCTACCTTAGATGCTTACATAACCACATCTCTATTGTACCTGAGTGTCTCTCAGTCTTTAATGTACTTATCTCACAACACCCGAGGTAGGGAAGGGCTATTATCCCTTCTCTATAGATGGAGAACTGAGGCACAGAAAGATTGTGTATCTTGCCCAAGATCACACAATAAGTCCAGAGAGAGCAGAATCAACCCTAGGTCTCTTGAATCCCAGACTAATGCCTTAACCACTGGACCATCCTTCTCTAGGGGAAGAATGAAAAAGTCTAGAATAGAAAAGTAGGAAAGAAAAAAAGGCCTTAGTCCAATAAATGTTCCAGACCATTTCCAGGTCACACAGATTCAACAGGTCAGTCATGGCTACATTTCATTCTATCACTTGTGACTTCACATCTGTAACTTGTAAAAATAATACTGCACTGACCACCATCTGTTCCCATCCAATTCATTCACTTCAGAGTGAGGAAGGGGGACCAAATAAGAATCTGCTCCATCATAAACCTTAAACCAAAACCAAACCTATATCTGAACAAAATATCTATTAAGGTTTGAAAAAGATCAATTAGGGTTGTCGTCAATGTTCACATGCCTCTTTGCTCCCTAATTCTGGCTCTGGAAGTGCCAACAATCTCTCGGAAAGTCTGTTCTGAAATTCCCAACCTGATTGTATAGACCCACCCCATTCAGATAAAACATCTAAAACGAACGCAAAGCGTGATGCTTTTGAGGCTTACGTTAGCCCAGCTGAAGTTCATGGTCTCACTTATCTGATTCTCTCTCTTGCCTGGTAGCTGCACAAGGGAATTTTGAAAGCAAAGTATATAAAGGTGGGCTAATGAACAGTAAGATGATAATGCCTCATGATGTAACTAAAAACAGCTGGTTAGTTGCCACTGTGTGTTTTGATTAATAATAGTATGAGTTTTTATTAAACTAGCTATTCTTCACCTCATAGGAATGGCTGTCAGCGCTCTTTGAAAGGCTGTAATTCTCATGCAATCATGCTATGCAGGAGATGTGAGAATTTATGGGCAGCCGGTAGGGTTAATCACGAAAAGCTAGTTAGACCGTAATGTAGCTCTCAAGTCACTTATGCTGCCTTGCTCATCTCAGGTGGCAGAAATCTAGGTCTTGAGATGCAGTAGTAAGTGCCAGTGTTTTTGATACAGTTCCCAGACCTCAGCTGCATTCCATAGCGATGCAACACATTTTAGAAGCACTTCCACATTCAGGAAATCTGATCCAGGACTTGTTAAAATACAGAAATTTACACTGGTGGGAAACAAAGTTCGCATCAGTGCAATTTAAAGTAAGCGGCACATCATCATTGGGTATTGTGTGTGTATAGCAGCACCAATGCAAAAAACCCAGTATGGATGGGAGCACCAATGTGTAGAGACATAGCTTCTTCATGCACTATAAATGAGCAAGCATTTCTAGAGCTATCTGAAGGACACCAAGCGCCTGCCTCACAGCAGGCATGGGCTGCCAAAGCCTTTGATGGCTTTATGCCTACCCGCTTAAATCCTGATTCATCACCATGGCACTCCAAGGTGATATGGATGGTATAAATCCATTGAATGGAGTTAGACCCCCACATAAAAGTGAAGTAAGGCAGTGGGTGAACCAAGTCTTAAATATAACAAGAGTAATTCCAAAGGTATGGTTAAAATTACGGAAAATTACTGTACTGGAGCGTAGTATAGTATGCTTTATTCAGTACAGCTTTATTCTCCTTTCACTTGCATTGGTGTTAACAGGCATCACTCACTGAAGTCAATGAAAATAAAAGCGGAATGAGAGGAAAATCTCATATTAGAATGCAACACTGAATTCAGTGTTTCCAGGTCTTATAATTTTATCTTCTGTCTTGTGACATTTAGTGTTTTTCTGAAAGCCAAGCCTCCTGGAGTCATGAGAGTACATGAAAATCTCACTTTTTTTTAAATGAAAGCTAAATTCCTAGCCCTTATCGTTACCAGGTAAAGCTTAAAAATATGTGATCAGAAGGCAAAGAAGAACATAAAATGTATTAACAACGAGAGTTCTGTCGCACTTAAAAGACTAAAATTTAATTTTTGTAGGCATGAGCTTTCGTGGGCCGTAACCCACTTTGTCAGATGCAGGGAATGGAATCAGACGGGTGGTATATATATATATATATCCAGTCAAGGGGAAGGTACAACCATGAGGGGGGTAGGTAAGAGCAAAGTCCATACAGTTAGAGTAGCTGAGTCCTATTCACAACCATTGATTAGACGGTGAGAACGTGTGAAGAGTGACAATTACTTCTTGTAATGAGAACCATCCCAAGTCCCGATTCAGACCCAGTCTGATTGTGTCAAGTTTGCAGATCAGCTCTAGCTCTGCAGTTTATTAGAGGCATAACTCGTGATTTCTAAGCCTGACTGTTTTGTGGCCTGACTCATGAGTGTTGAACGTTTTGGGTTTGCAGAACTGACACCCTGACCCTCAATATTACTGACCTGACTTGCTACAGCTACAGAGGATAATGCTTTCTTTGCATTGATCATAAACTCAAGACAAAAGCATTGTGAAGAAGCATTTCTGTGGGGAGTGAGAGCTGCACCTTGCACTCGTGAAGAAAAAAGTGCCTGAAATAGAACATTTCAGCACTTGAGGTCTGGCTAACCCATGCTCTACTGAGATCAATGAGCCCTCAGCACGCCCAAGGGCGACACCCCTAAGGACAACAGAACTTTGTACAAAACATTCTTACTTGAAAACATGGATCTTTCCAAGAAATTCTGGGCATGGGGGGGGTTACATTTAGCAACTCAGAAAACACTTCAATCAACACGTAGCTTCGTAACCAGGATTACATTTAAAACTTTTCTTGTTTCTTAATACACGGTGCTGTGTCCTGGCAGCAAAAGACAGGACATGATTCTTAATAATTCTCTTAACTGAAAGTGCACCCATTATTCTCCTGAACTCAGAAAAACATTATCTGAATTGCATTTTTATTTGTGCTAAAAGCCCTGGGCTCCAGCAGAGAAGTCCAGGAAATTATTCCACAATGGATTATAGCTTTTGTGATATGTATTAAACATGTCACATGTCATAAATGCATATTCTGTTGTGACAGCACTATTTTAGAGTCCATATACTGTTATGCATGGACAAAGCTTGTAGAAACTTTGCCCACACAGCAATCTAGTGCTTCAAAACACTAATTTACATGCAGCTCATCAGTACAATACACCTGGTTGTTATGGCCAACATAATTTGCATGTAGTACTCACTGTGGATATACATTTGCAATAAGTGCGCCCATAAATTAGGTGTGTGCTTTGTTCATGCAATCTGCACACCTAAATTGGTTTAAAATTAGATAATTTATCTGGGCTATTGTGTACACAAGCTGTGTGATGGCATAGTTTAGGACGGTGGTTTACTATAGATAAAAAGGATATTATTCACTGACATGCCCAGCTCGTGCCGTAGGACATGCAAGACAAAGTCCTTACTGCATAATGACCAGGTACCAATGTGCTGCAGGTAATTTAATGTTCAGCAACATATTGATTTTCCAATCACTCAGCTACTATGTGGGCAAATTCTGGTTAAGTTTCTACAGTAGATACCTATGGGCTAACTAAAATTATGCCATAATAAATTACTAAGGTAATTTCAAGGCACAATTACCCAATGTACTTCGTAGGCAATCGTAATTGTATATGCAATTGAGTACTGAACTTGTTTAAAAATTAGGTTGTGTGTCCATTCCCCAGCCAGTGAGCAAGGGTGATGGTATGTCCTACTCAGTGACACACATGCCACTAAACGTTGCAAACTCCATTCTCATACTTCAGCTAAGCAATTTCAATGCCAGTTTGCTTGATTAGTGTACAGGAAAACAAAAGGAAAGCCTCTTGTTTTCATTGGTCTTAGAAGCGTGATGTTTCAAAACCTGATACCAAATTAATTGTCACATATTTAACAAATAGTTTTCTCCCCCCAATCCCTCATTCTGGGAGTGATGGACTGCAGGAATTGGGTATGCTTTTTCTTTAAAAATCTTAAATAATATTAAAGCAAAATTATATCACAGCTAACTACTATATTTGTGTCTCATTTTCTTCCATTTACTGTTTGTGGACCCAAAGCCCTCCAGGGAGTAACACAAAGCTACAAAACATTCTTGTGTGTTAAATTAGGCATTTGTATCCAATTTTGCTTACAGATGAGAAAAAACTACACATGTAGGCTGAACATTCCCCAGTGACTACACAGGTTTGGAGGCTTAAAGGCACATGTGTTTTTTTCTTTTTCCAAATGAAATTGGCCTTAAGCCCAAAAATTCCCCTTCAGGCTTACTTCCCTCTACTCATGCCATATTTTGTAGATTCTACCCACTTTTGGTCAAACGTCAGACACTTTCTATGGCTCTGCTAAAATAAAAATGTCTATTAAGCTATGCAGGCTTGGATGTTAAGGCCTAAGTTTCCATTGCCCTTGAACCTCGCATAGCCATCTACACTAGTGAAAAGTGAATGCAAATTGTAGTGATAGCATTTGGCACCCATCCTGTGCTGGTGTAAATGACTAAACACCAGAGGCAGAGAAATGGAGAATCAGGGACCCCATTCTTTTCGCAAGATGGAAGCATTCCAGTCAGCCCTCAATAAGAGAAACCGCTGATTTACCCCACCCACAAAGTCCCCTTTCACACCACAGATGTGAAGGAATCCTGTGGAACAACTTCACTGAATCATTCATCATCATAAAGAGAGAAAGTTATGTTCGTCTGGCACTAGTCATGCTACGATACAGCTTGACAGAGATCATAAATTCCAAAAGGGTTCTACCAAAGTAAAATATTGTATTGAAACCAAAGATGAATAGCAAAGATTAAATAAAATGGAGGCTTTAGTACAACAGGCTTCTCTGAGTCTATGTTTATACTCCAGACCTTTCACAGGCACAGCCGTACCACTGCAGCTATGCTGCTGTAAGGTGTCCCATGTAGCCGCTCTATGCTGACAGGAGAGAGCTCTCCCACCAGCATAATTTAAACCACCCGTAATGACAAGCAGTAGCTACCTCAGCGAGAGTGTCTCCTGCCAACACAGCACTGTCCACACAATGCTTTTGTCGGTGACACTCATGTCGCTCAGGATGTGTTTTTTTCATATCCCTGACCAACAAAAGTGCTAGTACAGACAAAGCCTAAGTGTCCTGTGCTCCACAGCACTGAGCCAATGTCCTCTCACATGAATTGACAGCATGTCTTTGTCACAAACAGTCCATCTCTGGGAAAACGGGGCGGGACCAATCATTTAAAGTTTTTAAGTTGGAAAAAGATTCCCAAAGCGAATTTTAGGACACACATGGACTATGTGATTAAAAAAAGAAGAAGGCAGTAAAGTAATAATGTGTAGCTTTATACATGATGCTTTTCATCTACACAACTCCAAATGTTTCACAAAATAGGTAAGCATCCTATCTCCACTTTGCAGATGGGGAAACTGAGGCACAGAGTGCAATGACTTGCCTAAGGCCACCAACCAGCCACTGGCAAAGCCAGGAATTGAACCCAAGTCTTCTGAATCCCATTCCAGTGCTCTTGCCAAGAAGGAAAAGACCAAAATTTAGGATAAGTTAAAAAAGGAGAAGCAGAGAGATTCTAAGGTCTAAAATTTAAGGGCTGATTCTCAAGTAGGTTGATCCTGGAATTTACAGACCAATAAGTCTTACTTCAGCAGAAGGTTAAATTGGTTGAAACAATAATTATAATATACTGTAATTAATAACAACTAAGCAAAATGATATCATAGGCGCAAACCAGCACAGCTGCCATAAAGGAAATTGTGCCTCTCTCTAATGTATTAAAATGTGCTGAGCATGTCAACAAAATAATAGATAAAGATGTACTGGCAAATATAATTAGTACTTTCAAAAAGCCATTGACAAAGTTTTCCTTGAGGGACTCTACAAGAAACTAAATAGTCATGGGATGATAGAGGAAGTATCACCATGTACTAAAAACTGATTAAGAAATAGAAAATACAGCAGGAAATAAATAATTTTCAACATGGGCAAAACGTTCATACTGGGGTGCCCAATGCTCTGTACTACTATTCAATGGATCAACAGTGTTTCCTCATCCAGTATCCTGATCACCCCATCTCAAAAAGTAAAAAACACACCACAGAAAGGGCTTCTCTATCACTTCAGGTATGGTAAGAAAGCTTTCATAAGCCTAGCAAAATTTACACCCAAGTTTAACATTAAACAGGTGAGTATTTTCAGTGAGATCCTTGGGACTACTCACGTGCTTAAGTTAAGCATGTTAACAAGTGTTTGCAGGATGGGAACCATAAAGAAGAGATGTCTTCCAGCTTGACTCTAAATGAGTCTGACCTCTCCCAGGAGCTTATTCTACAGCCAGACTCCTTTGACTGAGAAGGGTTTATGTTCAGCTTTCGCATGCTTTATTGCAGGTTGTATAAACTGCATTGTCCCTGAGGAGCACAGCTGAGGCCTATTGCAAATCACAGAATTTTTTGACTCAGTAAGAGAACATGATGAAAAAGCAAGGATACCACATCACAACATTCACTCTGTTCAGTTAGTCGATTGTAGATTAGTTTCCATATTGCACATAAAAAATAGAAGCAGAGCTAATCTATGTTTTAAACTGACTTCTTTAATGGTAAATTTTTAAAAAACAAGTTTTCTTTCTACAGCGTTGACACTTGGTCTCCCTGTCCTATTACCTGCATTTAACAATGCCTGATCAAGAGAGCTGCAGGCTCTGCTAGGAATGTGACTGCAGATCAATTAGCATTTGCATTATCATTTCAGGAAGTGATTTATATCCTTGGCCACATTTTGAGCTATCTTTTGCATAGCCTAAGTTCAGACCCTTCATCCCTCCGTCAACTCAAATTTGTCTGGTTGGGAAGTTACTGGAAAAGACGACTCAACATTAATTTCAATTACAGAGGGATGAAAACCCGTTCATAAATATTGCCTTTGACAGGCTTCACTTCTGCTTCTTGAAACTGACCTTGAGTAACCACCATACACACACTAAGCAAAAGAAAAAAGATTAAAGTCTGGCAACAGTGCGTTTCATTCAAAGTGTGGTGGTCCTAGGGAATGAGTATTTGTTTTATTATTTTTTAAAAATGCTGAGGCAACATACAGGCTCCAAATAAGGTTTCATTATATTAAAGCCATTTACTGCACACAATGTAATCTTCCCAACAGCCTTGTGTGTAAGCACTTCTTAAGAAAAGAAAATGACTCTCTGAAGGACAAATGTCATTGCTCGTTTTGTGATACCTCCACTTAGATTTCTAAAGGACACTGCCAAAGTATTTTCCCGATTGCTTTCTATATAAAAGCAGCAGGTTACATTTTATGCTTCCTAACTTTAACAATGGTCTATTAAATCTTAAGGAGGAGGAAAAAAAGAAGTTTCATTGGCCTCAAGATCTAGTAACTGTAATAATAATTTTAAAATTATGTAGTTCATTCCTTCCTGAAAATCCACAAGAGCTCAGTAAACTACACATAATGTGTGTGTATAAATAATAAATCTATATACACATAGAACCAATTAATGGAATGGAGAGCGATAACCGACAGCACACACGGGGCAGTTTTGCTTTGTGAGAAATAAATGTGGTCTATCTAAGGTACTTAACGGCCCCCATTATCATCATATCTGAATACCTCACAATCTAATACATTTGTCCTCACAACACTCCTGCAAGGTAAGAAAGTGCTATTATTAGCTTGCTACAAATGGGAAACTGAGACAGACAGACTAAATGATTTGCCCAAGATCAGACAGGAAGTCTGTTGCAGAGCAGGGAATTGACCCAAGTGTCTCCCAAGCTGCAGGTGAGCACCTAAATTCGTCCTCCTGAATGGATCCCCACATCCAGCTGTGTCTCCACCTGTAACTTCCCATTCTATTCCTCCCTCAGCCCCGTTCTCTGCCTGCTGTCCTGTCAGCATGTGGTGACTTTCCATTCACCTTCACCTGGTTTTAAGTTCCGCAGCATCCAACAGGAGATGAACCCAAGTGCGTCTTTCCAAATGAAAATTATGCAGAGCACCTACGGCATTCCACTCTGCTGTGCTCCCACCGTTATCAGACTCAGAACAGACTACAAATAGAGAATCCAGGCTGGGGCCTTGGCTTTGAATCTGTGCTGCCCAGGTACTGACAGAACAAGTCTCTAAATGTCACATAGAACTAATATTACCAGGTCACAACTACCTAACAGTGAGGGGAATGGAAAATCTGGGCAAAGAATGCAAAGATAAATCCCTATTACTGAGAAAGAGTGTCACTAAGTTTAATTTCCACAAAGAGTGGATGCCTCAGTTTTTAAGGTCTTATCTACAAGACCCCATACAAAGTACTGTGTCAGAGATGTTAGATTAACAATAATGGAACTAAGTAAGATATCTCACACCAAAAGAACAGTGGTTTACACTGTGGACTGCCACAGTGGTCTGGGCACAGCAGGTACAGATAGTTCTTAGAATTAAGCTTTTTGATAACTAAACTGAAGAGGGATGGAGGTTATAGAGCAGGGGTGAATTCAGGAAACACTCACTCTCTCTCCGTTTCTCTGTTTCTCACAGACGCACAATAACACCACTATATAAATCCATGTTATGCCATTCCTGGAATACAGCATGTAGGCCTGGTCTCCCCATCTCAAAAAAGATATTCTGTATTCGAATTGGAAAAGGTACAGAGAAGGGCAACAAAAAATTATTAAAGGTTTGGAACAGATTCCCATGTGAGGCAAGATTAAACACCTATACTGGTCAGCTTAGAAAAGAGAAACTAAAGGAAGATATGATAGGTCTATAAAATCATGAATGGGGTGGAAAAAGTGAATAGAGGAGTTTGATTTATTCCTCCACAAAACACAAGAAACTGGAGTCATCAAATAAAATTAATAGGCAGATGATTTAAAGCAAACATATGGATGTACTTCTTCACAAAGTTCACAGTCATCCGGTGGAACTCATTGCCAGCGGATGTTATAAAGGCCAGAAGTACAATTGGGTTCAAAAAAGAATTAGATAAATTTGTGGAGGATTGGTCCATCAGTGGCTATTAGCCAAAATGATCAGGGATGCGAACCTCATGCTCTGGGTGTCCCTAAACCTCAAACTGACAGAAGTTGACTGGGACTGGACCACAGAGGATGGATCAGTTCAATTATTGCTTTGCTCTCTTAATTCCTTCTAAAGCATCTGGCACTGGCCACTGTTGGAAAACAAGATACAGGGATAGATGGACCATTGGTCTGACCCAGTATCACCTTTCTTATGACCAACTTATACATCAATAGTTGAAATCCTTCATTATTATCCATTTGTTAGATTTTGCTGCCTCTTTAATCTCTCCCAGCATTGTGCAATCAATATCCTCTTCTTGGTCTGGAAGCTGGGAATGTAGCCCCAATAATATATTTACATTCTTGCAGCTTGGAATTTTTAACTATATACATTCACCCATGTGGTCCTTAAGATTTATCATCTCACTACATTCTAGGGACCCATTTAAATAGAGGACCATTCCCCCACCTCTATGTCCTAATCTGATTTTCCTATATAGTTTATAGCCAGGTATTACAGTAGCCCACTGATTTTTTTATTATTATTATTATTTTTACATTTCACCTTTTATATCAAGGTCCTCTTCCATTGCAAGGCATCCTAGTTCACCTAAGCTTTTCGCCTCTGTAGATATAAATTGATAGATTTTATTTTTGACCAGGTGCTTTTTTTATTTACCTCCTTAATGTGACATCCTACTGATTTCACAGAAATGTCCTGTATAGTCTTTCCCTGTCCCTGCTCAGTTGTACATCCCACCCTTTACTGGCTGCACAGCACTGTAACATTGACATCCTTAACGTATATGTCATAGTCCTGTTGGCTTTCTCCATCACCTTATTACACATCAGACATCTATAAGATGGTAATTTTCCATCACTGGTGATCTAAGCTGTGTGCAAATGGGTCACCTAGAGAAAATAACCACTCCCCTGAACCATCCAATGACAATGAAGTAAGCATGTTATAAATTGGTCTGTAGGGGTAGTTCTTCCTCCTGTTTTGAAACTATCTGTGGAGATACAGCTTATACATATGGATTGAGCAGCTTTAATTTATTTCAGTTTGTGTGTTTGTTTTGGGCTGGGTCATTTCCACTGAGGCAATGGATAGTTTTTCTTGGTTGCACCCTTGGCAGAAAAAATCCAGCAGGTAATTCAAACAATATAGCTTTCCTCTACTCTTTGCATTTTCCATAGCTTGTGCATGTCTTTTTTCTGGAAAAATCTTAGGCCTCCCAGGCAACGCTTACCCAAATGAAACTTTCCAAAACCAACCAGTTGATCAACTACAATTTCCATCAGATAAGAGCAGGAAATGTTTCAGCTCTTTTCAAAGCCTCAGTGAAGTTTAGCAGCAGTCACTGTTATCCAGAAATTTATCCAAGAGAAAAAACTCCCAGCATCTAACAGAGGAAACATTTCACAGATGTTAGTCAATTGATTAACTATGCAGTTGCAGTGTAATAGCCTTGTACATGTGACTGGGGAATTGTAACTTGCAGCTTTTCAGCTGTCTGACACTGTTTATTGATTAGAAAAACAGATTGCTGTTCTTGATATTGTAACATAATATTTTAATTACTGCCTTATACAGCATCTGACCTTCAGTCCATTAGCGTAAAATTAATCCACACATACAGTGACTGAGACCCAAAAAAGCCCTGGTTTATCAAAGGCACATGGTCAGCAATGACTTTGGAGTCTAACATCTTAATCCTTCCAAAAGATCTATATGACAATTCATAAAGAGTGAAATAACTGCATGTTTTCCCATCTAGTCCATGATCTGCATACAACCTTGTACAAAATGGAACAAAATCAGTTCTAAAATAAAAGTATTTTAACTCCATACCAGCTGTATCTGAAACAGTTGTATTATCTAAAATAGGTTTATTTTTGAAGGTTTTATACTGCAACCCATCACCATAGTTGGAGCCCCTTCCACATAAAATCAGTAGCAATAAAGAAGTCTCTAGTGGACTCCACAGAGTCTCTGGCGCATCTCCCTTTTTAGGGTCAAAACTGCTTACAAGAGGGTTTTGTCTTGATTTTTTTAGAATTATTAATTTACTTTTTTGTTACTGCTGATTAAGTTGATTTGTTTAAGAATAGCTTTGTGGGGGAAGGCAATGCTGAGGGGACTGGGTAAAAAGGGATGTCAATAAACCAAATTCATCATACTCTCACTGATACTTGATTTGCCCAGGAACAGATGACCCAAAACAATCCTGAGTATATCTGGGTTTTTACTATTTGTATAAATACTGTGGCATTTGACAGTTGTATATGCAGTGTCAATGTACTTCTATAAATGGACAGATGCTGTGGCTCCAATACCCTGGGCTCATTCTGCATCAGAAGAAAGCGCCACTGTAAAAGTCCAGAGGCGTTCAGGAACTATGGCTGTAATTCCACTGCGGCTTCCTTCACCTGTGACCTCTAGTTATGTACTGCAGTCTGAGCACAGAAATGTGTTTACCATGACTGCTTCCAGAATTCAAGGCACCAGTCAGATCTGAGAGTGAGTATATATGACCAAGATAACACTTTTCCTTTCAGACATTGTGAAAGTTTTTGGTTAAAAAAAAAAAAGTCAAGCTGACATATCAGAAAATGGGTTGTTCTAGACAGCACCTAAGGAAATAACAGTTTAGATGCTCGACAACGGGAAGAAAGCCATAGCTGAAAACTGATGCTATCTCTGATGAAAGATAGTATATCTGACATCCCTGTATCATGTGTGCAAACACACAACTGGAACAGCTAGCCTTATCAACATACTTGAGAACATAGACCTGGTTTGTGTTATTCCAATGGTCAGGCAACTGGAGGAGCAAGAGGTTGTCATGCATTCTATTTGGTTGCTTTTAGCCTGATACTCAAGTGACAGATTACTGCCAGTCACTCCCTAGTCACTGGAAAATAAAGCCTGTTGGCACAGGAGAAGCTGGCACCCATTCCTACACAGCTTGCTGTGAGAGCACTGTAATCCTACATGTGATTTTGTGCTAAAACATTTTGTTCCTAAGGCTGATCCACATATCAGATACAAGGTACAGAGGGCATAGTGAACTTCACATCTCATTCTTCCCAGACGCTGTTACCTGAAATGGAGCCATATCCCTGTGGGTGGACAGGTGGAGAGGGTAGCAGGGTTGGGAGAATTAGCGCAATTTAGCATCCAAACTAATCCTTTAAACACCACAGGATCAAAGCCCAATAGCCTCCTAACCAGAGAACGACAGCTGTAGGAAGAAGAAGAATGGGGAATCTGCACAAGGAGGAGAAGCAGTACCGCAATTTAGCTGACCCCATCTCTTCATAATGGGGAAAGGTGGTCGGCCATCTTTTGAGACTGTACCCAGTACCAGGAGAACACACTGCAAAACTGCTGGCCAGCTCCCTCCCTTATTAGAAACCATATTTATCTGACGATTACCCTCCAAATCGGGTTCTACAGCAGTACCACCTTTCTGTACAGAAACCCAAAGGCATCTCTCAATCAAGGTGCTCTCTTCAAAGGAAAAATCCTCTCTCTAAAAACCCTAAACTTTTTATCATTCGCATTAAATGCCAGACAACTCTACACTGACGCCTAGGGCTGGAAAAGGGGGCATCGCATCACATCAGCATTACTGTGGCTGATAATAAAAGTAGCATGTACAAGAACTGCCCTTCATAAAGTGTCAGTTGTATCCAGAAGATAGGAGTAAATCTACGGTGACTGGTAGTTGTGTGCTATCACCAAGAGATACGAGAGCTAGCATTTCGGAAGGATGTCTCCTATTTTATATTCTTCTGTGCATAGCTATAAAGGCCTCTTGGTTATAGGGTTATAGTAAAACCAGACCAGCTCCCTCAACTCGCTGACAGGATCAGTTAGAGAGAGAGAGATGAGGATTCTTCCTTATCCCTCTCTCTATAGGATAACATCAACGTCTCTTCTCCTTACCCTCCTTTTGCTCCACTCTCCTAGGATTGTTTTGTTTTCTAGTTCTAACCGCAATCATGGCTTTAAGGCAAGGAGTTCCTGGGGATTAATGAATGGACACAGTTATTGCTTTACAGGTCACCAACTCCTCCCAGACAGTCATTAATCCCCTGGAAATGTCCTCACACTGATCGTTACTGCCTAAATAAGACACATCTAAAATGGAACAAACATTCAATTAAGTAAGGTAAATAATTTATAGTTTTTTATGATTGTCAATATGGCATATTGACTCCTCACTCCTGTCGAAATCGGCATTGTGTAAAGGCCAAATTTAATAACCTGTGAAACAGAAAGTGAAGCACAGGTATGGAAGCAAAATAAACATCAAGGACCTACAATACTAAAGATATTTGTTTGGAAATGTGAATGTAGACAACCTTCTATCAATGCTTAGACATTAGTGTGACACAGGCATTCTCCCAAATGTGCTTCTGGGCATTCAAGCGTGTTAATACAACTCTAGAAAGCTATGATTGCACTGAGTTAGTAACTGAAAATAAAACAGTAAAGATAGGTGGATGAAATAAGGACATAGGGATTTAGTAGTAATTATTTCGCGCACACACAGGTTGCAATCTTCTCAGAGCTCTGAAATGGATCTGAGATTGTAACCTCTCATTTTCCAGACAGAAGATCTCTTCAAATGGGTCCATAATCCAAGTGAACATTTCATTGACTAAGGATCGTGTCCATGCAGGGGTCAATTTTATGGTAACTACATCACAGTTTAGCCAAAAACAGGACTTACAACAACCCTATTCTAAGTCCTCACATTCTACCTTGTGGAAGGTCTAGGGCTTGCAGATCATATATTTAGTCCTCAAGCATGAACAATGGACCTGGATCTACTTTTGTTCTGCACTGCCCTCCCAGAAGTAGCAGCACTCATTAGTGGGATTACAAGTGTGCTAAAGAATCTGCAGGATCAAGGCCTAAACTTACACCATTAAAAAAATATGCAAGGAACTTGCTAATCAGAAACTATTACAGGTCATACACACACACACACAAAATGCTAGTCATGTGAATCATAAACAGTCTGATGCAGCCTCTACTGACCTCAATGGGAGATGGATTCTGGTGATCATCTCTATACGTGGACCATCCACACAGGAACCATTAGTAAGCAAATAAACAGAGACCATGAAATCCAGCTTCACATCTTCCTTTCCTTACAAAAGCATCAAAAGATATTCAAAAGGAAGAAATATACTCTAAGACATAATTCAATTCTATATTGGCTCTTACACTGAACTCATCACTGTACTATATGAGCATCTTCCAGTAGCGCATTAAGCAATGTGACTAACGTCTGTCATGCGTTAAAGCAACAGCGCTGCTAATTTCTAACCTTGGGAATGGTTAAAACTTGAACTAGGATCTGAATATCCCAATCTTCAAAATTAATTAGTCCTCACTGAGCATCAGAAAATCCCAACCACCCAGTCCTAAATAGCTAATACTTAGCGCCTAGTATTAAGGATACTGTAGTAAAGGCAAGGGGGTAGAACAGCATGTAATAGGATTTATAGTCAGGGGGAAGGGGGAAATTACAGCTTTAACAGTCAGTATTAATTGTGTACCTGTATGCTGAATTCTGCCACTAATATAGCACTCATATCCAGAAAAGCATTTATTTCATTCTTGTGTGTGGGTGTGTGTGGGTGTCATTGTGGCAGCTGTAAAGTATATATTAATCAGAGGTAAGAATTCAGCCCCAGTTAATTAAAATCCATGGGTCCGTGAAAACCACACCATTTAATGAAGTACAGAGTTCACAATGAAAGAATAGTTATTTAATAAATGAATAAAACCCAGAATAGGTCAGCGCCAAATGATTTTATCAGACACCATGCACCTTAAGGACAACTCATAACTCCAGCTGGAGGTTAATGAACAATCAAGTGCTGAAAAATATACATTCATAAAAATACAGGAAGTCAAGCTGCCTGTGGAAATGCACCTACAGGGCAGCAAGCAACAAAGTTCATACTGCTATTCACAGCCCACATTTGCATGATCTGCACAGTGTATTTTTAAACATGTGTGTGTGTGTGTGTACACAAATACATCTGGCACAACCATATGAAAATATAAGTAAATTGCATTTTTATAATACAAATTAAAGTAATGATAAGGAGATTCATCCTCTCACATGGTAAACTAATAGGTAAATTTTACTATATCATTTCATGATGTCTCTCCAATGGCAAGTGGCATGCTAATTTTTTCAAAATGGTCAATATTACATTGGGGGGGATATACTTTTTAAATTAACAGATATAAAAAAAATTGAATTAATGACTACTCCAGAGATTATCTGGCAAAATAAAGCAATTCTAATAAATCTAAAAAAATTATGTGTGCGCGCTTGTATATTACTTGCATGGAGATCATTAATAACTGGTGACATCAAGATCATAGTTCAAATCTAAGACCTAGCTGTAATCAAGGGAAATTACACTATGGTAATTTACAATAGCTTGATTTACTAGCATGGCTATTTTCAATAGTAACCATTCTGGATAGGGGACCAAAACAATGGGTTGTAAGGGCTTCATTGCAATGGTTTTTGGGACTCCTTGATATCCCGTAATTATTTGATTGTGAAAATTTCTGCAAGTCATATAGGGCCTTTGGAGTCCCCTCAGTAGACAAGTCCTCCAAATAATGTGCCGTTCCAGATTTTCCAGCAGCATATACCTGTGCTGTCTCAGGTGCATGCTGCTGTCTCAGCACAGGTGTTTGCTGTATCATTTCTATATGTCTGAAAAGCCTACAGCTATGGCTTTAACCTGTGGAAGCAGTTTATTTTTTAGTGACTAACCCTGTAAAATCAGAGAGCATCTTCATATTTTAAAATGTTACTTAAAATCAAGTGAAGACCCCAAAAATATTCCCTACCATGCAATTTTTAAAATTTTATCTCAGCTATTAAACAATGAGCTTCACTTTGAAGTGACACAATGTGTGTGTGGCAGGGAGGGGCAGAACATGCAAGGGCTTCAGTGGCTTTTTGAATGTTAAGTAGTTCCCAGAGAATCTATAAATCTTTCTATCCTATTGAGATATCCTAGACCCGTTCATAGTTTTGCTATTGACTTCAGTGGGGTCGGGATTCCATTCTTTGTTCCCGCGATCTCAGCCTTACTAAATTCTATTTACTAATGTAAATAACTTTTCCACAAGGGAGAGAAATATCATGAGTTAATTCATTGTCTTTTACTAACATTGTTATGGATGGTGAATAAGCAGGTTTTGCATGACAATTTTGAAATGCTAGGTTAACTTGTACCTACACGTTTGGTGCTTTTAGCATTTGTAGCAAGATGCAAAGTATGCATCCATTTCAGACCTTCTCAAAGTCCAAAGGTGCTCAGATCCTTGGTTCAGAATCATTTCTAATATAAACCCTAACACTGGTGGGAGTGAAATGTCTACCTAGATCTAATTGTGTACTGGAATATTGTGAATATTTGTGTTCAGATGAATATATTGAAAGCGGAGAATGAAAAAAATATAAACATGAAGAAGAACACTCAGAAACCCAGATTGTCTTGTGGTTTTAAAATGCTGAAACAACAGATTAATGATGTCGCAGATAGAGAAAGCTACACGTTTACTCCATACTCTTTAGGTCATCAGTTCATCTAGTGGAAATAATTTACACTAGTCTTGTACGCTGGCAGCGATAACAGCAGAACCACAACACGTTTTGCCTTATTCAATCTTTGTCCTGTGCTGTATTTTTATATATTTAATATCACAACAAAGAAAACAACATAAAACCCAGCTCCACATCAAAATGTTCATTTATCTTCAGACATGTTGATTCTTGTAAAATCTTATTTGCAGAAGCAGCATTTTTCAGGTTTGGGAGAGCAAGAATCTGGCCATTGCTCCTGCAAGGCATGGGGGCCAAGCTTCCCTCTGGAATTGCCTCACTCCAGTGTGCTTTTATAATCTGATTTCAAATGAGCTTTGGAACACTTCTTTAAGTGAATTGGATTGCAAGGGAAAACAATCAGACACATTTAAGAGACTCGTATTTGATTGCATGTGACCATGTAAGCTAATAAAATGTTCTAAGTTATTTTACGTTTTTCGTACGCTCTCAAAAGGTATTAATATCTGTTAACATCATTGTCAAGAAACTGGAATTGCCAACCACAAGTGTTCAGACACCATGAATCAGGCCCCGCAAAACTCACAAAATCTTGAAATTAATACAAGTGGGGTTCCTTTTAATTGTGTTCTGGTGTCTGAGCCATTAGAGTTAACATTTAAAAGCTTCTCTACAGTCAAGAGTACTAGAAATTTGCTTTTTCTTTTAAAGGAAAGCAGGGATTCTCAGGTAATGATGTGAATCCACCAACTGAGCACACGCACTATGCCTCTCTCCAATGACTAGCTGTCAATGAACCATTTTTAATACACAGAACCTGTTAAAGATATATAGATCTAATATTTTATCACACTTTGTGAATTAATATAAAAGCATGTTATTGACTCTGTTTACTCAAGCTTTTAATTGGTCTGATCACATACCATTCGGACATATTTGTTAAAAGAAGAATGGCTCCTTCAGTGTAGAAAGAAATTGCCAACATCTTTCTCTAGTCCAGGAACTAAAGCTTTGCAGTTTTTCAGACTAGCTCCCCTGCAGCGAAATGGCACACAGATGACAACATTCAATTATGTTCAGAATTAATGTACCATGAAAAGCACAGTCCTACCGAGAAGGCTGAGTGAAATCGAACAGTAGGATTGCTGGGTATTTTCACCATATTTTACTGCAAATGATCTCTCATTTTCCCTTCCAGGGAACAGTTCAGTTGTGTGGCAGCTGACAAGCAGTGGCTTCACAAAACAAGCGATTACCTCAAATGCTTTAATACAAGAATTAGAGCTGGGTGAAGAATATTCATTAAATTATTTGATAAATGTTCCCCGCTCATTGTGAAATAAATTACTACTGAATACGTTTTCATCACTCAGCCCACTCTTTAGATTGTTCAGTAATGTTCAGAGTCAAAATTTGTGAACTCTTGCAATCAAACATCAAATGCATTTTTTGTGAACGGCATTTTTCATGATATGACCAGCTCTACTAAGTGTTTAGCCCACGTTCAGACATACGTATGAAGATTTTCAGATCTGACTAGTGATGCTACATGCCTCCCTTTTACGACAGAGGACCAAATATGGAGGTTATCAGGAGTTTACTAAGCGCATATCTATTATTTACAAATTCATGGCCATACAGGATTTTAGAGCTGTCACTGTAAATCACAAATTACTGCTAAAGTAAATCAGAATTTTGCTAAGCACAAGGGACTGAATCCAGGTCCCCTTCCTTCAAAAGCACAAGCCCTGCCAGTGGAGCTAAGAGAATCTGTTAGTCAGCTTTCTCTGCTTCATAAGGCAAAGTGACTGAAGCTCTGGGGAAAGCTCAAAATGTATACTGCCCTCCACCTTGCATTCTTAGCACCTTCCTTCTCCTCTACCCTGAAGATCTCTTGGACCTTTTGGGAACATTGTTCCCTTCTGCAGAACATTTAGATACAGCTTACAATTAAGAGGAAAAAATACTCTAAATGTTCTTACTGAAGTCTACTTGTCACCATATGAAGTTTTGTCTCCTAGGGTAAAAGGAAATTAGTGTTATCTGTGGGGAGCATAACAGACTCAACATTTAGGAGCTCTGGTGAAGTCTTTCAAGAGAGAGCCTGTTACCCTCACAAAAATTACAGCAAGGCAGTGTAATCTGAAATCCAGTGTGGCGAATCAGAGGCTGACAGGTTAAAATAATTGAAAAAGAGTTTCGTTAATTGCATGCTGCAGGGAGACATCCCATACTGCTGCTTCGCAGCGAACCAGTGAAGAGACCTGTCACTATCAATCAACATTACAAGTACTTAATAAAAAGCCTTCATAATACAAATGTTGATGAGCTGAGATAGATTCTTTGCATTGACCATGTCTTCTTCACACAGCAAAAACACAACGTCATAAGAAGCACCTCACGGTCTTCAGTTCAACAATTTCTGTTTCCCCTCAAGCAATTAATTATTTCAGTGTGAGAAAAATGCGGACACAAAAAGGTTTAAAAGAAAAATGGCCTTTTCTTGAATGTTTTGCTTAGGTAAAAGGGGTAAATTTGGGTGGGAAGATTATTAAGTATGTTTTTCAACTGGGATTCCTGCAAGGGAATTGTGGAAACAAAGGGAGACTTCCCTCTCAAAAACCTTAACACTGGAATTATCTTCACTGAAGTAAGTTGTGGTTGAGTCTTTGCTTTTCGTTGATTCAAGTACAACTAGTGAATAGGGAAGCTAAATTCCGTAAAAGCAATTTGGCCATTGGGTTTAGCCCTGGATTACAGATCTGCTGGAGGGGGAAATGAAAGAACTAATTGGTTGTTGTCTGATTACATGTTTGCAGAGTTAAAAATCTAGATATAGCTGCTGTTTGCATCTAGGACAGGAAATGTGTTATACAGGTGGACTTATAAGAGCAGGACACGCCCATCAAACCATAGAGCGATTTCCTGGGGAAATGCAGACTATTGGGAAACTTTCAGAGAAGTCAGGTCCTGTTAGTTTGGAAGCTACAATCAGCTACCACTAATTTCTGCAATAAGAGCAGATTAGTAGTATTAAGCCTTACACTGTCCACCATTCCACACATGTTGCTAAATACATAACTGGACCACCACTGCTATTGTGTATAATCATTAGTGGTACAGACCTTTAATCTAGAAATTTAAGTTTTACCCACGTTCTCTGTATCCTAGTCACTCACAGCTGATCTAGAGAAGAAACAGCAGCTATTTGATGTGGTAACTTTAAAATGAATGGTTGTGGGGGTTTTTTCATGTATATGTATAATAAGTTTTCCTGTTCAAAGATTGGAATATTAGCTAAAGTTCCTAGCCCTCAAATGAGATTAAGACTCAGCATTATTCTTATCCCTTAAGTATATTCTAGGATAACAGGAGCTCAAATTTTAGCATGCCTGTGATATAGTCATCCAAATCTTTCACAGATCTCACCAAAGTCCTCCAACAAAAAGAGGGAAGCTGGAAAGAGACTGAATGTAAGCAGAAAAATCACTAGAAATAATTCTGCTTAATTGAGGGTTTTGCTGGACAGAGTAAATCGAACTCTAAGGGCCTGTACACAACTATACCCATCAGCAACACTTTGAATCTAGAGAAAGGGTTTTTTTTTTAAATGATCTTAACTGTTACATTTTTAAGTTTATCTGGATCCCTAATTCCACATTCCTCCACCTACCCCACCAGTATGGACCCAATGGGAAACCTAACCGCCCCCAGGTTCAGTTTTGAGGTAAGGTCTGAGGACCAATGATTTTCATCGTCTTGGGCCAAAACTTCACAGGCCTGGTCACAAGGCTATACCGCCATTACATCTGAACACTAGCTCTTGCTCCCAGTTTGCCCTGTACCCAGTTTCCCTCCTCCCTTCCTTCCCGATAAAATACTAATCCAGATCCAAACACCATCTCCTGAGCCCATCTCTAATTTAAAGGGAACACTAAAAAAAGAGAACAAGTTGTGCAGAGACTCATTTATTTCCTCCACAGGTTTAGCAGCAGCATGGCAACTAAGTTTAGTTATAGCTACCAAAGCCTTAAAATGACGCTTTTAAAGAAAGAAACAAATGGAGAAAACAATTAGTCAATGCTTGTGAATCATGTGTCTATCCCAAACTGATGCTAATAAGATACTATATGGTACTATTCCATCCTGTATTCCAGGTATGTATGTGTGTTCCACACAGAGTACATTCAAACACATGCAAAACCTGATCATTTCATGGTTCTAAATTTTGCAGTTTCACCTTTTGCAGAGTTTAGCTCCTTAGGAAAGACCCCAGTAACAAGAAATGAAAATTGCAATTGACAAGACTAACCCAACAGCAATACATATTAATCACTACCTCTGATACAAAGAATCCAGAGCTGCATAAGTACACATAACCAAAGTAACAACATCTTTGGACTGCAAAAAATAGTTTTTTAAGTCAAGCCTCTATTCCTTTGATTCACTAATGCTGCTAGGGTTCAAAAGCTCTTTTATTCCTCCCCTCCTCAACCCCCCACTCCCCACCCCACCCCTTTTTTTTTTTTTAAGGAAACTGTACCAATTTAGCAAACTACTTCCCCTCCATTAGTGACTGGAGGGGAGTCGAAAGCAGAAGCACTGGACCAGGCAGTCGTAGAATGACATGTTCCTTCTATTGTCTACCACCCAGCGCTGACGCCGAGAAGGCCCCTCTGTGACAACTCTGCATGGATAATGCTCTATGGGTTCCGAGGAAAAGGATCCCAGCTGCCAATGGCAGCTGATGAACCCTAAGAGCGTTCATCCATTTATGTGGGTTTAGCTGCTCCACAGGTGTGGACCCAACACCATGGGATCTAGAAAAACCTAAACACCATGCAGAGATTTTTGATGGCTCTTGGGAGATGATGTACCTCCTGTCCGTTGCATGAAGGGCAAGTGCCACCCCAACAGACAAAGCACTGGTGAAGAAATTCCTTGACCATGGAGATTCGGGGAAATGAGCACAAAATCTAAGAGGCCAAACTGAATATCAAAAAGTAGACCAATAGCTCAGTCAGAAACCTTTTCACCCACATTCCTCTTCAGCTAACCACCTCTCCCCCTCTCGCTTTTGCTACCATTAAGATGGGAAGGTGTCACTCTGGGCCTGCCTCCCATTCCGTTGTGAGCAATCATCCTGGATTTAACCACATTGCTGAAAGCTGGGATATGAAGCAGCCCCAGGTACAACATTCATCTTTAAATGGAAGGCAAGAAGAAACAGTGCAGCGAATGAGCCCCCAAATTCATTACTAAGGGGAAAGGAGGCAGAGAAGGGTGATTCTAAAGGACTGATCACAACAGCCAAACTGTCAGCACTCATGCCAGTAGACAGGATTAACTGCCCAAGGAGGTCTGTATCGTAACTGAAATATTTGTCTAAGGTATTTAGATTGCAGAGGGTTTCAAGTTATTGCCATTATATTTTATCCTTATCCTTGGCAAGAGAAAGGAAATTTCTGAAGTATTCTCATAGATTTTAGTCCAAAAGTTGATATTGTCCTTGGCTACAGTCTAGCAATGAAATTAGGATGGATTTTTGGAAGCAAATGTCTCGCATTCAAATGAAAACTAAGTGCCTAAATAGCCACATCCATAACAAGTATAACTATGTATCCCAAAGTCCCAACTTGCATAGAAACTTACTAGGACAAGCTCATCCAGGCAGTTACACCAATGAATTTAATGAGTTACAGCAGGGACCAATTTGGTTCCACTCTTTGCTTAGTCTCTGGAGCCAGACGTTTCATTTATTTATTTAAAGGGACACTGTCAAGTAGTTTTGGACCAACATTTAGCTTTGACGGGTGTGTGAGGAAATTTCTAAATTTCTACAGATGTTCATGACACGTTTCAATTAAAAGTTCCATGTGGTGATGGAAGGCAAAACAAAAGAGCATGAGCATCCAAAAGTGAAAGTGACTACAAAGAGAAAGTGAAACTGGCTAGTCTAATCACCACTGATGGAGCTGGGCAAATAAAACAACATTTTGATTTGGCAGCTGAACTAAAAAAAATTTTTTTTTTAATTAAATGGGGCTCAACCTGAAACAACAGGGTTTTTTATTTTTCTCACTAAACCGTAAAACCAAACCTTAATTCGTTTCAGGTCAAACTAAACGTTTCATTTTGCTATGGATCAATAAGTTTCATTCGACCCAGTGCTTAAATTTATAGTGAAAGGGGTGCCAGGGATCAAGCAATTCTTTTTAACTTTCATAATTGATGTGACAAGCAGAGATGCCAGAGCTATCAACTGCCAAGCCTAGAGGTTTTTGGGGCTCAACCCTGGAAAGCCCTGGCACAAATTAGGCACTGATTAAACCCAAAATTCAAAGTTTTAATTTTTGGGTGGCTTTTGCCCATTATAGTTTTGGTGCTTGGGGCTTTATTTTAGTTTAATCTTGCTAAATTTCAAATCAAAATGTTGTTTCAAATGAAACGTCAAAGTGTTTTGTTTAGAAAATGTCAAACCAAAAAGTGCTAATTTTTTGGAAAAAAATTCCTTTTTTTTTTTTGGCCAAAACTTCACCAAATTTAAGAACAGTTTTGGTCAACCTGAAACTGCATTCTTCAGTGAATTATCAATTCACCAAAAAAATGTGCTCATTTCTAACTGCTGGTCCAATGGTATACAACATACATAATAAGTCATTTCAGTTACATTGAATTTTTTTAAATCTTCCACTCCTTTTCAGTACCATGGGGTAGTATTAGTAACTAGTAACAGAGGTAAGGGAACATTTTAAAGATGTATTTTTAACTTTGGTGTTCTCTGATTTTACACAACATATCCCAAAACAGAATATAAGAAATTATCTTCATATGACATATCAAATCCATGGTACTGGTTAAAATGAGAGGAAAAAATGCAAGCAGCAAACACTTTACCGTACAAGACAGAGATTTTTGTTTTACACATTTAAACTATAGTGATTTCTGCAAGGTTCTAGGAAACCAGGAGGCGGCATGTCACTTGACCTTTATCCACCACCTTTGTTTTACCTGGCTATAAAAGGCTCTAATTGAACTTACCTTACAGGTATATTGTAAGGCTGTTTGAATGAAAGATTTAAGTGCTGATTCTCTGATGAGACACGCTTTAGAACCGCAAAGTAAGTATCTATATCACGTACTAGGAGATAGGCACAAGCTAAAACCCGAGACCTGAGTGCCCAAATACTTTTGGGATGTTTAGATCTGTATCTCTGATCTCTGCCTAGTCTACTCTTTAGGTCAACAGAGTCCAGCAAAAGATGTAACAAAACCCTCCCGCACAGCTTTTCCAATTTGGCAGCCTCGGAGTGATTTTTTATTTTGTACAGCAGTTGGATGCACGTAGTGAAATCACTAAGACTCAGCCCAGTTAATGAGATTCAGCTAAAGGGACACAGTCAGAGCTGTCTGCTAGCAGGTGGTAGTTGGGCCAGAACAATCCCATCAACAGCTGCTTCTAGTTCTCCTTTCCATGTATGTGGGTGGGACCCATTTTATTTCCTCTCTGCATTTTTGTATTCATCATTTTTTATAACGGACTACACAGCTGTGTCCTAAAACCATTGCTCATCTTTGATATCACTATTGCAAACTGTTATCTCCCACATCCAAGGGCTAGACTAACATGAACTCAAGCCTCAAACTGCATGGCTACCCCTCTTTTTTTTTTAAATGAATTCAAACACATTTGTACATCAACTATCCATTTCTGAAGGATGCACCCTTACCTTGTATTGAACGAGAAAGCGGGAAGGATGGGTGGGAGAAATAAGTCATGAGAGAAAATATAACAAAGCATGGCATTGCCCCTGAAATACTTCTGTCTGAAATATTTGCATGTCTTATAATGGATTAACTTTAGATCTGTTCCATGTCATATACTAATAAAAGATGTCTTAACTGTTTACACGTAGAGTCTGTAAACAAACAAAACCAGGTTTCCACGCATCCCTAATCTTTGGGACAGAGCATCCCCTACATTACACCAGATACAAGGCACACTAACCTAAGGTATTGAGTGCCCTCAACTGCCAACGCATTACATTCTCAACTAAAGGCTCTTATTGGGAATCCAAGAACAACTAGAGATCACCATACCAATGACTGTCACACACGCTTCTTGTCAAATGCACTTGGCAAGAAGGTTGCAGCCTTTTTCTTTTGGATGTAGTCTTTGTCATGACTTAACACAAACTTTCTCACCTCGTGGTTAAATTGTTGCTGTGCACTTTACTTGGGATTACATCCTCAAAGCAAGCAGCAACCACAGCTAACGTGCAGTCATCTTTACATTAAACAGAGCTTCACACAGAATACGCATTACACTTGTATGCTGTACCAGTCAATTTCCAGGTGAAGTCTAAGGTGCCAGTCTTTATTAAAGAGTGGTGATTTGTTCTATTTCTACACCTGTGTGTTTGTTCAAGGGTTTGCACAAAGGAGCCAGCCACATGCTTTCTGAGCCTCTCTTTTTCTGTACTTCGAATATTTTTGCTCTCAATTACCAAACAGAGCTCAGCTGCCTTCCAAAATCTTTCTTTCATAGTGCACCTCATATCCCTCTAGCGGGAGTCCATTCTTCCTGGTGGTTGAGATGTAGCTGTTCTTTGGTCAGCACTGTGTGATCTGGAGCTGACTGAGGACAGCTGGCAAACCTATTCCTAGCCTTTGCTCCTATCTACTGTGGACTATAATTCCATGTGCCTCATACTATGTTCCAGTTGCTTGGGGTGTCTTTGAAAATGCCACTGCTACAGCTAGCTGTTCAGTCCTGGTTCCACTAACTTTTATGCTCATCCACTAGGCCTATGGGTGAGAAGGTATGGAAAAATATTGAAAAGGTGCAAAGAGGTTTTGGAAAAGGTCCGAAGTGAGAAAAACAAACACCAAGGAGGTCTATCACGCCCTGTACTCTAGTGCATTCTTAACATCTCTATATGCTACTTCCTTGGCAGTTTCTTGGTGGCTTTAATTACTAAATTCAATCCTGGACAGCTATGTTCCATAACAGCAGCATAAGGAGGCTATCAGTAAACACAAATCAAACCATGTGGTATAGGAGAAGATGCCATGTAGGAAGGCATCACTGGCTGATGCATCTGACTCAGAAGACCAGAGCTCTATTCTTGGCTCTGCTATTGGCATGCTGGGTGATCTTGAACAAATCACTTCACTCATCTGTTCCTCAGTTTCCCTATCTGTAAAATGAGGATAATGATATTGACCTCCTTGGACAGAGCTTTGAGATCTACTGATGACAAGCACCATATAAAAACTCAGTAATATATTTGTTTTTTTGGCACCAAATTTTACTTAGATTGTTCTAATGTAAATGGGGTGGTAATATTCATAGGACTTCCTGCAGAGAGAAAAAAATTAAGATATATTGCCTTTTCACTTAAAATGAATCTCCTCCCAAACAGACTTCAATATGCTTCTTGTTTGTATTTTCACTTAAAATATTTATGTCAGTGTTTTCATTTATTTTGTGCTTCTCTGCCTAGTATCTGTATTCATTTAAATGAACGGCTTTATTTATGTGGCATTACTCCATCTCCTGCAGTATCAAGCAGGTGTGCTCTATTCTTTAATGGTAGTAACCTATTTTACATATTACTTCTGAAAAGGTCAAGCAAAGTTTGCGTGTGTCTTTTAAGCAAAATGTAGGAAATTGTCCTTTAAAGGTAATATAAGAAGCTGAAAATAAGGTAACTGAGCACAGGGAACAAAAAGGCTGATTAATAGTAGAATAGATAAAACACACTGATCCTCCAAAGCCTAAGAAGCAACTGCAGGTTCCATAATAACCTCTTGATAATTCCTACTGCAAATGTGAATGGAGCTGTGTAAATAGGAAAGGTAAGGGGGGAGGTGAAATGGATGTTTGCTTAGTGAGAGAGGGATGAGACGGTAGTCAGAAGATTAAGTAAAAATGCTTCTTTCTGTCCACCCACCCACACACTTTTTGTCGTGTTACAAAATAAACCCTTCCTAAGTGCTGGCACTGTATCGTTAACCCTGTAAAGATGATAACTAACAAATTCAAAGGACCCAGTTAAATGACGTGCTGTAGATGAGACCTAATTGTGTTCCTAGGACTGGGTTAGAATCCTGATCAGACCAAGGATTTAGCTTAATAATATGTTTCGACCAGGTTTCATGGGCCCCATTACAGTTTTAGTGAAGATAGGGCCTTAACGTTCAGAAGTGAACAGTCTGTTACATAAATTAATCCTATAGGAGGTACAGAGGCTAGACAAGGGAGAAAGATGATAACAGAGGAACAAACTCTCCTGTTGTATCTGGAAACTTCCTACAACCTATTAATGTCGAAAAAACAAATCTGATAGGTTTACCTTGAATCTGCATCTTTTGCCAAAAGTCTTGTTTGGAGACGTTCATCACCACCTCTTCTATCTATGTACTTATACGTCCCTCATCACCACAGGACATGAGCACCACACAATCATTAAGGGAGTTTAGCCTTCTAAGGCAGCGAAGTACTTTTCCTATTTCACAGATGGGAACTGAGGGACAGGACCAATCAAGGCTATGTCTACCTTGTGAGTTAGGGATATGATTCTTCCGCTCATGTAAACATACTCACGCTAGCTCGCATCAAGTTAGCGCGAGCACAAATAGTAGCTTAGCCATGGTAGCATGAGCAGCAGCAAAAGAGACATGGCTTAGCGGTGCCGTGTACAAATCCATCTGAAACCGGTGAGTATGTACTTGGCATGGCTAAGCCAGGCCTCTGCCTGTGCTAGCATGGCTACACTGCTATTTATGCTCAGGCGGATTTAGCCTTAGTGATTTGGCCAAGGTCCTACAGCAAGACTGTGGCTAAACTGAAACTGAATCCAAGTCTCTTGAACCCCAGTCACCTACAGCATGCACCAGACCACCCTGCAATCCTTCACCTAATTTACAGTCTGTATGTTCCCTTTCCTTATGCCTCTGCTCTTGTTCTGGACCTGGCCTCAAGTTAAATTTTTCATCTTTCAAAAATATGTGTCCATGTTTATGTCCTGACGTTCAGCCCTCTCCTCAGCTCACTATTGTTCTGCCCCTTCCATCAGCTTTTAAAAATATTTTTTTATAACTCTAGTCCCAGTTAAGAGTATCCAGCTGGACTATGCAGCCAGGCTGTGAGTCTTTTATCAGTTCTGTAATCAATTCCCCAAACCCAGATGTTACAATACTACTTTGGCTCCTGAGCCAGATGCTCTTCAGCAGTTGTTGGTGTCAAGCAGTTGATTTCACTTCTAAGCAATTTAATGATTTAGTAGCTGATTCACAATGCCCTAGAGCTTAAAGGCAGACCAGCAGGGATCTCCAGGTTCATGAAGACGGTAAATCCCACCGTTCCAACTCTGTCTTTCTTCAGAAAGCTTGGGACACTTATTCTCCGATTGCTTCCAAAAGTAAGAAGGTCACTCCCAGGGCACTGTCTACAATAATCTGTCTGCATTTTATTTTCCCTTATTGCTCATGACATTTAAAATAAGTAAACAGGGCATTTTCCACTAGGCGTCATTCAGATCCTGTTACTATGGAGTGACCAGTTGTCAGGATGTGACCATGTTTACTTGAGCCATCACCTAGAAACAACTTGTTTTTCCATTTGGAGCTTGGTAGCATTGCAACATGGACAAAGAAGTGTAAGTGTGTCCTGCAGAAGAACGGTGGCCTGGATTTAATTTCATACACTTATGCTTTCAGCTCCCATGCCTTCGCACTGATTTATACTATCTAGATGTTTTTAGTCCATGACATCCGTAGCAGAACTGAAATAATTTCTCCTGTTTGTTCCTGGACTCCAACAGAACTTGTAGCTCTGTTAGAACCAATAATTTATTCCTAGGGCTTCATTTTCAGTTGTGCATGTTTACACCAAAAGATTCTTGTGCAGAACTTAAAAACCGTGTGCATTGTTAACCTGTATACTTAAAAAAAAACAAAAAACAAAAAACAAGAAAAAGGAAGGCCCAAAATCATTTTAAAGTCAGGAGTTCTCTTTAATTCAATCACTCCTAATTTACACTGGTGTAAATGAGAGCAGAATCAGGCCTCATCATCTATTGCTCTGTTCGCTGAAGCCATGTAGAACACCTCAAAGCCCAGGTTCCTGACTTTGCTGTGGTAATTAATGACGCACATCAAGTCATAAATTAACACCCATGGAATCTCTTACTGATATTCCATTAAGTGAAGTGTAACATAGCTGCTAAATTTCACCTTCTCATTCGTCCAGACCGGAGACTGTGGTGGGCAGAGGCCACTGGGAAAAGTTAATTTTAACGACCAACCCCTGTGAAAGAGCATTCTCCCTCACTCTCTTTGGTGATTTAAAGACAAGCAGGGGGCCTTAAATTAAGCAAAGCATTGATTTTAACCACCATTATACCTTAATCCTGGTGCCAATTTAATGCACCTTAAACACAAAGACTCTCTTAGGCACTGAATAAGCACAAACATTTGCCCTTTTCATGTTCCTCTCAGTAGCATATCAGACACTGAAAGAAAAAGCAAATCAATAACCACCTCTAAGTGACTTTTGAGACCCTCCTGACCACTCTTGCTGAATAAAAGTGACCTCTGAGTACATGCCTGGCTAGATTAAACTGAAGCTTCCCTTATGATCAAAGTATCAGGTCTATTCTTTCATGTACACATGCTGACATGCATTCACCCACATGGCACAGTTAGATCTTCCTAACAGACACTGTTGATAGGGCATCACTGCAGCCGGCCTTGGCTCCTCCTCAGCCTCCATTTTATGCATAAACCCATGCAGACAAAGAAATGCGGGTAAGGCTGTGTTTTAATACAACTTAATGACACTGCTTCCGCTTTTTTAGATTCCAAACCTTCTAGCCTGTTTCAAGCCTCTCTCATGGCTGCTCTAATCAGGAACAGCCCTAGACCAAATGGTGCCCCAGGCGAGGAACATCCATGCCCCCATTTGTTAAACTTCTGAATACCTTATTTTTACTGCATTTGCAGCCCATTGCACAACGTCGATGCATGATTTATTTCAGCTGGGTTCTCACTTCATTTCACTTGGTTCGTATACCTCACTGACTGGCCATGCCTCGCCCCTTGCATACCCACGAGGGAAGGGCTGACAACATTCTAGGAGGCTGAGGAAAACATAGCCCTCAGAAAAGCAGGAAAATTCTACAAAGGTCCAGAACATTCCAGGAGCTTGAAAAATGAATGCACATATGGAATACTTGAAACATTTTACTTCAAACATAATAATATTTTCCCTTTTGCCGCTAACAGCTAAAAACAGCCCCCCCTCCCACCCCCCCCAATCCTGCAAGTCCAGCACGTTCGTCTGTCTCCAGCGTCCCCTGTTCAGAAACCCAGCTCTGGCTCTGATATGATTTCTGTGCTGTTCGATGCACCCATTCCTCAACATCACTGAGGGTGAACATCCCCTGCATCTGTATATGGACTCACTATTCAGCCAGCAAACTGTACAAAAGCTCTTTCAAAATAACACATGGATTTGCTATAGAAATTCAGTTACTCACGTTGTGTGTGTTCAAAAGAAAGGACTGGGAAGCTGGCAGACCAGCTGCCAGCTCATGTCAGGGCCCCAAGCCACACTGAACACTGCCCAATACTGGAAACCAGTCGTGCTTACCTGTGTGTTAGCATCATCAAAATAGACATTATATGTTAGGTTGATAAGAATGAGTTTAGACTTTATAAAACGCTTGTAGGATGCTACATGTATTGATGTCTCTATAGCCCGTGGTATAAGCATAGAGTGAGTGTTTACATTGTAAACCTCTGTAATTGTGTAACTCACCAAACAGGAAAAAGTAGTATTAGTTAAGGGAAAGTGCTCAAGATGCCACATTGAAGGCAAACAAGGTATTGTGCAGCATCAATGGAGAGAAGCCCTGCTGATTACATTCGTAACTCCCTCCAGGAAGGAAAGACCTATGAACGAACTCATTCCATCAGTTTGGACTCTGGAGTGGAGGGGATAAAAACCCTGACAAGGAGAAAGTGAATTTCTTCCATGCCATCTGGATTCTCAGGGGCAAAGCTTCCTAAACGTAAGTGAAGAGACCCCATGCTATTTGGCATGGGTTAGCCCTGAAAGACATTTCGAATTGAGAATGCGGTTCCCGTCGGCACAGTGCAGTGAAGATGGCACACAGAAAAGAAGCACAGACGTCGACGGAAGTTACGCAAGTTTTCTGCGTAGTTTGCATAACTCCCGTCGACTGCTGCCAAATCACCGGGGTAAGTGTAGACTAAGCCCTAGTTAATAAACCTTTAGTTAGTGTATTACAGGATTGGCTACCAGCATTGACTTTGGTGAGAGATCTATGATACAGATTGATCTGGGGTAAGTGCTTGGTCTCTTGGGACTGGAAGCAAGCTGAACATTTTGTGATTTTTGGTATAAAGGATCATTTATCACGTGGTCCAGCATGCCTTGGTGGCAAGATAGACTGGAGTGTCCAAGGGGATGGTTTGTGACTCTATCGTCAGATTATTGTGGCACTTTGCAAATTCCCATGTGTTACACAAAGCTGGTGAAATCTAATGTGAAAACATACTGCTAGTAGGGGGTGTCTGCTCAGCTTTTTGACAGCCTGCCCCAAGGATGACACTCTCGGTCGTGATCCACTCCACACAGCATGACAGGGGCCAACCAACGAACTCAAAAAATCCTCCACCAAGTGGATGAGGATAACACCTTCTACCAAGGGTGGCTATTTACATGGCTCGTGCGATGGAGCTTCCTCTCCGCCACAGTGGATCCGGGGCTTCCCTCTAGCGGTGGGCCGGGGTACTACTTTGTCCCTCAGAGCTTCCCCCTCTAGGGATGGGTGAAGGTAATTCTGTCCCCCAAAATGGGCATTCCCCCTCTGGCTTCCAGTCCCATCTCTGGGCCTGCTGGGGCTCTGGACACTCCAGTAAACAGCTGGTGGGGGAGAGGCACACCCAGTCCTACCTCTACTCTGGCTCCCAACCTAGGGACCGCACTCGTAGCAGTCTTGTATTGCTGACTTCAGGAAAGCTTCTAGCTTCCCTGGGTTACTTCCCCACGCCCCCTGGCTCACTGTCCATACCCTGCTTGGGCAGGGTCCTGCCCAGTTTCCTTGTCGGGGAAGCCTCCGTCTCTGATACCCCCTCAGGGCATGGCAGCGCCAAACCAATCTGTTCAATCTTCCCCCTCTTGACAGGGTCTTTTCCTTTAGGCCTGAAAAGATCCTCAGCCCTTTTGGGGCAGGGTTTCTCCCAGTCTCTGCATCTGTGGGTTTCTCCCGCCAGCATTCCATTCCCCCTTCTGCACCCTCCTGGCTCTTGATGGCAACTGTACCACTCCAGTAGCTCACCTCATACCTACAACTCCTGTCACACCCTCTCTCTGGCAGAAGGGCAGGCTTGTAACAAGTTCTAGGCAGGTTCTTGATTGGCTTCAAGTGTCCTAATTAACCTGGAGCAACCCCTGTTCATCTACCAAGGGAAAAGGGACTGGCTTAACCTGGGGCTAATATACCTGCCTTAACCACTCACCTGTAGCCATCTGGCCTGACCCTGTCCCTCTCAGGTATGCCAAAAACACCTTGGCTAAGAACATATACATGTAAGATTCCCGTTTGAGAAACGGGTTTGGCCACGTACGTGATTACGCTTTACTATCGTCACTTCGTTCGAGCTATGCAAGCACGCAGCCTCACTTAGCAAAGGAATTTGTTTTGTTCTCAGAACAACTTTATACTATTAAACCAGTACATTCAGTCAATATCTAATTTACAGGAGCACACAGAGCACAGTGGACTGATTAGCAGCTGGACGGTTGTAGGCAAATTGCACAGAGAAGCGTAGAACAAGAGCAGCAGGATTTAAAAAAAAAAAAAAAGGAGCCCAAAGATCAGCTATTTGAAAATCAGATTACTGTTATTTGCTTGTTTGGCTGGACTACTAATAAAATCCCCTTACATAAGGTCAAATGGCCCAACTATATCTTCTCACCACTGCTTATTATATCAGTTTTGGGCCCCCTACTACAGGAAGAATGTAGACAAACTGGAGAGTCCAGCAGAGGACAACAAAAATTATTAGGGGGCTGGAGCACATGATTTATGAGGAGTGGCTGAGGGAACTGGGCTTGTTTAGTCTGCAGAAGAGAAGAGTGAGGGGGGATTTAATAGCAGCCTTCAATTACCTGAATGGGAGGTTCCAGAGGAGAAAGAGGTAGGCTGTTCTCAGTGGCGACAGATAACAAAACAAGGAGCAATGGTCTCAAGTTGCACTAGGGAAGATGTAGGTTGGATATTAGGAAAAGTTGTTTCACTAGGAGGGTGGTGAAACACTGGAATGGGTTACCTAGGGAGGTGGTGAAATCTTCATCCTTAGAGGTTTTTAAAGCCCAGCTTGACAAAGCTCTGGCTGGGATGGTTAGGGTTGGTCCTGCTTTGAACAGGGGGCTGGAGCCCTAATATTCCAACCCTAATTTTTTATGATTCTATGATACTCAATAGATAAAACTCTATTCACATTGTGGTTTATACTGCAGCTTATTTAACGTGATGGACTCAAAGATAATGTTGACCTGTATGAACGTATCATCTGAGTAACTTTATTTAAGGCACCCAGCAACTACTGTGGGTTGAGGGCACATAAATCAACATTTGTTTATAAAGATAAGGGCCCATTGACCATGTAGATTAAGAAATGCATTCAAGCTAAGAAACTGAGATCTGAGTTTTCCCAGAATTTAAGTAGTTTCTGGACTGGTGTTCAGTATTATTCAACCCTAAGATGAATGATGCTTTGTTGGATGTAAAGCAGGTAACAAAATGATATTTTTAGGTGTTCGTTCACCATTGGCCAAAAAGGATTCTGAGATTGCCTTTGAAATATGGCAGAAATGACCCTTAAAATCATGGTTGGAACCAAGGAAATTTCTGCTTTTCCTAGTCTCTTCCACACAAGTTGTCAATTTTTCATCTCTAATCCTCCTCCCTCCCCATCCACTTTTCATACCAGCCATTTTGCCTCCTTTCTCCCCACTCATCTTCTCTGCCCCTCACCAGTCCCTCTCCCAAGGGACAGAGTCAGTTTTTAATAAAGTCTAGTGCTGACCTATCATTCCAGCTTCTGACCAATAGATTTCAGCCACTATACAAAGCTTTTTAAAAGACCCAGCCAGGTACAAAAAGAGAATGTTCAGACTAACTATGAGGCTAGTCCTCTGAAAATTGGCCAACAAAAGGCCATATATTGCAGGCCACCATAAAAATAAAAGTACTCCAAATTTTAAGGCATCTACAATTTTCCATTGTTCATTGTTACACATTTTGAATACAAAGTTCGTAGGGCTTTTTTTGTTCTTCCAAGACAACTTCAGTTGCCCGTGCAATTTGTCTCCCATTCATCAATGCCTTCACAGTGAACCTCATGGCATCAGTAAGACACTTCCATCCCCTGCATTCGCAATCTTGGAGTCTCTTGAGCCAACAAACTGTCAAATTAGTGCCAGCTTGTGACAGCTTTATGATATGTAATCTTGTTCACCAGCAAATGGTGTGAGACCCCCTGTTTGCTACTGCTGTCAGACTGGAAATGCTTGTGTGTGTCTCTCTGATAAGCTTACATCTTGAAAGCAGATCCCAGCAGAAAAATGAGCATATTTGCCCTTACCAAAAATATAGATAAACTCACACTTAACTGTTTCCTTCTTGTACCTACTTAATCGCTCCTTTCCTAAGTTTCTGTTTTAAAAGGTACAGAAGGTTGAATTGATCTAGATCAGCAGTTCTCAAACTTCATTGCACAGCGACCCCCTTCAGACAACAACAATTACTACATGACCCCCAGGAAGGGGATGGGGGTGAAGCCAGAGTCTCGCTGCCCCAGGTGGGGGAGGCCAAAGCTGAAATCTGAGGGCTTCAGCCCTGGACAGGGGTGGGGGAGACCTGAGACCCGCCACCCAGGGCTCAGAGCGGTGGAGCTCAGGCTTTGGGTTCAGCGCCCGGCCCCAGCAAGTCTAACGGCAGCCCTGGTGACCCCATTAAAGCGGGATCGCGACCCACTTTGGGGTCCCGACCCACAGGTTGAGAACCGCTGATCTAGATTAATCAAAGAAACAATCCCATCACCACCCTCTTTACAAAGCCACACCAGAACCATACATTCAGCTACCAATTATTAAACCTGTAGGCCTTCCATGTTTAATCACAGTTAGCTGACACTTCTGAAAATGATTTGCCTTGGTCTACGCTAACCACTAAAGCTATGTCTATACTAGAGACCTCACAACAGCACAGCTGCAGGAAGTCTCCCATGTAGTCGCTCTATGCCGATGAGAAAGCTCTGTCGGCATAATTAAATCACCCCCAATGAGTGGAAGTAGCTATGTTGGCAGGAGAGCATCCCCTGATAACACAACGCTGTACACACCAACGCTTTTGTCAGTAAAACCTATGTTGGTCAGGTATGTGCGTTTTTTCACACCCGACCGCCAAAATTTAACCGACAAAAGTGCTAAACATAGCCAAAGGTGTAGTTAGCATCGTGTCATCATCTTCACAACTGAGTAAGTTGGTGTAGTGAAAGTAAACCCAATTTACCTGAACTTGTTCAAGCAGAAGAAAGAGGTAGCTGACAAAGAAACCTGATTAAGCTTCACAGAGGATAAACAATAGAGAAACAAAACAAAAAGTGATTACATTAGGGAAAAATACTTATTTCTTTCAACTCCAAGCTTTTAGGAACCGTGAATGAGTCTTTCCCATATGTCTGTACAGTACCCAGTACAGCTACTTTGCTATTTTAATATAAATAATAAAAAATACATTGGCTGCATTCCAATAAGTTATTCACGCCCTGAAATAGACCACCTTTTACATCCCTCTCCTTACAAGTAAAATCATTTGATCTACTATTAGCTGCTTAAGTTTACTTTCCAACAGGTGGCAGGATTAAGGAGGAGAAAGCAACAAAAAAGATTGGAAAACATGAGAGGGGAATCCTTAAAAACAAGATTGCTCTTTTCAATGCACTTCATTGGTTATTCAACAAGATAAAAATGAATTATAGGCTTGGTTCTACAAGTTCCCCACAAAGTACTCCCACTGAAGTCAATGGAAGTACTTGCAAATACAGAATAAAGCAGCAGCAAGATTTATAGTCAACTTCCATGTAGATCACCGATGACGCACATTATCCATTCTCCTCCTCCAGCAATCAAATCCCCAGATATCGGCGTATAACACCATGGTGAAAATTGTGCTAATGGCCTCTAATTTTCATCTTCTGCATAACATGCTGAAACTATTATTAGTAAGAGAAATTAAATATTCACCCTAAGAAAACTATTCATATAAGGACAATATAGGGATTTTGTTTGAGTGAATTTACTATTCACACATTGTGCCAGATTAAGTCTGTAGGGTTCAATTCTCAAATTAGTCATAATAGAAAGCACAGACGGAAGTCACAGAGAAAAGCAATGCAAAATTCCCATGCTGCCCCATCAATGTGCCTCCACCAGGGCCTACAGGGGCCATGTCTCCATGTGAAGAGGGGAGAAAGGAGTGAGTTAGTCTCCAAAACCACTGATCCTTGGCTTCATTGCTAAGACTGCCAACAAGAGTGGCAGTTAATGTCAATGATAGTGACAATTGGGCCCTGGTCCAACGATCAACCCTCAACCACATTCCAAACCACTGAAAAACCATCAGGTGGTGGTAACATTCATTCACAAGAGAGCTGAGTTGTATTTGAGCTACCCTTCTAGAATACTATGGGTTGAAAGGTGCCTGGACAGAAATCTTTTTATTTATTAATCCGCAGGCTCCCCCTTACATTAGGCTACCTGCCTAACCACAGTTAAACCATCTTCTAGACCAGATTACGCTTTTTTTTTTTTTTTTTTTTTTTTTACTGGAGATGAGCAAAAACTAGGACTATATCTTAACCCTGCATGCGTTGAGTGCTTGAGTTTTCATGAATTAAAACATTTCAACAAAGGGGGTTGAACCAGGCACAGAAATGAACTTGGATTTATTTATTTATTGGTTGTTTTTTTTAAAAAAAGGGGCAAAACCAGGAATGTTATATAAAAGATGGATTCTAGCTCCTAACTACTACAGTTGGAATTAAAATACCAAGAACATCCCTGACTTGGCATATTTTTTAATTTTTGGCAAAAGAAAAGACAAGTTCATTTCTGTGTCTAGTCCAACCCTTTGTGGAAATGCTTTAATTCAGAAAAGCTCAAGCACTCATTCACTGCAATGTTACTTTGAAAATCCATTTTTTAATCTGATGCATAAGATGCACTAAGAGGCTAACTCAATCATGGTGTCTGGACGACACCCCCCCCCCCGCACAACTACTGAAGTTTGCCTCCGGTCAAACTGACCTTGTAGGGAATTGAAGGGAGTTTATTTCCCCTACCAAATCCCCACCTAGTCATGCTGGTGAGGGTGCCGTCTGTCTCAGTGGATTACTCATCACTAGAACATCAGGAGACAGATGCTTTTTCCCACCATTGAATTATTTTCTCATTTGACCAGCGTATTGTTTACAGAGGCGTATGGTGGCCCCTGCTGGTGCATATATGCATTAGACAGTCATATCAGTAGCTAAGCAGGAAAAATATATTGGTGACCTGTACAGTCTTATCAGACAATTCCAAGGAAGATGGACTGAGTATATTAAATAAAATACTAGCAATTATTCCCAGTTCTCAAGAGTCCAAAATTTTTTAAAAGAATCCTTACATTGGATCTCCTGTGATTATTTTAATAAAAAACTAAGATAGAAAAATATAGTGTTTCAAAAATATTGTCTCACTTAGCTGACATGAAAGACCCAATAAACATGGAGGTGAAGCATCTGTGATTCGTTTCATTTTAGCCCTAGACTTCATTAAAAACTGGCTCAGTATTTCTACCTTCCTCTATTAAGTGCATTTAATGCTGTTGAAATGTGGTGGACTTGGGAGCCCTAGAGAGTGAAATCCTGTAGGTATCCACAGAAATCTTACAACTCGAGCAGCCAGGAGGAATGCCAATGTCCACACAATGCCTGTAGTAAGGGTATCAAAGTGGGAGAAATAGATCAAACTACACTAGTTGTCAGCCCTTGCTCTTTCTGGTAATATTGCAAATAAAGGTGCCAAATAGTGCAAATTGTGGCAGTTTTTGTAATACAGTTATTTGTCCACTAGAGCTCAACTGCAGCTGTTTTCACATAAGTCACCAAAACAGCTGCCAGACATTGCAAGTGATTTACAATGAGGGACTAGATACAAAGGGCTATAGATGGCATTATCAATCTCTTGAGCTATTTAGCCCCTCTGTTTAGCATTTTCTGTATGCAAGTATGAATCTAAACTGTGTGGAGAACACAATAGTTTTTTAGTGGCACTCACTGAATTCCTACCTTTGAGTTTTGAAAGTAAGCATGAATTCAAGTTTCAGGGTGAAATACTTGTCCCACTGAAGTCAATGGACTTTTTGGCACCAATTTCATGTGACTAAGATTTCACCCAAAGTAATTTAAAGCTTGATCTGATTATATTTCAGGTTAAATCCAGACAATCTAGCAAACGGCTCCGAGTATGACAGGAGCTTGATTAGCAGCCATAACATACCAACTGTTTCCCTCTTTCTTGTGTCACAGAATTCACTCATCATGGCTGCATCTCCTGCTGGCTGTCACAGCGATTACCTCTACCAGCCAGTGAGTCCTCTCCTGGTGGTGCCTCTCCTGTCATCATCTCTGTCTGCAGACCCACCCAGTGTCCTCTTCCTGGTTCAGCCATGTCATCATCTATGTCTCCCCCTTCAGGGGGAGAGAGGGTTAGGTATCTCAGTCCAACTCTGCCACTTCCCCAGTGGCGAATGTGGGAGGATCCAGGCCCACCCACTACTCTGGGTCCCAGCCTGGAGATCCTCCAACTGCTCAGTACATTTCCCTGGGCCACTTTCCCATGGCCCCAGCACTTTCTTTGCCCTCTTCTCAGGGCCTCAGTGCCCTCCTTTACAGCTCTGAAAGTTGGGTCACATACTCCGAGCAGGAGCAGAGATTGAACAGCTTCCACTTTCCCTGAGAGAACCGGCCTACAGTCTATGTAGACTATGTGGGACGCTCGCAAGCTTTGCTGGCTGGGACACATGGAGCACATGCCTCTAGATCGTCTGCTGAAGGTTGTGCTCTATGGCCAACTCAAGAACTACCCGTGGCACAGAGGAAGACCAAAGCTACAATACAGTGACAAGCAGGGTCGCAAGAAATTCAGCATTCCCACTGACAGCTGGGAGATCCCTGCCCACAACTGCTCAGTCTGGAGAAATCGGGTCCAGGCTGGTGCAGTCATCAGGGAAAGTCATCAGAGAGCCCAGGATGAGGCCTGCAGGCGAGCCAAGAAATTGAGTGTGCTCCAACCTCCATCTGACGAGTGGACCTGTAGCCACTGTGGGAAGGTCTGCCACTCACGGATTGGGCTCTTCTCCCACACTACAGCCCAGCACAACTGACTGACTGACTTCGTCATGTTTCTTTCATCTGTCAAGATGTTGGATGGCCATGTATCTCTGCATTACAATAGTGTCTACAGGTCCAATTCCTCATTGTGCAAGGCACTGAACACATAGGTAGAGACAGCCCCTTCCCCCAAAAGTTTACATCTTCATAAACAAAGAACAAGAGGAGGAACAGAAAGATTAAGTGACTTGCCTAAAGCACACAGGAGTTTATGGACAGTCAGGAACAGAATCCAGGTCTTCTAAGTCCCAATCCAGCCCCATACCACCAGACCACATACCAGACCAGACCACATACCAGACCAGAAGTAAAGAGAGGATAATCTTCATCTCATAGGGGTTTATTGTCTTAATATTTGAAAAGTGTTTTGAGATCCTTTGATGAAGGTTACTGCTATATTCATACAAAGTATTATCTTGACACAGTCTGTAATAACTAATGAATACACGGTATCTGGCTCAGCGCAAATCACTCTCAACCTGATCCAGGTCCCACTAAAGTCAATGGAAATGAATCACGCTCTTGATGCTTGCCCCCTTTATCAACAGTGGGCAGGTAATCACATTGCTGATATCAGCAACAGCAGAGTCATTGTCACCGTTCAAATAAGGTAGTGATGAAAAAGTAGAAGGCTGCTATTCTAAACTTGGAAAGAGAACGCTCTATAAATGCCTCATAAATACCAGTGCCCCGTGAGTCACAGAGAAGTGTCAACAACAAAAGAAAAAACTAGCAATGGATTATTGGAACGCTTGTACTTTGGTGCCACCTGAGAAAAATTTTTGGAGACCACGTTCATTCATCATGGTTGTTTGGCTCAATGAAACTTACATGTGCACACATAAACACACATCACTTTCCATTCCTGACGGGAGGTGGATTTCTCTCCTGGAGAAAAATGTGTTCTGTGGGAAAAGCGGATCAATAAATGCCCAGGAATGTGTCACCGTTGCTTGCAGCAGCTAATCATTCATTGCTTGCCACTGCAGAACAGAATGTTAACCTCGCCTGCCTTTCCTCCACAGCCTCACCACATGACAAAGGATGAAATGTATGGTCACTGCTCCTGAAGAGCTCACATGTTATGCTCTCCGTGTCACTGACAAGCTAACCTCCCTTTGGAAGTTCAGCAATAAAAAAGTGTGACGGGGTATACAAACCCACATGTCTCAGGAAAAGAACGAATGGGCCCATCAGCTCCACCTCAGGCAGGTGAGAGTCTTCAAGGAAGGCCCTGTAAAGGGAGAGCCCAGTTCAGCGGTGGAAAACCAAGAGGAAACAGAGACACCACCATATGGGGGCACACAGAGGAAGTGCCCAACCATACCAAGATTCTAGATATTTGTTTACCAACTAGGATTGGATTTAAGTTTGGGAAACCTCAGGTAGCACAAGAAATGAAAACAGTATCTCTGCATAAACTAAGAGAACAACATGAATCTCAGTCATTCTCTTTTCATGGAAAAGCATTAAAATTCATTCTCACATCCATGTTAATGCTTCACATTCATTTTCAAAAAGCACTCTTCAGTATTAATAACAGATGCTCCCTACAGCTAATCTCTCACACATCCTGTCATTTGTTTTGGCTTTCAAACTTGCTGCTTTTAATGGATTCTTTTTCCAAATAATGTGCATCATCTTAGATGCCGAATCACTGTAACAGATGGAGGCTCCCCCCTCCTTCCCCCAAACCCTTTCCTTTCTGATACACCTTTCCAAGTTGTTTAACTAGGAAATAAAAACTACATTAGAGAACATATACGATGTGGCAAAGAGCTCCTAAGAGAACACTGAATTGTTTCCGAGTTTAAGGAAGGAACACGGTCTTGGCACTAGAAGATTTCAATGCTAGAATAAGACTCAAGAAAGTTGGGTTCAATTCCTGTTACAGTCAGTCAGATTTCCTGAGTGATCTTGGGTAAGCCACCTAATCTCTGTACCTCTGTTCCTTGCCTATAAAATTGGAATCATCACATTTCTGTCTGTTTAACCAATTAGATTTTAAACTCTCATAGGAGGACATCTATATCTGAGCTGGGAGCACACTTCCCAGCTCTGGCAGACAGGCTCTGCTTCAGATAAGGCAGTAAAAATAGCAGGGGGTAACATGGGTGAAGGCTCGGGTCAGCTGCTCAGACACTTATCTGGGGGGTCTAGGCAGGTTTGGACTAGGCAGCTCACCTGAGCGCCGACCATGCTGACGCTGGCTACGCTGCTTTTTTTAGTGCACTACCTCAAGCAGAGCTAGTGCATGTCTTTCCACTTAACCGTGAAGCATGATCCCAGCTGCAGTGTAGGCAAACCCAGGACCCCCACATGGAGGGGAAGAGTATACTTCACCGGGGACTGAAGGCCCTGGGGGGGCCCAGCCCAGGCTGCAACCCCCATTACCATGAGGAAAAAAATGTTCCTGACTCATGAGATTCTATGTATGGGATGAGGGGTTCTGGTATGTGTATGGGAGAGGGCCTGTGTTACAAGTTTGTACTGGGCTGCAAAAAAAAATTATGCTTGGGCCCTGGGCACACCCGAGGTATATGCGTAGCACTGGGAACCCACCACAGTTGAGGCCTGTAAGGAGTCCTGTAATAAAACCGAAGGAGGATCAGTACTTTCAGCAGCAGAAACTACCACCTGGAAGTTATGAAACAGAGGCAGACTAATTTAGTTGTATTTATACTGAGCTTTCAATCACTGAGACCTTATCATCAGGCACCTCTCCAAAGTCAAGTACCTCAACACAAGTGGGATTCAATAATTAACACCTCTGGCAGGCTGGCAAGGTTCCTACAGTGTAACATGATGAGTAGGGATTATTTCACCTGCTCTCTCGCACTCACAAGGGTTGAGTTACCTTCCACAACAAGACCATTTTACCCTAACCAGTTGCTAACTAGCATCACAAAAACTAGATATAGCAACAACTTGGTAACATATGTGGAATCCATTTTTAAAGTGAAGATGTTAGCCAGGGAACCAGATCACTGTGTTGGTGAACTGTTTGTGTGTGATTAAGATACAACTCTGTTTCCTATGATGGGCAAAACAGTACATCAATAGAGAGCTCACTGCAAGAATCCTTTACAAAACCCAGGGTAAAAGTCTTGTGTAAAAGTTAAGAGGTGGAACATCTATTCATTTGCTATTCTCGCTTGCTCCACTTGATCCAACATACTTTAAAGAAATTAAATTAGAGCTGATTACGGTGCCAGATTGGCAGCGCTAGAAAAAGAAGTCCTCTCTCTAGCATCAGAACAGTTATAGGCTATGCGGTGAATTGCAAACTTCCTCATACACGTCCCCTTCTGTACCATGCCACTCAGCTAGGTTTTGGAATGACATCCTCTAGGAAAGAAAGTATAATCACATTCAGTATTTAGCTTTCCCTATGGAGACCATCAAGGAAGATGTCAGCTTAATGATTTCGTGGTGTACAGGCACCAGACCAGGAGGAACTAGACTGACATCACACCCCTCTATAATCCTGATTCAGCCAAACACTTACGCACATGCTTAACTTTAAACGTGTGTTTAACTTCAGGGTGTACTTAGGTGCTCTGCTGAAGTAGGAACCAAGTCATTTGACCTCGGCCACTGAAACAGCTTGGGCTGAATTTGAACTAGTAGCCCAATGGTGAAAGACCGTACACACCACACTACAAATCCTGTGCCCCATTAAGAACTGGCATGACAGCACCGGAATGCATGGATAAAAGTTAATTGATTCACAGATAAAGGGAAACAAAACTTGAATGAGACTCCACAGATGACTCAGGGACCTATGTAGGCGCTCTCCCATACTTAACAGCACTGTCAGCAAACTGCCATCCTGTAAAAAGTCACCATGTGTTTCCTGGGATCAGTCAAACAAGTTTCATTTAGGGTATAAAAATAAATCTGGAGATCAATGCGGGAAAAACATCAGGAGGTTCCATTTGGAAAAGAACCCAAGAGCTCATATGATTGTTCAAACTTCTTAGGTCTACCACACTGAGCTGGAAATCTGGTGAAGGCAGGTTCTCTCTCCCTGAGATAGTACTTCAGCAATTTGTTTCTAGCCAAATCCAGGAGTACAAAGAAAGTAAAACGAAAACAAAAAGAAACAAAAAAGAAGTGGAGACAAAAAGTTAACTAGAAATATTTGAACCTCAACAAAGCTTGATCTGGTGAAGATTCCATCTGTTGGCCAGCCTGCTCAAATCTTGCTCCCTCGACTCCATGCACAAATGGGGTAACAAGCAGCATTTAAAAGGTATCCGAGCAGAATCACCCTTCCCACCTGAAAATACCGGACATAATTTTGCAAAAAGAAAAAAAGGAGCAAATGCATTAGCAGACGCAGAAACAACATCTTATGAATCACGGACACAGTTTCATCAGTAATTCAGCTGCCTCAGTGATGGTCCATGTACTCGGCGCAATTCAATGAACATTTGAATTCCTGAACAATGCATCACTTGATCATCGTAGCTGATCTCTAGTATGATTGCTTTATCTACCAGTCTGTTCTCTTTCCATTCTCAAAAAGGGAGTCAGTTGCTTCAAAGAAAAACTCGCTAGACAACACATGAACATCAGCATCAAGCATGTGTCATGGTCTATCTTTGTGTTTTACAGTGACTGACTTTAATGGCACCAGACAGAGATAGCCCTTGTAGCTTTTAATAGCTAACCAGCAGCTGCTCCTTCCGACCCATAGAGAAAGCAGCATTCATGTGATTTAGGGGGGAATTGTTTTAAAAAAGGAAAGGACAAGTGAAGCCATTTTTACTCCAGTAAGGCAATCACCGCTGAATCCAGGATAAAGGGTTTCCTTAGCACCCTGACATTCTAGGTTCCAAGAGTCTCTCTTCCATTCTCCAGGACCCTTAGCTAGGTGAGAATAAAAGTTAAGAGGTGCAGTGCACTAATAAAGAAAGGCAGCTGGGGCTGCCAAGTTTCCTGTCCTCGAGTGTGCTGGCATTGCTCCTGGAAAGAAGGGGGAAGAATAGTCTGTAAAAGTGCTATTGTCTCAAATGGCCGAAACATCTGCTGGAGTAACGAGGGGTTTGATTTCTCCCGTTCTTGGCCACGTTCAACACAAAGTGTGCCATGGCTGTGTAATGTCTGCAGGCATGTCATACTGCAGTATTGTACTGGAGCGCTAAGGCCTGAGCCTTGGTAGAAAGGCAAAATACCCTAGTTTGTTTAATTTTTATTCAAAATATGGCAAATTTCCTCAGCTTTTGAAAGTGTCAGAGCAAGAATACATGCAAAAGGGACCTTCAAAAGTCAAGCAAAATTTACTCAGGCTCAGGAAATGTAAAAGAAATGAGGGTCCACAAAGGCTTATTAAAAATGACTGGCCATTTCTTGTTATTGAAATAAAAGCTCGGGAGTGGATCGCAGAATGTAAAATCCAGAATCGTGTGTCCAAAAGGAGCAAGGATTAACCTGAATATTTAAGTGCCTCTCCCACCAATACACAAGTCTTGCTATTCATAACTGAGGATGCCAACCAGGAATCAAGTTTATAAAAGGATTTTAAACAATCATGTGCGTCTTCTTCCAGGAGCGCTGGAGGATTTAACCTTTATTAATGACTGTGTATTTTGGGTCCTAGGCAAGTTAACTGTGTTCCTTTAAAATTGGCAGTTTAAATGTGCACAGGAAATGCCCATTTAAATTCTAAACCTGAAACTGGAACCATCCCCTATTTTCAGTACTTTTGGGTTTATGAACTGATGCATTACCATGAAATTTGTGTCACAAGCATAGTGGAAATTGCCTCAAACATGTATCCTGGATTTATGTGCTCAATGTCATGCATGTATAATGGCACCGGTTTAGTCTCTTCTGAATTTGTACACATTTTGTACTTCTGGGCCATCATAAATACACTTTTCTGAAGTGTAACAAGGGTAATTAACAATTGAAACTGCTTACCAGGTGATGCAGTGAACTATCCATAAATAAAGACTGAAGGTCATTCTAAAAGATAGGATTTAGCTGAACCACAAATTATTGGGTTCAATGAAAAAATTATTGGGTGAAAAATTCTATAGCATGTGTGTTCTGCAGGTCTCACTAAATGATCATAATGGTCCCTTCTAGCCCTAACATCTATTATTTAATGCATTTCAACCAAACTCGCTCCTTTGTTCCTTTGCTGTAGTTTCATTAAAAGGTTTAAGAACAGAAAGGGATAGGCCCATCAACATTTTATCTTACCGAAGTTTCTTACATATATTAGTGGTATAATTTATTTTGTTTAATTAAATAATAATTACTCCTTACAATTATAATTAATTAGAAGTAATTAATAACTACTTCCATTTTATGTTATTAGTTATTCCTTCCTCTACACACTATCAAAATACAAATAATAAAATAATATAGTAGGCTCCGTCATGACACAACCTTGGCAAGCCCAGTCAATTGACTGATCAAATGATGGCAATTGACCGACTTATTATATGACCAGTCATTCATAGACCAAAATTTCAGCAAGCCTGTCTTAGTGTAGATGGCTGCCTACCTTTTTCATTGCATTATGATTCCATCTGTTAGCAAGCCTGTTCAAATCTCTTTCTCATTCAACTCCATGCTAATGCCACCTGTTCCAAAAAGGTGAATTAACAGGTGTCTATGCAAAAGCCCCTTTCTTAGTGCTCTGTTCCCTCCTCCTCTTGCCATTATGAGCCTACTGTGTTTACTGCAGGAAGATGGGGCTGCTGTCCCCCTTCCCCAACATGCCATCTGGGAGTCTATAAGGTTCCCAAAAAGCAGCAGGCCCAGAAACATGTTGATTTGCTAGAATCTTCTGAAAGAGCAGCAATTCAAAACTGGTTGATTGAAATACAACAGCTACTTCCTAATCTAGAAAGCACTTCAGAAGTAGTGAGACTTTAATAATAGTGACATAATAAATTAGGCAGAGTTGGGGAAAGCCAAAATCATTTGTATGGAATCCTTTTACTAGACATGAACATGGAAAAACTGTTAAAGCTAAGTGCAAGTTCTGTTCTTCTGAGGAGGTGACACATGTAGATAGAATGGAGAAACACTTGGGGAATTCTTGGAGTAGGTTTCCAGCTACTGTCAAAGATAGATTATTGCAGTCAAAGAGCAAGAAAAGGAAAACTCATCTGCATCAAATTTTTCTTCTGTGCATTCCTTCTATACTTGTCTTTGGCAGCAGCTCATAAAGCACAGGGTCTTTTGATGAAGACAGTGTCCTGAGTGACAATGAAAGTGAAGCTCATTTCATTTCTTCATCGTCTAATAAGAATTTTGCTACTTCATCTGCTTCCGTGTAAAAAACTCCTTCTCCTGTAAAGTCTTCAGATGTTCATCAAAGTGGTATTAAGAGGTTTTTTAATAGAATGTCCCATGACCAGAAAATCGAACTTAACCATACACTTGATAGAGGAATCAATGCCAGCCATACATCATTTTAGATAGTCTAAAAACCTTATTCTAGAGTTTTTCCATCAGTTGTGGCCAGTTTACAAACTACCCAGAAGGAAACAGCTTGTGAGAAGTCTCCTGATTGCTCAAGTGCATGATGTGAAAGAGAGAGTTGGTGTCCTTATTCCACAAGCTCTTCACATCTCTCTTCTGTCCGACAGATGAAGCAATATTCCCAGGGAAGGTGCCATAAACTTTCTGGTAACGCCGGAACCAGTGCTTTACTCATTCCGATGCAGAACTGAGCATCAACATACAGCCCACTGTATTGCTAATCAGTATAAAAACAATCAATTAATTGGGCCCACAAAAGGTTATTTCAGTTGTGACCGACAACCTGGCTAATATGAAAACTGCTTCAGTGTTGTTGATAAATGAATATCCTTACCTTCTGTGTTGTGGAGGAGCTGCCCCTCTGATGCAGCTTTTTATTGGTGACGTTGAAGATCCGACAGCTTTCCCATCACGTGTCAAAAGTGAAAAGCATTGTCAAGGGTTTTTAAAACAAACAAGTACCAGCAGCTATTTTTCCGTGTCATTTAGTACAGCACTAAATTTCATGGTGGGAAGTGTCCTGTCCTCTTTGTATTCAGAGGTGATGCGTGGGAGGTGGTGGCATGGCTCCACTTCCCTTGCCAGGTGAGGGTGGCTGCTCCAAGTCACTGCCTTTGTGTAGCACAGAAGCTGCCTGTGAGAGCCCAGATAGGGAGGTGGCAGAGGCCTGCGGGGAAAGGAGAGCATGTTGGCCCCAGGTCACCGGAAACAGGTTCCTTGTGCTCAGCCCAAGTTAGGGGCATCGCCTACCCCTCTTCCCCGTTGAAGAGTCCACGAGGACACAGGAGTTCCGGGGAGAACTTTGTTACTATGAGTTCCCTGTCTGGAGCTGGCCCAGAGGCACAAGCTCACCACTCCTGTGGTCACAGGTGCCCAGAAGCCAGCAGGATTGGCTGCCCTGGCCCAAGGAGGTGGGGCTGGAAGATTTTTGCACCCAGAGGCGACACCTGGGGCAGTCACATGACCCTCCAGAATCTTTAAATTTTGCCTCTCCCCACATCAGCAGTTAAGTGTCATCTCTACTTGCATTCTATCCCCCGGGGAAGAAACTCAACACTTCTGTGTAATACTCCATGTGCAGAACAAAACTGGTTTGGGGAATCATCCATTCAAAAACCAGAACTAGACCGAAGATACAACTCCTGGGAAGCTGATGACCCTGTTTCACAATTTAAGATTAGAGACGAAAGTGACAGATGTAGAGTTGACTCAAAATTCATCAAATGAAGAGAAAGAAGGAAATACTGATTAATTTGATGCTGGCAACAAAGATATAGATGAAGCAATTGAAGCTGATAAAGAAAAAGATGATAATGAAAAGCAAAATGGTTGAAGAGTTGGGCTTCCTACTGACTAACTAGCCTAAGTGCATTTAAAAATGACGTTTTTCTTATATGTGCCCATGTTTGTTTTATTTCTCTTAAATGTCATTTTTCTTTTGTAACTGTTCAGTCTTGAATAATTTTCATGTTTAAGTGCTAACCTCACATAGCTAAAAATAAGAATTATTCTCTCTTTTTTTGAACCTCATTTCATTGTGTTTCACATTTTTCTTAGTGAAAATAGCTCAGTTAACAATACTTGGTTTTGTAATTAGACGTAAGTATGTAAGGCTAAGAGACCACAAAGTCTTACTCTTTTTGTAACTGTTCTAATAAATTAGTGCTTCAAAACATCTATTTTTAACATTATTTAATGATATCTGACCAACCAATTGGCCAACTATTTTTGAACAGGTCAAATGACCAGCCCTTCATCGGCTTCAGCTCTGACCATTAGAAAGGTGCTTCACATCTCCCTCACCAAACACAAACAGATAAATTAAAACACTATATATCTAGCAGGCAGTATGACACAAATATCTGGAAAAGTGACATTATTAAACACGGACATTTGTCCAAAAAAAGTAACCATGAAAAGTAACCATAAAAATCATGTCTTTTGTCTTGACTCGACAAGTCTGATTAACAGAGACCTACCAAAACATAACAAAGGATTTATTAGTCATAATGTTGAATGTATTGGAGTTAAAAAGTTAAACACAGCAGATTCAATACAAATTGCCTTCAGAAAACATGAGACGTGTCAAGATTTGTGGGGGGGAAGGTAGTGTGAGGGCATCAATCACTTCATTCTATTTTATAAGTAGAATATAGATCCCCAAAGTCTCATAAAGCATAAAATGACAATAGGCATCCTCTTCCTTTCTGGGTTCTCATGCTTTCCCCTGCTGATATTAACCCTGACAACCTGTCTCCTTGCATTAGCCTCAAGCGGCCTCTCTAGTCTCAGTTCACTCTGGGTAGAATAGACTTCTGTTTGCTTCTCTTACATATTGCCAAGTAACATTTCTCGATAAAGGTCAAGATGTTCTATAGGCCAGCTCAATACTGGATCCATCTTGGCTTCATTCATAGGTGAAGCCAATAGTACAACAACAAAAAAACCTTTTGCTTTATCAGTTTTAAACCATTTGTTACGGGAAAATGTTTCTGTTACATGTTCTTCATCAAAGGGAGGGAGGTAGCATAATTTTAAGGTTCCATGAGAATGAGTTTAGCTTTTAATGTTTACTTTCTTGCTCTTAACATCGTCTCTAATAGTGACATTGAAGGAAGTACTGAGAAATATCATTCCAGAACTTCCTTATGTGCCACAGAAGGAGAAGCCAACTTCCAGTTTACTCTTAACATTGTTACGTGTGACTGGGGCGGGAGACATAGGGGCACGTGCAGTGATTCGTGTCCCAGAGAGCTCTACAGAGTAAAGGGTTTTCTTTTAAACGGTGTTTCTTTTCTTTCCTTTTGCCATTTCTTGCTCCCCTCTAGAAGTATTTATGTGGACAAAGATTTTCAAATTGGATAAGTCTAATTATAGAATAAAGCCCTCCCATAGGTGAGGTTATGCTAAGTAAGTAAAGCCAGGGGTATATACGGTCTCTGATGTATAATGGAATTAGCAGGTGTTTATCACAGTTTTCTTATGTGTGGTATCAGGTTCTCTTTCCCACAGTGCAGAGCACAAACAAAAAGGAACTTAATTACCCACCTGCTTGCTGAGACAATAACAGGAAATTGTACTGTTACATCAAGACAACATATAGGTATACTGCGTGTTTGAATTTGATGTGAAACGGCTTCAGACAGAGACACTATAATTCATCAGCAGGATGTGAATCCAGGGCTGTCAGCATCAAGAGCACAGGCTACTAATAGTTAAGATAAAGAGCGCAAAGGCAGATGCTTTTGGACTGCCAGTTCAGCAATGCACTTAAGTACAGGCTAAAATCCTACTGAAGCATATGATGAAGTGCTTTGCTGAATTAGGACATTGGTACTGAAGGTCCTGGATTTAATTCCTGCCAACCAACGGTGGTGTCTGTATGTAGGCATGGTTCATTACATTTATATCTGAGGGGTTTTGTTCAGCCTATCTTTAAGGCTCCAACTACACCTTTGGTCACGGTATAAATAAATAAATACTAATAAACTAGGAAAGCTATATGTTATCTTATCTCTACAGCCTAACATTTTAAATTCAAAATGTATACAATCAAATCAGGAATAGTTCTGCACTATGATAAATCCCCTACTTAGCAGCCAACATTTTGCTAATAATTCTTCTAATGACACACATTCTAAGGATTGTTGAAAAATAGGGTGAAACAAACAAAACAAAAAAAATAGATGACTTAACACAAATATACCAAGAGAGCAATCTTCAATTATTTATTTCAAAAGCATAGCCAGTCAAAGTGATACTTCTCAAAAAGATGTTATGAAGCTGAGCTGATGAACTGAAAGTCTAAAAGGAGAGCGTAGATTCCCATCAACATTCACCAATGCATATATGAACTCCTTTCAATACCAGAGGCACCGTGGTCAGCTGGGAGTCAAAAAGGTTTTGGATCTGTTCCAAAGTTTATCATGACTTTCTATGTGACCCTGATGAAGTCCTTTACACGTTTGCCTGTGCATCTCCACAGTGAGGTAATACTTTCATAGTAAGCTTTGACATGGGTTCTATAAACACTACATAATAACCGACCATTTATTATCAGCAATACAAACTGAATCTTCCATCAGAAACAAATAGGAATATTCACTCACCAATAATGTTTTTCAAGGGAATATTTAAACCCAGTTAAATTATGTAACCACTGAATTCATGAAAATCTCACACCTAGCTCCAATGTGAAATAGATCAGATATAAATAAATATGCCAAATACAAACACATACACCATCACTCTATTGCATCATAATATTTATACAGCTTCTGAAAAACAACCAGAACTAAGGGACATATTACTCCTCATTAAAATATGCCCAGGAAATATATTTCCTTTTCTGGGAAGAAATAAAATGGTATTGGGGCTCTTCGAGCCTGAATAATTTCAATGATTTCTTGTGGGAACACTTTCAAAACGATTTATGCCTTTCCTGATATTCTGCCCATACGTTTTTTATCTCTGTTCAAACAGATGAACTTTGGTTTTTCTAACGCACTTGTAAATATACCTTGTTCCTCTCTCCAGAAGTGATCCCATGTAAAATACGAGCAGTGGTAAATTAAATTTGATGCAGTTCCACCCCTCCATAATGACAGGCATTTGTGAAGATGAAATATAAAAGTTAAGAGCATATTGCCCAGGGGAGTCTGAAATGCTACTGTCCAACTGGAATACAAGTTACCAGAATATTCAAATATTGCTTCTCCAACAAACTGCTCAAATGGAGAAGATCACATCTTAAATTCCTTTCTGAAGCTTGAGCCTGCCATCAATCTCCGCATGGGGCTACACTGAAATGAATATGAATGAGACGTGCAGGGCAACAACAGGATCGGGCTGTTTAATGTTTTGAATCTGAACCCTTCCTGCCCTGCCAGATGTTGCTTGAATACAAGCAAGGCTCTGCCATCCCTATGTACTCTTGGCCACTCTTCGCCTGCCCTCTGTTGTTAAGTCTCAAGTGTTTCCTCTCCCAGGGAAAGCCTGATAGGGCTCTGAGGCCAGTGTATTGTAATGCTAACTCGAGGATGTTTCCTGTTTGTAAGCTATTAACCGTAAACAGGTTGAATAAACTCACACATCTATCATTTCCCTTTCTATTTTTGTCCTTCCCTCCACCTTATTCCCCCACTCCAGCTCTTCTCTTCTGCCCAGAAGAACTACATCATACCTGTTCACATTTTGTTTCAAAGCAACGCTGAGACAGCTGGAGACTCCCAATGTAAATAAACAATATATGCACAAATACGGACCAATAATTGCAAAGTTTAGAGTCCTGCTGACTAGCAAGGATGGAAGATGAGTTTGAGAATTAGCCCAACCGGCTTCTAATGAAGTCATTTTTTACTTGTATTGTGGTAGTGACTAGAGATTCCCCCTAACAGAGATCAGAGACACATTATATTAGGCACTGGACACACACACAAACAAAAGCCTCAAAGAACTATAAGCTAAATCATTGGCAAAACATCCTTTGACTTCAAAGGGAGAAGAGATTGGACCTGAACGAAGGAAACAAATCCTTTTCCCTCTCCACGGTTTCCATCCCTATTTCTTTATTTCCTTCTCTAGCACTTTCAACTTGTTTTCAGATTGAGAAGCAGAGACAAGGACTTTGCTGCTGGCAAGCAGGTTGAATTTTCCCAATAGAGAAGCCAGCCAGAGCAGAGGGATTACAGTATCCCATCAGAGCATGTAGGTTTGCGTAGCCACAGTTGACGCATTGAAAAATAACTGAACTGAGATAGCAGTTCAAGCAGTTCCAAGCGCCTACAACCTCAATGCAAAAAATGCTAAATGTGCAACTCTATTGCAGGTAGGAAGCCTCAATACTGATGCAAAAATGATTAATAAAACATATATAATGTATTCCTGATAACATTAGATTATTACAAACTTGCCATAGCCCAGAGATCCCTATTTTCGGTTAACATCACCGGTTCACTACCACAGTGCCCCCCTGTGCCAAGACGTGATGTTGCAGGAGAATTACTCCTCCAGTGCCCCACTCCCCCCGTCATCTACTGGTTGGGTTTTGCAGCAGTCTGAAGCTTCTGTGACGTGGCCTTCTGGCCAGGTACCTTTCAGTTCAGGCCCCTTCTGGGGTAACAGAAAAAGCATAAACAGAACAAACCAAAATTCCAGTGGTCTTTATGCCGGGCCTTTAGCCTCCCCACTTGGGACCCAGCTGTCTCTGCTTCTAGGTCCTGAAGCTTGTTGGGGGAGTGGCAGGGCAGGGGACTCCACTATAATCGAGCCCAGAGACCCTGTGGTAGGCAGCTAAGGACCACTCCTTCCAAACCCTTGCTTCCTCCCTTGGCAGCTCCTACCTTTTCCCTGTTTGTCAGCATCCCAGCCAGGCTGCAGACTCCACTATTCCCACTGGGGAGTTCTATCTCCACAGGCAGCTAATTCCCAGCTCCTGGCCAACTTCCTCTGTTGTTATTCCTCTCTGGCAGCAGCTAATTCATATTTCAGACAGGCAGGTTATTGCTCTCCTTGAACAGGAGTCCTCCCAGCCAGCCCTACTCCAGACAGCTGGGGTTGTAATTTAGGCAAGCTGTAAGGTCTTCGCCAGCATCTCCTTCAGCTGGCCCTTTTTCCCCAATTAGTCCTCAGGTTCAAAGTTCCACAGGCCAATCTTCTCTTGCTACTGCGGGCCCTGCTATGAGGCAGGAGTCAGTAGATAAGAACATAAGAACGGCCATGCTGGGTTAGACCAATGGATCATCTAACCCAGTGTCCTGTCTTCTGACAGCGGCCAATGCCAGGTGCTTCAGAGGGAATGAACAGAACTGGTAATTATCGAGTAATCCATCCTGTCAACCATTCCCAGCCTCTGGCAAACAGCAATATCTGCCTATCCTGGCTAATAGACATTGATAGACCTATCCTCCATGATCACATCACATTCTTTTTTGAACCCCATTATAGTTTTGGCCTTCTCCTTGGCAGAGAGCTCAACAGACTGACTGTGCACCATGTGAAGAAATGCTGCCTTTTTTTTCCTTCTAAACCTGCTGCCTATTAATTACATTTGGGTGACCCCTTGTTCTTGTGTTGCGAGAAGTATATAACACTTCCTTCTTTACTTTCTCCACACCAGTCATAATATATGTTGGTCGCCTTCCCCAAGCTCATCCACAGTCGGTTGGGAGAAAGGGGAGCCTGGCCCCACGGAAAGCTTCTGTCCTAGGTCCTTAAAGAGACAGTAAGGGTTTTCTTCCCAAACAGTATTTATCCCTGGGATCACTTTGTCTCTCCCATTTCCTAGGTCCTTGCCCATCTCAGACCTCCCCAAATTTTAAAGGGTCATGCCACACCCAGGCCTCCCTATCCTTAAAGGGACAAACCACCTGTTCACACACCCAAAGCAGCAAGGAAGAAACACCAGGTTTATTACCCCAAGTGTATTTACACAGACACTGGCAAGCATCTTTATAGCATCTGTTTTGGTTCAACATTCGATACTCTGTTCTTCTACACTATGTTCTGAAAGATGTATATAAATGCTAGTTATTGTGATTCATGTTTTCTTTAAAATATTTGATAGAAGTCTTTAATTGCAAATTGTAAGGTATCATGTAAAAACATAAGGATACTTCAAAGAGGAGTGCTGCCAAAGAGATATTGTCAGACCCTTAGTCACATCACAGAAAAGGGCTTTTCTTTTACCTCGTTGAGCAAGAAAATCCTTCAGTTTCAAACGACACAAATTCTAGACATATGCCTATGAAAAATAATTGATTTATAAACACTTGAAATTCTTCATTCTTTTAACTCTAAAGCAAAACATTTATTGTTGGGAAATGTGTTGTAGGTGACCTGTGTTACTTCTATTTCATGTTTTCCATAACTTAGATAGCCCTGAAATGCTTACAAGGACATATGCCTCTTTGGAGATGCTTGTTTGCAGTATTGTTGTAACTGTGTTGGTCCCGGGATATTAGAGAGACCAGGACCCATCAATCCAAAGCAGAACCAAGCCCTGCCAGTGCAGATGCATAACCTGCGGACATATCTCCACTGCTACAATGATCAAGACCCACCACAATACACCTTTCAAGATCCATGGGTCTGACACACAACATCACAACATGTGATGCACCCCATTTAGTGCACCAAATGCTCCAACAACAGCTATGTGGGTGAAATGAGACAATCATTACATTCTCAAATGAACCCAGATAGAAAAATGATAAAAGACAAAACCACCATATCACACGTGAGTGAACACTTCACAAAACAATCACCCCTCAGCTCTCATCCTGGAAGGAAACCTGCACAACACCGTCAAAGGATGAGCCTGGGAAACTTACATTCATAACTTTGCTAAACACTCAAAACCACGAGCTTAATCAAGACTCTGGATTTATGGTTCATCACAACAAGCTGTAATATACTAATTTTTGTCCTGTGTTTGCAGGGTATTAACAGGCCACTTCATCTTGAATGGTCCTTTAAAATAATTGCCAAGCTACTTATGCTAAACAGTCTGTTCCAGACTGCATTTAACTCTAATGCTGGGACTACCTTTCCCATGGCCGAAGAAGAGCTCTGTATAGCTTGAAAGCTTGTCTCTTTCACCAACAGAAGTTATCCAATAAAAGGTATTACCTCACCCGCTGTCTTTTGAGATGTATATTTGCCAATCCTTTGAATCTAAATGCAAATCTTCATCTAATAAAACTGGCCAACACCATTGCTTCATAAATAATAAGATGCTTTTCTGTACAAATATAGCAAGATAATCTGATGCTACTACTGGCTGCCAATGTAAGAAGTCATTTGAGTATAAAATTATTGATATTAAGTTGGCATTAGTTATCGGACAATGCGTAAGCAACTTCTTACCAAATTCAGAAAGACAAGAATTACCTCTCTAAGGATTGGTAAGAAGGACAATAGAACTTCTTTAATGAATATTTATGTGTTAATAGTATCATTTAAGTTAAAGACAACATTGAGAGCTGAAAGACCTTCATATAGACAATCAGAGTGCTTAGACTCATTTAAAACAAAATTTCAATTCCTATGAAACCCTGATGGTACTAAAGGGATCTCTCAGAAAATGAACTGAATAGAAGAAAGAGTTAACATTCTATACTTTCATGTTGCACTGAGAAATTTCCCACAATAAGAATAAAGGCCATCAGTATCCTGGTGCATACAACATTATCAGATTACATATTCAAAAGATGAAAATATCAAGGTGATAACTCAGTGAATGGATGACAGCAGCTGATATTTAAATGTAACAAAATGCCTGAAAGAGGTGTGCCTTCCTCCTGAAGTGAAATTATGAAAAGAGCTACATATAAATCTCCATGAGATTTAATCTGAATTTAAGATTCCTAATATCAATTTGTCTGTCTCAGGACCATTCCTGAAATGCCTTCTTTTAAGTGACTGAATTTAAATACTTTCTTTGGTTACCTAGGACTTAGTCAAAATTACTCACCTTTGCCATTACAAACTATTTAGGACTCACCAACCCTTAAATGGAACTCCTTTGCCATCTGTGAACTGTTTTATCTATCTGAGGCCTGGTCTACACTAAAAAATTAAGTTAACTGTGTTGCTCAGAGGTGTGAAAAATCTATACTCCTGAGCTACATAGCTAAACCGACCTCATCTCCAATGTAGACAGCCCTAGGTCAACAGAAGTCCCCATCCCATTTGCATGGGTAAAATCTACACTGAAGCGCCACATTGGCTCAGATGCGCCCACTGTACCATTTCAAGTGTAGACAAACCCAGAACCCTTAAAACAGGACTCACTGCTGATTTGAGGAGAAACATACTTGGACAGTAGTTACCAAGGACAGGTCTACATTTAAGTGAAGACATGCCTATGTCCAGAGAAGAGCTTTTCCCTTTGGCATAGTTAATTCAACTCCCTGAGAGGCAGTAGCCATGGTGACGGAAGAAGCTATCCTATGGGCATAGGAGTGTCTTCACTTAAGTGCAGCCCTGTCTACATGGCAGGGTTAGGTCAATGTAAATATGTTGCTCCAGATTTTTCACACCCCTGAGTGATGTAATTATACCAATACAAATCTGTGGTATAGACCTGGCACAAGATAACAGCGTCCCCTCCAAGGATAGGCTCACTCTCAAAAGCATAATCTGTGCTGAAAGCTCTCCTCAAACAGACAAACAAAAGAAGATATAACTGAAGTAACCCTTGTTTACACAACTTGTTTGTGTTCTGTTTTGTTTATTCATTCATTCCTGTCTTTGAAAAAATAGCAATAACTAATCACTGTGATTATTTTCCTTGTTTTTCATTGTGGCGTCCTCCAAGGAATGAATTCTAACCAATTATGCCTTGGGAAATAATCAAGAGATTCACACAGAAAAGTCACCAGGGCTGTCGTAGCAAGTGCAAAGTGTTGCAAATTGTCTCTCTCTTACTAGCTATGTGTCTTTTTTTGCGTGTGTTGTAAGAATTCAGTGGGGGTGGTCAAGGAAGAGATGCACAAACCACCAATTGTTCCACAGAATCAAAGAACTACTTAGGATGGCATTCAGCATGGATAACGTGCTCCTCTTGCAGATGTCTCTTTTGACAGATTAGTACCCAAGTGTTACTGATAAAAATGAAAGTAATAGAAGTGACTTAGAGTGTCCTGCTACCACCACATTTGGCTGATGACCCAGAACAGCCAGCAAAGCCTGAGAGAGAAGGGGACCCTTAGGACTAGGCAACATTTTCGGCCCAGAGTTATTTCTCTTTTTCGTTCCGTTTTTGACATCCATGAGGCTGAGCTTTGTTACAGTGGGGCAAAGGGCTGGGGAAATCAGCCTGTGTGGCTAATACGCACACAAAGAAAACAGCAGAAACAAATGAAAAACGTTTGTAAAGTTGCAGTGACGAGAGGCACTCAAAGGCAAGCCACATTCGAAGAAACTGAAATCCATTTGTTCACACAGTAATGCTGAGCTGAATCAGCACAAGCCTTCAGTTTAAATTAAAGGACCAATATAAAGTCAACTACTTACGGATATAACTGTTCACAGAGGCTTCATCCATGACAATCGTACAGCAGACCCCAGTGATATTCCGTTCAACAGGGGGACACAGACCAAATATCCAATACCATCTATGCGCTCCATATCATCTAAATGAATAAATAAAAAAATATGATCAGATACCATGCTCCCGGGCGCAGCAACAAGGACACGCAATTATGAGAAAACCCTATATGTATTTAGCAAAGAATTAAATCTTTGCCAACACCCTCCCTCCCACCAGCTAGTTTATACAGGTGTTATTCAGGCCAACATGGCAAACCCTTCCACAAGAAACTGATACACTCAATAATCTGATGAAGGACAAAAGTTTCAGTTCAGCGTCCTCCACCCTTGACCTGCTGATGAGTGAGACACAGTTTTGCAATTCCAGGTATCAAATTGGGGATCAGAGTGGGGGGGGGGCTGAATTTAAGAAACAGCCAACAATTTTGACAAATAAATTCTTCAATCAACACTATCTGCTGTATCATGCTACTTTGCTCTAATAGCCCTGGAGTTGCTTTAAAGTCATTAATTGATCCTCAAAACACCCTGGAGGGGGAGATTTTTTTCTGGTTTTGCAGATGGGGAAGAGAAGCAGAGAGTACAGGTGAATCTCTGGGCCGCAACTAGGGTTAGAACTTCAGCGCACCTGACCACTCATCTTGTGGCCAGGCCAGTAAAGCTCAGCCTTGTTCAGCCTGAGGCATCAGGATTTTATACACATCCTGCATATCCGATGACTATTCATTACCTTATCTAATATTCATTACCTTCTTTAAATGAATACTGACACATGTGCTAATTATCCAAACTTAACACTGACCCAGGCTCCGGCATGGGTTGAGCTTTGGAGCATAGGAATTACTATATGCCCAGCCGGCTCTGGAATTACTCGGGCTGGTTGGTCTCCAGCCAGAAGTGGCTTCCTGAGGCCCTGGGCTTTGTTGCTCCCTCTCCTGGACCAAGTGGAGAGCTGGGGTTGGGTTGCTAGACCAGGACAGCAGCTGCTGCTTGCCCGGGGCTTGGAGTGGAATCTGGTTACTAATTGTCATCAACTGAGGATGCTCTGGTTGGGCTGCTCAACCCTAACTAGGCTTCTGGCTCTTCCTGCTTCTTGTCCCTCATCACCTGGCTGGAAGGCCTGGCCCCTGGCTAGGGGGCACTATCTGTGGTCCTCCTGCCTGCCACTGTGGCCAGAGCGCAATGGCTGAAGCACTGCCAGTACCTGGTTCAAGTCCTCAAGCTGACAGGTTCCAGCCTACTATGGCTCTAATCACCCCCTACAGCATCTCATCAGATCTCCAAACCAGGAGGTTTAAGTTCCAGGGCAGGGGCTGCACAGAATGCAATAGAAAGCGGGATACTCCCATCCACAAGAGGAGATGTTGCAGATTTGCACCACCTCTCAGCTGCATTCACCAGTCATGGTGAAGACCATTCACTCATCAGCTACCCCTCCAGGGAACAGGCTGTCTACCGGCACAAGAGCAGCATAGACCGTGTTAAATGCTTTACAGCAGGGAGTCTCTCGAGTAAATCCCCACACTAGGGTCTCTTTTCACCCGAACAGATGCTAGCTGCGTCAGAGGAGCTGGTGACACAGCTTGCATGACGGGGGAGGGTTTAGCAAAACAACTGGCCCTTTACAGGTAATAATAGAACAACAGATCAAACCACCTCACTTGCTTTCTTTATGGAATGTGTGGAACCAGCTGCCTTGAGAAGAGTGCCCTGTGATCCCCCACCCTTTTGCCATTCACAGCCGAACGAAACAAGCACCTAGCACTTCCCTATTTATTGTTCCCAGATCTTTGCCCAAAGGGTTAACAAATGAACACAAGACCTCTCAAAACAGGGGTGGGCATGCGTGCGCGCGCGCGCACACACTCAGTTCCCTACATCTGAACCAGCAAGCTGAAGGGAAAAGATTGAACAATTGCAGGGATTAACACATTTGGTGCTAAAGTGAAGGCAGGTCCTACTCATGAACGAGACTCAAATATATGTTCACATCACCATATTGTCAAGGCGAACGTGAGAAAGGTCACTCCGCTGGGATGATGCAAACTCTGACATATGGGCTAAATACATCACTCAGGATATGCCTTCGCTAGCCACTGTAGCGGCACAGCTATGCTTCAGCTGTGCTACTGGGGCGTAGACGCTTCCTAAATTGATGGAAGAGGTTTTTCCAGCTATGTAGTTCATCAGAAGAGTCCTCCGTCCTCCTAGCTGCATCACCCTGAGGGTTAGGTCCACTGAACTACAGTGATCAGTGTGAAATTTTTTGTAGTCCTGAACAACACAGCTAAATCAACCTAAGTTTTAGGTCTAGACCAGGCCTTATATTATTTAATACTCTCCCTCTAGAGCTGAAGACTGCAGAGCCGCCTTGATCTGAAACAACTGCCATTCGGATTTGTCACTGAACATCAGGCCATTACAAGTAAAAAGAATAGCCTTTTCAATGCTAGATATGCAGGCTGATGGTATTAATCTCTAGGGACAGACATCTCTTTGGAAAGTCTATTTCCCCAGTGACAGCACATAATGACATATATTGACCTGTCTTCCACCTCAGATTTATTACACTCTGGAGGGCATAAATCTTAATATATGAGCAAAATCGATGAAAGCTTATTACAACGCGTACATATTGACTTTGTTTTCAGTAGTTGGCCAAAGTTTCTTCTGAACATTCCCGGGATCTGGTTAATAGAAAAATTACAAGGCAGACGGTTACACCTAGCTTAGCCAAACTGGTAGAAGAAGGTTCTCTCTACCCCACCACTCCCGCCGTAAGGATGTTAGACAATGATACACAGTGTAGCATCAGCAGTGCACATGTACGGCTACCCATACCAAGACAAAGAAATGGCAAGCCTGGATTAAGTAGGTCTTAAGTTACAGTACGGCTGTGCAGATTCACATACAAGTGCCGTCAGCAGTTAGTATGGTTTGGGCTATTGAGGGCCAGAGCCTCAGCTGCTGTAAATCAGCATAGGCCCAGTAAAATTAATGGAACTACGTCGAGTCACACCAGTCGAATATCTAGCCCTGAGAGTTCCCCAACCCAAAGACTGAGCATTAATTTATATATGTATGACAGAACCTAGCGGTGAAGTTGAAGCCTATTGCCTTGACAACAACTAACACTGGGGAACTTTATGCCCTGCATTAACCTGTTACATAGAACATTCTGCCTACAAAGACTACCTCCCACTCTGTTCTGTACTGTATCCGTACATGGTGGGGAGCAAGGTCTTTAAGGCTAGGACTCCTATTTGTCAGGCTCATTTTATGCAGCAGACAGCATTATTAAAAACAAATAATGCCATTTTTGTGTTTTCATGCACACTTGATCATACAAAAAGTCACATTAGGAATCGGTCCTAATGAGGGGCAAATTTAAAGCTAAAATGCAGAACTTTCTTGTTCTTTATTTCACTATTTTATTGAAGCCAAATGTTCTGTAAATTGACCCTAATTGTCAAGACATTGTGCATACGCATTAAGTGTATAAATGCCTTATAAACTGACAGTGGTACAGATGTGCACTCTTTTACTCATATTTTCCTTATACAGCTCAGTAATGCTCAATGAGATTGTTCTGTTCATTTAAGCATCAATCTCAGACCAGACCCCTTTTGTAGCTAATTTTACACTGGATAATTCCCACGGCAGGTGAAACAAGGATTGTGCAGAATGATGGAGAAAATATCCATCCTTTATTGCGTTCAATACGAGTTCAAATTTCTTTTCCTCTCAAAATAAAGTGGAGCACTAGGCTTTACCATTGAAGTTATCTATACAATTGAAAAGTGCTCTGTCTTTAGGATCAAATTTTATCCACAAAATTGCATTGATAAGTGCATCTTAAGAACAGAAATCTGAGTTTTAAAACGCACACAACTGCATGTTCAAAATTCCAGTTACTGTTTAGTTGAATACTTTTGACAACCTGGCTCTTCGCATTTACAAATGCTACATTCAGTTACCTTAGTGACTTCTTTTTTTTTAAATCATCAATGGATTTTCAATGGCAGATCTGCCGGTGCAAAACCCTGACAAAAATATCTTAAACTGCAGTTACAGATCAGTATACGTCTAAAGTAGCTAAATTCCTCCTAAACAAAATTGCCTTCAGTTCAAAAACTAAAGCAAACTGACAACGGGGAGATAATCACAGATTTCAAACTGAACTGCAGGAGCAATGAAAATCCTTCCCAGCACAAGAGCTAATGTAAAACGAACAGATAAAACAAAATCAGCTGCATGTAAACTTGACAACTGAGGGCAAACAAAAGGATTGGAATCACACACACCCATCTGGCACAGAGATGGTTAAGCGGATACAGGGATAATTTGGGTGGACATGAAAAATGGAAAGAGACACAAATTCGGAACTGATCTCAGGCAGCACATTTTAATTGCGGAACTCTCTGCCAGACATGAACACGGCACTGCGGTCATTCAGAGAACAACCAAAGGGCACCCTGGGGGCACCGGGTATTAGGACGGCAACAACTTTCCATAGGGCAAGTTACCAGTTTCCATTTATTTCCACTGCTGCTGTCCTGTTTTAAAACATCCTGTGTAAACTGTGTTCCAGAAAGAAAGAAAAGTCCTATCGCTTGGGGTCTCAGACATAAACAGGATAAACTAGAGGCATTCAAAATAAACTGCCTCTGTAGAGCCTGAGGTCACCTTGTCAATATCAATCTTCTCATTCTGATGCATATTAGGAGCTACTGCATTGCCCTCTTTATATCCTATGACTGGGAATTGACCTCTGGCATGAGTGAATACAATACGGTCATTTAAGGATGTGGTAATTATTGGTAACTGCCTTAACCAAGTTAGTAGCCAACATAGAAAGGGTTCCGATGCTCTGATTTGCATTGCCACCTGGTCTTTATTTTAAAAGACTAATACTTATTTCATACCCCTTGTTCCAGATTAAGTTCATATCTGTTCCTTATTTTGCATTATAATCCCATTGGACTCCAGCAACAATGTACACGTTCTGGAGAGTCATTTTCACCCGAGAATCTCCAAGCACTCAACTTTAATTAAGCCCTGTAGAAACTCATGTATTGCAGGTGGACAGAAACTTCTGCAGCTCAGTTGCCCTCACATGATTACAAAAGCAAGTCTCCTTCCCTGGTCTTAATACTCAATACTAGACAATATTCTATCAATCAACATTGTCCAAATGCTAAGAAAAATGATGCTTTAACAGCTTTCTCCTCTTCAAAGTGGAAGGTTGTGCTGGTAGGGGAGAAGGTGTAAACATGTAGCCAATTGTTAAGTGTATGTTATATGGTCTCCTCTGTATCAGCTGCAAGCTAAGGGGTTTAGGGCAAGGTTTTCAAAGGTATTAGGTGCCTAAAGATGCAAATAGGTGCCTAGTGGCATTTTCAAAAGCAAATTTAAAATCCATAGGCATTAGGCACCTAGGTGCTTTGAAAATCCCACTTGACCCCATTGGCATCTTTAAGCACCTAAATACGTTTAAAAATCTGACTCCTAGTCCTTCATTTTAAACTGTAGAAGCTCATACATTAGGTCTGGAGACCCCAGGTTGAATCCCCCTAGAAACATGCAAGATGCTGATCTTTATATACACACATCCGGCTTAACATAAGAGTCTAAGGGCTTATCTACACTGGAGCTTGCATCAGTTTAATGAAACTGCTTTAGTTAAATCAGTACAAACCCTCATGTGGAGGACCCACTTATATTGGTTTAAAACTAGTAATTTATAGGTAGGCTTGTTAGGATTCGGTTTTTATTGGTAAAGGTCAGTAAACATAGATTCCACAGTATACGTGCAAACTTATGGAAAAAGTATTTCCATCGATGATCACAGATATTTACAGATAGGCAAAATGAGAAAAATGCTGCTTGAAAATATTAAAATTTGATTTAAGAGTATTTACTTTGTATATTTTGATGTGTGATGTTGATAATTTGTGTTTTAAATTATCATTAAATAAATTGTCATTAAATAATTACTATCTGACACCCCCGACCCTGCATTGTGTGACAACGTGGTGAAAATTTAAATCAACAGAAATAAAACCATGCATAAAACCCATAATTTTGTGCAACTGAAAATTTAAATTTATAAAAACAGAAAAATGCTTTAAAATAAACCAATATCTATCAAAATTATTTAAAAAATAAAAATTGAATTCTGCCAAGCCTATTATAGGAGAAAGCTAAATTTATATAAGCCAGATTTAAATCCATTTAAAAGCATCCACACAAAAAGTTGCACTGAGGCAGTTAAATTGGTTTAAAAATCACACCTTTACTAACACCAGTGCAACTTTGTACGTAGAATTAGGTTCATTTCTTCCTTCAGGAATGCCAAAACAAAAGATATGTCATATTGTTCTAGCCATGTTATTCCTAGGATATTAAAGAGACAAGGTGGGTGAGGTAACATCTTTTATCAGACCAACTTCTGGCACCAGACCCTGCCAGAACAATAGATGCAAAAGCTGTAGACAGATCTTCACTGCTCCAATGATCATCACCCCCCAAAACACACCTTTCAAGATCTATGCCTTTCACAAAACGTGGTGTACCTCATCCAGTGCATTAACCATCCCAACAGCAAGTATGTGGGTGAAACCAGACAATCACTACATTCTTGAATGAACTCACACAGAAAAATGATAAATGACAAAGACACCTATCACCTGTGGGTGAACACTTTTCACAAAGCGATCACTGTACATCTGACCTATCTGTCCTCATCCTCAAATGAAACCTGCACAATACCTTCAAAAGATGAGTCTGGAAGCTTAAATTCATAAATTTGCTGGACACTAAAAAAAAAAAAAAAAAGGCATGGACTGAAAAGACACACAGGATTTATGACATATTACAACAATCTATTGCCCACTAACCCCAGTTCCTAGTTCTCTCTCTCTACCATGACTGGAGAGGTGTTAATGGGCCACTTCACCTTGAAAGGTCACTTGAAATGTGTGTTTGCTTACGCTAAACAATCTGTTCCAACTTGTATGTAGCTGTGACATTGAGTACATTTGCCAGACCTGAAGAACAGCTCGGTCATGTAAGCTTGAAAGTTTGTCACCAACAGAAGCTGGTCCTTTGAAACATATTACCTCATCCCCCTCATCTCTCTAAAACAAAAGGTAGTGAAGTGAGCAGAAAGAAAAAGGATGTCCCATTCTCTGATAGCTGAACTGCTTCTTACCACAACACCTTCACCCACACAGATCTTAAAAATATCAGCCCAAAACGCGAAGAGACAAACACCATTCCAGCAAGATGGTGTGCTTTTTAAGATTCTCCTAGACACAATCATTTTCCCACACTTTTTGTAGCAGGTAAACCTGGTTGATTGAAACCAAGGCACCTTATAGTAAAGCGCATTCTTGTCTGGTAAAAAAGGCAACAGGACAGTGAAATGGGAAAACAATCCATAAGAACAGCCGTACGAGGTCAGACCATTGGTCCATCTAGCCCGGTATTCGGTCTTTTGACAGTGGTCAGCGCCAGATGCTGCAGACAGAATGAACGGAACAGGGCAATTTATTGAGTGATGCATCCCATTGTCCAGTGCCAGCTTCTAGGTAGTCAGAGGTTTAGGGGCACCCAGCGCATGGAGTTTTCCCCCTGAGCATCTTGGCTAATGGCCATTGATGGATCTATCCTCTAAATATTGTTTGAACCCAGTTATGCTTTTAGCCATCATTACATCACCTGGCAACAAGTTTTACTGGTTGACTATATGCTACATGAAAAAGTACTTCCTTATGTTTGTTTGAAACCCGCTGCCTATTAATTTCATTGGGTGACCCCTGGTGAAGAGGAAAACAACACTTCCCTATTCACTTTCTCCACACCATTTACGATTTTCTAGATTTCAATCAGGTCCCCCTTACAGTCAATTCCCTGCGACTGTGCTCTGGATTATCTGATCCTATTGACTGTGAACCGCACATGCCCGGCAAGAGTGTTCTGAATGTATTACCTCCTCCAGTTGGATGCCACAATCCATTGTGTTGCACCACATTTGCTTCTGACATCCGTGCACGTACAAACGAAACGCATGAATTGGAATTATCTGCCACCGATGGCACAAGAAAGGAAACTGCTGATGCACTGATTTTCTAGCCTTGTCCCTATGCAAGAGGTCATGTCTGCTCTCCCTGTGAAGGGTTTCTCAGGAAATGCACTCTATATCTGCTTGTGTGCTGTAAATAAGGCCCAGCACAGAGCTTTTTCATGCCCACGGTGATATTGCATGCCGTTTATGTTCTTTGTTCAAAACAAACACATGCCACTTCATGCGCCTCTAGTAAATCCAGCTGTTCACATGCAAAAAGCATTGAATTCATAGCACGTTTTCTCTGTAACGCCTAAAATGTTTCACTGATGAGGTGTATGGTAATGGCCTGGTTCAAAGGGCACTGGCTCAGGCCTTCTGACTGCGAGGAATAATAGAAGATTATAATATGAATATGCATTCAGATTACACACACATTACAATGTGAAAGCCTTGTAACAGCACGAACAGCCTTAGCTGACGTTGAGTCTTAGCCCTGAAATGCCACCTCCTGATCCATTTTGGAACTGCCAGATATCCTCACCAGTCACATACAAGCTAGGGTGCTCCTATTTCCTGGTACAATAGTTTCTCCTGATCTGAATTCAGCCGTATTGATTTACTAGGGAAGATATATAACATGATCGGCTTAGAGACGAGTTGTTGTAAAAAGGGAAAAAAAAAATCAATAGTAGCTTGGGCTATAAAGGGACCTTGGAATTGATTTGAAGATATGTTGGGCCTAAGCCCAAAACAAAGAGCCCAGCCAAGTGAAATCTAATGCTTTTAGAGTTCATTTAAAGATGACCCCAAATGAAATTTTCAATCATGAAGGTCTAATCCACTCCAGATTATTTACAAATACTGCTATGGAAAGAGCCCCGACGCAAATGTCCTTTTGAGGTTTCAGAGATCAGCCTTGTAAATTTTTAATCAGTCCTTGTATTTGCCTCCATGCTCGTTCGCTTTTTTTTTTAAACCTTAGATTGTCGTTTTCTATTAATACAGAATCAATAAGTGATGAAAGGCTCCTTGGCCACTCACAAATGCCTTCCTTTTCTTGACACGGTTTAATTTACAGATTTCCTCCCCAACACTCCCATATTTCCTGTACAATTCCTGCTCTATCTATTTTTTAAACAACTTTTGACCTTCGCTCAGTACAGATGTGAAATACTGTAGCAAGTTCAAGGGCACAATACTACAGCCTTTAGGTTAAGTTTCTAAGACATAATGCTGTGTTTCCAAGGTGTACTGAGCAAAGGCCAAAGACTGGGTGTAGGTTAGATAAGGCAATACGTGAGTTCACAGTTCATAAGCATTTAGTTGCAGCTTTCTAAAACCAGATTCTATTCCTTCGGCCCATAAGATGAGAGAAGCACACACGTGAAAGAGGAGGGACAGGGGAAGAATAGTGGCCCACAGTGCAGGGCTGGCCATAGGTATATAGATTCTCAGAGCAAAGACAAAGTGGTGAATCGTGCATCCTCCTTCCCATTTAGCTCTGCAGCCCACTCAGTACGCTGTCTGCATCTTTTCCGCCTTCTAAAGGTTACCTCAGTTTCTGTTCAGTTGCGTGCAGGACCTCCACACTGGAGAAGAGCAGTTTCAGGGTTGGTCTATTGATGACAGATCACAATGGATCCAGTGTTTCTGATATGTAAAGGCATGAGCAGCAAACCATTTAGCCTATACTGTGCTTAAGGGCAGGAAACCTGGATGAAAGCCTTCTCCTGGTGACTGGCTTAATTCAGAATCTTTTCCAGGATGAGAAATTTCTTAGTTAAAATAACCTGAGCCCATCTGAAAACCCATGCTGGAACTAGGTTAGGTTGTGCAGACTCAGTGTTGCAACAGTCATGTAGCTAGGACATCGACGAGGGGCGGGGCAGACTGTACGTCTTGGCCTTCAGAAATTCACGTACTCAGCGAAAAATGAAGTCTTACTCAGCAGCTTTTTTTTACACTTTATTTTTATGAACTAAGAAAAAATAAGCTACATATTTAGGTGATTTGTTCAATATAACAAACATTCAAAGATTCAAAAATATAACGGTATGGATCTTAACAGGAAATTGCTGTGCAATGTAAAGACTATCATGAAACTAAAATTGTCGTCTTCTTGGATCACGGCATCTGAATTCCTCCACAAAGACATCCAGGTTTAGTTCTGAAGTTAAATCACTTTCCTATGACAGGAGAATTAGGTTTCTCTTTCTTCCTTGGATCATGCTCATCTGCTGGTGTGATAAAATTCTTTTCCAGCAAGAAAAGGAACTCCTACAAGCTGCAGTTGATGCTCCAAACAAGAGCACCATAGACATTTAAAAAATACATAGAAAAGCCTTGTTTAATACCTTGACAGCGGGGCCAGCCCTAAACCAAATAGCACCGAAGGTGAGAAGCATCGTTGGCACACCCCCTATTCATTAAACATTTGAATATCTTATTTTTTATTGCATTTGTGGTCTATTTCACGACTTCAATGCACAATTTGCATGCATGATTTATCCATCATATAAGACAATAAATTTGTGTGCTAAGATCTGCAAATTTGTACTTATTCGAGCCATTCATAAGCGAATTTTTAAAAAATCATTTCCTCTAAGCTTATAGAAAATTTTCATTTTAAGAATAACTGAAATGTACTAACATCAAGAAATTGACCTGGGCACCAACACTGGGTGGATCAGTATTAAACAGTGATAAAATAGCCTTAGAATAATAGCCCTAGTCCTTTAGGTCAAAAGATTGCTTTTCTCACCTTTGCCCTCACGAATTGAAGCACAGCATCAGGGACATACAAAGACTGGCCAACGGCATTTTCAAGCGATAAAATAGCAAGCGATGTCAGTCTCGTCAGCCATCACTGACAGAAGATACATTTGAATGAGCCTAATTTTCAAAAACCTGTGCTCACCACTCGCGACTGTGACTGGGAGCATGAGCAGAATCCTCAAGCTACCCACACATTAGGAAAAGTATCCTTCAGCGCTGCATCATGAATGAACTGGAGATCTTGGAGTGGAGTGTGCTTCCCATGTGGCAAAATGTGACAGATGTTGTCCAATTCAACACAGAGGTCTTTGCCATTGACGTCTGAATGTTCCCCAGGTGTCAGCGTCTGCTGAAGGTCCGTACAATCGTTCAAGAGTGTTTTCCTATCTGCCAGCAGCTTACTAAAGTCATACAAAACCGACAGGTCTTTTTGTGGTGCTTCATTTCTCCAAACCTTTTCCGGTGCAACGAGCGAGCAAATAAACTCCCCCTTGAATTTTTCTTCTGAGCTTTCCAACGCCTCGTCTCTGCCCTCGTCACCTGAGCAAACTGTCTTTTCTTCCAGTGAATGAGTTTCCTCAAAGACAGGCTCAACTCCTAAGTTTTCCACCATTTCTTTGGCTGCAGGGATGACATCTTCCAATTCATGGTCTCTATAGTCCACTTTCTCATCAAAATAGTAGTAGCCGCGATGTCCCTGGCATACGGGGTACCGGAAACATTTCACTCCAAACCTTCTAGTTTCCCTTTTGTCACTAACAACAAAATCACCACCTTAGCCGAGCGCTCCAGGCAGTCGCCCGGTTCTCCTGCCCCTCAATCTAGCCCTGCTTGGCAGCAGCTAGAACGTCTTCAAATTCGTTGCCATTTCTCGTCTCTATCAGAGGTTTAAATACAGCCCTTTCAACTTTCACTTTCTCAATGTCTAATCCAAGCAATTCAATCCAAGCACACCGTGACTCAAATTTCAAGAAGTCTGAGGAGCTGGAGGAACAGATTATTGACAAGCTTCCGTATAGCTTGGAGTTCTTCTCAGAAAAATCTCCTTTGCAATCCGCCACTGGTTTCATCAAACCATTTGTGACAAGCCTGTGACCACTGATGCTCATTTACATTTTAGGATCCTGCTAAATCTTCAGTGACTATGGTATCTTGAAATTCTGGGGGCAATATCTTGGTTCTTTTGATGCCACCTGTTAATGCTGATGCGTCATCACACGCAGTTGAAGGCTGCAGAAATCAATTCAACTCCTTTAGCAAGGTGCATTAGTTCCTTTTGAAGGTAATTGTTCACAGGAACAAAAACTTTCAAAATCGTTCTCATAACCTCAGTGAAGAACAAGGATTTGGATGATTCTGTAACTTCCAACAATTCTCTAGCTTAGGGGTGGGCAAACTATGGCCTGTGGGCCAGATCCGGCCCCTCTACCATTTCTGTCCGGCCCGCCATGATACCCGGCAATTGAGGAAATTAATAGAATCTTCCTCCATGCAGGGGCGTAGCTACGAGTGAGCCGGGATGGGCCACCCACTTTGAAAGCAGGTCAACCCAAGCTCTGCTTAAGCTACCTTCAATTGGAGCTTTTTCGGCCGGTGGCTTCCCGAATTTCCTGCTTCCTGTCGCGTGGCCAGAAGCAGGAAGTTCGGGAAGTGCTTGACCGCAAGTTGTAAGTAAAAGTTTAGCGTTTGTGTTGTTACAAATTTGACACGTGTTCACAAAATGACTTGCAATAGGAATTGCCTCCTAAGATAAGCTTTGGAGAAACGTGTATTCAGTTGCTTGTTCTTAAGTGCAATTACTTTGTTTTGGAGAGAACATAATGGAGTTTCATTGATCTAGTAGAAAGGTGCGGCCCGCGGCGACTTATCAAAATTAGTGGAGTGGCCCCTCTGCAAAATGTATTGCCCACCCCTGCTCTAGCTTCTACTCTCTACATTCACATCATCCGTAATTTGGTGAAAGCATCACACCCCTTATCTGAACGGCTACAGTGGTACAAAAACAGTGCATAGGCCAGGCCTGAGATTTCATTAAAAAAACTGCTCTCAACTTTGTCCATTGCGAGCACTGTTCACAGCAGAACCCCACGTGCTGCTGCCCTGTTTGTCCGGTCTTATGGGAAAAAAATAGTCTCCTGGCAAGCCGCAGCAGCAGCAAAGATGTGAACTCTGCCCCCACACCCTGCCTAGTTCAACTCCGTGAAGTGACTTCACACCTTTGGGCTCGTCTACACTGGCGCTAATGCCGGCAAAACGTTTGTCCCTCAAGGGTGTGAAAAAAACACCCCGCTGAGCGACACAAGTTTTGCCGACGTAAACAATAGCGTAGACAGCCTTATGTTGGCAGGAGAGATTCTCCTGCCCAAATAGCTGCCGCCACTCACTGGGGGTGGTTTCATTATGTCGACAGGAGAGCTCTCTCCCGTCGGCATTGAGCGCCTGCCCGAGACACCTTGCAGCGGTGCTGTAGACACGGCCTATCCTGCTACAGAGCCCCAATATACAGGAACACCGCCTCCCTGAGTGACGGTAGCTAGATCAATAGAAGCAGTCTTCCGTCCACAGAGCTGTATCTGCACTGGGGGTTAGGTCAGCTTTGCTATGCGAGTCAGGGGTGTGTTTTTGACACAGCTCGGTAACTAAGCCTAACGCTATTCAGCAAGGGCACTCTAACTGTATGAAATTCTATCCACAGCATTGAGGACGGACTCGTTTTGAAAGTCTTGTCCTGATGCTCACTTTTTCTCTTCGCTTGCTCATCTAGATTGGAAAGCCACCAGGCATTTTCGTTTGCCCTCCCCCCTCGTAATATTGCCTTACAGCAGCATAGCTTATTCCCCTTCCCATATGAGAATGAGCCATACTTATATAACTGCATTCACAGTGGGAGGAAGAGACGCCCAGAAGTATGACTGGGTGCCAAAAAAAAACCTGCATACGTTCATGGAGGAGAGATCCATCCCTGGCTATTAGCCAAGATTGTCAGGGCTACAAACTCATGCTCAGGGCAACTCTAAACCTCTGCCTGTCAGAAGCTGGGTGTGCAAGACAGGGATGGATCACTCCATAATTGCCCTCTTTGGCATACAGCCCCTGAAGTTCCGGTATAGGCCTCTGTCAGAGCCAGGATATTGGGCAAGACAGACCATGGTCTGACCCTCTATGGCAGCTCTGATGTAAACAACCAATAATAAACCATCCTTGATTACCCATTTAGCAAGCCTGATCTTTGAGGAGGCAGGGGACGGAAAGGGAAAGCAAAGATCACAGCTAAAAGAGCTGGCCAGTAACTCTGGAACTTTAAATTTATTATTTATATCACAGCCGTGCCGAGACACCCCAATCTGACATCAAGACCCCTCCTTTGTGCTGAGCCTTGCACAGATATTTGGGGTGTGTAATTTCCAGCTCAGACACCTGCTAGCCTTTACTGAGCTAGCATGCTACAAATACTAGGGTAGCCGCTGGCTCTGCGGGTGGCAGGACAGGCAAGCCGCTCTGAGCACAATGGTGCTGGGGATCCTAGGTTACCACATCAGCTGGCTAGCCCATGCTGCTGCTCTCTCTCCTGCCATGGCTGCATTGCTATTTTTAACGTGCTAGCTCAATCACAGGTAACGCATGCACATCCACCCCATCTGGAAACTACACCTCCAGCTTAAGGTAGACAGTCCCTGCCTGTCTAAATAGACACGACAGACAAAGAATGTGAAGGCAAACAGAGGCCTAGAGAAATGATTTGCTCCAGGTCCTCCAGAGGCAGAGCGAGGATTACAACTCAGATCTCCCGACTCTTACTCCAGTGTCCCATTCCCACTACACCGCCTCCCCAGCTTCTATCACAGCGCTAACCATAAACCCCTCCCTCCAGCGTGCCCCCCGAGTTTGCTTTAGCGCAATGCAGCAGACCTCGGGGCATTTGTTACAGCGAGTAAGGCAAACGTGAGAGTAAAGCATGTAGCGGCAGCCCCGCTCGTGCTGGAAGGAGCAGGGGGCGGAACCAGGCCCCGCCAGGAGAAGAAGCCGACACAAACACAAGAGAGAAGCAAAGGAAGTCTCGCCCTCTCCGCAGTGCTAAAAGTGCTCAGGAGAACACCCTGAGAGAGCAGAAAGGGGACCAGCATCAGCAAAAGCTTCTTTCAAAGCAGCCCCCCTTCAGAATGGTTCCATCCAGAACCTGCAGTTTCTTACCCACCCCTCGACAGCCCCGCAGCCGCAGCTCTGGGGCGTGATCACAAGTGCAGGTCTCCATGCAAAGATAGGGTTAACCGGAGCTTTACAGAACTTTCTCCAGCTCTGCCACCGACTAGCTTGGGTGACCTTAAGCAAGTCATTTAACCTTTCCGTGCTCCTTTCCCCTTCCATAACCACAATAACCACCTCTCAGGGTTGCTAGGCGGCATACTGTGTGCTGGCAGAGCCCTTTGCGACACACAGATGGAAAGGGCTATTCAAATGCAAAATATCTGTTTACTGTCCCCTGCCACATCAGACACTGGCCGCTGCTGTAGGCAGGATGATTGACTCTAAAGACCAACTGTCTCACCTGAAATGGTAAATCGTCTGTTCCTGGAGGCTGCGAGTGGCATGAAATTAATACATGTGCTTAAAGTGCATTAGTATAGGAAGCACTGACTGTGATTAATATCACGAGTCCATCCTTCTGCACCTTTCACAGAGGTGCTATGTCCAATTAACCCTTCAATTATAACAGCGGCAGAACTTCCTTCGCTGGAAAGTATTTGCATAGATCCTATTTTAAAAAAATGACAGACCCGACAATGTTGGTGCCTGCACCCTGTATTTGCTGCTTTGCACAGCATTTAACACTTCTTTCTTTCAAAGACACTTCAACAATGCAACTGATTCACTGTTACTCTTGCATGTAGCCCTGCAGAAAACCGTCTGCCCTCCAGCCAACAGCAGCCCCAAAGATCATAACTCTGTTGCTCCCTGCAATCCCAATACAAACATACAATGCCTCTGATGAGGAGTACATTTAAAAAGGAGCCAGGGCCATTTCACCTGAAAGGGGAGTCTTGATGAGATTTTAACATGACGACAAGCTACACAATTCTGGCCCACCTCTGTCTCTGCTCTTAAGATTTGGAGAATGGAACAATGATTCTTCATTTAACCTTTACTGCCTGTTAACAAGATACGTTGAAGTCCATGTTTTTCCACGTGGAAGGAAGGATTGAACGTGCACAGATCATCTTATCACACTAAATTCTAGGGCATATATTAAAGAGATGGAGGGAGGTAGATGAAACAGACACAGAGAAATAATTATCTTGTATGCAGATTTGTGGCCCATCTTAACGAGACGGTCATTTACTGTAACTCCAAAGTAATCGTGAAAGAGAAGAATATACAAGTGACCATTACAGTTTATGGTTACTCATATGATATGTAATATTTTAAGAACCCTTATTAAAAATATTTGAGACTTTGAAATTGTTATAGGTGAGCTAACTGATGAGACTAAAATGGGAGGTGCCGGGGGGCACAGGAGGAGGGCAGAAGAGTGGTAGCATGTAAATTCCTAGTACACTAGGAACTTGAAGACCATGGTGTTCTACGTGGGTGAAATAATCTGGCCTGTCCAGACCACAGTTTATAGGACTAGGATTTAGGGTAGCATTTTAAAGGGAGGGAGATAAAGAATATAGACACCAACATATAAAGAAATAATCTGTTCTCTTTTTACAAATTAGTGAAACTGCAGGCACATTTCCCTAACTAGCCCTTACTTGCATTCATTATGAAGAATTAGGTTTAAAATACATCATAGTTCACCACTTGAGAAGATTAAATTGTGTATTTTAGATTTTCCGTAGTGAAAGCTTGGATCACTCTCTTACTCCTTCGCAAAGACTTCTGGGACTAATGGGCATCAGTCAATCTGGAGACAAATCTCCCCTTCTAGCTGAGACCATAACCCTAGAGTATTGATCAAATGTCCACATCCCTTCCACCTAATAGAATTTCTCAGTGAACTAATTGTTTTCTCTCCTTTCATCTCTGTAAATGAGGTCAATGGCAAGGGCAAAAAAAGAGAATTAGCTCTAAGTGTTCTTGGCATCAAAGCTGGTTTGCAAGGGGAGAGAGAGTTTTCAGAGTATCAGATATGGTTTATAAAGCACTGGGAAGCTTTCAAAAAACTCTAAATCTGGAGTTGCCTCAGATTAATGGGGTTTGCTTTAACTGCTTGAGGATTTATGCTTTCTAAATCTCCTTTGATGAACCTGGGCATTACATGTGCAAAAAGAGGACAGCCCTAATCCAAGCTTTACCTACAACACCACCTGCCTTTCATCTAAGAATCTCAGAGCACTTTACAAATGACAATGAAACCTCACAGCTCACATCTAGCAGGCATATATTAGGGGCCAGGTTCCTGGGATCTTTCATTTTAACCAGTTGTCTCTTGCCTGCATAGATAGAAACAAATTTTCATCTGTGGGCTTAAAGTTGTCCATGAACCATGTTTATTAAAGCAAGAGCAAACTGTCTTTTAACATGTCCCCCCTACACACCATAGCTTAATCTGTGTAGATAGGCTTCTATACCAATGGGAAAAGGAAGGCACCAAGAGATGAATAATTACGAAGCACACAGTACAGTTCCTCAAAAGGTTCCTTCCCTAAACTGGTGATTTTTCTCCTAGGCCTGAACTTTCGGTCCTTCTATTTTCACCTAGTACTGCTTATTGGACAAAGGACACCTCTCGTATTGTACCCAGGCTTTCAGTCAGACTGTAAATTAAAACTTGGCAGCAACTGAATTGCCTCACTGCCCCATATCTTCACATGTACACAGGTGTCTGTTCCAGCCAGATGTCAGCACAATGGTGACATGTCCCTGGTGAGTGAACGAGCTTCTGTGTATTTGGACCCCATCAAGCAAAGATTTACACAAGTCAATGGCATTGCATATGCTCAAAGTTAAACACATGTCTGTGTCTTCACAGGATTGGGCATTGCTTTGTTATAGAGTGTCAGAGTCAAGCTCTCTTCGCAGTTTATAATGGTAAGTAGGTTAGAGCTTTGGGATCCTTGAGTAAAGATACCAGATAATTAATAATTATCTCCTCTACAAACTGACTACCAGAGATCTTTAAGGCAGAAAAGATCAGAAAAACTGGTCCTCTCTAATCAGTTCTAATGTTTTGGGTAACACCATATTTGATTGTTAGATGTATCCCTTTTGCTCTTACTTATCTTCCTATGCTAGCTATTTAATTAAAAAAAAACTTTTTCCTCCTATTTTTGTAGCATTAATGCACCCCACAGTTAGTCTACTCCCAACTAGATGCCTAAGATTCTCATATCCCCCAGAGATAGCTCAATGAACAGATTTTCCTGTAAATTTCACTTATTCCTTTCCTTACTTTCTTTTCTTACTTGAGAAAGAGCATGAGAATAGCCTGTAGTGACAACTGCACTCTGCCCAAATGTGATCATTTCTCCTTCTGCCTGTTCTTTCTTCACCTGTACCTTCTTCTCTACAAGAGGAACAGCCTTTGCTAGAAGAACAGCCACACCCAAACCAAAATCAAACTATAGGGGAGCTTAGGCAGGCAGTCCCTTTATAGAATAAGCTCCTCCCACCGGCAGGAGGTAGGTTAATTGCAATTAGAGGGCAAGCTAAGCTATGTTCTGGAAGCCTCATAACAGCACCCAGTGCTGAGTGATTGTTTGAGGGACAGCAGCTGTTTATCATTAACTAGCAGATGCTTTCTTCTGCCTCCCTGCTTTTCTTAAATTGGTCTTACTGCTGCTCAGTACCAACTTTCTATAATAACCCTCCCCCCAGTAATGGTCTGTTGAACCACAGCGCTGTTTGGCCAGCTGGTTTAATGCCCCATCCTGCACCATAATGTGGAGAGCTGTTGAGAGCACGCTCCACCCTTTCTTCGCTTTGGCATAGTATGTTAGTTATTGCACTATGGGCGTAATACAGCCAGTGACAAATCCCAGCTTTCTAAGCATTGTATTCCAACAGGTTTTCCACAGGGCTCGGAATAAACTGGAATTGAGTCAAAGTCATCATTAATTCTGCAGAAACTGACTGTAATAAAGTTAAAGCTTTGGTTAAAATTCTAGCTGGATCTGCACTGGCAAAATGAGTACCTGTATTTCACCAGCCCAAGTGCCAGGGTGCCTGCGGGCCCCCCCAGCCGGCTCTGAAATTGTGTGGCAAAAACATCTGGGCTTAGCTGCCTGCCTCAGTACCTCACTGTTGTTGGCAAATGCAGATGTGAATTGTGAGATGGGGTCACTTTGTTGGGGGGAGGATTCTTCTGAGAGTGGCCCAGGGCAGCGGCCGGCTGAGTCAGCAGCCAAAGAACCTGAAACATGATCTCATTAGAGAAGTGTGACCTTTTCATCCCCGGCCTATGGTAAATGCAAACTTCAGCTGTGACGCACTGTTGAGCTTGTTGTCTGTGCATCAATGACATTGGCATTTAAATGGCCATAATGAGATTTCAAAACATGATGCCTTGTTGAGCAGAATGGGGCATGTCACACCTCAGAGAGCTCTCGTTGTCTGCTGTGTGGCTGCCGAGTCAGACAGACAGCCCTGCATTGGGCGCGCCAGATTCACATTTTGTAATGAAAATCTTACATCCTGGAGCGCACTGCAGCAGCAAAGGGGGGATACATCCCCTGTGGCAAATTTCTTCTTTGCTGAAAGAAGAGCGTGCTGTGCTGGGTGGGGTAGAGCGACAGCGTCTCCGGCTTAACCTTAGCAGCCGTAGCAAAGTCATGAATATCCCTTCCATTTACTTCAAAGGGAAGGTATGACCAAAGCCAGAATTCAAGCCAATTAACCCGATTAGGATTCACTGTGAATCAAACACAGAGAGGCAGTCACACAGGTGCTCTCCAGGTTCCTGTCACCTTCAGGAGGGGGGGTGTTTTCTGTTTCATTTGGCTGTGCTAAAGGTTCAAGGGAGCAAGGGTAGGTTGCGGATTTCTAACAACCCAGTCTAGAGTTTACACGGGAAAAGTCAGCACAGATTGTCTCCAACACCTGCTGTCTGCCACACCTTCTTATTCAAGGGCCAGCTGCCATTAACGAAATACAAGTAATAAAAATGCAACAGGAAATCTAATTTAATACAAATCTAAATTCACTTCTAAAGAAGCTCTATAGTGTAAATGCGCTCTAGGGTTGTTGCACTAACATATTTAAATAGAAGCATTTTTTTTCACTCCCACATCATCCATAGGCAGGGAATGACCCCACAATCTTCAGATCCACAACATAGACTTCTTCCACTTCAGCTCCATTACACCCAAGACCCTCAAGGGCAGGATTTTCTCTTGGGGCCTTGTCTTCCCTGGGAAATGTATGCATTCTTAATGCACGTTAACTAACTCACAAAAACAAGGACATTTGTACTCTGTCCATGATTTAGCAGGCCCCGTTAGTTAAACTCGTATTGCCAACTTTAGGTAGTTTTTATCGCCACTTGCTAATTTGTGAACACACTACAAACGGCTTTCTTGCTTGTGAATCAGCTACAGGACAGTATTTTATGAATAGTTTTAATTAAATTATGATTACATGGTAAATGGTTTTTGGACAAGTTGTTCAAAACAACAACAAAGAGGGAAATTTATCAAATAAATTATACTGTATAATGCAAATTATTCCTCCAGCTCTTATCTTTTCTATCACTAATATCTACCGGGCACCCGCCTGCCAAAAATAGCTTAGCAACATCTTACGCAGCCTACCTCCGCATTGCATGTACAAGGAATTTAGAACAATCTCTGTTAACAGATCATGATTCTGTTTCCCACCCGTGGTTAGACAATGCATAGAGATACTACCCAGGGAGCTAATGGACCTGCTTCTTGAGCAGTAGAAACCCCTGCTTTCCCAGAGGTCCCAGATACACTGAACGAGGGTCATTGATACATGACTATTTTGTCATATCAATTTACTATACAAAAGTCTGCCTGTCAGGAGACAGGGAAAAGCCAAAATAAGAGGGTGTAGCCAGATGTAGTACAAGTCAAAGAAAAGCCAAGGCCAAAGCACTGTGAAGGCGATCTTGGAGAAGGATTGTGGCTTGTGCAAAACTTGTGGCTATCTTTTAGCCTGACTTTTCTAGCCATTTACACACTGGGAACCACTGTTTCTTCTACTCTGTAATTTAAGTGACACCACATTTTTGCACCATCCTGTAGCAAGTTACACCTGTGTATGAAACAGGGTTAATCTTAAGCTATTTCCTCGTTTTAGGCAAGTCTATAACACATTCATCTTCTGTGTCTCGCCATTTCTCCCACCAATGCATTTCTTATCATCGGAATGAGGTGCTCCATTAAGTTTCCTAATAGATTCTGTTTTCAAAACCCAGTAATTTAGGGAACACTATATTAAAACAGACAACATATTACGCCTGGTGTTTTTGAATTTAAGGCTCCATCAGCAGTGACCTTTAAAAGCTAGAGCAAGGATGGCGTTTAAGCGTGGCTGCAGAGAAAGCAATATCTAACATGCCTAATTGCATTAGGTTCCCTCAACACTATCACCTTCGAAGAATCTTAAACCACAGTACAGAGTAGAGGGGAACAAACCATAGCCCTGATCTCTCGACAGGTGACAACCTGCAGCTCCCATGAACTTCATGTGGAACGGTGAGTGCTCATGTTTTTAACTGTATCCCCAAATCATACCAGAGCCTTGGCCTCTATTAGGGTTGTATCATAGCTTGGAGACACAGCTAAGATATGTTTTTTTCTTGCCTACCCAAACAAGGTCAAACCATGCTGTAAGTACATCAGGGGCTTATGATGTTTTCACACAGAAAAGTTTCCATTCTGTCCCCTACAGCTGTGCTTAAATACAGTATTCATTCACTAGGTTTGCTCAGCAATGTGGCTGGGGCTTTTCTTTAATAAATTCTTATCATTGCATAGTAGCTTTCCCAATTTAAAAACAGAATGGGTATAAAATAAAAATCCCCCAAATGCTGGTTGGGACTGGAATGCCTCCCTTTAGCTTCAAACTTACAAAGATGGATGCATAAATGGAAACTGATTGTACAGAACCTATTTTGTTACATCACCTAGAGTAGTTTTTCAGTGTGAATAAGGCATGGTAGTGTACTGCAGTGACCTGACATCTTTATACTAACCAAGACAAGGTGGTGGAGAGTCAAAAGTCACAGGGCCGACAGGTGCTTAACCTAGATTTGAAAGTCAGTGGGAGTTGGGCACCTGACTCCAGTTTGCCTACTTGAAAACCTCCCACACAGAAGAAAAAACAAGAGTCCTGTAGCACCTTAAAGACTAAGAAAGACTAAGGCATAAGCTGTCGTGGGCTGCAACCCACTTCGTTTCCATCCATTCTCAAATCTCGTCTAGTTCTCATCCATGTGTCTAAGCCATCTCACTCAAAACACTGTACTGCCCACTCCTCTTCCTTTTTCAGGCTCTCCCTGGTATTGCATTTATTGTAACATTGTAGGCTGACTCAGCCCTCCACTGAGCTCCATGACTAAAGGTGGAAAATACCTTGTGATCGTTCGCTCTGTGAAATACTTTAGGGGACAGTTATTTTGGATAGCCTCCTTCGGGCAGGACAAGATGACGTATTGGTTTGGAAGAGCATGTGGAAAGTGAGTTTTGCTTGGAATCAATGTGTAAAGGCTTGTATTTTGTTTTTTTAAGTTTGCCTAGGAATTAGGCATGAGCCAAATTGCTTATTATTTGTACCTCCTGTAGCGTTCACAATGTTAAGGCGAGATAAGAAGAGCTCCAGATCCTAGTTCTGTCACTTGTCAGCAGCACAAACATCGCCTATGATTCTCTCCACTAACGGGGGCTTTGTTGTGGTATTCGCCCAGCTGTATATTACCAAGACCACATTATTCTTATGACAACACTAGTTCTCCTCTGCTTACCTTGTAACCATCTTTAGCGGCAAAGAGCAGGCTGATTGTTTCAGGTAGATAATTGCGCCATGTCGTCAGCGCCTGGTTGAGCTTCAGTTCGTGACCTAACAGAGTACAAAGGGAGGATGTTCCTACTGCAAGTCTCCTGGAAACATCTGCAAGTCTCTGCCCTGTTGGATTTAGTCCATATTTGATTACATGCATGAGAGGGGTTGGGTCAGCTTGTCAAACAGCCCTATAATACAGGCAATGTTTTGCTGTCAAATGTAGGGCCAGATGTTCTCACCTCTGCTCCGGGGAGCAGAGAAAAAGTTGGACCTATGGATTCTGGCCCTTCGGGCACAGAAGGGGTTGGCAAGCTGAGGCCTGGTCTACACTACCAGCAGATTTCAGTGCTGTTGATGGGAGATATTCAAGCTACGTAGTGTAGTTTGCATATCATCTGTCAGCTTACTAACGTCTGCTTACCACAGCGTCCCCACTGCCCTGTGCAAACGGGCAATGCCCTGTGGTCGACGCAGCTTACTCTTCTTGTGGGAGTGGATTAACAGCATCGACTTCCGGGATTGATTGAGCCGCTCAGTCAACGCCACAGAATCGATCCTGCACTGCCAACAATGTCTCCAGCAGCCTAGACACACCATGAGCCACTCATCCACGCTCTGCCCCCAACAGCCCACATGCAGATGTTTCACAACATGCTTTTTAGGTGGAGCGGGGCCTGGCTCAGCTTTGCCACCTTCTCCCCTCTCAAGCCCAAGGGCAAACCCAGGAGAGCGAATGCTGAGTCAATTAACATGCACGTGCACTTCCCTCCGGGCCATGATAGCACAGCAGCGGACAGGGCAAGGAGGGCAGTATGCTAGTTAGAACCACTAAGTTCTGGGCCAGTGGAGAGGCACATCATCTCCACAAGGATCATCCATGTTCAAAAATCCAGCTCTCGGCCAGTTCCAAATAGGAGCAAAACCAACCTCACGCCTCCCTCCCGAGAGAATCTGAAAGAAATTCCCCAAGCACAAATCTTGGGAGTTTCCTTCGTGCTTCGGGGGGTTACTCCCGTGTAGCAGGAAGCCCTTAATTTCTCCAGGCCCACAGAATGACCAGCAGTTTTGCTCATCTCAGAAAGCTGTCCAGGTGTTTTCCTCTCAGCTGCAATTCCACCATCATTAATGGTGTCACACCAAGGACTAATTTAGAATTTAGCCCCACTCTAGCATTATAGGACATTTGAGAACAAGGCACTTCCCTTTCATATTCCATGGAGAGAACACTAAAACGTTTCAATGTGAAAAACAGGCCAAATAGTATATTAGAGGCCCTTATTGTTATTAAAAACAAGTATTTTCTAAGATTTTTTGAATGAAAACCATATACATGCATGTGACGAGGACTCCGTTCGCTTTCAGCACATGCAATATTACTGTGAGCTCCCTGCTGTGCATTGGACATTTTTCAGCTATTCACAGCGGTTATTTTATGCACCTATACATTGCATGTCACACTTCCCACATGTTATAGGCAGGGATTTATAGGGACCTACCTTAGAGCATTCTAAATCATGATGCAGGAACAATTAGCAAAGTTATTGGAAGCTGGCCAGGCTCCCTATCATCATAAAATGTGGGAGATACTGGCCCCCCTAAAGTCCAAAGCAATGAAAAAAATCTGCCTTGATGGTTACTTAATACATTGCCCCTCATAAATTTCCAAAATAAGGCCCTACTGGTGTTTTCAAAAAAAAAGAAAAAAATTTTCTTCTCTACTATGGGGGTTCGAGTTACTCTTTCATAGTTAAGGTGGAGTTGATTTTCCACTTAAGGCAGTTCTACCTTTTGGATACACATGAATACCATTTACCCTCCCCAAAATAACATCTAACACACAGATGTCACACCAGTTTAACTTAAAGTTGTTTTCAAACTGGTGCAAACCCCGCGTGACCCTTAGTTCAGGTTAAGAATGATTTATTGTAGGGTAGTTTAAACTCATTTTAGCTTAACTGATACATAAACCAGGGTTTTATATTGATGTACAGGGCATCTATATCGCCTTCAGCACCAGTTCAATAAAATAAATACCACCTCCTAGCTTTCATACCACCACCTAGCTTTCATATAGCACTTTTCATCTATGGATGCTTTATAAAGTGGGGAAGGGAAGGGGCAGTCTCATGCCCATTTTACAGATGGGGAAACCGAGGCACAGAGACATGACTTGCTCCAGATCACCAAGCAGGCGAGTGACAGAGTCAGAAATAGAGCCCAAGTCTTCTGTGTCCCAGTCCAGGCAAACAGACCTTTAGTTAAAACAGGACAACTCTGGGAGAAGATGAGCACTTACCTGAACTAAGCTTTCTGAAAATATACAGGTAATTTGAGAATGCAAATGAATAAAAAAAATGGGTCCATTCAAAAATCTAGCAGGCTGTGCCAGACCTTTATATATAACTGTGAGGTGTGTTTAGTTTTTATTCATACAGAAGCATCTGTCTAAATTAATGGATTTGCTCTTTTGAATGAGACAATATTTATAGAGGCAGCATAGGAAAAAAAAAACAGTACAAACCTAATCAGAGCACACATTTTGCATTGGCTTGCCACTGAACACATTTTCTTACCTGGAGCAGTGCTCTAGTGGATCTGACCACAAAGAAAAGCAAAACTAGTCCCTCTCTTCTCCACTTCTTCCTCTTCAAAGGGGTTATCAGCTACACTACACTTCTGTGTGTAGTGATCAGAGTTCAGAAACACTTTCCAACTTCGTTTTCTTGACTATAAGAAACAGGGGAACCTCAACTTCATGTAGTCAGGGTCTGCACTGGTAATAGGTCAGGGCTACACCTAATTGGCATAAACTGGAGCAGAACGCAGAGGTGCATCTTGTGGAAGCTAGAGATGCCAGCGTGGAGAGTAAACGTGCAGATCAGGATGCATGCACCGTCAAACCGAAGTCTCATTGCGGACTGCCTGTTTGTACTGTGCCTAGCATAATGAGGCTGCGGCCACCCTTGTATTTTGTAATACAAAGTACCAATGGGCGGGTAATTCCCCCATACCACAGATTGAACGTAACTGGGGGCTGCATCATCATAAAAATGAAAGGTTGGCCATTCAACTACTCAGCAGAGAGTAGTTTTTATCTTATATCCAGGCACTTCTCATGTAACGTTAAGGAAATAGTTACATTTTCACAGAGGCCTGGTTTCCACTTGTCATCAGCCATGAACAACAATAGATGCATTACCATTGCAATACTGAAAGGGTGCTTTTCCCGACAGGGTGAGATTACCTAAGAGACTCCTAGAATGTTAAATGCTCACATGAAAGCCTACAATCACACAACGTGAGCGCGATGGACCCAATCTGAGCTCCCAGAGGATTATAATCCCAAAATGATTTTTTCTGACCATTGCCAATTTGGGGATGACGTACTATAATCAGATAAGTGCAAAACAATGTGAATAAATGAAAAAAGTCCCCTCTATCTTCCAGAGTTTACCATTTAATGCTTTGTCCACGTGGACCAAAAGGTGTGTTTTTCAACTGAGTCCTCTTTACATGACTGAAAATCTCTCCTTCCTCCTCCCTCCACCACCATGGAAGCTGTTTAATATGATTACTATCAACTGAGTTGATCAGATGTGTGTGTTAAGGGTGTTTTCAATAGATTTATGCTAACTCAACTGAGCTCACTTGATGAGTCACACCTTTTGCACCCAAGCAGACAGGGTCCCGAAGTACTCACACAACAAGTTGTGGAGTATGTATTCATAGTTCTAGCCACAGTCTAAGCGGCCAATAAGAACTGACCAGGGGTGGGAAGGGAGTGAATCATTTGTTCTTTTGAACACTTGGCTTGGAACCACAGCAGAGGGCATGTGGGAAGAAATATTTCTGTGGTGCTCATGTTCAGGAATGCAAAACCCAAGTACATGGAAGTGACTACGTCCATGACGTTTACTGTAACACCAAAGCCAGATAATGCAACTCTGCCCTCTGTAGAACATGGCTGTTGTATGATAGTGAGTTTTCTGCCCTTTCACAGAAGGTCTGCTGCAGAGCAGAATTAGGAAAAGGCTGACGGCTTGTCAACCCTTATAAACACTAGAGAGGGACAGCTGCATCGCGTCACAGTAGACCCTACCTATGCCAACGAGAGAGGACTTCTCTCGTTGGCATAGGTAATCCACCTCCATGAGAGGCAGTAGCTAGGTCAATGGAAGAATTCTGTCGACCTAGCCCTGTCTACAGAGATTTATACCAGTTTAACAATGCCACTCAGAGGTGTGGATTTTTCACACCCCTAAGCCATGTAGTTATGCCAACCTAATTTTGTACAGTAGGCCGGGCCTGAGCATTACCAACCCAGAAACAGATTCTGCCGCCTTTATTGGGAAGCACCTTACTCCATGAGCAGTCCACTGAAATTAAGATGGTCCATTCATAAATTAATGACATTCAATTAACATTAAAATATTTTAATGATTGCTTGCAGAGCATGCGGTCTGGATGTAACTGCACTGAAAAAAGGGGACAGTTCTCCAGTAGATGTAAACCCCTCAAAAAAACAATTTACATCTCTTATTTATTTACATTTCCAAATGATCATGGTCATATTTGCATTTTTCTCCATGTTGTCTCAATAGCAAGTTCGGTTTATTCCAAGGCCTGGTCTCAGATACTGTCTTTTTACTTGATGTTCATGGGGACCGCACAGCTAACTATCCTCCAATTCCATTTGAGATCTGATGAGACCTTCAGAAACTCACTTCTCTCTCTCGCTAGATCCCTTCAAGCTTGACTTCTGCCTCTTTTTCTCCTTCTGTCCCATAATTCGAAAGAGTTTTTTCTTGGCTTCCTTTTGCCTCTTCAATTTCTCTTCCTCTTCCTTTTGCTTCCCTTTGAGGTAAGCTTTAAGATGCTGACGGTGTTTTAATTTGGCCTTCTTTATTTTGTAATTATGCACGGTACCCAAAGCACTAAGTAGGGCTGATATCTGATTGAAACAGAAAACAAGGAGTTAAATAATGACATTTTGGATGAGCCACAGAACAGCTCCCAAAAGTAAGAACTAGCTTAACCCCTGGGAAACCAGAAGTTAAAGATATTTAATGAACAGTGTCAGGATCAGAGACATTGGGCAAATCACTTACTCTCACTGTGAGTCTGTTTCATCTTTTGTAAAATAGGGGAAATGACCGTGCTAACTCACAGGAGCATAAAGAGGCTTCATCATCATTTATGAAGCTCTTTTGACATCCTTGCATTGAAGGTATTATTGCAAAATGTTGTGCATCATTCTAAGACTATTTAGCTTTTCAAAAAGCTTAAATTGAGCTTTAGATCCTCCTGTGCTTGCAAGCCCTCTACCATTCCACAAATCCTGCACCAGCAGTGTCTGTGTTCAAAGCCTCTCTTCACTACTAATAGATGGCAAAGGAAAGCAAAAGAGAAGCAAGCAATTATACACATAAAACTCCCATGTGGTGAGAGCTGCACACCGTTCATCTAAACGTTTTGAGAACACGGACTAGGACATAGTAGGAAAATTGGCAAGTCACACTGTGGCCATACATGATCGACTATAACAATATGGAACAACCATCTGCTCAAGACCAGTTCAGCACAGAGCGCTGGTATACACCATACACAGAGATGGAATGATAGCTGGGGGCAAGATATAATGCCAGGTACAAATTTTTGGCAAAAGCTGCACATTTCTGTGATCCTTAAATTAAACTAAGAGTCAGCCATGATCCAAGCAAGACCATTTTAAACAAGGAAATGTTAATTTCACAATAAAATATTACCACCTTCTTTTCATGAGGCTCCCTGATAACAGCTGGTCTCCACTGGTCCTTCGTAGGCTTGGCTTTCTTCTCATGATTCTTAGGCTTGTTCTTAAACGGCAGTGCCTTCTGGAGTGCTTTTGGAATGTGCAGCTTATTGAAATGCTTCTTCTCCCTCACTATGGGCTGAAAAAACAAAATTTCACACGTGCGTAAGTCGTATTTCGAGAATGCTTTTCACGTGCACAGTACTTTACATTTCAAATAAAAAGCAGTTCTCTCCACCATTCTTGCCCTTGGCTGGAGAGGATAGGTTCATATGTGTTATGATGTGCCTCATGTGTTTTGGATAAGATGTAAAACCAAACAGCTTATTGTCACACTGGTTAGATTGCCTGGGGGAGGGGATTTGTCACATTGGTTAACATTAGTATGTCTAAATCATAGTGATTCATGTGAGACGTGCCATGTCAGGTACTGTTAGAAAGGTTATAACGTGCTGAGTAAGATGATAATGTCTATGTTCATTTGTTATATCTGTAATGGAAGTTATGGACATCTTTGATATACCTGTATTTCAAATGATGCTGCATAAGATACACCCCAGACAGAGAGGCAAAAGGACAATAGCTCGCTTAATGGCCCATCAAATCCTTTACAGAAGCAAAAGGCCCAGGAAGGAACTAAAGGCATACCTGAAGAGTTACCAGGATTGGCCCATGTGACTCTGGACTCCATTTTAGTTCCTCTAAGTGCCCACAGGCTGCATGGCCAGGAACAGAGGGACTATGCAAACTATTCTATGAGTAAAGTGATATACGTATGCATACACTCACATGTACACTGCACTTAATTTTACACTGAATTTGGGAACACATACATATTTTAACTCTCAGATCACAAGATTATAAAAGATACCTTATAGAGGGAATCTTTGTTTTGCTTCAGTCTGATGCCCTCTTCGTGCCGCAGTTGGCCAGTTGTCTTCATTCCTGTCCAAGTATCTTTCTCACCTGTTGGCTTCAGCAAGGATGTTACTGGGTTATAGAAGGTTGGGATGGAAACAGGATACCAAGTCCGCATAAAGACAATATCTGAAAGGAAAGAAAACGATCACTTAGCTTTTGACAATGTATTTACTGTACCCATGCTACAGATGACTTCCTTATTCAAATAAAGTTTAACTGAATCGCAAACCACACACTAAATTAACTTCTATTTTACAAGAGAAATGCTCCTCTTATCCCCAGTCTCTACAACATCAGGCAGAGCAATGCATGTATTAATACCTCTGGACTTCTCAAAACCTGCATACAAAGTCCCAAAGAGAAGCATATTCCTGAAGAGTCACAAGTTGAGTATCACTGTGCTAAATATTCCTACATGATTAAAAAACGTATCGTGGCCTATAACAAAGGAGTTCCCATACAGTCTATGCCTATCAACAGCAGCATGTCCGAATAATTAGTTTCTCACTAGATCTTTTTCTAACCTGAACTATAGGCTATTTTCCATACATTCAACATATAGTAACTGCAATCATAGGAGAAAGCAGCATCGGGCAGAGGGACCTGATGCACACATCATTCAATCGCAGTCGAGAAGGGAATCCCCAGCGGATCACTAAACATTAAACATCTGCTTTGTAATCACAAAGACTAGAGAAAAGCCTTTGATTCAGAGCTATCACAAAAATCCCTTTCTAGCATTCATGCCACTAAATAAGCACATGCTTGAATTCTCTAGTCAAACAGAGTTCTAAATTCTCCAGAACATAGTCTACAAAACGAACTAACACAGACATTGGCAATAGGTCACCTAATAGACCTTCATTTGTCTTTTCTATTATTCTCAAGAACGGCATCATTGAGAAGAACCAATCTTTGTCCATCTTTGTCACACACACATTTATCACAATATGTGATAAATAATCAAGAGAGTCTTCTCTCTGAACTCACATTTAGGTTACTAGCATTTCAAAAAACCTGGCTGGCCTCAAAACTGAGCTTCATAAATGTATAGATGGGACAGCCTAGTTCGGCAATTGATTGATCTTTGACTATTGGTGGTAGATATGCCAATGGCCTGTGAAGAGATGTTAGATGGGCTGGGTTCTGAATTATTACAGAATTATTATTCTTTCTTGGGTGTCTGGCTGGGGAGTCTTGCCCACATGCTCAGGGTTTAGCTGATTGCCATATTTGGGGTTGGGAAGGCATTTTCCCCCAGGGCAGATCAGCAAAGGCTCTGTGGTTTTTTTTCACCTCTCTCTGTAGCATGGGGCACCACTCACTTGCTAGTGGATTCTCTGTACCTTAAAGTCTTTAAACCATGATCTGAGGACTTCAATAACTCAGTCATAGGTTAGAGGTTTATTACAGGAGTGGGTGGGTGAGATTTTGTGGCCTACATTGTGCAGGAGGTCAGACTAGAGGATCATATTGGTCCCTTTTGACCTTACAGTCCATGAATTGAAGTAGGGCTTCCATATTGTGCCAAGGAGGAGGAAAGGCATGGGATGATGATCTCTTCTTTGGGAAGCGCTACTCACCACTCATCAGCAGCTTGTCTTCAAATGTTGCCCTGAATGCTCCTTCAGGTCTTCTAAGAGCCTTTTTGATCTGTCCTCGAATACCACTCACAGTGCGAATGGCCGCCCCTTCAAACTTAGCCACTTCCAGTGGAGAATTGAACATTCCCTGTGAAACACAAGGGTTATAGACCATTTATTGAAGATGGTATGTTTATTATCAATAAAATACAATCCTACAAGTCTCTATACAGACTGGCGTAAGCCAAAAAACGCAACCTTAACCAAGCAGTTTATCACATAAGCAGGGAATTGGAATAAAAAAATATTGTTCTTAAATTAAATAGAGAACACCGACCACATTACGACTCCATTATAGCAGTCATTTCTTTCTTCTAAGATAGGCATCATCTAATTTACACCATATAGAGATGAAGTTTCTCAACAACAAACTCAGGTCTTCACCTTTGCACCCACCCCCTCAACCATGGAAGAATGAGAAAGCATCTGCCTATTTCTCCTTCGAAGGCTTATTTGCCATAACGTAACATGTGACTGCTTCCCCGCCTTTGAGATCTGGGGGTGGGATCTGGCCGCCCACCAGCTGTTCAGCAGGGCTCCCCCTGCCAGACACCAATCAGCTGTTGGGCAGCTGCCTGGAGGGGCTGGATCCCAAACATCTGATTAGCGGCGGCAGCTGCATCAGGGCTGGCCTCCAAACAACTGATTGAGGGGTCCAGAGCTGCGGGTATGTGTGGGTGCAGATGATCTAGAGGACAGAGACTGCAGATGGCAGGCTGGACGTCAACGGATTCCAGTAGATGCAGATCCACATTTTTTTTTACCTGCACAGAGCTCTACTTATAAAGTGTAACTGCCTTAAATTACAAAGGGGGGGAGAAGCTAATATAATGCAGCATTCCAGAATGTGCATTTCTGCATTTATCACACACTAGGCGTCAAGGGGACTACCCATGTGCTTAAAGTCAAGTGAGCGCTTGAGTGCTTGGCAGGACTGGGTGCAGAGCGCTCAGCAACTTACAGGCTCAAGCTTCAAAATCCCCTGACCCGAAGCTCTGCTTCCCTGGTTTAGGGCAGGTGGCAGGCTTCAACAAAGCTGGCTGGCTCATTGGACACTCAGTTCTACACCACCTCCTCTCCTAGCCAGCTGCCTTATAGGAAGTCGTAACCGCAGCAAGAACTCAGCTTCTATCCTGCAGTTTGTAAATTCTGTAGGACCAAAACCTGCTGGAGAAGGAACAGGCTGGGTCATTATTCTGCCTAGATTACAGGCACTGGGGAAACTGGTCAGATGACTATCCACACCCCACTTGCACGAAGCCCGCTGGAAGACCAACGTGTTTGGCACCACAGGTCACGTTTAGAAGACAGTGAGGTTTGGCTAATGGAGGTAGTCATAATAATTTATATTTCCTGTAAGATCCTTTTAGGCAACGTATTGAATGTACTTCAAAAAGACAAAACTACAAGACCAAGAACCCTACTCAACATCCCTAACTCAGCAAAATTCCCTTTATTTTAAGGAGACTTCTGCCTGAGAGAAGTCGGACAAACAGAGCTGCAAGTTGCATTTCCTTCCAACTTTCATTCTAGCAGTATTACAGTACACACCCATACCTTAATAAATGATGTGTTTTTGTAAATTTTGAACGGAAAACCAGTCAGCTTTAATTTCTTCACAACGGTTATGGATTTATCTAAATCGAGCACGACTCCTGTGGCGGCTATCCGGAAATCAGGCTGAAATATACAAGAGTACAGATCATTAAATGTGCATACCAGTGATCCTGCTGCCAAGCTAGTGAAGAACTCACTTGACAGGTACTATTTCATTACATGTCACAGCCTGAGTTCACAGACTTTGCAACTCTCACAGTGGCACTGCAGCATAACAAACTACAATCAACTTCAAAAAAACTGGTTGAGTTACTGCCATTGTCACATCCCTCGCATTCATTAATGAGATGTTCAGAACGGCCATTCAAATGAACTTCAAAGTCATCTTTAAGATTTCTTCCTATTTTCTACTGTACACTGCACTCTTTCTTCATGAAAAAGAAAAGTTTACAAGCACACATGTGCAGAAGGGCTCAGAGCAAAGGGACTTTTTGTGTATTGTAATAATCACACCTCTCGTTGAGATATTATGAGCATATCCTCTAAATATATAAAAAACAAACAAGAAAAACATATAAAAGAAGAGGCACAACTTCTCTCAGGGTTGGGTTAACAAGAGCAACTATCAGAATTACTATCTGGCCATCTGAATTTCTTAACAGGGGCATACGAGTGTTTATTCAATAAAAGCATGTCTAAATTTAGAGCTAGGGTTGTGATTCCCAGCTCACACAGACATACCTGCACTAGCTCTCATTAAGATAGCATTCTAAACATAGTAGCATAGCGGGGGTAGCATGGGAAGCCATTAAGGGCAACACAGGTTAGCCGTGCCTAGAACTAACTCCCCTGAGCCCAGTGGCTACATATTTAGCCTTGCTAGCCTGTGCTGCCACTCTATGCAGCCACACTACTATTTTTAGCATGCTAGCTCAACCAGAGCTAGCACAAGTATATGAGCTGGGAATCACAGCCCTAGCTCTACATTAGGGGTTCCCAAACTTTTTGCCTGCATGACCCTATTTTGAGACATGCTGTTTCCTGTAACCTCAGACACCAAAATAGTGACCAAGATATCCAAGGCATTTACACATGAACTATCTTATTTAATGATCTTTCATGTGACCCCTGGGCTTGCACGTTGCAATACAGCTTTTCAAATTCTGGCGGCATGGTAGAAATTGCACATCTCGTAGTCAACAATGTGACATTCACAATAGATTGATAGCAAGATCTGATGCACACAAGTCTGCTGAGCTCAGCTTTACAACAATATGTTTGTGAATGGCACCATCAGGTGCTGGCAAATCCATGGCATCAGGCTTGCACTGAAAGGAGTTTTGCACCCAATTACACTTGGTCACGGCCAAGTAGCAGGAAAAAGGATGAAAACTTTCTCCAGTTGACTACGATGCTCAGCCATCACCCGTGTGGGAGGCAGAAAAATGTCATTGTCAGCTAGGAAGCGCAAAGCTGGGGGGGGGATTCATAGTTTGTCTTCAATAAATTAATCTTCCAACAAACAATTTTCTTCATCAATCGTAGGATTCAATCTCTCAGCTGAAGGATGTGGGTGTTCTTTCTTTACAGACCAGTTTGCAATTAATTCAGGTTTCCAAATATGTCTGATATAGGTAAGAAAGCGTCTCTTCCTTTGGTCTCATAGAAAATCGAAGCACCACTCTTTTTGCAGTCCATTGCACAGGCATGCAGCTTGTTCTTCCATTCAAAAAAATCATTCCAGTACTTTTCCTCTCAGCAGCCCATAAACTTCTGTGTAAAACAATGGCATGCCATGATCAGATCCGATTTCTTCATGCAGTTTCATAAACAGATGCAAGCAAAGCGGCTGCCTTCATGTAGTTCACAAGAGAAGAGACCTGCTGTAAAACTTCATCTACCTCTGGACTCAGAGCTGTAGATGCCAGTTGTTCTCTGTGAATTGTGCAGTGAGTCTACACACCACTCAGAGAAACTTTCTTTAGCAAGGCACACAGATGGGTCTTGTGGCCAGCCATAGACAGAGCTCAACCTGTGGAAAACCCCACCATGCGATCACATGTCTTGCATGTAGCACATCAAACATTCCTTGTGCCATCTCATTTCCGAGGAGACAGAACAGAATGTCTTCGAGAACTGCATCATCCCTTGTGTTTCACAAAAGCCAAGAAATTTGCATCCTGACCCTCAGTGCTCACACCAGCTTGAAGAACAAAAGCATCCGTGTTTTTTTCAGATGCTCCACCAGTGACTTTTCCTGACCTGTTGCTATCACATCAACCCTTCGCTTCAGTGTGCTGCTGGAGAGTGGGATGACTTGGAAATTGTCTGCCTTGGTTTCTCTGCACATTATTGTCACCATGTTGCCTGTAGCTCGCAAAATCAAAGTCCCTCCAATTGCATGAGGCTTCTTGGCCTGCATGATGTGGCAACTCAGCTCCAATGCCATTCGAGCTTCGTCAGAGATGGACCCTGCTCTCTTGAATTGCAAGTGTTGAGATGAAAGTTCTTCTTTCTGGAGCCGGACAAATGACCCTGGTTTTCCTATGTGTTCCCCATGAAAGGGTTTCCAAGTATCATTTAAGTTTGTTAGGCTTCATGTTTTCGCTTGATAAGACTGTGTGAGACAGCAGGCATTTTGGCCTCTTTGTTCTTGACCAAAACGCTCTTGAAACCATAGTTAAAGAAAGCCTCATCATATTTATGAGCATGTGTCTCGGACTCTTGCTTTTTTGTTCATAATTGCATCACTAGACTCACTCCTGGAGGTTGAAACAAATACTCTGCATAAAAATGAGTCATCTGTGCCTCTTATCGCAAAGCAAAAAGAGGAATTCACATGTAAACACATGAGGTCAGGACTTAGGAAAGCCACGTTAACATAAGCGCCCACACTGGGTCAGACCAATGGTCCATCTAGCCCAGTATGCTGTCCTCCAACAGCAGCCAATGCCACATGCTTCAGAGAGAATGAACAGAACAGGTAATCATCAAGTGATCCATCCTGTCAGCTATTCCCAGCCTCTGGCAAAGAGCATTGGGTGGTGAAACTAGAGCAGCACAGAGACAGTGATTTACGAAGATCCTTGGGTTCCAACGGATTGCTCAGAATGGCATAAAAGAAGATAAGCTCCCTAAGGTAGTGCCCGTAAAAGTCACTGTCAATTCCCATATCATAAAATGCTGGCACAGGCTCCTACCAGCTTCAGCCGAGATGATGAGGCTGCTGCCCACAGATAATGGAACTTCTGCATTCAAGTCCCTCAGCTGGATGTTTGCACAGCTATAGTGGCAAATAGCCAAACTGGCATCCACACAGCCACCTCTGCACAGCCAAGCCAGTGTGTCTGGACCTACTCCACAAATGCTGCACCAGGAAGCCACCATTTTGACCTGCAAAAAAGCAGCCTCCTGGTGTGACATTTGTAGAGCAGATCCAGACAGTTTTGGGGGTATACGGCATCATCTTGCAGGCCAAATCTGGCCCGTGGGCCCACAACTCCATCCGCTGATGGCATGACCCACAGTCTGGGAACCCATGCTCTAAATGTTGACATAGCCTAAACAACAAAAAGCACAATTTAATACAGCATGCACACTACCATCGATCAAAAATGTTGAAGGGACACCTATAACATTTCTGATAAACAGGGTTTCTGATAAATCACAGTGCAGGAAACAATCTCTTGCATCAGGTGTATCACTGCCCTTCAGTTAATCAGATCTCATTATAATGGGATTACCCTATATACTTGGGACATTAGCCCAGCCGAAGGAGTAGGCATATATTGCTCCATAGAAAGTAACAGAACAGATTTCATCTCTCCCAACACAGAAGATGAAAGCCTTTACCAAATGAAGTATTTATCTAGTTTCCTCTCTAGGTCTAGATCCCACGCTCATCATGGCAGTATTTAAGTGCCTTACAAATTTTCAAAGATCCTTCCAGATCCTGTCATATCCTTCTTTACACATAAGCAAGCTTTCCAAATAAAATTCATTGTTAAGATACAACGATCTACAGAAAAAGCCAAATACGTTTTTGTGACAGTAAACCTACCGTTGTGCCACTGACCGATTGAATTGCCAAAAATCCTGTCCCTTGGGGAGTGATGGGGCCTAAAATCAACATTGAATAAAACAAATTATAGTGTGTTTGGCTAAACAACAACGGCTATTGTTCAATGGTAGCCTCAGAATACTGAAATAAAATTAGAGAGTTTAGAATTATGTATTCAATATCCTCCATCAAAAAAAAACCCCAGACATTTTAAACGAGCCATTCAGCGCATTACTCACACAAGTAGTCCCACTGACAGGAATGGAATTATTTGCATGAGTGAAGGAACTCCCTGAAGGGTTTGCAGAAACCTTACCAGGCTCTCTCATTCTGGACATATGGTCGCCAGTTCCTACTTGATACAATGTCCCAGAAGGCTCATCAGAATTGGACTGGAGCCCTACATGAAAGAGCTACATAATTCCCAACCAATCCCCCTTCTCTCTCTCTTGAACATATTGCATGCTTGCTAATTGTTAGTATTATTTTATACCCTTGGGAATAATAATCCCACTCAAGAAAGAGATCTTGGAGTCAACTGTCGATAATTTTCTGAAAACTTCCACTCAATGTGCAGCAGCAGTCAAAAAAAAAAAAACTAAAAGAAAGTTGGGAATCATTAGGAAAAGGGTAGATAATAAGACAGAAAATATCGTATTGCCTCTTTATAAATCCATGGTATGCCCACAACTTGAATATTGTATGCAGATCTGGTCACCCCATCTCAAAAAAGGTATATTGGAATTGGAAAAGGTTCAGAAAAGGGCAACTAAAATGATTAGAGGTATGGAAAAGCTTCCATATGAGGAGAGATTAATAAGACTGGCACTTTTCAGCTTGGAAAAGAGACAATTAAGGGGGAGAATGTGATAGAGGTCTATAAAATCATGACTGGTGTGAACAACATAAATAAGGAAGTGTTATTTACTTCTTCTCATAACATGAAAATTAGGGATTCCCAAATGAAGTTAATAGGAAGCAGGTTTAAAATGAACAAAAGGAAGCATTTCTTCACAACACAGTTATCCTCTGGCAAGGAGTTCCACAGGTTGCCAGGAAGGCCAATACAAGGTTCAAAAAAGAACTAGGTAAGTTAATGGAGGATAGGTTCAGCAATGGTTGTTAGCCAGGATAGGCAGGGACTGCAGTTTGCCAGAAGCTGGGAATAGCCAACAGCACTGATCACTTTATGGTTATCTGATTTATTCGTTACATCTGAAGCACTGGGCATTGGCCACTGTCGGAATACAGGGTACTGAGTCAGATGGACCACTGATCGGACCAGTATGACCGTTCTTATGTTCTAACATTTGTTTTAAATTATTCTTCCTTTCCCCTACACAGTTTTTAGCTGGTCATTTGTTCAGGAAATTACTAATGCCTCCTTTAAGGCTAGGGAGTTTTGCAGTTCATCACATGGTTGTAAATTGTAAATCTAAGTAATCTTTACCCCAAAACGTTGCTCCACAATGCATATGTTGTGGTGAATACTTAAGAAGCCTATGACGCCCATTATGATCTTCAATGTAGTACATAGGGATAGTCTGAAATCGCCTCCACCCCAAAGAGAAGATTATAGGGTCCCGTGTTTTAAGTATCTTTTTATACCAACGATGCTTCTTCAGACGCAACTAGTGAAAAGAAAAGATGAACAATATCATCAAGAGCACAGCATTAGTCCTAAACATCAGTGATTATTGAAGCAATTTTCATCCTTCTTAGATGCTTATTGAACCATCAAAGAAATTAATTTATTTAAAATGTCTACTAATGATGGTCAGGCTGACTTAAACAGATAGCTGGCATTTCACTTATTTCAATTTTTTAAAAACTGTGTGGGGGTATAATACACAGATTTTATATAGATCTCTACAAAATATCTAACGGTAACTCATACCCAAACCTTTGATTGTAAGTTGCCTTATTTAGATTATAGACCCTAGAGAGCCACCAATGTGTTTGCATGCACTTGTTCAACGACTAGGACAATGGGAGGCCCAAACCTTCTTGGGGCCTCTGGATGCTCATGTAATATAAATACCAAAACAACAACAACAAAGCTACAAGCTCAAACATCAGACTTTTAAATTACCCATGCCAAAAGCCACCTTTTTTTTCAGCATGAGGACCTTCTGATGAAGGATTACTATCAATTTTTTTAGCTATTATTTGTATTTGTCAAATAGGAAATAAAAATAAGAGTACCATTCAGACTGAAACACGGTTGTAGCACTACACAGAGCATCCCCAGCTCTGGCTGCCTACCTGTACGTATCCCACATTTCCTTCGCTGTTGCCTAAACCACCCAGGATGATTGGATAGTGAGGGTCAAAATTAAGTACAAATTCACATGGGACGTTCTCGATCTCTATTCGAACATACATCCCAGGGCGGAAGCCCTCGTACTGAACTCTGGATTCATCATCCTGATCTTCAAATTCAGCCCGATTAAGCTATGTGAGAAAGATGGGGGGAAAGTTTTTTAATGAGAATATAATGGAACATGAAAAGTTATGCATCAGCAATGCGTGTGCAGGTTTCAATTTTATCTGAAAAGCAAATTAACACTAATTTGCATGGTATCTGTCTGGATAGCCTAATAGTTCTAGTAACTTACTACAGAATAACAGATGTCTGCCACCACAACTTCTTTCCTGTGTGGCTCCCTTTAGGAAACAGCAGATCCAGCTTTACATAGAAAATCACAATTTTACTGAATCACACCTTGGCCTGTGGCTCTACCCTAAGTATCCAGAACAAACAAGTGAATGTCTGAGTGACTTTGTGGACAGATCCTTAGACTGAATTCATGGCAAAATTTCAAAAAGCGCCTCACTGACCCGGGCACCAAAATCATTTTTGAAAATTGGATGTGAGCTGCTAAATCACTTAAGCATTTGTGAAATTGTTTTTACCTTAAGTGCTCCAGGGGAGGGCCTGTCTTTATCTGACATGTGCTAAGTGTACCTAAGGTTCTGTGTAATTAATAAAAGATGCTTGTAACTAAAAGGAGGCTTCTTCCCCTCTGTTTTTGTACTGTTAGGAACATCTTACTTTGCTATGCTGATAGACTGTTCTGGATGCTGTCTGTACTGATGTTGGAGACTAAGATATAGGATAAGTCCTGTGGTTCAAGTGCATTTCTGAAGTCTCTATCTCTCTCTCTCTCTCTCTGGCCTCAGATAGCAATAAACTGCTTGAGAATCACAATAATACATGTTTCCCTAACAGGTCTTAAGTGAAGGAGCTCTAAATTGCCTCATTCTTTTACTGGAAGAGGCTTATTTACATTTTAAGTGTTCTTATGCAAGCACATCAGAACACAAGGTCTATTGTTTGGTCACCTGTGTCAGAGGTTAATGCAGACTGGCACAACTGAGTTAATGGCTAATCTAAGCAAGGTTTTGTTAGATGAGAAGATGGTGTACGCACAACGTTGGGGTTTTTTTTATTTATAAACTTCCACCATGAAATAAATCCGCAAAGTTCTTCAAAAAGAAGAAAGTGCAATACAAAAAGCTACGTTAAAAACTACGTTCAGGGCTTCATTTAATAACTAAATATTGGGGCACAGTTAGCTGCCCAAATTGTCTTGAGCACCTTTGAAAATTCCCATCTGGAACAGGGGTTGTCCAACTTTTCAAGCATGGAACATTTTGATGGACATTTTGCCATGTGGACATCATATTCACCTGTGATTCCCTAACATCCATACGGCAACCACAGCAATTGCTTACAAGAAAAAGTAATATAAGGAAAGTATTTTTATTGGTAGTCAGTGCAATAAAGATGTTGACCTCTTTAAAGGTTAATCATAGAGTACGTTTGATTTTCAATTTCATCTCTTCTTTCCATCTGATATTTCTTTTCACTGAAAACACCTATCATGTGACCAAGCTAGCTCCCTGCAAACCACCATGGACCATAGTTCAGGACCCACTGAACCGATAACATTTACAAAGGAGCTTTCGATGAGTTGCACGTTTTAGTAGCAATAATGACTCAATAAGTCGATTAAAATGAAGAGCTTCAAAAGAACTATTATTTTGTTTTTTAAAAAAATAGTAATGGAATCACAATATTTACCCATTAAAAAATCCCTCTAAATGTATGGGGGTTTTGCCTGTAAGTGCTGAAGAGGTATCAGTGGCTGTTAAATCTAAGTTCCCTAGGGAAAGAGAACTTATGAAGTTTTATAGGCAGACAAATTGCCAAGTTGACAGCTTGTACCTGAGCTTGTTTCTGCATTTCCCCTTTGAGATCATCGAAGTATGTGGCATCCCCTTCATCATATTCGGCATCAAACATTTCCTTCAATTTGCGTTTCTTGTCTATGCGCTTTTTCTTCTCCTCCTCCTCTACTGCTTTGGGTTCTTTTCCTTCTTTATTCTCTTCCTCCCCTTCACTTCCAGCCTAGTAAGAAAAAGGAGTTTATCAAACAGCTTTTGAACGTTTGGACATGAATTATGCTTAGTTCAAGATGCTATCATTAGCTACCATTTCACACCTAAGCAAAACAAATCTTCAAAAGTCACTCAAGTAAAAAAAAAAACACTAAAAAATTCAACAATATTTTGTATATATCTTAAATATTTGTCCTAAATAAATTTGGTCCCTATTACTACAGATTAGCTCATGATCCCATAGCAAACACAGAATTCACATTCTCTTCCCGAGCACTGAATGCAGCAGTACTTAAACCTCATTTCCTGGTTTTCAGCAGTCTCTGGATAGGTGCATTTGATGTTTTGAAAGGGTACAGGGTACTGCCACGGAACCTTAAATCTCCACTAACGAAGTTCTGGGGCAGGAAATTTTCCTTGTTTTTTGAGTAAGCGGTGATAATGAAAGAACTATGACAGTGGGAGTGAGAAGGGCACAAGGCTTCCTAAGAACCATATTGCCATTCAGCGACCAGCTGTGCCTGTCTCCTGATCCTTCCAGTAGGGCTGGAAAAGCCATGGGGAAAAAAGAGAGGTGGTGACTGATGGGCTGTGAGGAGTACGTCTACCAGCAGGAGGCAGCAAAAGGGAAGTGGAAGTAGCTTCAGAACCCACTTCAGGGGAAAGGTGCTCTGCGCAGCCCTGTGGTACAGGAGGGTCACAGAGGTGTGAAGTGGTTCATTCATCTCAGTGGGATGTTCTCCAGTCAATAAGAACACCCCATGGAAATAAACGGAGCCTGATACAAGAGCCCTGCGAGCTCCTGTCATGGACTGATCCAGTCATCTCAAAGTCTGTCTAAGCCCCTACGGAGGGGCACCAGTTTTCCAGACAATTTTGCTTGGGAGGAAAAATTTCATTACTGCAGTCAGTTGTTTATCTGAAATCCATCCTGAGCTTGGGGCGGGTCAAAGCCATAGTTTGGGCCCCAAATTTGCACTGAAAAAATAAGATAGTTTCATGTCATGTATTTTTACAAGGAGCTGTATCTCAGAAACCCCTCATTCAAACCACCTCAAATTAGAACCTCCACTCCTATCCTGGATGCACTACGATTATTTAATTTTCAAATAATCACATGAATTTTAGAATACGTAGAAAAATCGGATTTTAAACAATAACCTAGTCTCATCCTTGCCTACCGCCTCACTATAACAGCACCTCTCTATACATTGCTCAGCGAACAAAGGACAACCCAGGCAGGTTTAAACAGAAGTAATCTGATTAAAACAGTGAGATCTATGCGACAGTTTAATGGTCTCTCCAGAGAAATGTTAAAAGGCCCATTGTTTGAAGTCACTATGGAACTGTAAAGAACAATCCTGTGCCAGTCAGGGTTAGGAGGGCCAAACAGCGTTTTTCCCCCCCAAATGCTAAAATTTCTGATTCTACAAAAGACCAAATACTGGTTGAAATTCATCCCTAAGCAGAGAACTAGCACAAAGTCTCATAACTGCTTAGGTGCCACATTAGGCCTCTATAAAAGGCTGGCTTTCTGTAAAAACGTGAATGTCACCCATACAGAGGTGCACTCTGCGTTACTATGCCTCACAAAATTAGAAAGCCCTAAAGATGACAAAGTTAAAAGCAACACACCGCTCACATAAAACAAGCTTTTTCCCATTATGATTACCGAGACCAAGTTTAGAAGTGTTCTTTGCCTTTCCCTGCACCATACTGATCTCAAAGCAGACAGACCTGCTCTACATTAGAAAAGTAAGTCAGCTCAACTATGTCACTGAGCGATGTGAAAAATCTACACCTCTGACTAGAGTAGTTACAACAGCCTAATCCCAAGTGCAGACAGTGCTAGATCGACAGCAATTCTTCCATCAATTTACCTACTGCCTCTCGGGAAGATGGATTACCTATGCTGGTACCATCGGGGTGTGTGCGCGTGCGCGCTGAAGCTGCACAGCTATGCCTCGAGCACTTCCAGTGTAGACAAGCCCATAGACTAGGGCATATTACATAGCAGCATATAGCGCTACAGCTTAAATTCACTTTGACATGTTTTGTCTGTGGCACACCCTAATCTTCCATTTGTTTTCCTCCATTTACTGACACTACTCAGGAAACGATAACAAGAAAGTACAAGGTATCATCAGTCAGGATCATATTCAACTTGTACCCTCCATCACTCAAACTCTTGATTTTCAGACTCGGCAACTTGATTACGCCTGCCCTCTACTGTTAGCTATGGTACATTGACTTCTGCTCCCCCACAATTAGGAGCTCCATGTAAGGAATAGTATCGTTTATTTGATCCCCTGAAATTAAAAGTTCATCTGATCCTAACGAAAATAAAAGGAAAAAGAACATATCTACTTAATACCAGTCCTTCAGATACCAAAATTTTCTCTTCATTACAGCCTTGTTTCTACTGAATTAGAAAATATGTTCCATTTGGGCTCCAAAGCTGAAGAGAGAAACAACCACCCACTATGCAGAAATGCACTCGAAATGTGAGCAACTGATGGACAATCAAGCTATAGATTGTACCTCATCTCCTGCTGCTGCAGGTTTCCCTTTGTGCACAACTCCTGTCTCAAGATCTTCAAAATCACCATACAGGTGTTCTGTAAACACAACAGCCAAGAAAACCGTAAGTTAGCAACATTTTTGCACTGCTCTGTAACATTTCTAAGCACTTCATTATTTTGTGTACATTTATTTCTCACTAATACGTCATACTTTGGTTGCTATACAAATTTATCCCATTTCCTTTCTACCACTCTGTGGCAAGCGAGGGACAGCCCAGCTTTTCAGTGGCTCTTCCTTCTTCCTTTCAGTACTGCACATCAGCAACCTCTTTCACACATCTCCACCTCCTCAAAAATTCAGGTGACGTTCTGGTAAGGCCAAGCCTGCATCTCTCTGAGTCAGTCACAAAATTGGAAGGAGTGAAACAATTCTTCGATTTGACAGCATGCATCATTATCTCTGCTTGAACACTGCCTGCTAAGGGTATCAGCAGAGCAACCTGAGCCTCGCCTCTCAGCAGGATGCGGAGGCAGAGACTGCAGGGAGAGTAAAATCTAAAATGGATCCAGTAATTTTGAGCTAAAAAAACTGGAAGTTTGCTCTACAAAAGCTATCGATATTCAAACTGTTTGCTTGAGAGATAACAATCATACTTTAAATGAAAAATAGCATCTCTCTCAGTCCTCCAACCCATCTAAAGTCCCAACTTTTCAGCAAAGCAAACCCAGCAGACAAGACTTATTTTCTGCAAACAGGATTTCTGTTCATTTCAGTCCCCTAAACACACCCACAAAACTGAAAGCAGGTATGTCTAAGTGTAAGCCAGCCAGCCTTGAGCAGGGATTCTATTTTCTATTCTACTTGACAGACCTATTCCATATTCAAAAAGAGTGTAAATTGTTCTCTGTAGTCATCTACTATTTCCCTCCGATTTGTGCACCTGCTACACTAATAAAATCAGTTAATGCTTGCAGAATGCTTCAGATATATAGAACAGGTAGAGAAGCTGGCAAGGGTGTTACTAATGTAAAACATTTTAAAATACATAACAGAGTTTTAGATTAAATATTAAGTTACAGTATTTGCTAGTTCTTCCTCCATTAATCATTTTTTAAGAGCATGAGACCTACCATCTTCCTCCAGCAGTTTTGCTGCATCTTTATCTGCTTCCCACTTTCCTGTTACGAAGCAGTCCCGAATGCTGTTCATAACCTGTAAAAGTGTTGCTTTGTACACTTATTTGTCACCACCACAAAAATACTTTGACAGCTGACACTGTCTGCAATAATCTTCCTGAGAGAAGGCTTGATCTCAGCCCATTTACTAGCACACAGCTATCCATATCACAACATAACTATCAAAACTGTCTTCTTTGCTGGCAGCCTCCACAGAGAGGTGGAGGAAAAAGAATTAACCTCTCCCTACCCCCAGAAATGCTCCTCCCAGAAAAAGGCTAAAGCACATTAATCTGAGTCAGGACAGAAGCTTACAGTGATAATGCTCCTGCGGTAACCATTTGGTAAATAAAAGACATCAGTCATCAAGGCAGTCTACCTAACATCTTTCACTAGCATTAAGTTAATTTACTTTAACTTCCCCTTCTTATTAAAAACAAAAACCCTAACATCCTGTTCGTTTGTAAAGGTGTCTAGTGAGGATAAAGAGATGAGACATTCCGAAGAAATGACACATAAGCAGAACTGTCTGTAATTCATGAGTTAGTTTCACTTCTCCACAACATATCAGCAGGTCTTTATGAGGGCAATTCAGGATTGGTTTAAGTGGATACATACTGGGTGCGCTCCTAAGAACAGAGCATGAGAGATGTCGCTCCAAGAGCAGTACCTCATCTAAATCCCAATCCTGGGGGGTTTCCACTGGAAATTTGGAGCAGTCAAGGGCATTAGCCTTTTGTTTGAATTCTTTGTCAGGACGACTGACACGGAACAGCCCTCCAAGCTCTTCATCAATATCATCCTCTTCATTGGCATCCTCAGCCACTAAATAAAACGCAACAGCTAAAATTATCATCTGCAAAACGTGTGCATTTATTAGACGAATCAAAAACCGCTCTTGCTCCTTACATCTTCAAATGTCTGATGCAGTTTGAGGAAAGAGAAATTAAATTATATCAGTGGTTTATGCACAAGTGTATTAGTAAGAGAAACTGATGCTCTAATTCCTTTATAGAGCAAGCAGCAGTAAGGGAATGATTCTATATTGTGAGCAGAACCCAAAGATCAGGGCTTTCGTCGGAGAGCTAATTAGTCGGGACATGACTGTGGGACAAATGTATTCCACATGTAAAATTTCACATACTTCAAAGGAGAAATCAGGTGGTCTTTTGGATGATTGACTTTATCTGAAAAATCTGTTCTCTGATTAAGCAACTGTGAGGTATTTGTTCAACACCTCAGATAGAAACTGTTTAACACAAAATTTTTTTAAAAAATCAACCTATTAGAAAAAGGCTTTCTATTTCTCCAAACACAAATCCCATTTGGTTTGTACCAGTCTGCAAACTGCTAACACTGGGTTTGTGAATTTACTGGTAATTTCTTAGGGCATTACACTGCAAATCTTACGATGCAGAACTCCCAATAACTTAAACGGGAGTTGTACTTGTTGAGGAGCCAGTCTCTTGCTTGGAAATACATCAGTTTATGAATTAAACAGGATACATCATGTGAAGACAGCTTTAGCTTTACTTGAAACCATCTACCTGATTCTTGACTAATTACCATCATTATCTTGAAAAATACACTTATGACAGAGATAAAATTAACCCAATTCATGTTCTGAATGAACTCTTCCTTACCTTTCAAGGAAGGCTTGGATAATTTCAGACAAAATTCAGTGAGGACAGCCAAAAATCTAACCTGACCAGACAGATCATAAATAACGAGTTGCCACAATGGATGGAGTCAGCACAGTATTTACGACTAGATTTTTTTTAAAAAGCTGACCTTGGTTTTGGGAAAACACTGTAACCAAAAACGGAAATGGGAATTCAACATTCTTTTCATACACTTGGAAAAATATTGCTGTACCTCAAAAAGGAAGGACTAAACAAACATTTACCAAACCTCTAAATAAATACTGTAACACCCTGCTCAAACTAGCCTAAGGTAAGTTGCATTATGAAGACAAAATTTTCTTTCTCGGAGGTATATTGGAAAACTAAATGTGAACTCTGGTTACCAATAAGGAGAGTTAAATCCATTATTTCCTCATGAACCCACGGAAGACTAGATCCTAAAGATAAATTGATATGCCTATGATTAAACGGCTACTATGACACTCGGAGAGAAACTTCCAGGCATACATGTAAAAGTGTATTTTTACCTGTTCCATAAACAAGTTTGCGAAGGTTGGGAGCTAACTGTTGTTGTCTCAGAAAGGCCTCGGCTGCCTTTTGGGTAAGGTCTTCCTTCCACTTAAGTGCACCTGAAAAGGGGGGGAAAAAACACTGTAAAGTGCTTCCTCCACCGGTAACGTGTTAGACTAAAGGACTATCTGTATTAGCGAGAAAACTTAAACAGAAGTCAGTTACAATACACTTAAAATTGGTGGGTACGATCAAGACTTAATCTGGTTACGTGTCCCAGATCTGTATGGTTGGCTCTAGTTTTTCATCCTGTATTGTAACCAGCTTCTGTGCTTTGGTTGTTTTTGCAGTGTAGATCATGCCTAACTTCCGAAGGAATAGAGTAAAAGAGAGATTGAGGCCTGGTCTACACTTACCTTTGCGATTCGGCGGCAGTCGACGGGAGATACTCAAGTGACATAAGTCACCTGCGTATCTCTCGTCGACTTTGCAGCATCTCCGCGCGCCGTCCACACTGAGCTGTGTTCCCTTCGACACAGCGCTACCCCACTTACCGGGGTGGTTTTCCTGCGTCGCTTGCTGGATCAACTGAGCGGGTCTACACAGACCGCTCAGTCCATCCAGAGCGGTCGATCTGACGGCGGCGAATTCGCCGCCGTCAGTGTGGACCCAGCCTAAGACTAAAGCCTGCATACTAGACTATTTATTTCCATCATACATTCACCACTGATACAGATTACATCTGTTAATAACACCAGTAAAAGGTGGTTTACTTTTCCCAAATCTAATCCCCAAGTTTCACTCTTTTAAAAGATAACAATTTGATGAGAGAACTCTATAAAAGCTAGGTATTGTCTTACTTTTACTGTCAGGAAAACAGAGGCTTAAACAGAGAATGAATGGCTTACAAAGGTCTCCTGAGATGCAGTTTTCTGCTCTAGCTACAGGACAACCTGCTTCCCAGAAGGAAAAGACACTGTCTCCAGCAATGACCATGACGACAAACGCACAGCAAAGGAAAAAGGAGAAATGTAAATTTTACCTGTTGTGTCTGCAGAAAACTCAGTATCTTCTCCATACTCCTGTTCCTCTTTCAGTAGATTTTCTACATCATCATCACCATCCTCAACTTCTATAGCCTTCGATTCACTACATTCAACACCATCGACATTCTTCTCTTGAGTGCTTTGAATACCTTTCCTATCGAACTCTTCAACTTCGGAGTCAGCACTTGATTCTTCCTCTTCCAGAGAGGATCCTTCAGCCTCAGAGTCAGATGCCTCTTCAGCTGTGCCATTTCCAGAATCTGTAGTGGGGACCACTCTTCTACCCAAAGTGTGATCTAGGCTAGGGTTCTCGCTTCCTTCTTTCTTCTCCCTGCCTATTTCACACGGTGTGAATTTACTTCTTCTGCTTGAAGATTCAGAATCACAGTCTGAGCTTTCCTTTTCATCACTCTCTTGTTCATTTCCAGGGTCTTCTGCCTCTTCCTTGCTTTCATCAACGCCAGTTTCTCCTTCTTCCCCTGAACTCGTCTCAAGATCATCATCACTATCAGCAAACGCTGGCAGTTCTACTGCCATTTCTTCCTTGGTCTCCTCTTTTTTCAGACGCTTGGCACGCCTAAGACCCAGCTGTTGCCCTGGTACCTCTTTGTCACTTTCTCCCTCAATATCATTAACATCACCACCATCTTCACTTCCATCCGTCTCATCTGCAGACATTTCTTCATCTTGGCCATCCTCTTCATCACTTGCTTCATCATCATTTTCTTCTTCAAATAGGGCCTTCCGACGTACTCTCCCGGTCTTCAAATCAATTTGTTTCTCTTCTTTTGGCATCACAAATCTGCTTTCCCAAATGGAGAAAAAGATTTTTCAAAATTAGCTTCAATTAAACATTTGAAGTCAAACAAATATTTAAACGACATTTTGGTAGTGTGACTTCAACAGCAGGTATATGGCTATCTATGCCATTAAAAAAAAGAGCAACATTGTCTGACTTAAAGAAATCTCTCCATTCAAAAAGCTTCATCATGGTAATCTCAACTAAATTAGTTGTTCCTCATTATTGTCTACTCGTTTAGACAGAGTGCATGCACTGTTGTTTTTACTGAACATTCTTCTAGGGCACTCACAAAAACCAGAAGTGTATCACACATGGCTATGCCAGTGTATCATTTTAAAAAAAGAAGAAGGAAAAATGTACTATGTTCCATGCAGATGTCATCTAAATCCTTTCTAATTTGGGAATAAGTACTGTTTTATATAGAGAAATAAATGACAAAAAACAACTATTGTTGTATGCTGTATTGTTGTAGCTATGCCAGTCCCAGGATATTAGGGAGACTAGGTGGGTAAAGTAAGAGCTTTTACTGGACTAACTTCTGTTGGTGAGAGAGAGCAGCTTTAGGCCATGTCTTTATCACACACTTCACTCCTGGGGGATTTCTGCACTAAACTATTAAAAATTCTGCTCAGACTATTTTCAAATTCTGCAAAACTCTGCATATTTTATTTGTCAAGGTAACAATATAATCATGCCACTTTCACTTATTTTGGTAATCTATTTCAAAATACCTGCCCTGAGTGTGTTTCCCAGACCTGAAGAGGAGTTCTTTGTAAGCTCGAAAACTTGTCTCTCTAGCCAGCTGAAGTTGGTCCCATAACAGATATTACCAAAAATCTCTCACACATCACATACATGTAATCTTTCATCTGCACCTATATAGAAATTACATCCTAAAAACTTCATTAAAAGAAAACATGGAGGTACGAGAGGATCTTAATGAAATAGTAAGTTTTTTTATAAGAGGAAAAAGACGTGTGTTTCCCTTAACCTTCTTCTCAGAAACAACTTAACTGTTTACGTAAAAGTTACAAAAAATAAAATAATTAAGCCAAGGCAGACTTCCAGCATGGAAAATTTCAGCCTTAACAGTTAAACAGAGTTGCAAGCAACAGAAAAGAGTCTTGTAATGGGAAGTGGCAGGCAATCAAACTGTAAGTGGCATTACCAATTTCATCTAAAATTAGAGATATATTCCTGCAGCAGATTCTGAACAGCAGTTTGAGGTCTGCAACCTCAGAGCTAATCACACAAAGACCAGTGACATATACAACCATCATTACATTACCTATCTTCCAGGAGAAACTACATTAAACACAGAAAATGCAAGTAAAGCTTGGATTTCTTTTCCCCTTAAGACTTGACAAAAGAGGAACCTTGTACTGATTATTCCATGGTGAAAAGTAAATACTTAATGAGTGATTATAATTTACTGTGTCCAAAAATAGAAATGTCCAACAAAAAAGAGCTAGCCCTATGTCTGAAGGTGAAAGCAAACATATCCCTGGCCTACAATTATTTCTCCCATAGACATCCATGTCCACATCCTGAAGCAGCCTACTCCCATCCTCTACTTCAACCTCAAGGAAAGTATGTTTTCTGTTTAGAGGAGGACTGCTATGGAAAATAGGGAACTCTACCGAAGCCCTTTTTAACTCACAAGACAAGTACAAAACCCTGATAAAGTCACTACTGAAAATAAGTGTGATCTCCCTTTATTCTCTCGTTCTAGCCAAGGTGTGGGAAGAGTCATCTATACTCCCATTTTTCTTTCAGATTAAACCTCTCCTAAACTCTGTGTTGCCAGCACACACCTTTAATGTCAGTCCACTGAACCAGCTACTAACTATGATACGCAAGTGGCCAAAGCTGTTGCGTGGGTTATGCCTCTTTTAGTCAAGTTGTTCTGTCTCCCACAGCTCGGTAAAATTCAAAACTTACTCTTGGTTTTCCATATCTTCTGAACCTAATGGTTTGGAATCCATGAAAAGAGACACTTTGCTTGAAGCCATCTTGACATCGATCGTGGAATGCGTGGAGATGAGGCTCTGGACTAGCTCATGATTTGGTCTTACTTCTTCCTGACAAACCAAAAGATTTTTTTCTGTTTAATGAAACAATCACGCAAATTATCTGATGAACAATCTACAAATTGTTAAAAATTGCACACAAAAAAATTGGCATTGGGAACAGACCCAATATTAAGCCATGGAAGAGAAGAGCTCCTTTTCAGTGTATAAAAAACATATCGCACATTTAATACTATTTTAACTCATGTCCCATAATATTTGAAGAGGTCTGAGTACAAGACAGGGAAAATGGAATTCCTCAGTTCAAGCCCTGGCTCGGAGAGCAACTTCCTCTAGGACCTTGGATGAGATACAACCACTTTCCCTCAACTTCCCCACCCGCAAAATGAGACTAAATACATAGGCTCTGCTCACAGGAACAGCGTGAGACTTAGTTAATGCTCAGAAAGTATCTGAAGAAAAATGAGCTATGTATTTATTATTAATTACTCCCTTAGCTGTTTTCCACTGCTTTTCAGAGAGGGAGATTGGGAAAAAACAAACCAGAAAAATCTATTTTCTTTCTCAATTATTGTAGAAAGAAAGGTTGTTAAAACAAACCATTTAAGGATAAAGATATGTCTGAATGTCTCTTGGGTTGACGATGTTTCTTTAAAAAAAAATAAAATCAAAAAAACCTAAACCAACACAAAACAATTTTTTCCAAGCACCACTGCTTTGCCTCTTTTAGACAGACGCTATAATCTACTGGAGAACAGAGAGCTCTAACAGACTTTCCCCTCACCTCTTCATCTTGATGAGCATGACTTCCACCAAGATCAATATAAACTGCATCTTTGTCATACACTACACCTCCAACTCCTGACAGCGGGGCATAAATCAGTTTCTCCTTCTCATTTAAGGAACGCTTCTTCTGCTGTTCAGGAAGAGCACAGGGGTCTGGTAGAAAACTTACATCACTCACAGCAAAGTCCCCTACACCTGTGGTGGGGGACAAAGGAGAAATGATTTTTGACAATGCTCTGATTAAAAAAAAAAAAAAAAACCCCGAAAAACACTGTACAATTCACCATAAAGTAGTAAAGGGGTTTTACTGTGGCATGCAGTGATTTAACATTAATGAGACACTGCATAGACAAAACCACATGCAATACTTTGAAGACTGACCACTAGCCCAGAAAACACTTTACAAGTTAACCAGCTAGTGAACTATAAATCACTGTCAACTCATTCTTTTAAATATATACTTATCTTCATTACTAACATGATCTCAGCATTTTTTAAAATAAAGTAATTTCAATCTCTAACTTAATAATAAGTAGTATTAATTTATAACACTAATGAATATTTTTCACTATTTACACTACTTATTTTTTGCATTTCCAATCATCCTAGAGAGGGTACTACACAGATCAGTTTCTCTTGCTGGTTTTCAGATGCTAGTACACTGTTTGGATTCAACACTGCAAAAAGATTTAGCTATTAAAAGTTTTACAAAACACTGAAACATTAACTATAATTTTTTTTAAATCACCTTTTTTTTAAATGGTGCAAAATCTACTGGACAGCATGTTGGTCTTTTACAGATGTAAACCATCCCTTCAACACTAACAGCTTTGCAAGCTATAAATCCATAAAATAATGAGAAGAATTTTCGAAGATTGGATACACTACCTGGCATGTGAACTTGGCTTTTGTTTTTTAGGTATGCCCCTCTTAAGTAACCATAAAGTGAAACCTTCCTGTCACACTTTGGATTGACTCGGACATCTTCTGGGTTTGTCAAGTCTTCCATTCTAGGGAATATCAAAAGACATATAGCAATATGTTCTCTCAACTATCATCTTCCAGAAAGAAAGTACTGCAACAACTTTTTGCACTTGCTACACTGAACTATTATTGCAGCTTTACTTAAAAATCACAAAGATGGCAGGATCTCATTTGACATTTTCATTGTTTGAAAATAGGAACCATCATGTTAAAGTCATTTAAAAAAAAAAAAAAAAGATTCTTACCTTAGCAATTTGACTAAATTTTATTTTTAAGGTATAAAATTACGTTTAATACTACATCTCTGAAAGATTTAGTGTGTGTTCATTTAGGGCATTTCTCTTTTCCCTGGGGCAGACAGTGAAAACTGATGAGTCAGTTTCATTTTTGTATATAGTCACTTTCTAGCCAATTTCACTCAGACTCTCACGCACAACAACGTTAAATTAACACCTAAAACTCAAACAGGAAGATTTTTTTCTCCCTCCCTCCTAAACGTGCTCTGTGCATTTCACAGAATTTTCTAAGTACTTTTCCAACCATATCACTTAAGCACTGCCCTAGCAATTAAAAACTAAAGACAAAATGTCTCTTGCTTCCTTCTATCCCAATTTGCAAGAAAAATAACCTGATGAGTTCATTGGTGTTCTCTCTCATTTATGAATGAATGGAACTTTGACAGAAGCAAGGGTTTTTTATTCATTTCTGTAAATCTTTTCCAAGAGTGAGCTTCCTAGTCTAGGTCCAGCTCCTGTGAAAGTTCAATCTTCAGAACGCACAAAATTCCCCTCCCCCTTTCAGTAGGTATATTCATTGTTCAGTGGAACCTAGCTGCTGCTTGAGATCATGGATACAGAAGGAGAGACAATCTCTCAATGGCTAGGGCCAATCCCATGGAAAGCTTTGAAATTCAGGATAAAGACCTTGAAGTAGACTCTGTATTCAATGGGGAGCCATTCCAGTGATTAGAGATCAGAGTGATATGTTCACTATCTGCTGCTAAGCTATTTGGATGCTATGCTTTCAGAGACGTTCAACATAATCAAGCAGCAATTTTGTTTAAATGTTTTATAGACAGTGTTCAAATATCCGGTAATATTCTAAAGACACATTTAGTACCTCATCTTCCAAGTCTGTGAATAAATCCTATTTGCACAGAAGTCATCAGGCCAAGTTTACGACTGCCTTAAGTGGGCTCAGCTCTACTGAAGTCAGATGGCAACTTCTTATAACTGATTTTTCAAATCAGTGGAATTGCACTCATTTACAACAACCAATACCATGCACCAGATGCCACAGTGATGGATAACTCCATAAAACTCTACCTACACAATAAATTAGGCCATTGGCATGCCCAACAGTTCCATAACTGTGGAAATGCGTTTTTCAGAGGTGCACAGGAACAGAATTACACCATTGCTTCATGCTGTCATGAGTGGAGCTGAGTGGCTAAATTTACATGCACAGGATTGAAAATACACCTCTTATAACCACTGATTTCCCCTCATTTATGTCAATAATAAAAAAAAGAGATTAACTTTAATTTAGCCATCATCAAATCTCTGGCGCACACTCAGAGCTGACTGGCTCTGTTACACTCTTATAAAAACAACACAGGGATTGCAGTGCGGGTGACAGAGAAAGAATTGAGAGGAAAAGAAAACCACGTACCTGTCTGCTAGGACATATGGGTGAGATGTCTGCCATGTAAGGGGACGGAATTTCATAACAGAGATAAAGCGTCCCAGATTATGAATTTCCTGCTTTTGGTACTCTCCATGTACCATCCCAGAGAGATAAAACAGCTTCGCACCCTAAATCAATCAAATTTACATAAAAAAATTAACAAAAAATTTACTTCAATTAAATTCCTAACTACTAAAACTAAAGCAAGGAGATTGCAGTCAATAAATTACAATTGCCTACAATAGTTTTGAGCTAATTTCTGTTAATTATGTCCTCTCCATCAAGAGATAAATATCCTCAACAATTTGGCACCAGGTGTGCAGGTTCATAACAGCAGCGAAGACATGCTATGCATTTGTTTAAAGGCAGACGTATGTTTCACAGAAACCAGGCTTTTTAAAAAAAATAGCAGGTAGAACAAGAACATAGAAGCTACTCAGCATTAGCATTGCCAGACACCACACTAAATTCTGCAAAGCAGCACCATCTGCCCTTCATGAACCAAGGATTTGAACCTGCAATCCCTTACCCACCTCATTACTTGTGTGAGTGACTATTGGGCTTCAGGGCTGTAACAGTTCTATCATTTTGTGGTAGAGATCAACCTCACAAATTAGTTTTCAAGTAAGAGAAAGAAAAATTGTACAATTTGAGGCTCAATCCTAAATGCTACACTAGCCGTATCTGTTATTCACAATGTTACTGAAAGACAGAACAAATGCAATACCTTTAAATACTGAAATATTTTTCCCACCTCTAAATCAATTTCTGCAGTTCAAACATTTAGGAAAAATAACTGTTTGGTCTTATACCTGATATACTTCCGTCCAGAATCTGTGTTTTAATCTCTTTTTGGTCTTCTTTAACTGTTTGTTGTTCTTGAAGGTATCCAGATGGGTAAGGACGCCCATGATTTTGGGAAAGCCATGTACTTGGCAGATGTTCAAAAATTCAAAGGTTTCCATCTCAAATCCAAAGCTGGCATCAATGAGCATAAGAACCTGAAAGTGAATGAAAACAATTTACTCTGATGCTACTGGGATGCCCTCATCAGCATCTTTAACTAATTTAACAGCAATGCTTTTAAACGGGATCAATCTTTTCATCCAATCGGTTGCTGACTTTGATAAACTTTTAATCTCAAGGAGTCAGGCAGTCTTCCCATGGATTTTCACAAAACCTAGAGAACCAATTGTGGCCTTTTAATTAAAAGTTGTGTCTTAAGCACGTCTTAATTTAGAAAAGGTTAAGAAATCCAACCCACTCTTCTAAATCAATATAATTTTGCTTCACTTTGTTTCTCGCTCTCCAGAAAGATTACAGGAGGATTAAAAAACCACCTACAGACAAAAATAGTCAGAACAGAAGCGCCCCCCTGCCCAGCAGAACACCCCATTCCCCAAAAAAGTGTGTTAGTCCAGGCAACCGCTGAACACAGAGGACAGATATTGATACCCTTATTTAGTTAAGTAGCCTCTTACTCCTCAAACAGCAATGAGGCTGTATTATCGTATTAGTATTATCTTACTCCTCAAACAGCAATGAGGCTAAAGATAATACTAAACGGGGTAAGGTATCAGAATCTGGCCCTCCTCAGCTAACAAACTTTGTCCCCTCTTAAAACATGCAAGATTGAGCTTTTATCAATATTTGCAGGAATGTCTGATTAAATTAGTACAGATAAAGGTCCTGATTGTTTTGGGTATCTGACAAATGCAACCACAGATTAGGTTACTTCAAGGGACTACTGCTTTAATGCCTTAAGGGACTAGAGCATCTTAGATCATAAACAGGTCTTTGGTACAAGTGAGATAAACAAACTTCCTTCATATGTTGCAATTACTGTAATGTGTCACTAAGACATGATGATAATGGAGCAGAACATTGACATAGGATAATCGTCTCCTGTAGTCACATGAACATGACACAAAGCCAATTAGATCCTCAGCAACCAGGAGCCTAAAATGCAAAGGAACTGACGGCTTACGGCTCCGTCAGTAATTAAGTCGTCCTAACCTTGTGACAAGCAGACCACTACCTCTTACATTCATAATCTCGGCATATACCATATCTATGTTTTAAGTGCATCTCATTGTCTCCAGGAACAGAGGTACAGCAGAAGACTATCAAGATTAGCTGGTCAATTTCAGCAATGGCCAGAAATAACCTCACAATCAACTATCAGTGAAAATATATTCCACGTCCACCAACTTAGGCAAAAAATCTGAGTAGATACAGCTTTGTACTGTGTCCTGAAGATCAACAAGCTCAGATTTGTTAAAGTTGGAGGTAAATTACAAAATGGAGGCTCTCATATGAAAACACCATGACTGCAGCACTCAAACCTTCAAACCCAGAGTTCACTAGCTAGAATGCATCAGATGAACCCAAATGGTGTAGCAGTGTGCTTCCGTTCTATAAGTTAGTGAACAATCTGATCACTGAAGACCTTTTTCTTTTATTAGCATTTGGGGGAGGGGGGCGGTGTCAACAAACACGTGAACAAGGCTGATCCAGGGGATCTAGTTTGTACTTAGGATCAGAAAGTCTTTGTCCAAAGGCTCTTAAGCAAAGTAAGCAGTCATGGGATAAAAGGGAAGGTCCTCTCATGGATCAGTAGCTGGTTAAAAGAAAGAAAACAAAGGATAGGAAGAAATGGTCAGTTTTCAAAATGGAGAGATGTAAAGAGCAGTGTCCCCCAGGGTCTGTGCTGGAACCAATTCTGTTCAACATATTCATAAATGATCTGGAAAAAAGGGTTAAACAGTGAGGTGGCAAAATTTGCAGACGATATAAAATTACTCAAGATACTTAAATCAAAAGCGGACTGCAAAGAGTTATAAAGGGACCTCACAAAACTGGGTGACTGGACAACAAAATGGCAGATGAAATTTAATGTTGATAAATGCAAAGTAATGCACATTGGAAAGCATAAGCCCAAATATACATACAAAATAAGGGGGTTTAAAATTAGCTGTTACCACTCAAAAGTTTTTGGAGTCGTAGATAGCTCACTGAAAATATCCACTCAATGTGCAGCAGCAATCAAAAAGCTAACAGCATGCTAGGAACCATTAGGAAAGAGATGGGTAAGACAGAAAATATCATAATGCCTCTATATAAATCCATGCTATGTCCACATTTTGAATACCGTGTGCAGACTTGGTCACCCCATCTCAAAAAAGATATATTTGAATTGGAAAAGGTACAAAGAAGAACTACAAAATGGATTACGGATATGGAACAGCTTCCATATGAAGAGAGATTAAAAAGACAGGAACTGTTCAGTTTGGAAAGGAGACGACTAAGGGGGGATATAACAGAGGTCTATAAAATCTTGACGGCTGTGGAGAAAGTGAATAAACATAAGAACTAGGGGTCCCAATGAAATTAATAGTCAGCAGGTTTAAAATAAACAAAAGGAAGTACTTCTTCACACAACACACAGTCAGCCCATAAAACCTTTGCCAGGGGATGTTGTGAAGTTCAAAACTATGACAGGGTTCAAAAAAGAACTAGTTGAGTTCACGGAGGATAGCCAGGATGGACAAAGATGCAACGCCATGCTCTGAGCATCCCAAGCTTCTGTTTGCCAGAAGCTAAGAGTGGATGACGGGAAGGATCACTTGATGATTCTGCCTGTTCCGGTCATTCCCTCGGAAGGACCTGGCATTAGCCTGTCAGACGACAGGATACTGGACTATATGGACCATTGGTCTGACCCAGGATGGCTGATCTTATGTTTTAAAAAGTGATTTCAAATGTCAGTAGGGTTGAACTGGAATCTGTTTAGTGTAATGTTGCTGTTCGAAGTTGGCTTAAGAGATTTTTCATTAAGGTTTAGAAGTTGTATGGACAACATGGGATCACATAAAAGTTCAAAGGCAGTTTCCCCCTTGTTATAGCTCAGTAACAGTGGCTGCCCCAGAAAATTAGGCCTTTTGGGGACACATCCTGCTCCCACTGAAGTCAAAGGGAGTTTTACCAGTGACTGCAATGGGAGTAAAGATCAAGCTGTTGTAGGTGTGACCTAGGTAAAAACATTATTTCCAATATTAGTATCCATGCTTTTGTATATAATTGCTGACTTACCAAATCTGCAACTTTAGCCAGATCAATCATTGTGTTAATGTCACATCCACATTCAATAATAGTTAGCCTACGCTTTTTACCTGCAAAGAAAATGCAAATTGAAGAAGAAAAAAAATGAACCAACCAAAGATACTTTAATCTTAACCTCAATGGTTGCAGCTATTTCATCAATTCTGCTATAATACTGTGTGGATAGTTGGCTTCCCTAATTAGTCATGCTTACATGCTGGAATGCTACTCAGATTTATTTACTGTTAGAGATCAAACCAAGTAATGCCACTTTTGATGGATAATTTATTTCCCTCTTTTCCTTATAAAAAATATCAAACATAAGAGCAGCCTTGGAGAGTGAATGCACAGGGACAACAGAATTTTAAATTCCTGTTAGCTTTGTACTCATTTATTGTACAGCTGTTCTCCTGGCTTACAGGTTGCTCTCATGTGATGGAGGGGATAGACTAGATGAGCCAACATTTTATTCCCAGTTCAAACTTCTTATGCTTCTAATGATAGGTGTGGCTAGGAGTCCACCTGTTATTCTGATTGGCTGACATTGCCCATTTTAAAAAGACACTATTTTCAGTTGTTCATAACTTTGGCATACTTTAACCATTTGGGCTGAAATTTTCTGTGATTATTCAACATCCATCACAGTGGCAAGTCACAGTCATCCATAATGGCAATCAATAATCATTAGGCCAGGAAAAGAGACAGAGACTGACGCTACAGGCACTCACCTTGGATATGGGAGATGCGAGTGCTAGCCCCTGCAGCAATGACTAATGATTTATAACAAATAAAACAGCTTCAACAGGAGCCGTAAGAGACACCTGCCCCGGAATATCCCAGTGCTCAGGTCCCTCTCCTGCAATGTGGGAGACCCAAGTTCAAATTCAGTCTTCACATCAGGCTGAGGGGAGGACTGAACCTGAGTCTCCCACAACCGATGCGTGTACACTAACACCAAGTTACAAATTATGAGGAGGGCAGCACGTCCTCCTCCAGATCTTTAAAAATGCCCCAAACAAAACATTTGAAATGGACCTCAACATGTTTTGTTCAAGCCAAAACAGATTTTTCCAATTAGCCAATTTTTAATTTTTTTTGGGGGGGGGGGGGGGAAGAGGGGGAGAAGGGGAGTGCAATTTTCAGATTCCGTTCAATGCATTTTTTTTTAATTTCTCAGAACTGCCAATGAATCAAAAAATCATTTCTTCACCCAGTTCTAGTTCTAGCCCTGCCAATGACTTATGTCAGTGTCAATATGAGGCCACATTATGAAATCTGTTATTTCAGTTTGCGCGCACACACGCACGCACGCACACGCCCCCCGCCCCCACACACACACACACCCTGAAAGATTACTGACGTTGCAAAATCAAGCATGCAGTAGTTTGGAAATACCAAAGTTCAGGTTCCCATGCAACATGAATTCGATGCCCTTGTACATATGTATTATGATACACAAGTGTGTTCAGGCTTAATTTTAAAGCTCAACCCAAACCTAAGCCTGAGAGCGTTGAGAAAAACCACATTTGATCTGAACCCAACACTTGCAGTCAGATCCAATCAGGCTCAGATCAGGTTGAAGGGTCTACCTGGAGTATCCTTAGCTGTACTCGGGGATGTAGGGGGTCCAGAGCGGAGGACTCAGGAGTTTCCTAGACCTCTTCTTTGGTGGTGGGGGCACAGAGTCTCTTCCTTTCTCTGCCCGGTGCAGCCAAAGGGAAGTTTGGGGGGTGAGGTCCTGGCTCCTTTGAGTCACCAGCCCTGGGACCCTGTTCCGATACACCACGGCCACAAAAAAACCCACTCCCGTGACTTGGATTTACTCCCCACAGCTAGCCAAGCTTGACACTGGGCTGCAGGAACCTGGGGAGCAGGATGCCTTGGCCTCCGCACGCTTTGGGAATGGCCTGCTCAGGCACCTCAGGAGGCAGCAGGTGCTGCCAGGTCTGCATGGCCAGGGAATCCCTTAGGTTCCCTCCATTCCCTGCTTCTCCCAGGAAAGCCACAGAGACACAGCAAGGAAGAAAGAGGCCTGCACTTGCTCTCACTCCCTGACGGATGGGGCTCGCTTCCTCACACTACAGCTGAAGCTCCCTCAGTTACCAGCCGCTAGATCATCCAGCCTGCCCCAGAGGCAGCGCATGGCACCCCAAAGAAAGGAGCACTAAGTCTGCCACATCCCCACCCGCTGAGACACTTGACTGAAGCAGGGACCCTATCCCTCCACACCCACCTGACAGGGGATCCCGCCAGGGCCACTCCAGGGAGACATCAGTAAAGACACGCACGTCTTACAAACACGGACACAAACCACATACACTCAGGGGTGATGCAACAGGGAGACGATCAAAACTATACACACCAGGATACACACAAACTACCTGACCCAAATGCATTGAGGAAAGTCATACCTGGCCTGAGGCTGATGGGTTCTCGTCAGATTCCAAGGTTCATTTAGGCTAGTCCTTGTTACTGATCATATACTATTTTATTCCCCACAGGCTTTCTGTCTCACTCGGTTCACAGGCCAGCCTGTTCTGGGTATCGAGTAGTGAAGAAGAATTATCTACAGAACCCCCGTTTCATTTTTGCAAAAAGCAGAAGGTGTGTCCTGACTTTGGCAGGGAATTGCAAAGAAAGGATAATATAGTTAAGGCAGCTTTATGCTGCCCGGGAGAACTGCATTCTATCCCATGCTGTGTCACTCTCGCTGTGTCTCTGGGGCCTCTTTGGGAGCTGCAAGGAACCGAGTGGGGACCCAAAGGATTCCACAGCCATGCAGACCTGGCAGAAGGTTCCTGTGCAATGCTAATCAAGCCATTAAGGCCAACTATTCACAAGTGGTCACTAATTGTGTGTTCCTCACTTTACAGGGACCTGGCTTGAGACCAGGAGTTCTGCGCTTGCAGCTGAGCGCTCAGCAGTGTTGTAACTGAAGTCAATGGGTTTTGTGCTTTGAACATAAAATACTCCAGTAAGAACTCCAAAAAATTAGATCAAACTGGGCACCCAAAATCAATGGACGCTTCTGACCTTAATCTCTGAGCCTCAAACAATACCATTGTGCCCTACTCACCTCGCAGAGGTTTTGTGAAAATAAACTGATTAGCATCAGCGAATCCTTCTGATACTATAGGGATGAGCACCACAGAAAAGTCCACGAAGAAAGTAGTAATTCTGCATACAGAGCAAGGTTTGAACAGCATGCACTAAATAAGGCCTGGGGCCACACGCTGAACGAGAAGAAAACAACATACTGAATGGCTGATTGTTAATTGAGCACCGTGCAGCCTGTGTACTAACTGAGGATGGGGTTGTGTGGAAAAATTACTATATGATCATATAATTAAAGACTGTATCATAATGAATACACACACCAGAGATCAATTAAAGGTGAGCGGACCACTGTAAATCTGGCATTTCCTAACTTTTGAATGCTTGATTTTGCAATCTTAATAATGTTCCTGTAACAGTTTTTTGTGCATAATTTGTAGATAAAACTTGTCCTTAGAAATGTATGACAAGGAAAGTATCTTATTTTCTTAAGTCACAAGGAAGTCACCCATTTGTTAGAAAATAGTTACCTACTATGGTTGCAAAGATCATTTAAAACTATTTTAACTGAAAAACAAGAGAAAAATATTTGCTTATTTTGTGAATAGTCTGTCAATTTCTCACATTTGCTAGTGTTTTTCCACACAGCAGCAGGGGAAAGACAAATGTTTAAAAAAAAGAAATCAGAAAGTGATTATAAAACTACAAAAATGGGTAAGGGGAATATCTTAAGTCTGAAATGACTTAATCTCTTTAAAAGAAAAATGAGTTATCAAATGGACAAATTCCTTAGATTACTTTAACAAAACATGCTGCCTGCTCGTAATACGTTAAATAAGTGAGGTCACACCAAAATGTATCAAGTACGTGAGAAAGCATGCACACATGCTAGGATCAAGTAACCTTTCTATTGAATCATAGCCAATACACAGTAAACAATTTGTTTCTTGTATTTTTTGTTCTCACCTGATACGATCGTTACAGGACCTCGTATTTCAATCAGTTTTTGCCTTGTGAAGTTCCTAATTAGACATTTTATTAAAGTGCTCTTCCCAACTTTTGGAGGACCAACTACAACCACCACGACAGGAGGCGGCTCTAAAGGAGTTCGGTCAACCACCGGAATGTGATGTTTTTTCGTCTTCAAGTCCTGAGTCCTATTTATGACGAAATTTATTTAAAAGTTTAATAAGAGTTATAAAGTGGCAATAACATTTGTTTCACAGTGCTAAATGCTTCAGACTCATTCACTTAGGTTGAACCATTACGGACTCCGCTATCCACAGAGAAAGAGAACTCCCATGTCACCTGTAGGAGTATGTCAGAGCCTGATTCACAAAACACAATTCTATCAGCACTCAAAAATGACTTTACTGGGGAAAACAAAACAAAAAAAATCCCTCATGCTCTAAAAGTCTCTGTACCTGTGGAAGGTTCTGGCCATCCGCACAGCAGACTGGACCGCAAAGGCCTTCGGGTTTCTTTTTCGAGCATCCTCATCTTCTCCGAGTCCTAGATCATTCAGATGACGTTTCCTTTTTTTGTCGGCCTTTGGCCCACTGTGCTTTTGATGATGCTTCTTCCTGTCCTTTTCCTCCATCTCTTGTCTCAGGGATCACCCGTCACTAGGGGCAAGTGGATTGCTTTGCCAGTGGTACAGAGCATAGCTAGCTTATGGGGAAAATACACTTATTACACAACATACACAGAAAGAGAAGCAGCCTTATTTAAATACCCATTTTCCACCTACGATGTTAAAGGCTGAAGTTTCCTCTAGGAGGGTTGTGCCTATCTAAGAGAAAGGATACTCAAGTGAGTTCTGAATGATGGAGTTTCCACTTGACTATTTCTTTGGTGACTGTGGAAATTGCCTTCCTTGCCACCCACCAAGAGGGCCCTGTTTGTGGAAGGCTCATCATCTCCCCAGAGATCATCTATGGGTGGGGACAGCAGGGTTGCCCAGCATTAATTTATCACTGGATGGATTGCAGTAGTAGTTTTATTTAAGAGTGGCCCATGGTTTATTAATTTATATGCAGCAATGTTGTTCATGTAGGTGTGTGTGAAGGAAGGAAAAGTCCAACACTAATTGAGGGCAGAATTCAATGAGCAGGGAGATCAGGCAGGAGGTGATGAGTCTCAAGATATGGGCAGTGCCAGGCACAGTTTGGTCTGGGAAGTAGGCTTAGCTCTTGCACTAAAGCAGGGGTTGGTTGGCAAGGTGTGGCACACGTGACCATTTTGAGCGACACGCTGTGCTGCTCCCAACCCCAAAGCAGGGCCACATGGCAACCACTGCCCCCTTCTAACCCCTCCCCTCTCCCAAGGGGCAGGCAGG
>ML675609.1:12462951-12596026 GCA_007922155.1 Mesoclemmys tuberculata | reverse complement strand
CCCCCGGGGTGGGGGGGTCAGTCAGTCCATGCCATGAGGGGTGCGGCCCCTGAGCCCCCACCCGCCCGCCCGCGAGGGCAGGTCAGCAGGCTCATTTCCCTCCTGCGAATCGGCCTTCTCCACTCCCGTTGCTGTGTGAAAGGCTCACAGCACCAAGGGGTGGCAGTGCCCAAACAGGCGCAGGGGAGCGGGCAGCCAGGAGTGGGACCCGGCCACAAGCCGGCGAAGGAAAGCACGCTACAGCTCGTGCATAGCACAAGTTCCTCTAGTTCCTTTCCTCCGCGCGCTCTTGTGATTGAGCAGCAGCGAAATCGTTTCCGACCAAATGTGACTTGTCAGTTGACTCCTAAAAAGAGGCATTGGGCACGTTTTGTCCACGGGGTGTTCAGAGATTCAACACTCCAGGCCCTGGTGCTGCAAGACTTATGCACCTGCTTAACGATGCAGTGAGAGTAGTACCTCTGAGGGAAGGAAGGCTATTCACAGTGTGGGTGGGAAGGGTAAACAGGTGTTTCTCTTCCTGACTGAGACCTAAATTAAGGAACCTGTAAACAAAATGTATTTTCATTTAAATATGAGCTGAACAGTCACAGAGGGAAGGCTTATATTACTGTCAGAGTAACTTTTTTAAATGATACACAGGAGTCAGAAAAGTGATTCCATAATAATGGTATGGTTGCCCATATTTATTTTCTCTCAGTAAATCTACATCAGGGTTCTTCAGTCAAAAATTATTTCTTTTCCCCTAGCTAAAAGGCCTGCAAACTCAGTCTAAGATTGGGTGGGAAAGCTGTGTCATTTTGATGCAAGGCCTGGTTATCAGCAATGAAGGTTGTGCAATCAGCTGACAATTTTGTTAATTATCCTTGAAGCACCATTGAACCCAGCTTTCTTCTGTATTGATTCTGCAGGACTAACAGGGAAGACTCATAGAAAAAGTAGTGCATAAAATAGTGCTGTTTCTATGTAGTCTGATTATAGCACCATTTTAACTACACTGTGAAGCAGCACATTTTCTATTCTACTACAAGAAAAGGTTTAAAGTCCCATTTCTCTCCAGCTACATGGGACAGTAGTACAAGTCACCTACAAACACTAGTATTCATCTCATCTGCCCAGTACTTCCCTTGCCACCTTTTTTGTCTGTCTTGTCTATTTAGGTCCCAATCCTGCAGAAATTTACATGCATGCTTAACAGTTGTGAGTAGTGCCATTGAAATCAATGAGAATAAAATTAACTACATGTGTGTTTGTGGGATTAGGGATTCAGACTATATGCTTTTCAGGTATAGCCCACAGCACGTTGGAATCTTGATCTCCCTTAGGGCTGTTAGATATTAGTGAAATACAAGTAGAACATAATTGGAAACTGCCTGTTTATATTTAGATCCTGTGACCCTTTGTGTTTCCATGAGCCAACCCCTGGGAAATCTTTTCAGTGTTTCTAGAAATACCGGTAATATAAAAGATATGCCTCATTCCAACACCACCTTTTTGTTTGTTTGTTTGTTTTTTACCTTTCCAAGTAGTACAGAAAAACCTTTTTTTAATTAATGAAAACGGCAGGGATTTTTTTTTAAACTATAGAGGGCTAGCATTGTGTGTCATACTGGGACAAAATCCAACATAACTTGAATACATGATAGCAAGATGTGGTGTATGAGTTCAAATATCTTGGGAGTAGTAAGAATGAGTTGTTTCTCTGAGCCTTCACTCCATGCTCAGGCAAATCTTCTATACGAGTCAATTAGGAATTTCCCAGAATAAGATGTGTAGGCTTGGGCCCTGAATTATTAAATGGAGGTGTCTTTCTTTTTTAAAAGTAATTTGCAACCAGAAAATGCAGGACTGGCCTTATGCCAAACAATACAGCAAGCAAAGCTGCTAGAAAAGTGTTCTGGATGTGAATTTCTTTTCCCTATGATTCTGCTTCCAGCAGGAATGAGCAAGGGATTGGTTGCATCCTCTTTCTTTGGTCCAGTTGCTGAATAAGTTTGAGGTGTGCCTCTGGTGTTAACAATTGCATGGGATAAGGGTCCTCAAGCTTTCACTTGCTTTCATTTGTTCAGGGACATTTCTGAGATGATAAGAATGTATGTTAAAGGTGAAAATGAGGGACTGGATGGGTCAGAGACCTGATAGAGGCTCACAGAATCTTTACCTTTAATTTACCAGTTTGAATCCATGCCAATTTAATAGTGACCAAAGCTTTTGTTACCATCTAATTGTTTTTCAGTGACCTATGTGACCAGAAGAAGAGCTCTGTGCGGCTCAAAAGCTCGTCTCATCAACAGAAGTTGGTCCAATAAAGATATTACCTCTCTCACCTTGTCTCTCTAGTGAAATGAGTTAGTCACAATACAGCTTCCAGCTGACAGGTATTCACTGCACCAAAACCACCACCCACAACTGGCATAAGCTGGCATCATTCTTGGCAGTCTCAGAGGAGAGGTTGGGTACCCAACGCTCCACTCTTAGTTTGAGCTAATCCCTGTAGAGCAGAGCTAATCTTGTAATGTCATTTCCTGTACTGCACCTGCTTGTGAAGAATAACTGTCCAAAGCTATCAGCCCTGCGACTTCTACAAGCAGTAAATGTAATTTAATAAAATCTTATACAAAGATTTTGGGAACTCTTTCAAAGATCATTATAAAGGAGGGCATGGGTATTTAACAAGTCCCTGCAGATTTCCTTATCATGAAATTTGTGCTAGACATGACAAGTTTAAGGTAAATGCAATTTGCAACAAAGGGAGAGGACAAATAATTAACACCAGATTATCAGTTCATTTGGAACAGAGCACGGCAGTGTGCCACACATATTTGCTACTCACAGCTGTAAGCTGTGTGGAAAAACATGTATTTTACATGACCTCGAGATACTGCATACTTATGAGAAATGACTGTAAGAGACTCCGCTTTCATATTTAAATTGCAGGCTTGATCAATGAGAAGAAAACAATTCACCATATACTAGAGTACAAGCAATGCAGACCTATATTACTGCAGCATATCAAAAAAATTCCTTTTGAGAATCTCATCCTACTAATTTGTCTCACAAAATGGGTTGCCTTTTGTTGTAGGTTTCAGATGAAGTTCCTCAGCCACAAAGGTGCCACTAGTCATTGAAGGCCCGACCCAAACTCTGACAATGGGAAGACTTCTGGTACCAGCATAGAGCTCATCTGGTAGAGTGACGTGCTGGGACTATGTATGGAGGAAAAGATTCTGTCCTTCAGGCTATAGCACCATTTAACAGGCACAACTGCAGCTAGGAGGCTGTAGTAGCCCACACCATTGGGGCAATTCTTTTTTCTGCAGACAGTGGCTTTTGGATTTGCCTAGTTGAACATACTTAGCTAGTGTAGGTCTACACTTAAAATACTACAACAGTGCCACTGCCATACTTCACTGTAGGCATTACCTATGCCCATGAGAGGGAAAAGTAGCTAACTCAATGGAAGAATTCTTCCATCAGCCTAGCATGGTCTACACCAGGCATTAGGTTAGCTTAACTCCGCTACTCAGACACGGATTTTTTACACCCTCGAGCAATGTCTTTAAGATAATTTTCTAGGGTAAACTAGGCCTCAGTCTGCCACTGCCATCCATTCCCAAAAATCTCTATTGCTAGTTCACAGCAAACCCGCCCGTAGCACACTACTTTAGTGCAGGTGGAGAGCAGACCTGCACGATTCCCCAGTCTTGCTCCCCTTTTCCACAGTAGCCCCTCCTTGCCCACACACAGAGGAGTGATGGGACAGGAAGGATCTACACCAAAGTCCTTACTGAGCCACAAAATTTTCCTGAAGCTGAAAGGAGCTCAGCCCCAGAAGCCCCAAAACTAATGGGCTTTGGGAACACCTCATACAAGCAGAGTCCTCTCTCTGATTTAAAAAAAATAAATGTGAAGTAGCGTGGCGGATGTTACTGAATTTTCTTTTAAATCTATTCACTAAGGTAGCTGTAAAGGGATGCAGATTCAAGCTTGCCAACCCCTGTGGAGCAGGGCCGCCATTCGTAACCATTCAGAAGGTGTTACAGAAATTATTGTGGACAGATTCAGTAATACTTGCCCCGCTTACCAAATACAAAGTGCAGGATACCTGACATTTACTTTTCTTTAGTGCTATAGCCCTGTGTGGTCTCTCACCACCAGAAGCTGGTTATTACCTCATCCACTTTACCTGGTCTCTCTACATTTACTCTTTTTAAAAAAAGTTCCATTGGAATATTATATAACTGTCAATGAAAGATACTTTTATTAAGAATAGAAGTATGATTTCCTCTTTACATTCATTTCATTGAGCCAAATGGAAAGGCTGGGGGTTTTTTGAGAAAATTCCTGCCTCTGAAGATTTAAATCTTGTCATTTACACTGCTGCATGGAAGTATATTTAAGACACCACATTCCCCCTCCACAGCAATTTTTAAAATGAAGATGGGCCCAATGTCCAGAAGGATTGAGTACCCCACAGCCTCTTGACTTCAGCTGGAGTTCCGAGTGCTCATCAGCATTTCTGAAAATGAGGGCATAAAAACCCACTGGGGAGATTTATGAGCAAAAGACAGCCCTCTGCTTTATAATAAGCAGGCAGGGTGGGAAGTTCCAGGTGTCATGGAACCACTGAAGCTCTGCAGTACAAGGAGGAAGTGGAGGAAGCTGTGAGGAGCTCACACAGAAAGCACATGGGTGAGATCCTGGCCCTGTTGAAACCAAATGGCAAAACTTCCATTGACTGCAAAGGAGTGAGGATTTCCAGAGCTTAGCTTCAGAGCACATAGGCAGCCTCAGGACTACTACAGCAGCCTCAAAGTGACTCTGAATCCAGTCAGCAGCCCTATTTGGGAGGGTTCTTTTCCACTTCCAGCCTGATAGAAGCCACCTTGTGCTATAAATGGCTACATAAATACTTAGGGAAATATGTATTTAGCCTTTAGACTCCAATTAATCTTTCACCACATACTTTAAATGTGAGTAGTCTATTGAAAGTAGTAGGACTTAAACATCTTCCAAAAGCTTTGCTAGATTGGGACATGATGCTAGAGAGGGTTTCTCCCCCCTCTCCTTCTACCAGAAGATCAAGAAATTAATAAGTAGCAAACAATAAGCATTACTGAATACATTTTAGAAATAAAAACTTTATTGAGGCAATCAAATGCTAGATTGTAAAAAGCAGTACAAATCATTTGATAATAAATACAATACTTAGCACTCACATAGTGCCTTGTGTGCAAAGCGCTTTATAGACATTTGCCTACTGTTCATCATAAGGCTCCTAGGAGGTAGATAAGTTTTATTATTGCCATTTTAAATATAGGGAAGATGGAGGCAGAGAGATTAAGTGTTTTGTCCAAGACCACAGATGGAATCATTGTAAAAGCCAAGATTTGTTAATTCTCAATCCATATGCAAGTCACTGGACTAGCTCTCTGTAGCTCCATCAAAAAAACAAAACAAAAAAAACCACCACCCACTTACATTGGTCTTATTTTATAAAGTGTATTAAATCAATTTAAAATTTTTTTAATATCTTTAAGTTTGAAGCCAACATCTAAAAAGAAACCACAACCACCTTTTGAGCATTATACAAACTCTTAAAAAGTTACATATGAAAGAGATATTAAGACATCCTGACCACAATCCTGAAACTGCATGAGCAGAGCCCCACACCAATGCAAAGCCCCATAGAGTTTATTGGCTTCAAACAAATTCCATGCAGAAACCTTTCAGTAACCTCTAGGCACAGTTTCTTAAAGGTATTTTAGTTCCCAACACTCACTGATGTCCAAAATCAATGGGAATTAGGTACCTCAATATCTTTGAGGAGCTGGGTCCCAGTCTTGTCAGGATCATGCTCTACAGTATAGCATTCAAAGTGCAGGTCAAAAAAAGATGCTTTCCTTCCAGTCCTTTTACGGCCTACTTTCTAGAGATACTGTTAATCCATCTTTTTCTTAAAGGATGACCAGTATGAGAAGAAAAGCAGTAGAGAAAGAAAGGGTTTGAAACCCTTTTCTTATGGCAGAATTCATGCAAGTCAGTTACAATACCAACGATCTGCACAAAGCATTGCCTTGTAAGGACTACACGTTTTGTTCACTAAAAAACAATGTTGTATATTACATGCTTCTGAAAGAAGGGATACTAGTGACTTGAACTAAAAGCACACATAAGTAGGAAATATACCACCCCTCCTCCCTGCAATTTCCATTTAAATTTTCATTGTAGACTGGTCATGGACAGTTCACAGACCAAGTCAAGTTACCTGGTGGCTAATTATGAACACACACAAGATCACTGCAAGCAGCTTGTTGACAATGCCCACATAGAAAACACAGTGATGAAGTTATTCACTCATTTCTAGCAGCCACCTTCCAGTTTCTACATGCCTATCTTCCCCCGCCCCCCCCCCCCTCCCCACCCCTTATTGACTAGCACACAGCTCTCATAAAAAACCTTAAACACATAGGCTGAGGAGTTTTGCTGGCTATTCCCATTACCAATCACGCCAAGTTATGAGGTGTTTTTGTTACATGCACACACCCATCAAACTCATTTTCACGTGTGACCTAAGTGGCAGATTGAACTCTGGTCAGAGGTGAAGCGGTAACTTCTACAGCCACTTAGCTCTCCATTTTGTTCACTTTCAAGTATGAACTCTAGACCGGTACCTAAGACATCATTTCTCATGTCTGACCAGTGAGGATCAAATTCATCTATCATTCCTTTCAGTTGAGGCCCAAACACAGGAACCAGAGGCGTGAACATCCTCTGAGATGTTACCTGACAGTTTGCAAATGTCGGAGGAAGAGTAATGCTAGAAGAAACAGGTGAGTCAATGTCAGTTGACAAGTTACATTCAGCGTGAGCAGGCTCAATTTTTATTTGTGGGTCAACTCCACCATGACCTAAAACTGGATTCTTACTAAGATGAGATGTGCTTGCTTTGACATATGAACACTCCTCACTGAGCACTCCTTGACTAGAGTTTAAGTAGTTGACAATGACAGGCTTTCTGTACACATTCTCTTTAGCTGCTGGATATTGAGGATCTTGACCACACTGCTGCCCCGTCAGGGGGGAAGAGGCCTGGAATAACTTTGCATCTGAGTAATCATTTTCAGGTAAAGGTATCTGGTAACATGGATGTTGCTGCAGTGGTTGCACAGGGTGCTGGATCGGGGAAGGATTCCCCATGGCTCCTGAACTGAACTGGTTTTCTCTTGGCATGTAGTCTGAATTGAAGTGAGTTGATGGGATCTGCATTTGAGGCCCTGTTCTAAAGGTGCTATCCAAGTTCTTGAAATGTTCATCTGACCTCGGAAGTTGTTGCCCTGAATACTGCATGGGCTGCCTAGGAATATTTTGATTCCCTCCTGGCAGACATTGTTGTAGAGCGAGTAGACTTTGATCGGATGCAAGAGTCTGTGTCATTCTTGGCCTATCTTGCAGATTGATGCTGAAGTGGGTCAGCTTCTTGTTGCCATAATCATGTATGGGGAACGTTGGGGCTTCAGTCTTCTTTTGGTTCAGTTGCCTGGCTCTTCTGTTTTGAAACCAAACCTGGGAGGGAATTAACAGAAAGTAAGAAGCCATAATCATTTCTGTGAGAGAGGACTCTGCAAGGCAATGTATTGATGTAAGCCCACTCCCACACACAAGCTTTTACAAAGTCAAGTTCTCTTCAGCTATATCAGTGTGGAGTCAGCACTGTTTCAATGGAGTTCCTGGTGTACAAGAGTGCAGTAGTTGGCCCCAATTTTTAAGTGTACCCCACCCCCACATTTTCCAGTTTAGAGTTCATTTAATTATTTGAATTGCCAGCTATTTATGCCCCTCTCACTCTGAAATATTTTGCTAAGGAAAACTACAGCACCTTGTAGACATCAGCAGCTCCATTCAATTCCCATTAGAATGAATGAAAAGGCTCCCATGCATTTTAGTGGGAGTTTGATCAGGTCCTTGTCAGCTGTTTGAGGAACTTGCAGTTAAGTTTCTACTGGCACTGGCTGAAAAGAGTGAGAGTGGGTGAAGAATTCTCAACTGTAACTTTAAAAGCTGTCAACCTTTCAGCAGTTAACAATAACGCTACCAGCTTTAGTCAATAAGCAAATTCAAAGGCTTCTAATTTTCCCTTTTCCACCCAGCTGGAAAATAGGCTTTGACTCTATTACAAACAGTGGGCCCCACCCACGATCCAGTTGAACCCTACCTTCTAGTCAACGGGAGTAGCAGAGTTCAATCAGGTGCTATTTCCCCAGTCTTTGTGAGGAGCTAAACCGGGAGGGCTGTTTGTTATTTTAATGTATTTACAATCCAGATTCAAGTTATAGCTCTCCCCCCAATAAGGGCTAAGTTGTGCTCCCCTTACGTTAGCCAGCACTTACTCTCCTCCGTACAGGAGAAGAACTGAGATCTGTTGAATTCTTTCTCCCAGCGAGGGCTCGGGTTGAGTAGTGACTCCGCAATAGGATTCTAAAGGGAAGCGTTATTAGCGCTGTTCCTTTCCTCGCGTTTGAACTCTCATGCAGACCAATACAGACCGAGGGCCAGCTATTTACAATCAATACGTAGCGAAGCCAGCGCGCCGGATTCAGCTACAGCCCAGCTTCAGGATCGGGGCCCCAACGGGACTTTGGAGGGCTCTGCAGCCCCCTCAAACCTAGACTCACCGGGGAGGGCAGCAGCGTTTCTCCTGCTAGAAACGCTTCTTAATCCAGATTCCCTCCGTAGCGTTTACACGGTACCAATGGGGAAGCAAGGCGAGGGCATCTTGGCTGTGCGCTAAACGAGCCAAAGGGAAGGGGGGTATTCCGCTAGGAAAGCCTTCTCCCAGTCCTGAAACCCCTGCCCCCCTTCCTCCCACGCCGGTTCATCACGGGAGCCGGGACCGCAGGATCCGGCGCTGAGAGCGAGACCCAAAGGCACCGCCACGGCGGCGTTCCCCACCCGGGCACCCAGCATCAGGCGTGCACACGGGCCACGGGGCGCGGACAGTCGTGGGTCGCTGCTGGGCCGGAGGGAGAAGAAATCAAGGGGCGGGCTGGCCTCCGGCGCCGGGGGGATTTGGGCTGCATTGTCACATTTGCAGACGGGAATGACACGCGTCCGGAAAAGCCTCGTTATCTGCCCCCCCGGCCAGCGGGGCGCTGACCAGATCTTGTCATTAAAAAGAAATCATCACCCCAGCATCTGCTTTTCCTTGCGCCCTTACCTGGATCCGGGACTCGGGGATGTCCGTCAGGCCGGACAGCCTCTCCCGCACGGTGATGCCGGGGTAGGGATCGCTTTCAAACGTCTTCACCAGAAGGTCGAGTTGGGCTTTGCTAAACGTGGTCCGTTTCCTCCTGCCTCCTTCTTTGGGCGTTTTGGAAATAACGGGGCACAGCCTGGCTTTGTCTGCGAGTTAAAATAATAATAGGTAAGGTAAAGACGGGTATTTAGTTAAGATGCAGGATTAAAACCTTTCATAAAGGCAAAATAGCCACATCGCAGCAGTAAAGAACCATTTTCTGCTAGTAGAACAAGCAAGAACACCCACGACGAGGGGAAAAAGTAACTACATCGGCCCCTACCCCACATGCTACACGTGTGGGCATTTGATTTAGCTCCCGGGGCAGCAGAAAGCAACTGATTTTACAATCAGCCGAAACTACCTGGGCCAAAACCAAACTTTGGGAAAATATATGTAATATTATAGTTACCTGTGAGGCTGTTCTTCACTTTGGCACGATCCATCTTTGGGCTGGGAGCTGGCTAATTTGCCAAAATTGTCAGTTTTGTTCTTAAATCTTCACCACTCTAGCAGGCAGATAAGGCCCCACCCGTTTTAATTTAGCTGCAGACTCCTCCTGTGAGTAACAGTGTAAGGTAGGTAGGTAGGTTCCTTTAGTTTTATAGTGTCCTTGGCCCCAGCAGTTAGCAACCCTCCCCCCCACACCTATCCTGTATCCAATGGGGGAGGAGGGCTTTTATCTTGTCCTATTTTGTTACCCATTTAAAAGAAAACTGAGCTGTAGGTTTGTGTGGTGTTGGGCTTCCTCCCCCCCCCCCTTTTTTTTTTTAAAGTTAAGTCTGACTCAGAAAGATGTCCCACACCTCTATTGTCATCAAATCACCAAAATACACATAAGTAGATCTTGTCCCCTGAGAAGCAGCCAAAGTGTCTCTCTGACTGAGGCCTTTAGACCAGGGGCTCTCAACAGTTCCAGACTGTTGCACCTCTTTCAGGAGCCTGATTTGTCTTGCATACCCCAAATTTTGCCTCACTTTAAAACTACTTGCTTACAAAACCAGAAATCAAAAGACAGGTGTTACAGCACACTATTACTGAAAAATGGCTTACTTTCTCATTACTACTGTATAATTATAAAATAAATCAATTGGAATATCAATATTGTATTTAACAAGTCATTGTGTGTATGAAATTTTAGTTTGTACTGACTTCACTAGTGCTTTTTATGTAGCCTGTTGTAAAACTAGGCACATATCTAGATGAGTTGATGTACCCCCGGGAAGACCACTACATACCCCCAAGGATACATTTACCCCTGGTTGAGAACCACTGTTTTAGACTCTCATATATAAAACCAGCACGGGCAACTGGGAAGAAGAGTTTTTCCAAATGTTCAAGGGTAAAATTTTCCTCTCTTATATAACATTCTCTAAGGGTTATAGGGGTCTGGGCAGTTGGCAGAAGAAAGAAGGCCTCGTAGCTCTCAGAACAAATTCCCCTTCCTTCCAGATGACCAATGCAGAGCTCATGCTCCACTAGACTAGGCACTGTTTGTTTATTTCTACAAATCCAGGTCTCCCTTAAACATCAGTAGAGCTCTAATTATGACAGTGGCCTCCATGACAGTGGATTTATTCCTTTGGAACAAAAACAAACCCACATTTTATTGTGTTGATGATATAAAATTACTTGTTTTTGCAACTTCTCTTTAAAAAAATATTTTTTTTGACTCTTTAGAATTGTTAGTTCAGTTCTGCTTCTGTCAGAGGGAGTTTTACCACTGTCTTGAAGGAAATCAGGTAAGTAAAATGCCAGTGGCTTTATCAAATGTATTAAAATCAAAACCATACAGTGGAGCATGAACATTTCAATCCCATTAAGAGTCTCAACCTACAGTAGTCCAGACTCTAGCAAGAGTCAAATTGACTTCAGTCTGACGGTTACCTTTTGATTAAGCACAGCCAAACTGAGCCAAAATTGGATATGGTTTCATCTGTTTACAGCCAAATCCTACTCATTCCATCAAGTAATCCCTGGAACAAGGGGCCTGAGTCTGAAACTCACACGAGCAATTTCAAGGAAGTCAAGGGATGGTTCCTAATATTAAGGGTTACAGAACTGAACCAAAGGTGGGATATAACAATAATGGCTGAAGTATTAACTCAAAAGAGATCAGAATTATTTAAAGTGGCTACTGGTAATATTTGTATGAACAAGGAGCAATGGCATGAAATTCAACATTGGTTAGATATTAGGAAATAATTATTACTACAGCAGTGGCTCAATTAGCTTGTGTAATAATTTACCAAAAGAGACCATTAAAGGCTATCACAGGAGAGGTTTCAGAAACAGCATACTTACTGTACATACCTTTCATCCCAAAGTGTCCCCAAACATTTTGCAAATCTGGGGCTTGCTTCTGCTTACATTGAAGCCAAGAGGTACAGAGAGAGGTCCTTAAGATATATATATACTAGGCTCGCATCACCCACCACTGAAGTGCACCTCTGGGACAAAACACAACAACTTAACATACACTCAGCAATACCATAGTAGTTCAGGCAAATACACTTTCCAGTAGAATCTGCACATATGATAGTATAGAAAAAACACTCATGGGTTTCATGTAGACAATAATCCTGCACTAATGGAATGAACTCCATCCAAAATCCCCTGCCTACCCCATCCCTGTTCTGTGTGAATTGTTTGTTTTCTTTTACTCTATCACTCCCATAACTTGTGGTGTTATGGCACATATCAGTCCCATAGGAGCTTCTTCATAGTAGTCATCTTCAATCACCAGCCCTTTGGACTGTCTGGAAGACTTTCCTTTCCATTCAAATGATAAATAAATACATTTTAGATAGGGCTCAGATTGGAGAGGGGGGGAAAGACAGCATTAATAACAACTCTGTCCACAAGCCACACTCTCCCCCATCTGACTGTAGTTAGGGAATCTTGTGCAGAGGTTTAAAATATGATCATCTGTGTTCTGGTTTTGGCTCCATCGTAATGGAGTTTAGGTATGCCCATGGGCAGGTCTGAATTAAGGCATAGGCATAATAAGCATATACATGGAGTTTCAGCTCCCAAAGTCATGCGAGGATGTCTGAATATAAACTTTCATTTTTTCTTTTTAAAGTTACATTTCTAGCCCTCGTCGCTGCCAAGAAAAGCTTGACAATGTCAGCTCAGAGTTAGCATAACTGCTGCAGTGATGTCTGCCTGAGTCTGCAGACAGTCTCCTGCAGAGTCAGGAGGCGCGCATGCGCTGAATCTAGGGGGAAAGCCACATAGCCCAACCACGAACATCAGAGCAGACGCATGGATGGGCTACGCTTAAAATGCTACAGCAGTGCTGCTGCAGCTACGCCGCTGTAGCGCTTCAGTGCAGACACACACTACCTACACCAACAGGAGGGATTCTCCCGTCCGTGTAGGTAATTCACCTCCCTGAGAGGCAATAGCTAGACTGACAGAAGAATTTTTCTGTCAACCTAGTGCTGTCTGTACGGGGACTTAGATTGGTTTAACTGCTGTTTAGGGGCATGGATTTTTCACACCTCTGAGTGATGTAATTATACTAGTCTAATTTACTAGGATAAACCAAGGCTAGATCTCTGCTGCTCTGGAAGGAGGGAGAAAAGAGGAAGGAAAGGAAGCACAAGGGATTCCTTCCTTATCCACAGCTGGGGTTAGCAGCTTTGACACTAACCATCAATTGATGACTCACAGTAAGAGAAGGCCTTGGTTAACACACCATCAAGATGAATAGGGCGGTTCACACATCCCAGAGCTATTGTTTCAGACACATTGTCAAGCAGACTCTTTACTCTTCCAAGTTTCCAAGGTTTTCTTTGCAATGCTAATGGCTAGAGATTTAAGTTTTATTTAAAAAACAAAAAAAGTGAGATTCTAGAAAACAAGACCCCCAGTTTCTTCTTCCTCCCTGCAAAAGGACACCACCTCCCACCAAAACAAGTCACCACCGATCCAATGTGACCTGGCCTAAAATGAGTCCTGATTTCAAGTATCTGGGACTAAATCATGGTCCCACTGAAAGCTACGGACGTTTTCCCATTGATTTCAGGGAGGCCAGGATTCAGGTCCTCCACCAAGTTCCCTTTATGCCAGTCTGCTTGTATAAAGGGGGCTAAGAGAAGGCAAAAACAGTCATGAAATGCCCAGAAAATACTCACAGCACTGGGGCAGCATAGGCTGCACCTGGTTTAGAGATATGCAGGGGCTGCAAGAGATAGCAAGGAGCAAGGTGGGGAGTAAACCTCAGCTGTGCAGAGCAGTACATTGGCAGAGAATGCTCTGTAAATCTGTAAAACAGTGTGGAGAAGGCTCTGTAAAGCTACTCTAATTTATGCTATGGGCTGCATTAGCTGCCAGAACAGCTCAGATTCTGGGAGGTGCAAAGGGGTGGGGGATCCTTATTCTCTGAGGGCCACATTCTGTGTCGTATATGTATTATGTATACATAACAGGAGATATGCTAAAAAAAAAAAACACCTACTAAAACAAGACATTCCATTGGCCACACTTCTCTCCCTGGGGGGAGAACAAGCCAACAAACAACACTTGTCAGATGTTGGTAACGCCTGCTTAACGCATTACTGCTACCCAACTTCCACTGGTGAAATAGACACTGAGCTGCTGTTAAATTAAGAACTGTACATCTCTAATTCCATACAGCAAACATTTCTTAGACCCATACTGCACCAATTTAAGCAGAACTTTCCATTGCATCCAGTAGGGAGTTGTGTTCCAAAATCAGTGGTACAATTTAGCTGTCAGACATTTACACATCATAAAAGAGAGGCTCATCTCATGCCTGCTTATCTAAAACACCTCTTTATTTATCTTGTTGGTGTCAAATTTTGCAGCCCATTATTTACTAATCAACACCACTTTGATTCTGGACTTGACAGAGAGCGGCAGAAGGCAGAGCGTATGCCACTGAAATAAAAATATCAAAGGACCTCTGAAGTGTTGCAAAGAGATTTCAAATTCAAATGCACTGTAATAATGTAGTGTAATAGAATGCGTTTGTAATGGGTCTATTCTATTCTATATACCTTCTTCTGTCACACTCATTACCATAGTATCTCAGTACCTACCAGTGGTGCCTTGAGCACCTTTACTAACATCTGACACATGTTGTTTGTTTGCTTCTCCTCCGACCCAAGAAGAGAAGTGTGGCCAGCGGAATGTCTTATTTTAGTAGGCTTTTTTCTTTCATTTTTTTCAAAATATACATGCTATGTATATATATGTCAGAGAAGGTCAGGTCAAAGACATGTTGGAAAAGTGCACCGTGCACTGGTCACGGTCCTTAGTTTCTGGGAGAGTTCATGACACAGTCTTGGACCAACCCCTGAGGAATATCTGTCTCTTGCACATATGAGCTGTACCTTTAGCGTAGAGAGTGCCACTGGGACTGTAGAGTGTTCTGTCTCTGCTTCTGAAGTGAATTTTCCGACATCAGATAATTCACTGGGGGCCCAGACTTGCCCCCTATTAATATGAATAAGAGCGAGATCAGATAAAAAATGTACAGCCATAAAATGTCAAAAGTGTTTAGTGATAGGCTAACTCTGCTCCCACTGGAGTCAAAGGGAGTTCTACCGTTGATTGCAATATCACAAAATTCAGGCAAATCCCTTTTTTGAAAAATCTCACCCTTCCCTGTTATGTTTCTGAACCCTTAAAAATCTCCCTTTCTATTGCTTGCAAGTCCCTGAAACTTGGCTCTGGTTTGCACTGAAATCAGTTATCTCAAATAATGCTGTTTGAAAAAAAAAATCTGCCCTTTTTCTATTCCCCTTCTGCTGCCTAGTGCCCAGACTCATGTGCTGATGTCCAAAGAGGGAGGGAAAAGGGGGAGAAATCTAGCTCTCATGATTAAAAAAAAAAAAAAGGGCAGGAAAACATGATCTGAGTATAACTGATGCAATGCCGGAGTCTGCAGACAGCCTGAAACAATAGCTACGAGAGGTGTGGGCTACACCATTCATCTCTGTGGGTCACTAACTCTGAAATCACTGCTTTGATGTGGAAGGATGCTGATACCATCTCTTGCTGCCAATGGACAATTATGGCTCTTCTAGGGCAGTGGTAGCAGGCGTCCCCGTATATATCCCTCTTTTGGGACAGATCCCACCTCAAGACAAGAAGCAATGATCTGGGGTTTGCAAAAGATCAGCCTTTTCAACAAGGAGGGATGGTGGCCACACACCAGTCTAGCAGATGGCTCAGGATGGGGCAGGGCCCCAGCACAAGAGAGCACCTCAGTGCAGGGGTGGGGAAGGGCCATGAAAGGGGCTCCAACTGAGGTGTATCTGTAGCCCAGGATTGTCTAAATCCTAGTACTGCCTTCATGTTGTCTTCTATGCAACCCCTTTTACCTGGAAGTGAAACCCTCTCCTGTGTTACTTTGTCTATCAAGCTTCCCCCCGCCCCAAAATATCCTCCCCACATGCAGATGGGTCCTTTTCCTATATATATCTGATCCATATTGCATATATTTCATTGGCAGCTCCGTGCTACAAACCCTACTCACAACAAGCAGTTCCGCTGAAGCCAGTGGGTCTGGTACAGCTGCACGCGTATTAGGGTGATTAGATAGCAAGTGTGAAAAATTGGGACGGTGCTGAGGGGTAAGAGGAGCTTATATAAGACACAGCCCCAAATATCGGAACTATACCTATAAAATTGGGGCATCTGGTCACCCTAATGGGCATCTAGCCACTAACTTCTGAAATCCCCAGTGTGGACAAGTGCTTAATCTGCATTCCTTTATTGTAATCCTCTTCCCCTCGTCTCTCCTCTTATCACAGATTTTCTGTTGTCATAGATCTTGCAACCTGATCAATCAACACTTTCAACTCCCACTTACTTCAGTGGCCCTCAGCACCTTACAATAGCAGGCCCTAAGACTGCAAGTGTTGTAGGACCTGCCTTGCATCTTCTTTGATTTCTGTAAAATACCACACCCTCACATAATGCTATAGAAAGGGAAGACAACAGCATAGTCTGCCAAACCTGATTGCAAGCCTTAGGCCACTGAAGAGAAGTAAACTTGGCCTCAAGGCTTTTTCCACAGGGATTGGAGACAAATCGTCTGGAGTCTCCCCTTCTCCCTGTCCCCAAAGCAGAAGCCCTACCTTGATTTTCACTGCTGTTCTGTTATCTTAAAAGCAATACCCTCCACCCCTGCTGGAACATGCTGCCCAACCATCTTGCTCTTCCAATTGACCCCTGTTGCCAGGTCCATGTTTCTTTTTTCCCCACCTCAGGTTGCCTTCCCACCCTTATCTGCATAACACACACAGGGAAAATGTATCATGTTAGAAAAACATGTTAGCAAAGGTGATTTTGCCTGTCGTGGAGAGTCATGTTTAAAATGTGCTAGCTGGTTGCGGCTGACTCTAGCGTCAATCTCTCAGTGATTAGAACCCTTTCCTCTTTTGCAACACTATAGTCTCCCGTGTCCAGCACCATGCTTTTCAAATCTGGACAGTCTCCAAAGCATTAAAGATCTTACTCTATGGGTTAAGGGACAGCAAAAAGGAGCAAGGTAGCAAGCCAGCAATTAGAAAATGAAAAAATGATACCCGGAGGTCATTTACTGGGGATACGGATGATACAGGTAGTCTGGCCTGGTTAGGGCAGGAAACTGGGAGTCGGGAAGCTCACCGGTTGTTTTACTCATTTTTTTTACCTTTGTATTATTTCTTGACTCACTCATTGCACAGCGTGAGGCAAGCTGCTTCACCTCGGTGTGCCATCAGTCTGGGTGTAATGTACCTTTGTAAAGTGCTTTGAGATTGTCAGATGAAAGTTGTTTTCTGTGTGTGTAACTGCTTGCGATTTAAAAAACAAACAAACAATATGACGCATTAAAAACAACAGGATAGATTCAGGGTATGCGTACACTTCAAATTGGAGGTGAAATGTCCAGCTCAGGCAGAAGTGAGCAAGCTAGGCTGGATTGCGCTTGTGCACTAAAAATAGAAGTGTAGTCCCCTACCCTGCTATGTTTAGCCTACTACTCGAGCCAACATAGAGCGTGTATGTCTACCTGGGCTGGAAATTAAACTTCCACCTTGAAGTACCCCGAATCTACTCTGAGACAGAGAAACACAAAATGTATTTACTAGGGGTGCATGGGCAGCACTAACTAGCTTCCATCAGTCATCAGTAAAGCCCAGTTACAAGCCATTTTACAAATCCTGTCTACACTGCAAACTGGAACCACATTATAACCACATCTCCTGACTGTATTTCTACTGTTATCAAGGGTTTAATAATTAGTAGGACATACAATCTCAGTGACCGGATTTCTATGTGTTTATCTTTCTTTGTTCCTTTTAGAATACAAAGCCCACAATGATGATAACTATATGTCTAGTGGCACGGTATACAGCTTATGTTAAGCATATGGGACTTTGGCACACATTAAAGGACAAATGCCGCTCTCCTACATATATACAATAGTCAATTTCTTTTGAAATCAATGGGACTTCTACACTTCTATAGCTCAGGGAAGAATTTATTCCTATGTTTTTGTAAAGATGATATCAGTAAATGTGGCTGATATGGCTAACAAGATCCAAGCCATGGATTTTGCCACCTACAATTATAGTTCAAAACATGATACCAAACAATTCGTTTAATTTTCCATCACATTTTAATAACTTTAAACATTTATGTCTAACAAGGATATAGCTGTCATTCTTACTGTACAAAGAACTTCTATTGCAATACAAAGAGTATGTCTACACTGCAATAAATAAATAAATAAATAAATAGAAAGGAATGTTTTCAACCTGGTTTAGCTATCTTGGGTTAAAATGGAAGTGAAGACATGGCAATTTGTGTTTGAACTCAGGTTAGACAGCTGGAATTCAACCCCAAGGTCTGCTACAGGTTTTAATTTGGCTTGCTAACCTGAGTTCAAAGCTGAATTGCCATTTCATTGGTATTTTAACCACATTTGCTAAAGCAGGTTAGGGCTAGTCTACATTTAAAACTTACAGTGGCACAGCTGTATCAGTACAACTGTGCTGCTGTAGAAGTGGTTGTGTAGCTGTGTTATGTTGATGGGAGAGAGAGCTCTCCTGCTGACATAATAAAACCATCTAAATGAGTGGTGGTGGATATGTTGGTGGGAAAATGTCTCACACGAACATAGCACTGTCTACATAAGCGCTTATGCTGGCAAATGTATGTCACTCAGAGGTGTGTTTTTTCACACCCTTGAGCGACAAAAATTTTGCTGGAATAAGTGCAAGTGTAGACAAGGCCTTAGTTAGCTAACTGAGTTAAGAATACACCTTTTCTGCACTTTAGACATACCCACAGTTTGAGGGGAGAAACAGCCTTTAGTTTGTCTATTTATTTCTGTCTAATTAATTTCTCAATACTTTTTAAAATGTGACCACTTATTTAAGTGCTTAAATATAGATTTAGGAAGATAATGCTGGGCTTCTATTGTTGAAAATCTTGGCCATTGTAACTAGTAAAGTCAATGTTTATGAAGTAGTAAAACAGGAAATTAAAAAGAGTTCTTGCTTAGTTTGTCTCATCTTAGAATTTAAAAGCAGCAATCATCATTTTAAAACCAACCGTTATTCAAAGAAGAAATATTTTTGTAAAAGGAATGAAATTGTGAGGGAGGTTATTTTAAAAAAAATGCATAGTAAATTATTGTAATAGTAAGAAAGTGCTTGTGGCACTTTCATTACAGCCTTCTTTGTTAACTCTGAGTAACAGAGTTACGTCCATCTCCTTATAGAATCTACAGTGAATAAATACATATTCTGTCTCATCTACATTAGCCGTTCAACTCAGTTTAAAGCTGGCTGCAGCTAAATAATTTCCTAACATGGGGCCCGATCCTGGAACTATACAACTCTAGATTAGCCCAAACCATGTTTAAAATTCTTTAGGATGTAATCGAACTCTTAAAACCTTCTCCCATTTTTCCTCTCACCCCCCTCCCCAAAGACACAGAAGAAGAAACCCTGCCTCCCACTATCTAGTCTCTGGCATCTATCAAGAGCACAAAACACAAGTGACAGACGGCCTGACAAATACCTTTTGTGTTCCCAGACAGTCCTAAACCAATGTCTCTAAATTGGAGGGAGCACATGTTTTCCACTGTACTAGAAACAATAGACATGGCATTTAAAATCTGAAAGACTAATTTAATGTTGTAAACAATGTGTGAAATGAGCAGCAGAAATATAGGCGCACAGAGAGATAGGATGGGAAGAAGCAGCATTGCTCCATCTATTTCAACTGCCCTACAACAGAACCAAACCATTACTCAGCTTTTAAACTTGGGCCTGGTTCACAGTTAAGAATGATACTGAAGAATGGAAAGATAAAATGGTTACTGTCCATTTTATAGGAATGGAGACACACTTTTCCCCCTCTTCAGTCTCTTAAAGTTTGCTTCTCCTTTAACTTTCTAAGGCCTTGTCTACAGCGAGCAAATATGAAGCAGCGTAAACCTAGGTTAGCTTGTCTACACTACAAGGGGTCGGCACTGGTGCAGCTACACTCATTGCTAGTCACTGATGACTGAATCAAGACTAGTCCCCAAGCATAGACAAGTCTTTGACTATGTACTCAGAGGCTATTCTTAGTGTTATTGTATATAAAGGGACACGTTCAACTTTATACAACAGATTTACTCCTAATGTAAGCATGTCTCCCATTATCCTAGCACTTTATCCCTGTGTGCACAACCCCTATGAAGTCAAATAGAATCATGCTAGTCTTGGAGGTAGGTTCCAAGGACCTCTCCCTCCATGAAGAGGAACAGTATTTTGGACACAGGGGCAAACAGTGGCCCTACAAACTATCTGTGGGGTAGTAGGGACACAACACACAATCAGACTAAATCTTCACTGCCAAAAAAGGTGTGTTTTTTAACAACGAGATAACTAACATGCAGTAGCTATCTTGCTGTAAACAAAATCTAGTGGAGACAAGGCACAGGTAATTTTGGTGGTAGTTTAGTTCAGTTTTTACTGCAGTATATCTACACGAGGTAAACAAAGTTGACATCACATAGCTATATCGCAATAAGGACTACGGAGACCGATCTCTGCTAGAATTTACATCAGGATAACTAATTCACTTTAGTTTTCCCACTGTAAAAACACACCTTTTTTGCCACCAAAGACAGCCTTAAAACAATTCAAGGGATCCTACCCCTCCTAAGTGTAGAAGAGAACGACAACACAGGGCAAGCCCTAGGAAATATTTGGAAGTGGAAGGGTTGGCCTCTGTTCCCCAGCTGGAGACCAGATTAGTATTCCCATTTTTGTCAGCTTGTATTCCCACAGCTGATCTTCCATGGACCAGGTTAAATATCAGCAACAGCTAATGCAAACTGTTTTCCTATATGTACCACTGCCCTCTTGTGTCAGCAACAGCACACAGTATTTCACACACTGTGCATCTGGTATTAAGCCAGTTACAGTGGGGGGGAAGGATCAGTACATGTATCAACCTATAGAAGATATAAATCCTCTGGATTTTAGAGTCACTGCTAAAGAGATCTGAAGAAACCTGGAACTGTATTCAGGATAGTGATAACCAGAAAGGTTTAGATAAACTGGAGGAAACAAAGACAAGGGAATTAAAAATAATTGAAGGACTGGGTGGATTGTTTTGTGAGGCAATTGAAGCAGCTAATGATGATCCCAATTTTGCAAAGGACTTTAAGGAATATCTTAAACCTGGAGCTTCAGATAAACAAATGTCAGTCCTGTATCAATTTTAAAAATTAGATTAGAAAGGAGTTTTAGTTAAGTGGCTGCTCATAAGATTTGTGTTTTACTTGTATTGCTAGACTGAGGGTTAGCTAAGTGGTAACCATATATCAGGTATTTGAAGGGTATAAATCTCTTCTCCTATGGAAAAACCTGTGGTAGGAGGCTATGGGGGAGAAAACCTCAGTGAAGAGTCCCTCACATCTGCTTAGGGTGTGGGTTTGCATCTCTCCTCTGTTGTGGAAGAGGTCTTGAGTCCCATCCCCCCCCGCCCAAACCTGGTAATCCCCAGAAGTCCAGGCTAAACCCAGCAACCCAGCCCCACTTCTCTGGTAAAATAGCTCATTTGAAGTCTCACTACCCCAGAGACTTCTGCCCTACAGAAAAGATACAGGTTGCGTTATCTCATTTTCAGAATTTCTGCAGTGCCGGAGGGGGAACACTGTGTTTGCCCATCTCTGTTTCCTCGTTGCATGGCCTCAAAACCTATGAAGCACCCACCGTGGAGATCCATGATGGGGGTGGCCCAGGAGACACAGGAATCTCTCTCTAAATGTGGATCTGAGAGTGGGGAGAAGGATTGATCTAGGCCATGGAGAGGAACTTCTTAGGGTGGTACAAAGGTCATCACTAAGAAAAGAATTTGAGTAAAACTCAGAGAAAAATTCCTCAATAATGAATGGGAAAAAGCTCCTGGTAGCGAGGTCTATTAGGCTGTGGGATAATCTCATCTAATACTAAATTTCTGCCATCGCTAATCCTGTGATAAAAATCAAACGTAAATTCTCTCTGTAAGGAAGGGTAGTACAAAATATTATTGCCACAGCAGTGAAGTCTACAAAAATGATAGTCTCTACACCTGTTGCGAAAACAATATGGGGCATGAATTCCAACCTCAAACTTGTGGACCAGTCCTGTATAATACAGATCTGAAGTCAAAATGTGGGCCTGGTCCTCGCTCTAGGAGCAGATTATGAACTGTAATGTCTTCACTAGTAATTCACACTTTTGCATGTTCAGAGAACTGTCCCAAGACTGACTAACACCCAGCGCATTCCTGCGACTGTCCCCATTTCACAAAGGGGGAACCTGAGGCAGAGAAATTAAGTCCCGGCTCCAGAAAGGTATTTAGATTCCTACTTCTACTGCCATTGAGAGCCTAACTACCTTCATGGACTAGGTCCCAGGGGACTCGCCCAGCCTGAAAGCCAGGATATCTGCTTCCAGCTCCATGCCGGTTACCCAGGGCCGCCACCCCAATTTCAAAGCAGCGTCACTTTACAGTGAGTTGTGCCAAGGGCAGGTTTGTGTTTCTCTTCAGGTCACTTGCAAAATCCAGCCCAACGGCTCCGAAAGCAGCAGGAACTCTTGCACCCGCGGGGCGGGCAGGCAGCCAGCTGGCTCTGCACTGGGAAGCCAGGATGAAGCAGGCTGCGTCCGCTCCAAGCTAGGGCGGGCACAGGCCCTCCCCAGGGAGCTGCCTGCAACCCGCCAGAGGGGCGCGCGCAGCCGGGGGAGGCTGCTGATGCCAGCCAAGCGCCACGAGCCCCCCCCCGACGCGGCTCTCTCTAACACAGCCGGCCCGCCCCGCGCGCGCGCCTGGCACCGGCTGCCAGACTCCGCACCAGCGCCCAGGGGGCGGGGCTTCTGACAGAAGCGAGCCCGTTTGGCCGGCTCGTGCCCCGCCCCCCCCCCGCAGAGGTCTTTGGCCGTTGAAGGGCGGGGTCCGCGTCACCCCTCCCCCCGGGGCGGGACAGGCCGTTGGGGCGGCGCGGGCCGGCCGGCGCCGGGAGCGGCGCTCAGGGCATCGAGGATGGCGGCGCCCCACGGCCGCTACTTTCGGTGGGCCAGCCCCGCCTGGATGGGCGTCATCGCCCTCTGCGTCGGCTACTTCGCGGTGAGCGGCCGGGCCGGGCGGGGTATGTGGGCCGGGCGGGCGGGGGGAGATCGGGGTGGGGGCACGGTCAGAGCGTGCTGAGGGGTTGGCGGCGGGATAGAGGGGCAGGGGGAGCGGTCAGGACCGTGGCCGGGGGGCGGTTACAGGTGGGGGATCGGGTATACGGGGCGGGCGGTGGCCGGGGGGGTGGCAGCGATGGGGGACACAGGGCGCTGAGGGGTGGCGGCGGGGACAGAGGGGGCAGAGGAGCGGTCAGCGCTGCAGGTTAGAGGGGGCAGGGGCCGGGCGTGTGCAGACTTGGGCTGAGAGGGGGGCCAGGGCCAGGCTGGCGGGGCGGGTGATGAAGTGAGGACACGGGTGTCAGCCAGAGCTGTTTCCATGCCCCCCGCTGGTTTGTGCAAGTGGGATATTCCGCCGCCTCTTCCCTGCGGGTTAGCAACAGCCAGAAGACGGTATCCAGGAGGTAGTGACATGGGTACAGGTACCTGCACGGCACATCAGTAGCTTCTCCCGCCCGGCCCTGATCTAGAGCAGTGGGGGTCCCTGCTCCCCTCGCGCAAAGAGCAGATCTTCTCCCCACACACTGGCACTGCACTCCTCCTTTGCACGCAAAGCTCCTGCCACAGATAAACACGGTCAGAGTGCATTTAATTGGCATAGCGTTAAGCACCGCTGACCTTGACTAGCCTTCTGTCTAGTTCTCCTAGTAGTAAAGCTGAACTCATATTACCCACAGTAGGAATTTAAAAGTTCCAGAGCATGGGGGGCCGGATTTTGCACAGAAAAAGGAGGTCCATTAACTGCGCAGGAAGACACACAGTTTGTACAGTAAGAAGGAGCACATCGCTGAAAGCTTTTTAAAATAAGGGCAGTCTTGAACTGAATTCTGAAATGAGTGGGCATCCAATAGGGAGTCCGGAGAGGAATTGTAGATCTTTAACTATAGGAGAAGGTGAAGTATGACACTTGTAATGCAAAGTTTGTAATGCAAATTTCAACATAGGGAAATCTGCGACAGAAGCGTGTATTGGTAAGAGCAGTTCTTATGAGACCAAAAGTTACACTGGGCAGTTAAGCAAGTTGTGTGGAAAAAAGGGGTGGTGTGTTCAGTTCCCTAAGACAACTGGAAATACAATTGTGTGTTGGTCTTTGGTACTCAGCAAAGAGATTAAGGATTGCCTAGGCACAGTGACTAAACCAGTCTGTTCTCATTAAAAAATGGACTTTGGTTACTGTTACAAAACCTAAGCTTAATATAAATAGGAGATTAGGGTGAAAGTTCAGTTTATGCATTTGACAGCCATACATAATCTGGTTCACTGGCACCTTGCTATAGTAATTTTTCTTTTGAGTTTTTCCCCACAGCAAAAAGCATGAGAATTATTTTTAAAAGTTACTGTGAGATTAAGATTGGCAGGAGTGATTCATGAAAATACTCTTGAACCATTTCTTGAAATTAGTAGATTCCAAGTTGACCCTATCCAATTAAAAACTCAATTTTGTCTCATCAGTACACAAGTTAGAGGGGAGCACAAAGGCAGGCAGGGACTCTTACCTTCCTACCCTGACCCTTTCCCAACAGCCATATCGGACCGAATGCCCCCGATCTCATCCGATCTCGGAAGGTAAACCATCCCGGGCCTGGCTAGTACTTGGATGGGTCACCGCCGGGGAATCCCAGGTGCTGTAGGCAGCTGACCCTTTCCCAGTCTTTCACCCATACCTAGTTGCCCTCTAGTCCCTGCTATTCTGGCTCCATGTCCATACCTTCCGGTTCCTCCTCAAAACATTTCTGGGGTCGGGAGAGTCTTGCACATGAACAACTAAAGCATTTTGGAAGCTCTGACATGCTCATTACCAACCAAAATTATTGCTTAAATCATACTGCTATTATGCTGTTCCTCCCTTTTTCCACATCTTCAGTATCTAATCACTTACATAACTTGGCTAATTAGATTTTGAACTCTTCATACCACTGAAAATTTATGTTGCCTGTTAAACTTTGTGCATGATTCTTGTATGTTCATGATATGCCACTTTATCAAAGGGCATATTTGGTGCCTTCACCACCTTATCGCTTCCATCTCCTCAGCTCCATCCCTGGTGTAACTAGCACAAGAAATGCAGAGGCATAAACATGTTTTGCGTGGATTCTTTCAGCCTAAGAGCACCTATTTTGTTGCAGTCATCTTAGAGGGCTAGTAGTAAGTATGAGGGACGGGGGGAGAGAAATGCACAAAGGTGATAAAGTAGCACACATCAGTGAAATCAGCCGGCACATATAAGGGCAGTCAATTTAATAGCAAGCAAATATCCTTGAGGAGGGATATGAGGAGCTAAATGTAAAGGTTCAGGCTTAATGTTTTCGTAAAGTGAGAATTTTGGGATTTCTAAAGTGTCTGTTTCTTTTAGTGGGCAGTCTTTTTACCTTCAACAATACCCTACCAGAATCTGGGACAACTTGGCTATTTTACTAAATATTTAGTGGACAACCACCACAAACTGCTATATAATGGGTAAGTTGGGTTTGGGAAGCTACTGTTTTTGTTACTTACATTGTTTTGTTTCCCTCTCTTCACCCCTTCTTAATATTTCATAATAATTTAGTTTGATTTATTGTTATATTTTAATGGCTTGTTCTTCACCTCAGTGCAGGTAGGAAGGAAGTACCAGATGGTTTGGGTGACTCACTACACCTGAGCTTCGTAACCTGTCCTAAAGCAACTTTTCAAACACACCCTTAGAATTCAAGTTTCTCAGCTGTCCTTCAGAAAAAGTTAATTTGTCTCTTTCTTAAATATTTTCTCTCCACTTGTGCATTATGGGCACAGTGTAGTCCTAATTTTCAACAACATTAAAACTAACGTGCATGCTTATCTTACCAGGTTTTGGCTTGCCTGGGGAATTCATGTAGCAGAAGCATTGTACAGTGTCAAGTTATGCAAGTAAGTTATGTGGGTGAGGTTTTTTTAAAATTTCCTTCTGTCTTTGCTATATATTACCAAGATTTATTTAAAAAAAACAAAAACCCCACACCCAGAAACCTAAAGCTAAATATGGGTTTAGGAACCTAACATAAGGCACTGTTACCTAGGAAATTTGGGAGAATGAGTTCATCCTCCCATGTGTGCTCTGATATTCTCGTTATCCATCAACATAATTAAAAAAAATTGAATTCTGTCAAGCATATCGATTTAAGCATTTTTTCTATTTAATTTACATTTTTACAGTTGAGCAAGTGTGGGTTTTAAGTATTTATTTTTAATCATATTAAGTTTTCTGTTGTGGGAAATTGAGGTGTCAGACAACTGTTTAATTTTTTTAATCTCAATTCCTGTCATTAAAGCCATGTAACCGCTAACACAAGTTGTCAAGATGCACAAAGTAAATATTCTTAAATTAAACTGAGTTCTCAAGCAGCATTTTTCTTTTCCTTTTCTGCAAATAATAATTTGCATCAATGGACTATTATCAACGGAGTGTGAGTGTGTGTGCTGAAATTGATGTTTATAAACATTTACCAATAAAAATCGAATCTTTCCAAATCTAACTGTAGCACAGTGCGCCATAGGAAAGAGTCATAACAATAGATGGAATAAGAACAATTCTGATACCTTGTGGAGGATCAAGGGCATACATAACACCCCCAACTCAACTGTCCATCATTTATACTCTTATCCTTCTAAGAGGAGAATCTGGGTGAAAACAAAGAAAGTCAAAAGGTGGCCTGTCTCTCAGGTAGTCTTTTGGGATTTAGCTCTCTGACCTTGGTTTATCAGAGTCTATTGCCCCTTAGTGAGGCCTACCTTTTGCCCCTCCTCTTGGGACATACAGTTTTGTGGCTAGTCAGTGCAGGGTATGACTATCATCTTCTTAACTAACCTGTTATTCAGCAGTCTCTGGGGTGAAATTGCCTTCTTCCTGTTCAGCAGCCCTTCCTCTGATAGGTTTATCTATTTAAGATCCTTCCCTTCCAGGCTAAACAAGCCTTTCAGGTGTGCCTCATTAGTGCTAAGCAGGCCCAGTGGTGCTTGTTAATCTCCTCTACACCAGAATGAGGGCACATCCCTTCGCATATTGAGACCAAATTAGCAGCTTTTCTTTAAGTAGGTCTCAAAAATAAACAGGGTTTTTGGCCTCGTGTATGGGAGAGAAGTTGCAGATGTGATGTTTTGATTTTAGTAAGGCCTTTTGACAGCCCACATGACAGTGTCATAAGTAAATAGGGAAATGTGGTCTACGTGAAATTTTAAGAGGGATACGCAAAGAGTAGTTATTAATGGTTTGCTGTCAAACTTGTAGGATATATGTAGTGGGATCCTGCGCGTGGGAGAAGAAGGGGGAAGGAGAGAGAGAGAGAGAGAGGTCTGTCCTGGGTTTGGTACTAGTCCATTACAACTTGGATAATGGAGTGGAAAGTATGCCTAGAAAGTCTGCAGCTGACTCACCTGAAAGGGGTTACCAGCAGTTTGGCCGACAGGATTAGAAGCAACTTGACAAATTGGAGAATTGGTCTGACTTCAGCAAGATGAAATTCAATAAAGACAACCATGTTTAGGACAGGAATGAAATATTAACAACTACAAAATGGGGAATAACAGGCTGGCTGGCAGTACTGCTGAAAAGGTTTTGGGAGTTACAGTGCATCATGTTCAGTGAGTCAGCAATACGATGCAGTTACAAAAGCTAATATTCTGGGTTGTATTAACAGAATTGTATGTAAACAAGAGCGGTAATTGTTCCTCCCTTTTTAGCAGTGGTGAGGCCTCAGCTAGAGTACTGTGTCCAGTTCTAGGTGCCACACTTCAGGAAAGATGTGGACAAATTGTTGCTCTCCTCTGAAGTTGCTCCAAAGATAAAAGGTTTAGAAACTGACCATGAGGAAAGCTTAAACAAACAAAACAAAACTGGCCACGTTTAGTCTAGGGGAAAGAAGACTGAGTGGGCTGGAGGGACATGATTTTTTTATAACATTTGACAGGACTGTCAATTGTTCTTGTCTACTGAAGGTAGAACAAGCAATAATGGGCTTAATCTGCAACAAGGGAGATTTGGGTTAGATATTAGGAAATGCTTTCTAACCATCTGGAATAAGAACTGGAATAGGCTTCCCGGGGAGGTAGTGGAATCCCCATCATTGGAGGTTTTTAAAAACAGGTGGGCTAAACTCCTTTCAGGGATGGTGTAGGTTTATGTGGTCCTGCCTCAACACAGGGGGCAGGACTTGATGACCTCTCAAGGTCCATTCCAGCCCTATATTTCTGAGATTCTATGAAATAATCTCTAGGCATCTTTGTAATCAATAGAGCTGACATATCTTGTGAAAATGCATCAGTACACTTTTGTGGGGCTAGTTGACTCTGGGCTGCCATCTGGTGGGATTTTGTGAAGTAGAAAATGTATAAGGAATTCTGTTTGCATCAGAAACAGTGTGCAGAAGTCGAGCCCTATTCAAAGGAAGGTGTATATGGTTCAGGAATAACATTATGAAGGTTGTACAGTTAATAATAGTTCTTATGGTCGCTATAAAAATCCCACGTTGATCAGCAAGGCTTTCAAAACAATTTTTTATGTAGCTCTTCTGCTAACTTTTAATGTTGCAGTCTTGCTTACATATTGGGTCATGCGTGCTGAGAAAGAAGACGGTCTCATGTAGTAGTCTTATTACATTTGTCACTGGCTCTGTCTAGCACTCCTTATTCAGAGAGAGCTTTAGAGTAAATAGTGTTTGTATTTTATCCATGTAAGGGCTGCTTAATCTGGCCCTCAGATCGTAGTTGAAATAAGAGTTGTCCTCACAGGTGACTTAATTAGAAGGGGAATATGAAGTAACACCTATTTGCAATTACATAATGTCCCAGATTTAAAGGTAGGAAGGGTAGACTTCTCTCACAGTTAAATTTAATATCTAAGTTTGTGCACAAATTTAGAAGAATCAGACAGACATAGTAGGTATGACAGCCCCTTTCTAGGTTCTGCACCCTGACAAGAAGCACTGAAGTTTGTAAAGCATTATTAAAATGTAAAGTGCTATGAAGAGGAAGAAATATAGACTGCTTACTTAACACCTTGTTTCTGCTCAGGCAGCTGCTGTTAGCATCATTCTAATGGTACTAACATCCACTTTCCACTAGTCCATTCAGACATTTCTAAGGAGACAGGGAATTAAATCAAATAGTTAAATCTTATTAAGGATAGAAAGTATTTGTTTGCCTAGATTATACACACACACACACGTTTTGCAAGAGCATTATCTTGCATAAGCCGTTTAAAGTATTTAAAACGGTCAGTTAATGCAGAAGAGAGTCAGGAACGCTAAAGCTCTGTTTGGACAACAAGAGAGTTTAGCTAGTGTGTTAAGTTTTAAAACACTGCCTTTCTGTACACTAGGTACCAAGCGCCATTTAAAAACACGTTAACATATATTAGCTAACAGTTGCTATCTGCTCATCTTAGTCTAGACAGGTCCCAACAATATAAACAGGGTTAGAATATTTTAGCTGAAATCAGTAGAGGGAGTGCCACATAAGTTGAGGTAGCATGTATGGTTAAAGCTTCTTGTATTACACATTAAAGAAGACATTAAAAGTTGAGCCCATCAGCTGTTTTTATACTTCCAATAATGAGCTTTTCACTGAGTTCTTGACCAGTTTGTGAGGCACTTTTGTGGCATTATTTATTTACCCTTTCCCCACTATAAAGAAAGGCAGGAAAAAAAGATTAGAGCTTCACATTTTTGGGGATCTGTTTTTAATTAATCTAATTGCACTCCCAAACTTCTTAGTCTGATAAAGCATATGCTAGTTCTGCTGATACTATTAACTGTATGCTCTTGGAACTGGTTGCAGCATGGGAAGAAGTCATTCATCTCATGATTTCACCAGTGCAAATTGATTGCCAAAGAAATATCACCTGAAGGAGGGGGGTTGGTGGCTTGTCTGACTAGCAGGTGAGCTGCCATTAGTAGCAAGCGCAGGTTAGTGGAGCATAGGCTCTCATAATGCTTCTGGAGCAATGAAATGTACTCCAAACCACACTATGGAATTTGACCTTATGCCTTCAGGTTTCTTATAGCAAAAACTGCAGCAGACACACACACTTCCTCCTTGCTGCACTAAGGAAGCAGACAAAGATAGTCAACCAGCCCCTGCACCTGTTGTGGTCCCATCTCCCTTTAATGAACATTCAAGAGGTTAAATTAGTGTTAAACTTGCTTCACTTGTTCAGTTTATGTTGGAATTTATCTTAGACATGTCTAGGCACTACAAAAATTGCAAACCATATTCACTCAAAGACAATTGAGAAAACTAATTGAGTGCAATCTCAATGACTCTGTGTTAGCATTGCTCCCTCTGCACTGTAATGTATTGTTCTTGGGATTGCTAACCAGCATTGTACAGACCATTCCTGTAACTGACAAAGTAGTTTAAAATCCATTGCATAAATTATTGAAGGGCGTTAGTCTGCTTGGCTAATTATGTTTCTCTGGAAACATTATTTTCCACATGCAAATCAGCATCCGTTCCATGTGAAAAGTTTAGCACTGTCAAAGAAATGTGATCCCTGTTATCGCTGCTCAGCAGTGTTCTCTGTTGACATTAACTCATCAGTGCCCCTGAAATTCCCCCAAAATGAGGTCAGTGTGCAACTTCAATGTATTATGTGTATGCTGTTTGTTCTCCAGGCTACCACTCTGACTGAAAAGCCCTTTCCATAGTGCAAATACATTCATAAACTCTGTGTCATGTAGGGATTTGCTTAGCATCCTGTATTTTATACCTTCATGATTACTTTATGTTAGTAATGCCAAATGTCTCATATCCCCATGCTTCTTTTGCACTTCAGTGTATATACAGGAAATGAGACTACCGTGGGCTGTAAGTATAATGTTAATGTTGACAGTATCAATAAGGAATCAGAGGGTCAGAAAAAATGGCTCGTAATTATGGTTAAAAAATCTTCATGAGTGGTACTGAGGACTATGGTAAATGGAGGGTAAAAGTTGAGGCTCATTACTAAACGTTCTTCATGTCAAGGTGCTTTGAGATGTAAACAACATGACTGTAAACACCAATAAATATGACCAATGAAGTATTAGATTCATTTCACAGTCTACTTTTATGAAGAGGGTATAGCATCTTAAATAAAAACTTACTTTGTTTTACTGCAGGTCTAAAGGCATTACTGACAGCTCTGTTCAACTTCGATGGTTCATCCAAACCTTCTTCTTTGGTATAGCTTCTCTCTCCCACCTGCTGGCTTACAAGCCTCCATCTAAGAAGCAGAGATAAAGGATTGGGAAAGAAGGAAACAAGGCTAACATATTTCAACCTTATTCTCAGAAAATGGATCTACCCCATGTGTTTAGTTGCTGTTAGTGATCTGAAATGCATTTCCTGTTGTGTGAGAGCCAGTTCCCATTTAACTGAATGGGAACAGAGAGCCTCAAAATTCAGTTCAAATTAGGTCAGGGACCAAACAACTCACTGCCTTCAGCTGGTTGTTTAAATGCCCTGTATCACATATTCAGTTTACTTTTTACAGAAACGCACAATTCTCCCACCTAAAGAAAATCCCCACTACCCTTGTTGGCAATAGGCATTAAGACAGAACTACCTTTTTTGGGGGGAAGTGTTTTCTTCCCTCATCAGCAGAGAGGGACATTTTACTTACATAGTGTAAAAAAGTCTCTGCCTGTTCCAGCTTAGAACTGTTTCCCCAGACTTTCACTCTCAATACTTTTCACCAACATTTTTGGTTAAAAAGCCACCTACTTATTTTTCTTCAGTTCAGTCTTCTCATATAAAAGGGAAAGGTCCCTAAAGGTGCAGGAATTAACAGGTGGCTACATTATCCAAGATGACATGCAATGATCTGAGCCGGAATATGCAGTAAAATATTTCACTCAGTTAATTTAAGGTACTAGAGAACTTGTTCAAGTTACCTTGCTGTAAGCCTCACACAATGGGAACTTGTCTCTTTGAATGCTGATTTAGATTATGGAAGTCAGTGAACAAATATAACAACTTGAGACTGTAGGTGCAGCTATTTTCTGAAAGACTGATTAACAATACATGTAGAAGTTATTGTAATTAGAAGGATTCCTAGATGTAACATTTGCTTGTCGCAAAACTTAAGTATTTTATACCTGCTGTTACTGCAAAGTAGTACAGATTAACTTTTCAACTAGCTGTTGATGTACCAGTCCAAGAGACTCTCTAGTATGCAGTACTCCAAATGTATGGAGTAAAATTCTCCTCCATATTTCTTAAACCACTTCTATTAGCAATCAATTTGTCAGTGGTTTAAGACAGCTTTCACTCTACTGTGCACTACTGTATCTTTCTGTTGTTGGACTTTTCAATCACTTAATCCTACTGAAATACTGAAAATGTGTTCAGTCATATTTAGCATTGCTCCAAAGGTGCAAGACCACTTAAAATATCTGAGGTGCTGTATTCCAAATATTTGAGGGTGGGGAGGAAAGGGTGGAATAGATGGTTACAAAGTATTACTACTATGATTCATAGCCGTTGTGGTGCTAGTCTCCTCTTGGAGCGGAGGGGAGACTCCGTGACACTCTTACAGAAATGAAGAGAGCGATGTTACTGCTGTAGTGGACTCACACCGAGTAATCTTATACCCCTTTAGGCAGTGCCTTTGTCTGCCTATGAACCAAGACTGGTGGATCTCTCAATGCTGGCATTGCTCTTTTTAAGCAGTTAGTTATAAGGTACAGAGGCTTCATTCAAGCACTAAACAGAGAGTTAACTTGACCCATTCTGCTGTAATTGTAAATATCTAATGCAGAGCTGAAGAGATAAGAGGCAGTTTATTAATGACAGACCTGTGCTGTTAAGAGCATCTAGGATAGTAGAATGCCATACCTGGTAGCTGAAGAACTGGGTGTGAGAGCACAAGCTTTGCTTCATTTCTGTAACTTTTCCACCTTCTTTAGAACCTCTGATCCTTGAAAATAAAGAATTGAAAAAGAAAACTGTCTTGAGACTTTCCTTTTGGACCCTACTCTGTTAGTTCATAGGAGTAAATACAGTGAACCACAGTTGTCTGAAATGCCTATTTAACAAATACTATTTCTTTTAACATTTTACATGTTGTATACACATTAAACACAAATAAAAAGATCTTTATACACTTTCTAGAGAGTAAATCCTACAAGATGACAGAGGACTAGTTATTAAACTGGAGGACAGGGATTACCACCTCTCTAGAGCTACAGTTAATCATGGCAGAACTGGGACTAGAACACTGGAATCTAACTTAAGTTCCCTTTTCTAGCCAGAGGTCAGTATTCCTCATTCTTTCCATTGCTAAGAAAACATATACAGTAGTCCAGCATACATGTACATTATTTGTATTTTCATGAGTTCAAAGGAAGCTTCTTGTAGTTTAACAATCTCAGGGATTTTAAATACTTAGCTGACAATTTCTTAAGTTTTATGAGCCATCAAAGAAGGCAAGTCAGGGAGCTGTCTGCCAATCCTGTGTACAATGTGGCTGTGGTAAGGATGTTAGAGGGATAACAAGTCCTGCCTTAGACAATTAAACTCCCGCTTCACTATAGTAAAGGCTCCTTGGCAACATGCAGGGCTATTCAACAATGGTACAGCATTCATATTCTCACACGAAATGTGTGCTCAAGCTAGGAAGGAAATATTTTAGTCCAGGGAAATACATGTGCATTTTACAATGAAAGTTCACTCAGGCTTAGAACCAGAGCTGAACTCTTGAGGCGGGGAACCCTGTAGTGCACAACTGGCAAAAGCCAGACATTGCCAAAATGCAGGAGTCAACAGAAAGCAATGAAAGCAGGTATGGAATCTCAGCAGCGCTAGTCCAAGTCTCCTTCCAGTTAGCACTCAAGATGCGGTTCCTAGCTCTTTGTATTGTGTAGTTGCTGAGACAGATTCAGTAAGAGAATAGTCGTCAAATACATGGTATAAGATAAAAATCAGGAATATTTAGGCTAGAGAGGTGCAATAAATATATATTAATGCCACAATGCAGGGCCCACAGCCCTCAGGCTTGTAAAATACTCAGCCAATTAGGCTGTAGAAGTTAGCTATATTGCAAAGATGAGTTAGATAATTAAGTTAATAAACCTGCTGAGCTTGTGCTACTTGGTGATGGGCTGATGTTTGGATGAAAATGTCTGCAAGAGATCAGCAGAACTGAAGATGAACATTGGTAGCCAGGGTGAAATGTTAGAGGCTTCCTTATGGTAACCGTCTGTTACCATGATGATAAGGTGATGTAAATGTTAATTAGTATAAGGGGAACATGTTAACATATGGAAAATGGGGCACGCCCAAAATAGTGGAGGCTAGAAGTTCAAAAAAGAAGTGTATGAACTACAGTGGACATCAGCCTAACGTATTATAAGAGCTGTATCACTGCTTGCATGCCTTGGCGGTAGAGGCCAGGATGACTGTCACTGCTGATGACAAGGATGATGACCAACACTTGGTTTCTCCATAAGGGACAGTGTGAGTGATGCAATTGTTAGACATTCTATATTGTTCTCTTCTCTCCTTTACGAGATAGGGGTGCGTGTGTGTGTGTGTGGTTGGTTAATAAAAGTAGGTATTACAGAACGCACTGTATAGTGTGTTGTGCACTGGGAGGTCCGTCTTCCATTGGTAACCTCTCTATGCTAGTCAATCTTGGGGCTGAATCCTCACAGATTGAAGTAGGTATAAAACCCTCACCTTGGGGTGAGTGATATGTTAAAGTAATTCATAACTAGATAAAGCAACAGATGTTTAGATAGATATGCTTAACCATGGCCAAGTGAAGCAGGCATCATTACAAACCCACCCAACTACCTGCTTACAGCACCCAATGCTGTAACGGAGGAATGCCAGCAAGGTTGTCACAACCGGGCAGCAAAGCAGTAAGCTATGTTGGGAGCAGTGGACTGTTTTGTGTAGGCAGCTCAGACTAAGAACAGTTAGTTTGTCTGGCTTGCACCAGAGATGACCAGAAATGAAGTGATGCAAGTATGTCACTGACAAACCACTCTGCTTGCTAGGTTTGTTCACTAATTTAATTCTAAGAGAATTCCAACAGCAGGGGCAGAAATATCCAGCTCTTAAAAGTCACTTTCACTGTCAAGTAGCTTTATGCATTCAGAATTGCCATACACTCCCACAAAGTAAGTCTCTTAGTAGACCCGACAGCCAGATCAACATGTTCAGTAAGCAGCTGCTTACAAGGCTAGATTGTAAGGCCTGCCTTAACTAAATGAGTTTCTTTCTTTGTCAAGCTAGGCTGAGAAATAGGATGCCGTAATCCGAATCCTGTGAAAGGGGAAAGCTTGGACGACTAGCTCTGGACTTTTTTTTTTTTTTTAAATAAAAGGTCAGCTTAACATAGATGCAGTAAGAAGCCAGTCATCTGCTTCTAGACGACTTTTCTACCTTGACCAAAAATTCCTTAATACCCAGATCACAACAGAGCCTAGGAACCTTGCCTAAGAACCGTTCGGGATTTGCTAAGGAAGATTCTGAAGTCATCAGTAGCTGTTGACTATGCTGGAGAGCAATTCAGTGAATATGTAGAGTGGAAAAAGTTCCAGAAGTATTCCTAAAGTACATTTTAAAATCTTATTCTATGACATTTAACTTAGAACCATGAAACCACACTTATTTTCCAGTCAGCATGAGCTGAGCTCACATTGGACTCCATCTGCCAGTATAATGTTCCAGTTGATCTTGGATTTGATACATCTTTCTTGTTTTTCTCCTTCTTGCCTTCTCTGCTTATCTCAAAGTTTTGGATTTTCCTCCTTACAGACTTGTGGCTAACATTCAGGCCTGTAATATGTGAGCAATGCTTTACTTCCTCTAAGTTGCTGTATGTTTATTCATCTTGTTTTCATGTATGCTTATTAGCTGTAGTTACAATTATTTGTCAGCTAATAGTATATCAACATGAATTTGGGCAATGTTTTATTTTTAAAAAGAGGATGTTGATCTAATGATATAATTCTCTTACCTCTCAAAAGTAAGAACCGTAATCAAACAGCATGTTATGTAATGGGAATAAAAACTCCACAAGTCTGCAGAGCAAGAGAGCTAAATTTTAGGCTGCTCCTTCACTATAACACTCTTTTCCAAAAATCTTTTCTCCCCTTGGGTCAAATTCTGATCTCACCAAAGCAAGGACCAATAAACACATTTGCTTTAAGACGACCGGGATTTGGCTTTCTGAGCGAGATTCTCAGCTGCTGTAAAACAGCATAGTTTTACAGAAGTCAGTGAAGCCATGTGAGATGAGGATCTGGCCCATATGCATTTAGCTTGCTAGCACCCACAACTATGGCACCATCCCACACATAAGAACATTTCATTTTTGTGGTTATTTGTGAACTCACCTGTTAGCTCAACAGATATAAATGTTGAAACGCTTTTGTATTTTTTCTTCCAAACAGAAGTTGTCCTACATAATATGGATTGAGTTCCTCCTGTCTTTGTCATGCTTTTGTACATGACTGCTTAATGATAGCTCAGCATATGATCTGTAGCCTGCTAGCTTAGCCTGTCTTTTCAATATCATGTTTTTTCCAGCCTCCAGGCCCAGGCCCAGGTTGTATAAACAGCACACGTGATTGTTTTCACAAGTTGGGTGAATAATAAAATTGAGCATTCATCTGCCATCCCTATTCAAAATATACACTTGGTTTCATATCTGTGTAAAGTACTGTACTACGCATCACATTTGAGGATGCTACCTCACCAAATAGAGATTTCATTTGATGGCAATGTAATCTTGAGCCAAATTCTACTGTGGAGGTGTGGCCAGTCCCCGTAACAAAGTCCTTCCCACATACCACAAGATCTTATGAGTGAAAAGAAGCAAAACCTCTTTATGGGGCTAGAGATCTGGTTATTCACTATGCAGCCAGTACAAGCTGAAATCTCTTTCTATACACCTCTTAAGTTCATCATCCAAACACATTTAACAATAATGATGAAAGTAAACAAAAAGCACAGACCTTTGGAGAATGCCTCAAGCCCTGGAGAAACCTTCTGTCCATCAACAGCCCTCCTCCCTGGAGACAATCCTTTTTATATGCCCTCTTTGAGAGGCAGGTGTTGCTGCTTAACCCCTACTTCTGAAGGAACTCCCCTGGGTCCTGGCTTCCCTCCCTTCACTAGGGAAACTGGGAGGAAGAGGTACTATAGCCGTCAGAGCCATCTCTTTTAGATCTTGAAGGCTCTTTACTAGCTCTGACTGGGGGATTACTTGTGTATGCATCTTGCCGTGGCTGCAAAAGCAGAACAAACACGGCCTACATCAAGCGGTATGGAAAGTGCTTTTAGTTCATCTTCATGGCATGCCTCAGAAGTAGGGATGTGGGGAAGAGATAGGGAATCAACTAATCGGGGAAGGAGCAAATAGAAGGATTAGGATAAAGACATAGTAGATGGAGCCAGAGGGTGGGTGGGCAGAAAAGCAGCAGATGGTCCGGGGAAGGACCTTTATTTGGGAATAGAGGATGGATAGGGATGATTAATTATTTGGAGATGCTGTTGGGAGTAGGCAGGAAGAGAATGAATGCACACAAGAGTCAGATGGTTTAATGGCCTGGATGCAGCAGATAATTGACTGAGAACAGGTAAGGCTGGGTGAGGCAAAGGACAGATGGAAACGAATGGCTGAAGTGATAGTGTTGAGGGAAAACAAAAGAGAAATGGAGAGTAGACGCAAAAGAGCTGAAAATCCCAGTAACGGCTGAGAGCAAGAGAGATGAGATCAAGGAAGCCTTGGGACAGAACAGTCAATGGGAGGAGGAAAGAGAACAGAGAGCAGAAGGGGAGAAAGGGAAATTAACTTACATTATATGACAGAAGTGAAGAGAAAATGCAGGTGGGAGGAGAGAGATTTAAAGGAGCACAGGGAAAAAGTCAATCTGCAGGAATAACAAACCCAAGGAAGAGAGATAGGAGGGACAAAGGTCACATGAAGAAAGAACAAAGGAGGAAGACCCAATAAGTTTCACATTTGTTTTGACTGATGAACAAAAAGCAGAGCACCAAAATTTGACACCAATCCAGTCTTTTGTATGCAGCTACAAGGCAGGGCTGGCAGGAGAGAGGGCCATTGGGAGCTGTGTAGGGGAGCCCAGCATCCTCACCATATGGAGAGCAAAGGGATTAGCTGGCTTTGTTGATGAAAAGCAGATAATTTGTACACTTAATTTTCTAAATTGTATCTAATGACAGTGACGTGACGCTTTTAGCGCCTGGGCTTTTTACTGGTGGTTTGCTGGCCTTTAATAGGCTAAGATTTGCCTCTGAGAAGTTCTACTAGACATTGAAATAAAAACAGGGGGTAGGTTTTTCCCCCTCCCTTAAAAATCTTTGTCTTCATCTCTTCTAAAGATGCAGCAAATTGCACTTGCTCTTTCAACGCTTGGCAGACCTGCTGAGCTCAGCATGTAAATGCGTACCGCTGCCACCCCCCCAGAGTCTTTGCTTTTGTTTACCTCCCTCCCCAGCTAAATTATGGAAATGGTGTGCTTATGGGAATTCTGAATGTGACCTTTGCCTGCTTAGACAACAGGGAGCACAGCTGAAGTGTCCTGCGTCATGCAGCCTGGGTTCCTGTAGACCCAAATGCTATGCCTCACTTTAATAGCACTTTGGGGCCTGATCACGGGGGAACCACGTGGTTTCCAAAAGCTTCAGTAGCTCAGGAAGATTGCCAATGATGGACAGCAGCTGAAGATCAAGCCTGGCCCCTTGAAGGGTTTAGGTAGAAGTCTGTCTGGATGGTGCTCAAGCTGCCAGGATTTCAGTAACTCAAATGGAGATTAGGGATCTCTTACAGGAGTGGGGGGGGGGTGAGGTTCTGTGGCTTGCAATGTGCAGGAGAGGATCGTGCTGGTTCCTTCTGAATTTAAAGTGCACAAATCCCTTGGGATTTGCCATGATGATAATGATGTGGCCTGATGGGGAGACGTAGGAGGGAGAGAAATTAATAAGTGAATTCCCGCAGCAGCCCTGGCGCTTTTCAGCATACTCCATTATCTCTGGGACATTGACTTTTCACCATATTATGGCAGCAAAATTTTATATGTACACCTCCCCACAATGGCTCTCTGTGTAGACTTGACCATGCCCTGAGCAAGCCTTTTGGAATGGACAGCAGTGGCTTTTGGCCAGCTCTTAGCACACTATAACACCTTTTTCATCCATTAGGACAGTAGCGGTCCTGGGAGTGGTTTTCCAGTGTAAGGAGGGTGCCAGCTCCCTGCACAGAAAGACAGAACAGTTTTGCCATTCAAAAATTTCAATTAAAGTTAGTCCAGACAGCCAGGAGTTAATGCGCCAGGGGCTGCAGTTAGGCCCAGCTTGCGTCTGGGCTCCCTGCAGTTCCATTTGGCCATGTAGACGGATCCAGGGCTCTTCATTCCATGACATTTACAGGTACTACCTCAGATTGCCAGCAGCTGTGAATGCTTATATCCTACCCCCTTCCAAACGGGACACGGACCTGGGGGAGGAGGTGCTGGAAAATGACTGCTGTGACTCAAGGCAGTGCATTATAGTATTTGCTAAAGAAATCCTAGAATGCTGAGGAGAGGGATTTTGAACACCCACTAATCCTTGGGGCTAACGAGAGCACTTGGAGATAGCTGCCAGCCATTCTCAGAACCCCCTTTTTAAGAAACAGGCAAAGCAAGTGTTGGGGCTGGGCCTGTGGTTGTATAATTGCCTACTAGGTCACCACAAAGTGAATTGCCGTACTCTGACCACCTGTCATAGGATGCGGACTAGATTAGGATGCCAGCAACAGCATTTTTCTGTCCACGCAGGCATGAATGAACCAAATTAAAACGTGATGACTTCAGTCCCAACCATATTTCAACACAGATGTGCTGGAGATATTTTATACCTAGGTTTCTCTGAAACATTTGCCCCCACACTCCGCTTAGCACTTTCTCCCACTGCTGCACTATAGTTCCAGGCATCATTTCAATCTTCAGCCCTTAAAAGAAGTTTAATTACAGGGAGTTTTGTTATTTCTGGGTGGTAGTTTATTAAAAATGGTTTTAAATCAACAACCATTTGGGCAGAGACCAAATACAGGAGACTCTGCCCCATGTGTGAATGTGAAGAGGCTTGTAATGGAAACTGGCAATGCAAATATTAATGGAGCCTGAAGGCCCCCCTATGGCAGACGATATATAAATGAGATTGAATCACTTGCCACATAAATCAGTGGCAGAGCCAAGAACCCAGGCCAGGAGCCTGATAGTTTCCTGTTCTAACCTGTGGGCTCCATTCCTCACTCTTTCTAACTGGGGGTAGAGTGTAGCAGATATTCATTTACAGCACATTGAATTTACTCTGTGCATTTTGGAATAGGAACTATGTCCTCTGTTACTCTCTCTGTTTAAAGTTCTTCTCCCATTAACAGAAATAGAACCATATGTCTCCTCAACAGTGGAGCTTCTGCTCTCAATTAATGCTACCCCTCAAATGAGGAGAGCCTTGGACGGCTTGGTTTTGTGTTGCCTTTTTAGGGCTGACATTGCTTTCTTCTCACAGCTCATTTTAAAAAAGGTTCTTTAAAAAGGAATAGCCTGGAGAGCCAAAACTCCATTCATGGAGGCACAATGCGATTAGTATGAGAACGTGAACTATTTAGGAGACCCATCAGAGGTGGGATTCTTTGGTGGGTAACTGTTGGAAGGAGAGAGTAGTCCCTTTTCAAGAAAGGACATGGCTTTGCATTCTCTAAACCCCACTTTCAGGCCTTTGAACTGTTCTGGCTGTCTCAGCTAAATGCCTCCAGAATCAGTGCAGGAGCGCACCCCCTAGGTGAGGCTAGGAACCTTTTTAGAAGATGCAATATGCCCCACTCTGCTAGTTGATGCACAGAAGTGTGGAGAGGTTATGCCGTTGCCCAGAAAAAATTGAGATCTGTAGCACTGCTATTTAGGTGAGACGGCCTGGATCTTTGTACACTAAAGGGCCAGGAGAGAAAAAGTAGCTCCCTTTGCTCTCTCCCCCTCACGGAACTAGCTTTCTATAAGCATGGGTTGTGTACTTTCCTTGGTACACACTGACACTCCGACATCAATGAGTTACCTGTGTTCAGATCACGAGCAAGCATAGTGTTTCCTCCTGCATATCATAGAAGTCGAACCCAGAGGATGGAGTCTGGAAAGGATCAGAGAAAACTCTTTCTTGAAGTGCAAACGTTGAATCATCTTCACTACTGAAGAGTTGTTCTTTTAATTAATTGTTCCAGATTTGCTACTTGCGCCTGTAGGCACCCTGTACTTTAGGGGCCTACCTACTTAATTGTCGCGGGGAAGAGCCTGGGGACTACAACTCCCATAATGCCTTGGGGAAAAAGGAGAGACTCTTCCCCTTGCAGGAGTGAGAGAAGGCATGTGGCAGACTCCATTTTGGTGCTGGGGAGGAAGGAGCCCAGGCTGGAAGCTGCTGGCTGGGTCTCGACGCTGCTGCTGCTGTGGCTGCTGGTGAACAAGATCCCAAGCTCGCTATTGCCTCTGACTGCTGCCGGGAGCCTGCTGACATGAGGATTTAGCACAGAGCTGCATTGGACTTGTGAGGTAGGCGTAGCAGAGAGATTGACAGACGGAGAAGAGGCCAAGACACAGTCCCTTCAAGCAGGGCCAGGACTGCCAGTCTCCAGCCTGATGCTTTGGCTGAGCTGGTGCAGTGAACCCACAAAGCAATCTCCATCCACAGATCTTCAAGCGCGCCCACGCAAGAAAGGGGTCAGGGCCTGAACTCTGGGGGAGTGCACACTCCAGAGGGGGGGTAAATAATGGCACTGTGAATGCCTGGTAGGCAAGCTCAATAGTGAATCAGTTTTATTAATTGGTTTGTTCAACTGTCTCTGTGGTTTATGTTTAATTTCAGTCTGTTATGGCATGTTTCTTTATTTTGCTAAGTAAAGGTTGTTAACTCTGAGTTAAGGATATTGAATGTTTAGTTGTATAACTGCAATTGTTAAAGTAGACTAATGTCTTGGATTATTATAATTTTAGACCAGGTCTAGTCCTGGCAGCTCCCAAAGCCAATATCGAGCGTGTGCAGGGGCTAGCCAGGTGGAGGCACCGCCAATTCTAATTCGTTTGAGAGATAAAGGGATTGCAGCAGAGGGGTGGACAGAGGATTCCCAACTACCCCACACCAACACTGGGATACTCGGGATCTCCTCTGTTGTTAAAAACCTTAGGCGCCCTTGCACACCGGTGAGTGTTGCCTGCTCCAAAGTAACCCAGTGAAGAAAGGGGATTACACGCCGATATGAGCTGAGGGACCTAGAATTTTCTAATCCAGTTGACATTTACATCAAGACTGGCCACCGGTGCGTGTAACGCGTACGTCATCACCTTATCGCCCCCAAGGTTCAAGTGTTGCCCGAGCTGCCTGCTTCTGTTGGCTCCCAGGCTGCAGGCGGAGAAGATCATGTTTCCCATAGCATTGTTGGGGAGAAGCTCTGAAGACCAGGGATCTGAGGGGCAGCCAGTCACCATGTCGGTTTGCATAGCAAAGAGTACTTTCAGGGAGTGCTCTTGATGACGAGAAGAGGGCCGTTAAGCTTCAGTTTTGAGGGGAAGTTACTGTGAGGGGGGAAGTTTTGAGGGGAAGTTACAGCACTCACTGCCAGACTAATGCCTCCTGCTGGTAATCTACAGAATAGCTCGAGCAGATGCCCACCTCCACGGGTGGGCTCTGTCACACTTCCTCGGGGTTAAGCAGTAGTCCTCCTTGCCGCCGTCAGGACCCACCACGTCTTCTTCCAGACTCGGGCCTCCAGCCAAGCCACAACCCGTGTCCCGCCCTTCCAGGGGATTCAACAGTCCCAGCTCTGCCACTTACTTCAGTGGCTGCCGCAATCCACCACCACTCCATGGTGGTTTGGGGGAGGGACCCGCGACTGCCCACTTGTCTGTGCCCCAGCCCAAGGACCCTGCATGCAGTGACCTTGCACCACTTCTTCCCCCAGCTCCTTAGTCTTCCCTGGACCCCAGTACTACTTCTGCTCTTGTATCAGGGCCTCCAGCTCACATAGAGCCCCAGCAGTCATCCACTGCTCCGTCCAGGATGCTGCCTTCCTGTAGCCTGCAGGGTGGGCAGCCATCTTCCCTCCCTGAGCTCCTGGGAGTGACTAACTCTGCTCACAGCTCCCGTTTATACTGGGCTCCTGGGCCCTGATTGGCTATCCTGCAGCCCCTTCCCATTTGAAGCCAGTGCGGCCCCCCGCCCAGTTACCAACACAAACTTTAAACCCAGCAAGCTAGTTTGATTTTCAAGGCTACCTTGCCAACATGAAGGGCCAGAAGCCTTTTGTTTGGCTGGTTGGGGTGAAGCTGAGAGTAGAACTTACTTCCAAATGATTGAACCAGGGCCCAGAGTCTTCTTCCATAGGATATAAGCCATGTCCATTTAAGTCAATGGGAGTCAGTCCTATCCTGTACCAAGAGATTAGTGCCCCCGAAAGTTGGGCTTGGTAAGGCGTGGACCTACTGGAGTGGCTGTGCTAGTGGCAAAGCAGCTCCTCTATCTCCCGTGTGCTGGGAATACAGTCTTTGTGCTAGTCCCACCTAGTCTACAGGGAGGGTGGCACTGCAGATGAGACCACAAGCTCTCCACTTACTTCGATCCAGTGGCCCAATCACTGTCCGCAAATGTCAGATTGCTATTACATAGGCCAGAGAAGTGGCCCTGCCCCAGCTCTGTTAGGGGATGGGTTCAGATTCTCCATGCCTACCACAGGTCCCTCACAAGGCTTCTGCAGTTGGGCTTTAGGACAATGGAGTAAAACCAGCCTTGAATTCCTGATCCAAGCTCAGTCAGTGCTACAACAGTTTGTTAGTGCCAGACAGCACAGCAGAGGGTGAATAATCTTTCACTACTGAGACACCTTGTTGCGATTATCTTTTTTTTTTTTTTTTTTTTAAGTAAATATTGCTCTGAAGAAATTTGCACTTGTTTTCACAATTTGTGGAACATTCACAAATTTTAATACGTTTTAACCAAAGTTCTCTTAGGGTACTGAAAACAATGCTTACTAAAAATGCTCCTCTAAAGAAGAATTTCATATATAAGCTCGACATTGCATTGACATAAACCCATCGCATTTCAGAATACAAAAAACAACTGGTTGCCCAGACATTTTATTATCCACTCCTGTTGTGTACATTGATTTAAGTATTCAGGATGACTTTTACCTCGGTTCGTATTTCATCTTAGCTTTAAAAGCCAACTGACTTGCAATGAAAAAGCATGGAAATCAACTCTAGTAACCATTGCATTAACAGAGAAGGAAAACTACCGAGATAGAAGAACTATGAGAAATGTTGTAGGTTAACAATTATTCATAGTAAATACAAGAAGATAAAACCAAGCCCATGTTATTATGCATGACTTATTTCAATAACTTTTAGACACTTGCATTTTATTTTACTTGCAGCCTTCTTTTGGAGGGCTGTGCATCTGCAGCCCCCATTGACTTCCACTGGAGTCGTGGGTGCTCAGCACCTCTGAAAATCAGGTGCAGCGTGCCTTAGGTTGGCCATCCAAGCATTCAGACACACAGAATCAGTGGCCACTACCAAAAATTGTGGTGGTAGGGTCAAATTCTCTGCTCAGATACATACAACTGAAAGCAATAGTTTTGCCTGACTCTCTGAGGGGAAAGTTAAGTCCTTATTTACATTTTACCTCCCAGGAGCCAACTTCCAGATGTGCACAAACTCGTCATCTTCAACGGAAGTCATGAGGATGCTCCTCCAAGGATAGAAACCGGCCTAATGTAGGTCTCTTTAAATGGTTTGAAATCATGTGACCAGGAAAAAGGAGTTGTATTGCTAGTTCGTGATTTACAGGATAAATTCAAGTGTGTAAGCACTCTGTTGCCATGTACATATTTTTACAGTCAGAAATGTTTAGTTTTATGTGCTAATAATTATGATTCTTATAAAAACAACATACACAATTTTCATGCCTTAAACTCCAGGGGTAAGAGCCTCACATCTGCTCCCACACTTTTATACTGGGTAAATGAGCCAGAGCAACACAAGCGAGTCCAAAATGTCCTGTAATTCCCCAGCACAAACACTGCAGAAAAGGCTCTGAGGTTGCTGTGCAAGGACTACCTCACCAGTCCTAGCAGAGAGTGCGTACAGGGACAGGGATGGAGGTGGGAGGGGCACATCTCAGAGAGGGGCACAGCATTGCAGAAATTCTGGGCAGTGCTATAGTCCATATGACAGGGACCCCCAAGCGGAGCATCCGGAGTCAGCATGAGGACTGCTCGTTAACACGCTCATATTTGAATATTGGGTTAATCCTGTTTAATTTAACCAATGGAATGATTTTTGTTGAAGCCATTACAGCCCAACTGGAACTGAACCTCATCCACGTATATAGGCAACTAGAGTACTTGGACTCCAGCTTTCTCTAGTTAATATTTCTCCTCATCTCATGGTGCTAATTTATTAATAGCTGGTTCTGGTTACTTAACAGTTGGTAATCAGGGACATCCTGTTCAGTGTGTTCCTTCTTAATTGCATTAGTCATTTGCTTAAGACTTACGCTTCCTCTTTTCCTGCAGCTGCCTTTGCTTATATATGACAGCTAATTAATAAACCTTAATGTTATACTTACTCTGTCATGTGAGACAGATAGATTTGGTTTTGAGCAGACTAACATGATCATTGACTTCTAATCACAAAACTCAAGTGCCAGAGTGGTGGAGGGGGAATATGCCCTCATTAGCAAAGTGAAATAAACACGTTCTATATGGTTTGTTGTGGTAAGCTTCCATAGGATAGAGGAAACCCTTTCTTCTTGTTTGATACACCCCCAGTCCAATCACATTAAAGCAGTCTTTTAGAATTGCAACTTTTCTGGAGCCACACCCATTTAATCATTGAGATCATCTTCCCATAGGAAAAATACTTGGGATTTGCCCTGTCAAAAAAATCTCTTTAATGTATTTAAATTAGCCTTTCCCCTCCCACTCCCAACTTACATGAAAGTGAAGATCTCCTGCAGACATAAATGCACGTATATAACTCCCAAGGCAGATCCAGCAGCCAAAGTGCTGCTTCTGGCTTGGAAAACATAAAATGAGCATAGTAGTAATATGTGAAAAGCTAGCAGAAGGAGGATGCATTACTCACTAAAGCGCTGGGCATCAAATTCAGAAAATTGATGAGAGCGCAGTATTATGAACTAAAGAAAAAGTCCTCTTACTCTTTACTTATTGAATACCATGGGATTTTATACGCAAGTCAAAATCCAAACTGCCCCTTGATAACTTAATAGTGAATTCCAGAACAAGCAGAGGCGATGAAATTTTCCTGAGCTAACCTAATGCTTCAAGTTTTACTGTATTCCAAAGGACAGTCGCTTCACCCTGAGCAAGTAAATAAATTAAATCTTGTAGCTATTTGCTAACTGTTCAATTTTGAAAGATTTATGCATATTTTGTTATTAGTGCCTCAAATTTAGCTCCTGTAAAGCGTTTGTTAAAGAACCTCAGCACTTTCCAGTGTGCTTTTCTCATCACCGTTCTGTCCACATCATTGTTGGGTAGCGTTCCAGGAGCACATTTCTTAGTTGAGCTGTGTGGATTTTATCTCTAGTCTCTATAATGCAGGTAACCTGGGAAAAGAATTAGGAACATTCTTAAACAGATGACAACATTCTCAGACCACAACGGTATTTCCAACTAAGCCATAAAATGCAGTTGTGAAGGCAAGATGATCAGCCTAAGTTAAAAGCTTCTGGACCCTGCACTCATGATCTTATAGAAATGCTCTGTTTTCTCCAGTCCTCAAAAACAGAATGCTAAAGCCCTCCTTTGGCCTCACCTGTCTCCCTAACACCTTCAAAATTTTTGACTACAGGCTACTGCATTGACATTGACTTCTCTTCTGGATGCCCTGTAGTATAGTTCCTGCCCATTCCACTAAACCACCAGGACACCACCACCTCCTGGATGAACCTCCATTCTTAACCCAATATCCTCTACACTACCTTGGGCAACTTCATCTGCTCTTGTGGCACATCACTATCTCCAGAGATGACTCGGATCGCTTAGGCCTGGTCTACACTAGAGAGTTTTGTCAAAAAAGCTGGCTTTGCACTGGTGTATACACTGCGAGCACTCCCCTGACAATCTGCTCCATTACCCACATCCCTGGTCAGTGCCCTATAACCAGTACGCTAAAAAGAGAAGGAGGGCAGTGGCCCAACCACCTTGTCTGGCCATTTTATGCCCTTTAAAAATACCCAGAAAAAAGCCTTCAGGTCAAATTAAACGTTTGACTAGAAACAGAATTTTTTCAACGTGCCAACATTTTTTCCGGTTTTTGGATCAACTAGATTCTTTTGTTGATTTATTTATTCACAGCTGTCAGTAAACTGAAAAAAACCAACCAGTGCAGAACTGAGGTGCCACCTGTGATCAAAGACGCCATGATACTTTGCCTCAGAATAACAGTGTTAGCTATATAGCATCTTGGCCCAATTCAGGTTTGGGTAGCTACACTCCATCTACATCGATTCCTCCTGAACGTTCAGTTGGATGCGGTTGCTGATCACTTTCTGTCCAGAAATGTTACAAACAACATAGCTCTGCAGTACTTCACGGAGAACTGGCTGCATTTCAATGACAGGAGAAGCTACTCATGGATTATTTATATGCCTGTTAGAACGCAGTGATTAAAATTGTCCTATAATGCAGAGTATTGCTGATTATCCAAACGCTCTGCTTCCAAAGTCTCTATTTTTTGCTGGATTGCATCACAATGCTTTATCAACCCACATGATTGTGCGAAGGTATATGAAGGCAGAAGAGTCCTAACTTCTCTACAATTACAACCGAGTTTGAGAGAAGCCAGCACTGCTGATATGACAAACTGTATTTCTCCTCCCCCTTACCTCAATAGTAAAGAGATCAGATATCACAAACATGTGTTCTTGTTTGATGTCCAACACCCTAAAACAAACCAAGCATAAATTAGGGCAGTGCAAATCCCTCTCATCGTCAAATGCTTTCTGTAAGTATTTTAGCAATAAACAAATTCATGCAGGTCTAGTTGAAGGAAAGAAGGATGATGTACTTCAAACTGTATTCATACGCTGAAATAAACATTGGGTCACAGCAGAGGTTGTTCACATCCCTAAAATGCTTTTAGTCCCATAGCTGCTGGTTCTTCATGACATCTGCTGCACCACGGTCATCCTTTAACCATTCCATTTAAAACAAATAGATTGTTAGCACATATCTGGTAAATTTATAGCTGCAATCAAATGGATAAGTACAGTTGGGCCAACATGCAACAGCTGAATGGGAGCAGCCAAGAACAAAGATAATAAGCCAAGGTTAGAAAGCATTGAAAGATCTCGTAGTAGCGGTTTAACCCTGCAGAGTTTTTTCAATTGCATTCTCCACTGCATATCCCCTTTCAGCTCCCAAGCATGCATCCACGGAGTCACTTGTCTGCAAGTTCTTAGCACCTCACCCATAGATACGCCTCTGCTTTTAACAACTATGCTATTTATAGGGTTAAGGGCCAAATTTAGCTAGTGTATACGTGCATAAGCCTTGCATTTACATTGAAAAGCATGATTTGCCCTGTACTCTATACAGTTTCATGCTTCTAACAAGCATTTAACAGAGATTAAAATGACTAGGAGAGAGATTAACACAGTATGACTAAAACAACAATTCATATTTGTTTTAATACAGGTAGAGGCCTTGAAACGTAGAATTTTATTGCTTCTAGTCATTGCAACAACACTGATAAGCCACCCAGAGCAGCACATACAGCCTGTGACAGGAAAAGGTTTTCTGATGCATTGGTTACAACAGTGCTGTAGAAACAGTCACTTGTGTAAATCCCTGGATTATTCCATTTGCCTTCAGCGGTCACTTATAAGCATGCAATAGTCTTTAATAACTCTGAGTCCAATACGTTATTTTCTGAACAGTATACTACCAGCTATATACAGAGTTCTGAATTACCTCACTTCCTCCCGAGTCAGTATCTCCAGTAACTTTGAAATATCTCCTGGACAATCAGAGAGAAGGAGGGAAAATTTGCACACTCTGTTGTCAAGGGCCAGGGCACGATCTATGCATTGTCTCATCAAAGGTAGCTCCAAGTTACCACTGCATACCGTGATTGCCACTCTGAAAGACAAGAGCAAACAGGACCTTTTCCTTCTTGTTTACGCAAAGAAATTCCTATAGAACTGTCAGACTGGAGTAATGCGGCTATCTCGGTAATGGTATCAATACAAAACAAAGAGTCTTTAAGGTGCCACAGAACTAACAAATTTATTTGGGCGTAAGCTTTCATGGGCAGAAACCCACTCCATCAGATGCACGTCATCAGAAGTGGGTTTCTGCCCGTGAAAGCTTATGCCCAGATACATTTGTTAGTCTTTAAGGTGCCACAGAACTCTCGTTTTGCTGAAAACAGACTAAAACAGCTACCCCTCTGGAACTGTATCAGTGCAGTACACATTATCTGCTTTTGCCATTTGCTGCAGCTGCCTTCTACTAGTACTTTTCAGACAGCATATGCTTCCACATCACCTCATGCCAGGATCACTTCGGCTAAAGGCAGAGTCTGATCGGTCCTTAGACAAGAGACCTTACGAGAGAAAAACATGCTCCGGGAAGTGGGGTTGTCAATTTAGCTGTTGTTCTTCCCTTGGAGCCTATATTGGCCTGACAAGATGCCATAGAGGTTGTCTGCTGCTGGAGGTGGCTACATTTCTTTGATGTGTGAGTGATGCCATCAACACACCTTCCATAGTAGTGCAGGATGGTTCTGGATGAATGGCATCATGTACGCGTACATTGATTGTATCCTCCCGCTTTGGAGGGGAGCTTGCTCAGTAAGTCACAGACTGAAGTTCTTCAGCAGTGACTTTCAGCCAGGGGAGGCCTGTTCCACAGGTGCTCCCATATAAAGGATGGGCCCATGCTCCATAGATGGCGTGGTAGTAAAACTGTCCGTGCCTCGTCAACATCAGCATTTCCACTGCTACCTGCTGCAGTGGTGTGAGACCAAGAGAGGGAGAGGTGCTGAATGTTCTCAGTGTGGATATATTTATTTCCATTCAATGCGTATAGAATTACAGAGAGAAATACTAGGTGAAAAGACTATTATGAGGGTTGTAAAGTCTGGCACGTCCTAACTGAATGAACATGCCTGCGCAACCTAAATTCAGCCCCTTTGTGTATATGGATTATTCTACAATCTTTAATTACATGGTCATACACTATTTTTTTCAACAGGACCCCTGCCTCATTCAGTGCCTCAATAAGCAGCTATTCAATATTTTGTGTTCTTCTTGTTGTTCAATGTGTGGTCTCAGGCCTTATTTACTGCCTACAATTCAAACCCTGCTCAAGACAAAATTACTAATTTCCTCATGGGAGTTTCTACGGTGGGCGTCGCTATTGCATCATGTACCAAGCAGTAGCTCATAGCTAAATACCAACACCCACATTCATCTTGAAATCCTCTCAGTGCTCTTGACAGGCCATGGAGCTGCTGCGTGTCCTGACAGTCAATCAGTCCAGGCTATTTCAGACCAGAGCAGGGAGGACATTTCAGGGAAGAACACCTTCTCATTATATCAGGCACCTACCATCACTGGCTCTGCTGATCACAGCGGGAGCAGTGTGTCATAGGGATAGAGAGGGTCTCTTCGGCTACATCTACAGTATGAGCTAGGGGTGTGATTTCCCTGCTCATGTACTCATCCTCACCCTAGTTCTCATCGAGCCGGCAGGAGTATAAATAGTGGCATAGCTGCCTTGCTCGAAGCGTAGGGATAGCTCGTTATCTAAGTTAGCTAAGACTTGAAAGGTCTTAATGTTACAGATTAGAGTTCTGTTTACTAGAATACTGATTTGTACTGCAGTAGCAACTAGGAGCCCCGATCATGGACCAGGGCCTCGTTGTGGTTGGCACCATTCAAAAAGGAGACGGTCTCGGCCCCAAAGAGCCCTTCGAAATAAACAACAGAGTACAAGGTAACAACGAGACCATACTGGTGCTCGTGAGAGGCAGGGGTCTCAACACTCCAGTTGCTTAACCATTGTCTAGTATTTTTGTAGGCAATTGTGGGACTGACCTACGCAGTCTCCCCCATATCTGTGGCTACCTCAGAATGCCAATCGATAACATCAGGTGACCAACCATCATCCTTTCAAAATACAGGGAAGACTGACAGTTTCTGAAGAATTATCTGAACCTGTCTTGCAGCAAGTAAACATTCAATGCACCCCTCCAATTAGCTCGCCTTCTGGGCAGAAATACTTGCGGCTCAGATTTAACGGCGTACTGAGCACCAGGAAACTGGAGGCGACATGGTGTGCCTGGCTCTGCCAAACACTTCCTCTGTAAACATGAGCAACTCACTTCACTTCTCTGTCCTGGTAAGTCCCTCATCTGTGGCATGTGGGTGTAATAAGAAGCTACCCTCTCCTGGAGGGATGTTGTCAAGTAAAATGAATCAGTAACTATTAAGTGCCCCTCATCTAGCAATCACAACGTAGTATTACGCCCAGCTCAGTGGCACTCCCTCCCCTCTGAGGGTCATTTTCGTCAGTCACACTTTCTATTTTGCAGCGTGCTGAAACCAGTTAGGGACATTAGTAAGAGTGAAAAGCCCCATGTAACGTTTAGGTACTATGTGACCCATTCAAGGTGCTATATAAACATTAATGAAGCCTCACCACAATTCTGCAGACTGGACACCAAGAGGGGAAGGGCCAGATCCTGAAAGATATTTAAGCACCTGTCTCCCACTGAAATCTAAGTGATTTGCATGAAGTCACATGTTAGTCTATGGCACAGGTAGAAAAACGGAGCCCAGATCTCCTGGCTCCCAATTCCATGTTTCTTCTCTTTCACGTGAGTCTCCCTATATTTGAGTTCACTGCACGTCATCTTTCCTAGTAGCTACTCCTTTACCCGAGTGGCCAGTACAGGGCAAGGTATCTGCTGAGCGAAGTAGTCTAGCATAATGCTCTTGTTGAGCCTACAAAGTGACCCAAATACACCAGTTTAGTCCAGTGAGGCTCCTACACAAGGAAAAACCAAAGCCAAAAATAACCCCCACACATTATGGGCTACATCCTGAACTTGGGCTCAGTCCTGCAAGGCGCTGCACACCCTGAACCCCATCCAAGAAGGCTCTTATGCACATGCTCATTTTTGAACACATACAGACTCCCCTTGATTTACAGTAGGGCCAGAATGCTCAACATCTCGCAGGATGTTGCCCTTGGTGCAAATTTGGGTAGCTCCAATGATGTTAATGGATGATTTCCACTGAGGGTCTGGCCCACTTCGCTTTCTCTTTCAGCAAGTCGTCCCCAGTGTGGGATCTCATTGCCGGTAGCAAGTGATTCCACATGCAGAATCCGCGTCCGGGAAGTACAGTGCACACCCTCTCTTCTCTCTCACATGACTTCCTTGGGAAAGCCCTGTGTTTGCAATAGCTGGCTTACAGAAGCCATACCTTTTGCTCTTCAACTCCGGCAGCTTCCCAGCAACCAAAGCTGCAAGTCCAATAGCCCCCTCTGCATCCACTGTGGCGCGCTCATATTCAAGCAACCGCAGCATGGAAATCAGAACATCCTCCTCCCTGAAGGCAAAAGGAACTGGTGTCAAAACTGACCAAATGCAGAGTGAATTTAAAAGACAATTAGCAGGAAGAGACAGGATATTTATGTATTAAGGGCTTCCTTTGGTCCTCTGGTTAATTTAGAGGCCCCACCATAGCATTATGGGAAACTGTGCTGCTGGGTGGGGAAAACAGGTCTTGACCACGAGTAGCCTTATAAATTGCATGGTATTTTTTTTGCAAGACTGGTGGCTTTATAGCTTCAACATCCTGGCTACATTCTAGTTGGATAAGTACATGCCACCTACTTAAATTGCCCCCTCCGCCCCCCTCATTTAATTCAGATAAGGTGTTTTACTGTTGTGTAATGCTGCTATATGCTGCTTTCTACACCAAATTTAACTGATGGGGAAAGACCTTACTCACATGGGGTAGCCCTTTTACTACTATGGGACCAAACATGTCAATAAGGATTGCAGGACAAGGCTTGTTTGTAGCATGCAATATTTGGCTAAAAGGTACTGTGTGCACATGTGCATGTTGGTAATCACTGCCGTTTTTCCTTCCACAAGCAAACACCAACAGTCTGTCTTTTTGTGTGTTATTCTTCATTATTCGTGAATTTCATTAGCACCTAAATCTGGCATTCAGATTGTTAACATTTGCAATTTACGCTATATTGTTTGCATGCAAAAATCGCTTGGCATTGTTTCTGTTTGGATGATTTGTTACAACCAAACACAGAATTGTGCATTTTACAGCGGCGTACACAATTCAAAAGTCACTTGGCCTCAGTGTTCACCTTTCATCAGTATTCACTCTGCTAATTTTGCGAGGCCTGAATGTTCACAGAAAATGAACATAAAAGGTTCATGTACATGACTGAATCCTGATTAGCTTAAATATCCGTGAATACATTCCTCCCCACTATTCATCCAGCTGTTACTATGAGACCCTGTACTCCTTCAAGATAGATAACGCAAGCATAGTTGCCTTGAAAGAGACATAGGGGTTGATCCTCATCTGATGTATCATCATTACTACACCAGTTTACCCCAGCTGTGGATCTGGCTTATGTTTTTTCCAGGGGGTGATCATATACTAGGATAAATAGCATTGCATCATACAAATGTCAGCTACCAATTCCTTACAGTTAGCCACAGTCCCTTTTATCTGGAAGAGTCCTTTTATTCCCCTGCCTGTCTCTCCATGTCCAGTCTCATCTGAAAGCATGCTCTCTCCCCTTTGGCTTCTGCGTCTAAATATCTAACTGGGTAAATATTGTTTATGCCCATGAAAGTGCTTGGGATACAGTTTGCATGAAAGACACTGTATAAAATAAAGCTGAAGGCCATCATACCATCTAACGAATGCCAAAGCAGATGGGAAGACAAATGCTACTTAACATAATGTATTATTACTATAGTTGGAGGTGATTTTCCCATTTAAGAACCATGGAAATCAATAGTAAAAACCGCTTCTGACTTCAAAGAGTTCACTCTGCATCTTAGAGCTCAATCCTGCAGTCCCAAGCAATCAAACCTCTTATTGAAATCAATAAACTATGGGATTCCATGGAAGCCAGGAGTGATCTGGCCCTCAGGGAGGAGCCTATATAACCCAGCTGTAATTCACAGTGGTATTTCATTTGACAAAGTCCTATTCAAGTCAACCGGGTTCACTGCATTGTTTTTCTCCACCTACCTCACAGTAACAACCTTGTCTACAAGCTTCCCAGTCAACTGCAAAGAATTGGTACCAAAACAAGGTCCACTCACATCTGCAGATTTAAGCAACATGTAAAAAAAGTGAAGCTGGCTGTTTTAGGGATGTCCAAAGATGACTAGAGCCCTAGGCTCGTTTGTTTTGTTTGAAAATAAAATCAACACAGCACATTGCCATTCTGTAGTTTCTAAAATATTTACTGTTTATTTTTGTATGTTGTATTTATTATATTATATATTTGTAATCTAAATAAAATTACTGTGCCAATCTAAGAGACCAAGGCTCTGCTTCAAAGAGTCCACAATCTAGGGCCCCAGTCCTGCAGTTAGAACCATACAGCTGCACCCCGTGCCTGCAAATCCCATTGACTTCTGTGCCCAGTGATCAAAATACAGTTGCACACTGAGAACCACCTGAATTAGAGATCATTGCCTTGGCCATTTAACATCTCTCTTCTCATTTGTTGCTTTCCTTTTATACTAAACCTTCAGTTTTAGTTAGTAAAGGTTTGGCTGGCAGCGTGACATTTTGGGTAAGATCCAAACTCACATTGATCTGGCAATGTGGCTGAACCTTTGGGGATCGGGCAAACATTTTTAGTAAAGGGAATAGAATTTTAATAACTTCTCTCTTTACTGGACCTAGTTGCTATTTGGGGGCCAGAAAATGAAATGCAATAGAGGGGGGCTATGTATTGCTTTTGGGGGGCTTCTTGATAACCAGTGTGGGGAACCAGAGGCACTGTTTGTGACTGATTAGAGAATCTAACTGCAGTGTTAGCCAACAGTTTGAAAGAACGTTCTCTCCTTTTTGCAGCCTGCTCTGACCATGGCGTTTTCCGGTGGGCTACCCTAGGCACAGACGGGTCACGTTTGATTTTGGACATCTTTAGTTCAATTAAGTGGTGGAACATCCATGAGTTGATATCTTAGGGTGTGTGTGCTGGGGTGAGAAAAGGATTGTTCAGAAGGGCCGAGTCATGCATGCTCACACAGCTGTATCGTCAGAGGTATCGGTCCCTAACTCTCATTGCACTCAATGCTGCCAGTGCTCTGAGAATCAGCTAAACAGTTCTGGTTTATTTATTTGCTTGTTTCAAAATGCAGGTTTCTCTGAAAATTAAATTAAAAAAATAAAAACAAGACTGGCAACCCAGCTTCCAAATGCTGCTGCCTTAGATATCTCTTCTTGTTTTATACATCTAAGTAAGCAAGTACCAGATTCTGCCACCCTTGTTTTAATTCATGTCTTACTTTGCAAGCCATCCCATTGATTTCAGTGGAATAAGGTACAGATGACAAAATCTGGCCCTAAATATATACATCTGTGTTCCTAAATGTTGATTTGAACATCAAAATGCAGGGTCTGGAGATCTTACGCATGTGCATGCTTTAACGTCCAGCTCCATAGGTTGCTATTAGCAGCATTTATTAGACCTTGACTCTTCAAATGACACACTTCACTCCAATTAGACCTGTTGTGGATTAACTGAAAGAGATGACTCACAGGTTGCAGAAATCCCTAACAGTATTTATCTTCTGAATTCATACTCTTACCTCCATAAAACTGACGGTTGCTACAGGCCTGGTCTTCAATAGGATGGCCTATCTTTAATGATTGGTGTAATACAGGGAAACTCTCTGATTCAACACCCTGGAAAGGGGAGGGAAAAATCATCTTTACTTACTGCTATACAGATTAAGTTTCAACAGAAAGCCTCAGCAACGATGAAACCAATTCAGTAAAAAGTCTGGACAAAGTTTGTCATGATTGGCAACCATTATGAATTCCCATTGCCAATTTAATTTTAGCTATTCCCTAGTTCTAAAGAAACTGTCTGTTTAGTGTAGGCCCCAAATTTAGGTCGTCTTTAAACAAAAACAACAAAAAAACCCCAACAAACCAAGAACAGGGAATGGGGATACATTTAAAAAAACAAAAAAACCAAAAACAAAACCCCACCCCGATCCTTTAGAAATTCAGGCAAAGATTTCTACTCAAAAACATTTCCCCACATGGGAATCCAAACACAGCAGCATTGTACTTGTGCAAAAGAGAAACCAAATAGTCTAATCTTATCGATACAAGCTGACAAGAGTTATTAAGAATGGCAAAAATTAAACTAAAAGCAAAATAATATTCTAAGAATACTTTGATTTTTAATCTAGGGCATTATTTTAACTGGATAATGTAGTTTGTTGGTTTTAATTTATGAGTTTGTCTTGACTGTGTCCCTCTGCTATTTCTCAGTCACTAAACTCATCCAAATTGATCAAATCAAATCTCCTACCATCTGCCTTCATGCCCCCATCTCTCATCACTTTTGGCATGAGAGAATAAACTCAGAAAAAGGAGTATGAATTTTTCCTTTTGACTTGTCACGTGCTCAAAAAAAGATTCCTTTTAACCAAACATCAAGTTATACTGTAAGAGGAACAAGCAAAAAAAAAAAAAAAAAAAAAAAAAAAAAAAGGCATGCTTAATCTAACGGTTCCTGTGTGTCACAGAAGGAAAGAACCATTAAATCATCCCTCCTTAAGAAGAAAGCACCCTGGAACCAGCTAGCTTAAACAAGAGGTACCACCTCATTTCTGCAGGGTTTACATCAAAATGAGGAAAAAATAAAACACGTCTAAAAACAGGGTGGAAATTCACCCTGGTGCACAGGGAGAGCACAAGTCTCAGGTGCCACTTAAGTCCTCAACATAGGTTTTAAGTAGCGCACAGGCATTGTATTGATCCTTTGCACAGGGATGTGAAATAATGGCAGAGCGTCAATAATATCATATACGTTTCCAGCCTTGAGTATTATGGTCCTCTGGAAATTTCTGTCTCTTCAATGATTCAGACCGGTTTCATTATATTCAGCATAGGTCTGTTTTTCCCTTGGGCCACGTTCTGAGTTCTATATTCAGGCGAAGCCCCAGGATTGAGTAAAAAAATGAGGCAAGATCTCAGGTCTTATCTTATTTTTAATATAAAAATCTTGTTTATCATGAATCATCACCACCACCACCAATATGCAGAGATGGACTAGATCCTAAAAGGTCTTACAATTCAGAGGTGTTCGCACCTAAGGTTTAGTTTTGAGCTCATCTTTAGGAACAGCAAGACACTCCAGGCAGCATTTTTTAATAGCTATTATACTTTTGTGGGTGATTAAAATCATTCAATCTTCCAACCTCACGTAACCTTTCATCATCCAGAAACTTCTTGTCTACTGTATCCCACCACTTATAATTTCAACAACAGGTGCTAGCTGAAATCTCCATACCCAGAGCCAGAAGGGGTTAGTCTGTCTCTAATTCGGGATGCATGTTTCGTTTTAGGAACACCTTTTAACCAATAGTCCACAGTTTTAACAGAGACATCAGTTTTAGCCTGAATAGGTTGCTCTTTCCTGAAGTAAAAATTGGGGCCAGATCTACACCACCACTTGAGTCGGTCTAATTTATGTCACTCAGAGGTGTGAAAAAAGACAACTCCTGAGCGACGTAAGTTACAGCGACATATGTGCTCTCCATGCCAGCACTATGTCTGTGGGAGACACTTCCGCCTCTTGTGGAGGTGGAATAATTATGCCGACGGGACAACACTCTCCCGTCCACGTACAGTGCCTTCACTAGATGTGGTACAGTGGTGCAGCTGCACCAATGTAGTGTTTCTAGTGTAGACCTGCATCCTTGCTCTAGTTGGAAGTCTTTCAAATAAGAGTTCTACAGCGTCCGAAAACTTTGAGACAGCCAAAGGTATTTAATAAAATCAACAGGTTGCAAACAAGCTAAACAAAAGAGTCCTGAATCCATTAAACAACCCAAAATTCAGGTCAGTTGAAAATTCAGATGTGGAGATTTTGGTCTTATTTGCTTTGAAAAAGGGTTCCTATATAGTTTTAAAGAAAACAAAAACGCCCAATCAGCTAACCAAGGAACAAAGCAGGCTGCCCAAATTCTAAAACAGTTCTCCTGGACGATGTCTTTGGGAACCAATAACCTCTCTCTACAGTGTACACAGACTCCTTTCCAGTACCTTAGGGGAATATGGCATCTTTCTGAAGCCTCAGAGATAGGAGGATAAAGCTCTCAAAATACACAACTGAAACGTGAAAAGAACTTACAATCACAGAAATATGTGGGTTGAGATGTTTGAGGGCCGCAGCCGACCCTGCCAGCAATCCGCAATGGCCTCCTGCAGGGAAAATTACTGCATCCAGTTTTGGCACTTGTTCATATATCTCTAATCCCATGGTACCCAGCCCTGACAAGTATATAGCACTGTCCTCCCTGGGGAAAAAGGAAAAAAAACACCAAGTCAGTGCAGCATTGGGACTGTTAACAGAATAATGATACACAAATTGTATCTTTAAAATAACGATATAAAATAATCAGGAAAACTGAATATGGAGATATACAGTTAGAATTTCCAGGAGGCATTGTGTGTGCTTACTGCTACTGATCAGACAGCTATATATATATATATATATATATATACACACACATATACACACACACACACACCCCGAGAGAGAGAGAGAGAGAGAGAGCGCCAGAGAGCGAGCACGAGTGCAAAATAAGCCCATGAGAAGAAATAGATGCAAGTTCAGCAGTTTCAACAGGTCAGCAAGTGTTTCAAGATTTCTAAGCCACTTTAGTGTGTGCAAGCCATCTAAGCATGGCAGCAGTGATGGATTTCATCCAGATGAGTCAGGACTAGAGTTACAAGGAGCGCTTTACTAGAAGAATGAGCTGAACTTTTTGCCGCCTAAAAAGCCCTTCCTGCTAGCTATCAAGCTACTGTAATTATGATCAGGTGAATTCTTTATTGGTGTCACTATCTGATAGTTTAAGTGCTGGCAAGACGAAGACTCCCTTGTCTGTTGCTATTACTTCCTTAAGCTGCATGAGTACCCGTATCCTTTGGTCAAAGCCGGAAGCAATAGTAAGGCACCAAGTGCAGGTGTAGCTCTTCCTGTTCAGTGGAGTGTGATGTAGTGCTCATGATTGTGGGAAGTTACAGGAAATGGAAGCATCGTGTCATGTAAATATGGAACAGACCAGTAGAGCATAAATCTTTCCACAATCCAGGGCCAAAACCTGGATACCTTAATTCTACCCTAGAAGACCTCCCTGAAGGATAAGAGGAGGATTTGGTCCGCTTAAGTATTAATTGGAAAAACATTTCTAGCCCCAGGCAGTTTAATGAATATATGAGGAGTAAACAAAGCCAGCCAAGTACAAGAATATAGTGATGTACCTTCAGAGATGGTTCATTTATAACCATCTTGATGAAACCTGCGGAATGACAAATTAATCCAAACTATCTGACTGTGGAGTCCCTGTGTGTGTTCTACATACTCCAAACCAAGCTGAGTGACTGTACTGTTTATTCATTAATTACTTGTATCATAGAACACCTAAGGGCCTTAACAGAGATCAGGCCTTGGGCTTGCTGCTTTACATACACACTGAACAACAGTTCCATTCACAGGTGATTTTACAGTATTAAGACAAGACAGAGCGAGGGAAATTAAATATTATCCCTATGTTACCGATGAGGCAGAGAGAGATTAAGCAATTTGCTCCAAGTCCCACAGGAAGTCTGTGAAGGAACTGGAAGTTGAACCTCAATACAGAGCCTTAACCAGAAGGTCATCCCCTCCTCTTTATATAGGATTGTTTTACAAGTAAAGCAGGATCAAAATACCACTGGCGCTTTGCAAAATTCTACTGGGAAATTAGAACATTTTTCCCCAAACAAGAATTTAATTTTTAAAAAGTTGCCCTTGCAATCTACATATTGCAGTTCAGGAGGAATTGAAAAACAAATGTGGATCTGGAAGATTCAATTTACAAATAAAGCTGCTTTTAAAATTGCACAGCTGCATGAAATGCCAGAGTGCCTTTCATATGGGATCAACACGCTTATTAGCAGCTTGGACAGGCGTTTTTTACAGTCACACACGCTTTCCTTAAAGCTATCATTTAGAAAGGGCTTCAGTCCAAGCCTCCTACATTAACATTTAACATTTTCATTCATGGTGAAACTAATTCATTAATTTTTTTTACCTTTACATGCCCTGATATAAAAGCAAATATGAATAGCACTTTCACTTCCCTCTTTTATATATAAACAGTAACTTAACAGAACATAAATCCCACATTTGGATGCTAAAATTAGCACTTGTGATGTAAAACTAGCTATCTGACAAGTGCCTATTTACCTCCAAAATGCAGGATTTGAATGCCCTGTTAGATGTCACTGTTTGAAAATAGAATGCCTGAGGTGCGGAAGGCTATTACAAATTTTGCATGATAGTTGTGTGTGAGGTCTTCAAAGCTCCTGGGCCTAGATCCTCAAAAGGTATTTAGGCTCCTAATTTACACTGATTTTATCAGGCAGACATAGTACTCCAGGTTAAATATTTCTAGAGCTACTAGATATGCTTCCTGAGGTAGCAAGCTCATCAGATGTCAAGTGACTTAAGGTCCAATCTGGTGACTACCTAGATGTGGAGTTATACAAGAAAACCCAGCGCGCTCAAGGAAGGAATGGTTGCAATTCAATAGGGAGCACTCTTTCCCCTCCAATCCACAAATGGAATCTATGCTTCGGCATTGTTCTAGAGGCACCGTGCAACTGCACGTGCTTTCCTTCAGGAGAAAGGGAAAGCTGATGTCCTGGAAACACGTGGCTATTAAAGATCCCATCCCACGTGCGGCATTAATGTGGACATTGCGATTGAATTCCAGCTTGACTACTTACATGCTGCTACCTAGAATTTCACAGGTAATTTCATCTGGATATGAAGTTTTGCTCCCCTTTCCGAAGTCCTTTGTGCTGGTTTCACTGACAGAGACTAGCCTCTCATTTGCACTCTGGGAGGCGTGAGAAAAATGAGCTTGACCCCAACATTTCCAACCGAAAGAGTTTGCTCAGGATAGTAACTTGTCTTAGAGGAGGGTCAGATGGTATCCATAGCAAAGGAGGAAGGATATTTTGTTGGTTAAGTCACTAGACAGAGACTTAAGATAGCTGACTGAGCACCGACATACTGCCTGTGTCTAAGATACCTCCACTGGTAACAGTGGCTGTATTTGAGCTAGAGTCCTCTTGGTTTAAGTGGAAGGTGAATACTGGCAGGAGACCCCTCCACCTCTGAGACTTACTTGATCCTAGTCTACTAAAGTCCTGGTATGTTAACCTCCTGGTCACTCTTTTCATATATATTCTATAAAGCGTGTGTGATGAGTACATCCACACACGTGGTTTTTAATGGGATTGGAATTGCTATTTGGAAAGGCATTATTACGATTTTTCTTTTTGACAGTTTGGGCTCAGAGCATCAGGCATTTGAAGTGGGTCATAAATCCCAAAGCAAAAAAATCAAATCCTGAGGTAGGTGGTTTTTTGTTTGTTTGTTTTTGTTGTGTGTGTTTTTGCACAACTGTTCACACACAAAAAAAAACCACCTCTCAAACATTATAAAGCAAATAGAGCATATTACCCTTAAACGAATACTCCTGGTTCTTCATAACTAGCCTAACTTTAAAAAAAGACACAAGTTAGTCCACATGAAATCATTTGGACTATTATATAAAATAGAGACAGATATGGTTGAAACTCCTGACCCATGTGAGCTCAAGAGAATGGGATGTCTCCTGTAAGCGTCCGCTGTTCAGGAATGCTGTTCAAATTGACATTCAAGAAAGCATGTCTCAGGCACCCCTTTTGGGCAAGGCCCTGTGTTTTCTTTCTTAGTTTTGTTGTCTGTGTGTGGTTGTGTGTGGAATTAGCTTTTTGATCACACAGAGTAATAGGCCAGAAACCTTTGATTTATTCTAATTTAGTTTTGAATGAGTTAAAGTGCCTAAAAGCCACCTGGTGGAGGCATCTATACCTTGTAATTGTTATGTATAATAATCAGTTGTAATTGCAGCTGCTATAAAAATTCTCACAACCACCACCTGTTGGCAGTAGAGCTATTTCAACCTCAGAAGATGCTTGCAAAGTTGCCAGATCTATAAACCAAGCAGAGAACAGGATTTAAATAAAAAACAACCCCAACAACGTTAGTTGTCATACATGATTCCATGTTCCAATGAAGCAAAACTTTTCAATGGTGCAAGTGGCATCCAGTGAAAACACATGTCAAAATGAGTGACAACTGGAGGAGAATGGTTGAGTGGTGATTTAATACTAAAGGCTGGTAATTTTTAAAGGAACCATAAGAAATTTTAAATTCATTGTGGTGTGGGGCACTTAATTCCCTTGTTGTTCTTTGAAAGTTCTGCCATAAGATCATATTCCATTCTGAATCCATGCATGGAACGCTTCCTGACTAATATAATGCTAGTTTACAGTGAGTGACTAATTGTGCACTGAAAAGCTATACTTTTTACTTTTCAGTAAATCTTTACACTTACACACTTATACTTTACTTTTCAGTAAATCTGTTCCCAAAACAAAAACAAAAAACAAACAAACAAAATATATCAAACTAGAGATGGAGGAACCAATTAGGAAAGATTTAAGAACCCTCTTTGTTGCACCTATTTTACCATACATTCGAAAACAACAACTCCTTAATTCTTTTTGTGTATGCATATATTCTCCCATTTTAAACCAATGTCCCCTAGATCTGGCTTGTCCCATGCCCTCACACAGATAATCATTCCTAATTTTATAGTATTCCTTAGCTAATTTAAATACTTCAGTCATGTCACCTCGTAATCGCTTTCTCTCAAGACAGAGTCCCAGTTTTGTCAATCATTCCGCATGTCAGACTCTCCATTCCATTAATCTCTCCTTGCCTTAAACTGTATTCTGTCCATCGTATCCACACTTTTCTTCAAGAAAGGGACCCACTACTTCATAAAGTATCAGCACAGTATGCTTAGACTTATACAACACGCCCTTTTTCCACAAGCCAATATTTTATTAGCCTTCTACACTGGCGCACACTAGACTGAGAATTTAACAGATGGGTCTCGCAAGGTATCTAGATCTTTTTCCTCGTCCATTTGAACTAATTCAGTGCCATGTATATGGTACTTCCCTTCAACCAAAATTCATCCCTTTGCTCTTGGGCACATTAGATGTCATATTTCAGCTCTCACCCTATGCAGCCAAATCAAGATCAGGCTATAGAACAGACACATCCTTCTGAGTCTTAACCATTCCCCCTCTGTCGCCGGCATGTGATGGACCCAAGTGGGGCAGCTTCTTCCTAATGCACATCAGACAGTGGTTAGCAGCAGAGATTATATTTTAAGTTCCCCACCAAAGCAGTGACCCAAGCTAACGTGTCCTCTGCTTTGCACCTACCCACACATTACAGGGTCCAAGTCCTGGAGTAATACCTTAACAAGGCCGTCAGGCTGCAGCTCCATCCTCAGCCTGCTCAATGGGAAACAGAGAGGTAAAGGCCATTTTTGTCTGTCATCTCCTGCCCTGATTTCACAGGTTGGTATCAATAGCAAATCTGTGAATGGCCCCGTCTCAGACTTTAAACGCTTTTCTTCTCTCTGTTGTGGCAGCAGTTTCTCCATGAAGTGTGCAAGGCGGGGCCTGCTGCTGATTTGATGCTAATAGCCCCTGCTGCCTAGTGAACACCTGGCTGCTTCGGGCATCTCCTTGGTCTGTGTGCTCAAGTAACTGGTTGTTCCTGGATGGCAGGCTGTGGTTAGACTTATTTACCTTGGCCTGGGAGGGGCTCCCTTCTTGCTTCTCCCAAGCCTTTGGCTGCAGTTTCCTGGTTACTCTGGTCCCTGGCCCTTATGGCCACAGACAGGTGGAAACAGCAGCTCCCTAGCCATAGGTCTGAATCTACGCCCATGGGTAGGGTGAGGGATCTTATTCTAAGACGCTTCTCTATGGCTGGAGTCCTCCCGACTGCATGTCTACAGACAGAGAGGCAGGCTTGTGAGCTCTTACAAGTTGGAAAGCTGCAGGAGTGAAGCTCCTAGTGATGAGCAGTGTAAAAAGTGGCCAAAAAGAGGAGTCACCTGGCCAATCTGAGATTTAACAGCTCTGAATTATGCCGAGAAGCCATTTAGTTTTCCCACCCTTTCTAAGGAGCGCTCCCATAATGAGGGATTTACAGGACGGTGCTTGAATAGGAACTCTTCCACCATTTGAATATTAAATGGTTAGGTCTGCATAACCACACACATGCTGCCTATCTAAAATACGTCCACGAGGCAGCAGTGGGAAAAACAGGGGGTGAATCACATCCCATCACTTCTGAACCAATCCAAAAGTGCAACGAACATTCCAACCAAAGCCACCAAATTTGCCTCATTTGGAGAGGAAGCCATGCACAATTGTCAAAGATCCTGGGCAGACCAGAAAAATGAAAATCTGAGTCCTGATTCTCCTGAAATCTGTCCCAGGCTCTTAGGAAACTCAGTGAAACTTTTGGTGAGCAAGGGTCAGGTTTTCCAGGGGTAATAAAATAGGACACCAAATGGGTTTGGCAGAGTTGAAGATCTGAACAGCGATCTGAGAAAAATTCCACTTACTCTTCAAGGTATAGATAGCCATTCTCTTGAGCCAGCCTCCTGGCATGGACCTGGGAATCCTTGGCTGTAGTGCCATAGGAGATAACCATGGCACCGTACTCGCGGCACATTTTCACCCTGGCTGACGACGTGCTGACAGACATGATGACGAATACAGGAATGCGGAGTTCTGAGGCATGGTATGCTACTGCCATGGAAAAGTTACTGTCAGAAGCTACTATCACTCCCTTTCTCTGCTGATCCTGCAAAAACACATTTGTTTATTTGAGGTCACATGGTATCTCAGAAACGGGCAGCTTAATGCTGTACGATTAATGGTGTACATGATTAATGGTGTACGATTTCAGTCTGTCCTGGCCTTTTTTCGTCTTCTTCCCCCGTGTTACATTCTCAAGGTCTGACACAGATATACAGCACATGCGTCTCCGTGGGATCTAATGGCTTAAAACACAGGACTAGAAGTCTGGAAATTGTGAGTTTGAACACCAGCTCCAGCATTCCCTAGTCCCAATCCTTCTCCCACTGAAATCACAAGAAACCTCCCACTGATTTTAATAGATATAAGATTTCGGTCCCCATCTCTGCACTTCAGAAAAATCACTTGAGATTTCTGCCTCACTTTCCCCCTCAGTAACATAATGACGCAGAGGAGCAGTAAAAATGAATGCTTTATAAGTTAAATATTATTATTTCTTCTACACAAAAGTAACACACCTTATACAACAGGGGAGATAAAATCAGTACTCAGGTAATGCTGGAATTCATTCCAAAACCATTCACAATCCAGCTTCTTCTCTTAGAATCCACAACTTAATTTCATTTCGTCGTCATTCATAATTGGGGATTTCAACTTTTTTTTTGTTTAATGCGATAGCATATGATACGCATCAAAATCAACTCCTTCAAACACCATGGATAAGCTCTGAAATCTACACCCTACAAAATTTTTCCTTCAATTATTCCCACAAGAGTTCATAAAAAACATCCTGTTCATTTGTCAAATGCAAAGATATAAGTAAAACATATTTTAGTTTACAGGCAAGTCTGTGTTGCTCAACACAGCAGAATCTGAATACCTAAATGAAGAAAGACAGCAAGCCTGCGAAGGATTACAGAAAATACGGTCATCTTTAATTTTTGCAGCTTGAAGTTGCACTTTAGATTATAAAGAACAAAAAATAAAACTTGCTTAGGGTTGGATAATTTGTCATACCTGCTGTAGAGAGGTTAGCAGGTAAAGCACCCCTCGCTCCTTTACAGATCCTGTGTACTGAAGGAACTCTTTCTTTAGATAGATGTCCATTCCATATTGCTTTGACAGCCTAGAATACTAAAACATAAGACATTTATTAAGTTGCTGTGGTATTTTACATGTTCGCTGCATTCCAAGTCAGTCTTTTGCTTGCTTTATCAGAGCACAATCATTAAGAAGTTCTAGCAAAAGAGTATTACATATTTCCATTAAGAAAGCATATATGATCATGTGAGGTAATTTACAAGATCGTGATTTATGTAGATCATCCCAAACCAACTGTCCATAAAACCTTTACACTGCACCATTATGTCGTCTGTACATGCCACATATTTTACAGCAAAAGCTAATTCAGGTATTTTTAAAGTAATACTTAAAAGAAGGTTAAAAGTTTTATTTCACTTCCTAACCTTTTATGGAGCCAATTTACCTTAATACTACACATGAATCATTTCTCACATGGATATGGACACCACGTGCAAGTTTGCATGTATTTTATACTAACTTTATTGTATAAGTCACTACAAGAACAAAACCACTGCATTTGACACTGAAATGCAGTCCCCTTGGATGAATGTGGCTGTTCTATAAACAATACACAGCAACTTCACAAAACAGAGATCTGATTTTCACTGACTTAAGATGGGAGTAAAAAGACTATGGGTTTGCAGGAACAAATCCTAGTTTAGGACAGGGAGTGAAGAGGGGTTTTGTTATTTTAAATATACAGCATGACAATATATATTAAATCCATGTGTGCGTGGCAATGTGTCATACTATATTAATCATGACAATTGCACAGTTTTGTAAGATGTTTTGTGGATTGTTAGACTTTTAAAGTGCAATGCATTTCATGGAAATCAGAAATAGAACTATTTCTTCTTAGAAATTAATTCAGTTAAGCTGTTTTCAGATGCTTCTATAACTGAGGCCACATCTACATGACATACGAGGGTTGTGATTCCCTACTCAGGCACCCATACTTGCGCTAGCTCCCACAGCTAGCTCTTCGTGAGGTTGCACACTACACATAGTGTACACTACACTACACATTGTAGTGCACACTACACTACACATTGCCATTGCAGCAGCACCACTTGCTAGCTGCCCTGAGTACAAACCTGCACATCTACACTAGGGATGGGATTCCCAGCTCGCATAGATTTATTTACACAAGCTCAATGAGAGCTAGCATGAGAGTGGGGAACCACATGAGAGTCAGAGTGGGGAACCACACCCATAGCTCATAGTGTAGACATAGCCTCAGTCTAATTGATATTTCCAGGATCTTTGGGTGGATTAGATGCATTTCTTAATATAGGGCTAAGATCAGCATCCACATCTGGGGCCAGATTTTCAAATGCATTTTTGAAAGTTTTGCCATATGGGTTACAATGGGAGCTTTTGGTTGCTGAGTTGAAAATCTGGCCCATAGCCTCCATCTTTTAAAGCACCTAGCATACAAATAAAAATATGTGGCCCCTTACTCCAAACAATTAAACTAACCAGAAACAAAGGAAAAGGGGGCAAGGGTTTCAAATACAAAATCATGTCTTTGCTTTAGGGATTCTTGTTGGATTTGTCCATTCATTTTTTTAAGGCATCAACAGAACCCAAGATGAGGAGAAAACAGCTTTGAACACACAAGCTATGTTGCTTGGGAAAGTGGCTGTTGTCCATACCACCTACACACTTCCCATAAAGTTAATCTTGACCATGTGAGCAATGTAGTTGGTCAGCCTGGCTTTAAAAAAACCGGTTGCTAATCCTTGGCACACAAACATTTTAACTATTAGGCCACCCCCTTCAAAATTTCTCCTTAAGCATTTCCGTGAGGCCTCTATATATACACATAATATATATGCGACGTATTCCTCATAACAACAACAACTCTCGATTCCTAAATCTGCCCCTGACTGGCTTTGTGCCTAGGGTTGCCAACTCTCCAGATTTGTCCTGGAATTTTATGAATTAAAGATTAATCTTTAATTAAAAGATGTCGTGTGATGAAACCTCCAGAAATACATCCAACCAAAATTGGTAACCCTGCAGTGTGCATCTGTTTCCTTTCTTATCTTTGTCCTGTCTGTTCAGGACTGTCACCTCTCTGGGATACGGACTCTCTCTTAGCATTTGTCTATGCAGCACCTAGCTGTATATAATGCTTTCCATTTACTTGCACACCCTCTTTGAAAAATCAGGGTTTTTATGGAAGATTCTGCAGCTCCCTGGAGAGATGTTGAAGCATGTTACTTTCTACCCTTCACATCATGTTATGCTTAAAAGGCGGTAATTTCCCGCAGGGGTTGAGTTAGAATATATGGCTCTAATGACCTCTGCACAAGTGGGGCTTTGGAGAAGACGTTCATTGGCATGGAACATGATGGGTTTGCCTTTTCCGAATTTGGCTCAAAGAGAAAACATGTTTAAAACCGATTGCAGGCCTTTGGATGGTAATGAGATGGAGAACCTTCCACTTCTGTGTTGCTGGCTTCCATCTGTCCAACACCAGCTGTGATCAAGTCATGGCCACCTGGAGGCCAGAAGAGTTGTACTGAGACCACCGCCCATGCTCCCAAGTTTGTGCACCAGTACACTGCCTTGGGCCCAGGTTTCCACATCATGACAAACACCGACACAACTGGCAGTGTCTGTAGCGAGGCAAAGGACTAAGGGAAGATTCCAATTTACAGGTGGTCTCACGTGGTAAGGGCAAAGTTTTGATAGCAGAGCAAAGCTCGCACGACAGTCACTTTTGCCGAGTCTGTTGGGTTCCTCGTGGCTTCACATTTTTGGGAATCTAAGCAGTAGCATTTTACACCAAAGTAAATGATTGCCAGGCACATCGAAGAGGGCAAGGAGTGAGTGCAGCATCTCTGCTCCCCAAATTCAAATAGAACTTGACCTTTAGCATCTTCTTCTACAGTTTTAGTTCACTTTACAGGTACCTTTTTTCATTCGTTTTTCTGTCCTAATCCCCAGCAATTACGCTTACATCTACTTTATAAAGAACGGCACTTACATAAAACTTACAGTTTGCCAGACCTTTTAGAGCATGTGTGTTCTGTGAACTCCTGTGGCTTAAGATGCCTTTTGGAGAGATTATATTAAGCAAAACAACTATTCAAAGCTGCAGAGAGTTTAAGGCGGATAGCCAAAATCAGTGAGGAAATAGTAAATTATTTACATATTATGTACCCTGCACCAAAAAGTTAACTCAGCTCTGGCTTTTCTTTCCTTAATGCAGTATTAAATCTGACTAATAAATATTAACTCGAGTTGCGGAGCATAATGAAACACGCAGAATCCGCACACCCAGCTCACTGGCTCCAGTGCAGATGTTTATCTCCTCTTTCTGGAATAGTCTCTGCATATAAGCAAAACCTTGACATTTCAGTATCAATGTTTAGTTAGGCAGTGAAACTAAATGGCACAGTCAGAGAAAATGGAATAGAGTTCTCAACAGTACAGATAGGGAATACCATGCAACTTAACTAGTCTGCCTCTACCTTCCACCATTCCCACTAATACCTGATTTACCCAGTTGTTTGCACATCTGCAGAGATGCCGCCTCAGGCACTTCCAGCAGACCTACTCCACTGCCCACTTGCATAGAAAGTGTTAGGAAACTTTAGCTATGGGGCATCCTGCCACTGCTCTGTCTAAAACAGACTGACAAGACAGGACATGATGGAAGACTCACGGAAAGGGGGTGGTTTAAAACAATTTCTTTTTTTAAAAAAAAAAAAAGATCTACTTTTCCTATTCTCCTTCTGTCTCCCTTGAGGCAGTGTGGAATGGTTAGGGAGAAAAATGAGGGGGGAATGTTGTGTTCCCTCATGTTATTTCAATCCTTGGACGGTGGAAATAGTGAAGAAATACCTGACCCTTGCTTCGTTGTGGCTCCTTGAGTGTCTGAGGCAAAAATCCTGCCCAAACTGAAAACACATGAAAGAGATAGCTAGCGATCTTGACCTATGCGAGCTTATTCAAGTTTACCTAGATAGCAAGATATGTGGGATCCTAAGAACCTCAGATATACAACCCTATAGAAAAGGCATATGAATCTGGCGCTCCGTATTTCCCCTACTCACTGCTTTCTACCTGCCAGCATTTAACCCTGGATATGTAGAGCCACTTTTGCTTTCCGGATCCCATGATGTTCAGTCCCCTTTTGGATCACTGGCTCCAGCTCCCTTGTATGCACTATGCTGGAGACAACACATCAACTCCAGAACACTGACTTTATGATCCAGCAATATAATGGGTCAGATGAGTGCTTTATAACGGATGCAGCAAAGTTTTACGTAATTTCCATTGGGATGTTGGTTCCCGATAGTTTCATCTTTAAGTGGATTACACAGTCATCGAACACCAAAGGTAACTCTGAGGCCCTGCTGAAAAATGCCTGCCTGTTGTGAAGTGGAGGATTTATATGTTGAAAGCGTGGACACAGCCTTCAGTATAACATTGCTGAAAGGGACACAACAATGCACAGTTTACTGCTACATAAATGAGAGGATCCTTACAGCAAGGGTTTTCGACTGGGTGCATAACGCAATAGTATCTTCATTCTACAGGTCACTGTAACCATTTGCGAATTTAGGATAGTGAGAGCACAGAAGACTAATTTAAATAGTAGCTGATGTCAGCTACCTTGCTGGAAGGACCATTGTCTTATAGAGACATCTGCTGCTGCTACTGAGTGTTCCCCAGTTATTTCTGACCAACGCCTATAAAAGACGAAACAGATTCATAGAATATAAAGCATTTTAAACACCATACCATACAGGGGGTTTTCTGGACACCGCTCTGGATTTTGAAAGCTGCAGCACTAATCTCTTCAAATCTAATCAGCTTATTATAGGTTGGCCGGCTGGTTCTGCTGTTTGGTTGGATGACTGGGTCAAGGGCATCCCTGACCAATTCCTCATTACGGCTCACGATCTTCATTTCCCAGGTCTTCACGTCCCCATTCAGGTAGTCCTCCTCCCCAAAATCTTTCAGTCTCTCCGGGTTGATGGATGGCGGCTGCTCCCCAAGAGAGCCATTTCTAATTGGCCTATCTTTACAGCAATGCAGCTCACAATGCGTTGGGGCATCTTGTTTCTTCACTTTACGGTCACCCCTAAGGAAGCATGAAATAATCTGGTTACAAAGCAATGGAAGTCTGGATGATTAAAAGCTTGACATCTACTGTTTAAGCACACCACACTTTAGCGTCTCTTTCATTTGCATGCCTCAGACAGATAAATTAAGTTATTCATGACTACTGCATTGCACGTGTAGAGAGAGCTCATGCAGCTAGCCAGCTAGCACAGCAGTAGCCAACTCCGGCACATTAACAAACCAAGCAATTATCAGTCTCTCGCTAAGGAGGATGTACCTGTGCACAATATGGAGCTAGACTGTCAAGAGTGCGCTCAGCACCAATAGCTCTCATTTGTTCAACAGGTGCTGAAAAATCCGACCCTGTATTAGCAGCAGTTCTGAAGTCTGAAAACAGACAAATGGCTGTGACATGGCATTCCCTGAAGGCAAATAACAGCAGTAATAAATGTGATTTTATCATATACATCAGGTTCCTCTGTGCTTAAACACTTGCGAAGAACGCTATTCGCAGCCATTATCTAGCACATAACGAGCTGACTGTAACAAGGGCTAACAATTATGTCCTAGCATGAAGCTAAAGGACGACAGCTCTAAGCCCCAACTTAACATTCTGTGCTGGATAATACATTTGAAAAGTGAGGAGAAATAAAAAGGGAATTCACCTTTTGGGACCCATCCATTGGTACAACCTGTGTCTATTATTTGTTTCTTTAAGAGATGTGCGTATAATGTGTAAATGTAGCTACAAAAATTCATTCATTCCTAAATATATTTTGAAAAAAGTAAATTAGCAAGTCACCAAATCAATCTGACAAGCCATTAACCAAACCATCTGTAGAGCCAAATTCAGCGTTCATTTCCCTCAGTAACACACCCCCCTCCACCCCCACCCCGATTTCAAAGAGTTTCATGAGCAAAATCTAACTTAAGCCCCAGGAAAAGAGTATACATTTTAAAATATTAACAATTAGTTGCCTAGATAACAGTGTTCGTGATGTAGTTACATTTATTTTGTGCAAACAAAATATGGCATCCATCAGTAATAGGACCAGTTTTTGAAAGCTTAAAACTGACTGAACATAAATTTAAAGTTGGAAGCTTTAACCAAAATTAGGAATTGTTCAAGGACATCCTACTGGATGTTCAAGAACACCACAATTCCACGGACATCAAAAAAAGTTAGACTGGGCAAAAAGCTGTCCTGGTTAAAAGGAGAGGCAGAAGTGGCAATAAAAACAAATAACCATATATAAAGAGGGGAGTAAAATGCAATAAGTTAAAAAAATATAGGCAACTGATAAGGGAAACTAAAAGAATAAGTGAAATACCAGTGGCCATTAGGGTTTAAAATAAAAAGGCAGCATGTTTTAAACATTAGAGGGGAAAAACCCTCCAAGACCTAGGTCAGGCATAGATCCACTGCTAGTTTCAGTGAAATAAGACTCCATGTCCTACCAGTGAGGGTTATTAAACATTGAAACAGTTCACGCAAGGTGAGTCCTGCATTTTGGTTGTGGTGGTCTCCTCTGGCCTTGGAATCTGTAACCATATGAATCCTGCTGTTCATTCTCTGCCTTCGTGGGCCAGACAGAGAACAGAAAGATCTGCATTGCCTTTGTCATGCTCATAATACCTAGAGCTCGAAATCATGACAATGACGATAATCAAATTTCATGCTGGTTGCATGCAGGGGTCAGGAAGGAATTTTTTCCCCCCACTGCATAAGTGACCAGATGTATTATGGATTCCCCCCTTTTCTCTGAAGTATCAAGGACCGACTACAACTGGTGACATGACACCAGATGGAGTAGGTCAGTGCTTTGTCTGAGGAAAGGATTCTCTGTACCGACAGCGTGGCTAGTTTGTCTTGCACAAGGTCTAATCCCATTGCCAGATTTGGAGTCATGAAAAAGATTCCCCAAGGCTGATTGGCAGGGACCGTGGGGTATTTTGTTTTGCCTTCTTTTCAGCCTGTGGCGTGGTTCATCTTATGGGATCCTCTAGGCATCTCTCATACCATCAACTCCCTGCCACTGAAGGGGCCCTGGGCACAGGCGGAACCTTGGGCTCGCCTGTTCTCTGCCTGTGGCATGCAGCTCTTCAGCCTCCTGAGGATTGAGATGCTTTAATCTAACTCAAGAGGTAGAGCCCAGTACAGGGGTCTCATCTGGGTGAAATTTAATGGACTCTGACACACAGGAGGTCAAACTAGACGATCTAACACTCCTGCCTGGCCATTAACGCTTCCAGTTCATAGTTTCAAGAAAGTACTCTGAGGTACTATGGTCTAGTAGTTCCAGCTCTGAAATGGGAGTCAGGAAGAGATCTGGGTTCTGCTACTATCCTGCTGTGTGAATCTGAGCAAGTCACGGCACTTGTGTATGTGTGTATCTTTCCCTTCGCCCATGCTTTGTCTTTCTAGATCGTCAACTCAAGAGGGAAGATACTGCCCCTTCTCAGGAATATTCAGTTCCTGATACAATGGGGCCCCAAGATTGGTAGGCACGTCTGGGCACTACTATAATGCAAATCAATACAGAAATCATGAATCTGGAGCATATCCAACCATTGCCTGGACTGGTTGCATTCTCAAAATTACATCTTAATTTCACACAAGACAAGTTTTCCATGGGAACTGCCAGGTGATATTAGCAAGGCTACTTTTAGCCTCTCTCTCTCATCTGAATTTTTTTTTTTTTTTTTTAGTGGAACAAGACTAGAATTCCAAAATGTCATCTTTATAATCTACAGTGAATAACTTGTAATGTGCATGAATTTAAATGTGCGTCAGTCCCTCTTACCAAATAAAAGCCAAACTTCCAGAAACCCTTGGAATTTAGGAAGTGACTTATGAAAGGAAAGAGACATTAAACAGAACACCAGCAATTAGAAAGATAGAGAATAGCTCCCTTGTTCGTATTCTGTGGCTAAAAAAGATCTAATACAAGATGAATTCTGTAGTTCAACAGCTCAGCGTCACTAATATGAAGCAGCATTTGCTAGGTTTTAAAAAAAAAATATTTTCAGCATCAGATTTCACCATGCTTACCAATAAAACCTAAAGGCTGTGGTTATTTTCTATAGTCCTGGAAGATTCCCGTGTCATTCAGGTGGCCATTCATTCCTGGACATGGTGACCGGTACATCCCCCTAACTTTACCTTATTCATCATCATGGTGCTATACATTCCAATCACTTTCAACCAGACCTTTATGGCATATTTAGAAGCAGTGGCTCCCTGAACAAATTCCCCCTCCCCACCTTTCCTGTGCTTCTCCCAATACATAGTAGAACCAATGAGAATGTGTCTTGGAGGAGGAATGTTTAGGGCAGTTAAGAAAGAGTTTTGTTATTTTGGATGCAATACTGTAGTAGCATAATCAATTGTGTCGCAAAAAGATCCTTAAAAGGACATCTTTGTGAGAGAGACGACTATTTCCTACAAAAGTTCTCATCTCTCTTCAAAATTTCTCATTAGAAAAGAACAACTTTATTCATCACTTTTCTAGGCAAGACTGGATAAAACACGTGTGTCTTGAACAAAGTCTATATTCACATGCTTCTAATTTTGCTGGGTTGAAGTTTGCATTTTAAAGATTCTTCTCTCAAACATCTTACAGTTGCCACATTCTCAGAGCACAAACATTTCATAAATGACTTTAAGCACATGGAGTTAGTCCTCAGGCACGATAACTAGCTCAACACAGTAGACCAACATGGCTCCTACGGGAGATGCTACAATATGTTGCAAGGTTCCATTAATTAAATAGCCGATTGCACTCCTGATGTAACAGACTAACATCTCAGTTCAGCAGTTCGTTGACCGGCAAACAGAACATTTCCTATAGCCCCAGTAGACCATAACTACTCCAAAAAGGACAAACACACACATGATCATAATTCCCTAAATCCATAGTTGCCTAGTTCAGCAATTATTAGACATTAAAAATTTATCACATATCTTACATGTATGATCGGTAAAAATAGATTAATTATTAGGTAGATACAGAAGAAGGGATTTTATTTTTGGTTCAAAGGACTGATTTATTTGTAAGAAAGACAGATATAAAATACAGTCCTATTTTCCTATTGCTATTAAAGAAAGCAAACCACAAAATCTCTATCAATTAGAGAACACATGTAGAACTAAGGCTATGAAGTGACACTCCCATCATGTATTCATGCCATCAGATATTTTTCTTCTACACAAGAAACGGCCTAATTGGCAGAACGTTGGTTTTTTTTTTGGCCTTTTTCCCGGATTTCCTTGTTTAGCTGAGGAGAGAGGTGGAAGGGGAATACATCACAATCTTAGACTTTGTCTAGTCTATGGTTTCAATGGCTTCAGGAACACTGGGCCAAAATGCTTCCTGGCATGATTCCATTGACTTCAGCAGTTACTCCAGTTTACTTTGTCCACAGAAGAGCTCCCCTTGCCACTATGTTACTATCACCAGTGGGAAATTCTTGCTAAAGAGGTCAGCAGCCTCATTGCCAAGGATACAGCTTCAGGTTATTGTATATTCTGATTGTCTTATATGTATTTTTTCTTATCCATATATGCACTTTTTTTGTCTCATCAGTTAATCAAATTTTCCCTATAGAACCCATCTAGATGTGCCGTATACCTATTGAGAGCTCACATCAGTTAATGCATATATAAAAACATGTGAACAACAGTCTGAGCAATGAAAAGTAGAAGCATGTCTTGCTGTTACTGTTCATGACAAGGGATATAGGATTTAGTCGTCAGATCTAGAATCGAGCAAGTCATTGATTTTTCACTTTGGTGGCCCAGCCAGAAAACCAAAGAAATATTGATTTGTTTTGAACTGAAACGGGTTGGTTTTATTTTTTCCTCAACAAACACACACAAAAAAAGAAAAAAAAACCTGTTCAGGTCAAATGAAGTATTTTAAATGTCAATAAAAATGATTTTAAAAAAAATCAACTGTCGATTTGAAAAGGCATTTCAAAACAAAATATCAATTCAAAGTCAACAGTGAGTTTAAAAGAAAGTCATTTTGAATTAACATTTCATTAGGAAAATATTTAGAGAAAAATGGCAACATTTTCCTAATGAACTTTTGAAATTTCCAAAGTTTTTGTTTTCATGGATTTTCTGGCCAAACTATTCCCAATGGAGATCAAATTCTCAAGTAGTTTCAGTGTTCTGGAAAAATATATTTCTCAGTGAAATTGTTATTCATGGGTAAAAAAATTTGCCCAGCTCATGAATATATTCCTCACATAATAGAAAACATGCTGTGCTTTTCAATAGATTCTCCTAGAAAAGCTCAGTGAATGAGTTTCTTTATTTCTATGTGACTCACCAGCACACACATTAAACAAATATCCAGCTGTCAAGTTTTATTACATGCCTATAATTCATGCCATTTCACATTCAGTGTGGTTAGTAAAAACAACCATGCAAAGGTTTATAAACCTACTTTTTTGTGAACAGTTGCTCAGCGTAGCTGGGAGGGGGAAAAAAAAGATCCATATGGAGACATACCAAAGATAGTGAACAAACTGTAGGAAATTATTTACTTGTACTGATAGTCTTCCTTAATGCGGAGTGTCAATGCACCTGTATGATCAATGTTTTGAAATATGCTCTTAAAATGATAAAAAGCAACTGCTTGGAGTGAGTTTTGTCTTTTTGTTTGTCTGCTTTCAGATATCTCAGTGTTTTACATTAAGCCAAGTAGTATTTGAGGACAAGAAAATTGTGCTCATTTGGGTCAAACCACAATATTGCCTTTTTTGTTTCAAGGAGGAAAGAAAAACCCACTTCTAGCTGTCTTGCAGTAACTGGTCAACTGGCTAACCTCTGCACTCAGATGCAGCATATATGCACAACTGCTAAATGAAACCTACGGGCATTGAACGCATAACAGGGGACAGATTCTGACCCATTTGGCAGGCTTTCCTTCTACTGCAAAGAGAACTAAACGAGTATTTATGGGCAGAGGTGACCGAGTTATGGACAGCCATACAAGAAGTCATTGTGCTGCGTATATTAGTCCCGTGATGATACAGAAATGTAGCTATGGCTAGATATTCTGTCAGTTTATCCTGTCAGTATGTTCAAATACCAGGAGGTGTCCCGCCCCCGCAAAAAAAATCCTCACTTTTAAAGATAGAATGTTTAGGATAGCTTAAGAACATACCAACTGGAAATTTATAATGTCAGCCTCTGCTGATGTATCTGATTTCACTAACCCTTTACAATGGGCTTTAAATAGGTTGTATTTACCAAGGTAAATGCTCCTGAAAGCACTCGCCGAGTAAAGAGCTGATATATTAAGCATGGGTATACTATCCTGACATCACATTGACAGGTCAAAGTCCAGACCGTAATGCTAATCTAAGGAAATTATTTTATGGTGACATTATATAGCAAACTTCCCACTCCTAGAAGAAATATTTCATATCCTACTGTTCAAACTACCAAATCTTGTGGATTCTGACATCTGGTACTAAGAAGTGAATAATTGCACTAGATTTCGTGGTGCCAGGGGCCAGTCCAAGCCTTAAGCACAGCTTATTAAAAAATAAAAGTGTACCTGTTCTTCTTGTACGTACTTTGACTGTTACATTTTAGTTATTTGTGGAAGTGCTGTTTAAATAAAGATGGTTATAACATTTTCCAGAGAGCTTTTCTCAAATCAACATGTCCAATAAATCCCCATGACATCAGAAACTGGAAAGGTTTAGATGATTTGGAGAGCCCGTCCCTCTGAACATTTAATATTCTGACAATCTAGCTGAAAGTGATGAAAACGACTGGCTATTTCAGCCATTTATAATACTAGGGTGCATTAATTCACCCTATGAATTTTTGTGAAATACTGTATTTGGTTAACAACTTTCATATAAGAAATTATGGACTATTATCGTTTAAGGAAAATTTGTTTATCCGTAGCCAAGATCATACTTCATTCATCTGTTCTTATGAGGTCATTAGACTACTGGAAAACTTGCTGTCTTATTTAGAGATTACTACTGCCCATAGTTTTGGCTCTCCGTGTATGATAAATTAGAAATAGTCCATGGAAATCGTTTCAGTAGCTATCACATAACTGTGAGCACATTAACAAGCCTTTACTGATACAGGTTGTCACAGAACATTTCCTGCCTAAATATACTGAATTATCAACAGTATGGAAACAATATTGGAAAGTTGATATTTTTTATTTTGGTTATAAGACAGTGGGTCAAATTCTGCCCTTAGTTACACTAACACCACCTGTCTGATTTTAATGTGTTTCACCAGTATAATTAAAGAAAGGATTTGAGTCAACGGACTGAATTCAGCCCTAGGATAAGAGGGTGAAACTCTGTTGACATTAATAGAATTGCACCTGCTTGTCAAGGCCAAATTAGACTCATTGGACAAAGCTTTCCTAACCTAGTCACCTAACTTCAGGCATTTGAGTCCACTAAGGTCAATGGGAGTTGAGGTTACTTTAGGCATCCAAGTTATGAATCTTTTGAGCAGTGAATCTAACGTGACCCCCAAGAGAAGCAGGTGCAATTCCATTGCTAGCAACTATTCCAGAATTCTAGACAAAAGGAGGCCATTTTCCCCCCATAAAAGCAACGGCTGAATATTCAAACTCCTTAGGTGTGTGAAGGATGGGGTTGTGCAGTTGTAACCTACAAGGGATACCTCCATCAAGCTTTCCATGTTATTGTCCAGTGGCACCTTCTTCAGACATGTAGAAACTCCTGAACGTGCAGGTGGACAAAGCCATCTCAGCCCTGCCAGATTTCTGACCACCAAGCCAGACAAACCAACACTGTAGAATATAGTCAACTGACAGGACCCGAGAACTATGAATTACGCTGGCGACTCTCGATTGCTCCCTCCCCGAGAGGGAGTTCCTTTCATGGAGGAGACTCTTTTGTATTAGCTTGTGTAGTGCTCTTGAATATTTACAAGGGGCCAGTGAGGAGTCAGAAAGTTCATTTTCTTAAATGTGCCACAGACAGGAGAGCCAAGATTGCATCTCTCTCCTGAGGTACTGGAATTGCTAACACCTCTCTCCATTTCCAGAGGAAGTCTACATGGGCACGTCTTGGAAGCTGCCCAGGGATTTAGGCACCTAATTCCCACCATTCTCCTAAGTCCCTCTGGCACTTTGGAAAGTCTCTCCCCTGAATAGACAAGACAGACCCAGGAAGAACTAGAATCATTGTACAGATGCGGAACTAGGGCAAAGAGATTTAAGTGACTTGCCTAGCATCACGCAGGAAGCCTGTTTCAGAGGTGGGAACAGAACCCAGTCCTGTGCCTTAACCATTCATAACCACGCCTTAATGATGAGCTTAGCTGTCTGCAGACTACATGATCTGGGAAATGGAGCTAAACACATCATGAGCAGATTGTTTAGCTGGAGTTTGTTTCAGTTAAACTAAACTAATGGAATCACCAAGCTGGGTAATCATTTGGATACCACACATACAGCTGGCACATTTGTCTCACAGTTCATCATGCGCAACATTCTACAGTAAATGGATATAAACCTCAGGCCTGATTATGTTTACTGCCCAGCAGTCCAGCTGCAATATCAATTTCTACGTCTGTGTGCATGTAGCGTTAGTGTCACCAGTTCTGCACTATCACAGGCAGAGCCAAGTCAAACCCTTTACTTGGCTTCAACTTGACCAGCACTTTCTAACAGTTACTGTCTCCTCAGACCATTTAAAAAAAAAAAAAAAGCCACTACATAAAACTGGCTGTATTATCCCCTTAACAATTTGACGCTTCCTTCATATGAGAATTAAAAATGTGGGGGCATAAGGAGTTGAAGTAGGTATGCTTTTTGTGTGGTTTGTTCTCTGTGAGGCTAAGGCCACAGTAATTCCCCCAAATCCCTTGAACAGATGGAGGCTTCTTCATTAAGTCAAATGAGCAACATTTATTTCACTTTCCCAACAAACACAGCCAGCTCTGAAGGATCAAAGTTCAATGGCTGTAAACATTTTTATAATTAAAAAAAAAAATCTTAAAATGCAGATTTTGAAAACTTCTCATTTGGTTACCAATTTCCCATTAGCTCACGTGTACGAAATGACAAACACCAATGAGAAGGAAGGGTGGCCTCGTGCTCAAGGCACTGGACTCAACTCTGGGGATCTAGGTTCTATTCCTGGCCCATTGAAAATTTCTTATGTAACGTTGGAGGAGTCTCTCTCTCTCTCTCTCTCTCTCTCTCTCTCTCAGATCCTCATTTGTAAAATGGGATCACGTTATTGTCCATCTTGTCTGTATTGCTGTCCTTCCTGCAAATGCTCAAACACATGCTTAACTTTGAGGACATTGCAATCAGTGGGACTACTTAATATTAAGCATGTACATAATCATTTTTAGGATCAAGGCCTTGGGTTGTAAGATCTTTTGGGCAAGGAACATGTATAGCTGTCTATTATGCAGCACCTAGCACAATAGGCCACTGATCTCAACTGAGGACTTCACACACTATTGAAATACAATAATTAACAGTAGATCATAATCAGCAGCACAAACATGCCACGAACACCAAATTCCACATATGTATATATAAATATGCATAAAATACAGACATCCCACAAGACTTTGATTTTCCAGTATTTCATTGATCACATCAGGCCTTTTTCCATCAGGACATTTGAAAAGATGTCAAATATTTGAAGCCCACAGATCAGACCATTCCTGTTTCAGATGTACCACCAGGACAAGTTCATTCCCAGGGCAGCTCTGCTAATTGCAGTGCAGTGACTTCAGGGATAACTTTAGCCCACTAAGAGCTTTAGAAACTATTGCATAACGAGCACTGTTTATCTAGGGAACCTGGGGTGGGGGGAGGTGAGCATTACCTACAAAGCAGAGCAAAAAAATACACGAAGAGGTGGAGCACAACGCCGACTACAGCATCATAAGGAGGCAGAAGGGATCCAGGTGGAGCCCCAGCCCCAGGTAGAGCCCTGGGACCGTCCATCACTCCGAAGGGGGAGAAAGGAGCAATCTAGTTCTAAGTCACAGAGCAATATTCTCCAACCTTTGCCAGAAAGGATCATAGTCTTCCTCTTCCCTGGAGCATTCGCGGGGAGCTCTGTTCTTTAAAACCTTGGAGTAGAGAAACTGGGCTGCAAAGTTCATAGCAATTCCCGGCGTTTGCCAAAGCAGCAAGACCCTCCGGCAACTGACTCGCTTGCCTTTGCAAAGGGCCACCCCTGTCAAGCCTGGAGCAACGTGTGCTCTGTAGGTGCCCTGCTGCAAGCAGCTCTCCAACTCCAGACAGGGCAAAGGAAATGACTTTGAGCACTGGCTGCCGCTATTTAAAGAGATTATTTCCCAGGCCAACCTGTCCCTGTCAATTTGAGTCAGGGCCTGGATTATACTTAGGTGACATTCAGTTAGCAACACGCTTAAAGCTTTAGATACTTACAGCTTAGCTACAGAGCATGATCTTGGTTTGCTACATGCCTCGCAAAGCTAGCAACACTAACTGCAGAACTGCATTGACTGCTAGCAACATTGACTGCATTGACTGCAGAAAGAAGGAAGCAAGGAAAGGCTGCCACTTTCTTGAGGGATTCACAATGGTTTGTGAATTCACATTTTATTGAGACCCGGGCTTTATGCAACTTAACCCACAAGCCCAGGAAGCAGAGTTTAGCAAGCAGGATCCTTGAGAGTCTGGAATCTGGGCCCTGATTTCAGCCCTGCCCCAGGAGCTGAGAGAGGTGGGCTGCTTTGCTCTGGATTTCCTCTGCTCAGGGACTTAATAGAAGACAAAATACGACAGAACTCATTCAGGGAGAGTAGGAGGAAAAGCCCGTTGGGGGTAGAGGCAGAAGATTGCAGCGACATGCAGAGAGACCGCCTGAGCTCAATTCTCATCCCCGCTCTACAAGCATATAGGCGCCGTAAGGAGCGTTACCAAAAATCAATGGCAGAGGTACGGGGCTGCAAAGCTTGTGTGTTATTGGTCAGGACAGATATATTAGGGACAGGGAATCTCACTTCTTTCCCAATGGACAGAGCAGAAGATTTAGACTGTTTGGGAACCCCTACATTACTGCAAACTTGTCATTTGTACCACCTCATCCTCAGCCGTTTTTTCTCCCTTCACCCCACAAAGGGCTGGCAGATATTCACCCCTCAGCCGTACTCCACAAGCGGTGACACAACTGCTGCTCTCTTGCAACTCTCTGTACCTTTCCCGTTCTCCACTCATCAGCCGCTTCTGGTGGGGAGGAGGCCTCCATTGGGAAGCCTGGGAGGCCAGCCTATAGCTGGTCTCCCCTCAGCAGAGTGCAAGGGTGCAGACACACGACGTTTAGGTCAGTGGCTACTGCCAGAGCCTTCAGCCTTGTACCTGTGGGCTAAGCCCATGGCCTGTTTTATTAAGGAGAGAAGGTGAGCGGACCTTCAAGGAATCATCAGCTGCTTTACCCAGAGCACATTTGAAGAGTGAGGGTGGAGTGGGTAAAGGATCATACTGCTCCTATTGATAGAAATCAGAGCTCTTCATTTCAAGGATCTGAGAGGGATCCGATTATTACTACAAGCGTTTATGAGGCACTTGTAACTAATTGCCAAGTGCACGTCACATGGTTTCAATTAAAGACAAACATTTCCCAAGGCACAGGGAGCCCTGCGGCATTGCTGCTCTGAGAACAGAGATGAGGAAAGCCTGCACTAAACGCTAGGGAGAGAGGGAGAGAGAAACTAGGACCATACACTTCAGCTGTAACAGACCGACCATCTCAGTGCTCCAGGTTGGGATGGCACCACCTGTTGTAGATGCTGAAGATGGCTGTCCCCATTTAAAAAAATGCTACAAGCCAAAAATTATTACTAGTTCTCCGTTCTATCGCCTCTCACAGACAAGTTTCCCAGGAACGTATTTTACTCTTAATACATGGGAAAGCAGAGGCACAGAGGGTGACTGACCCAGAGTCACACAGTGAGTCAGTGACAGAGCTGGGAACATAATCCATGAAGCCAACGTCTGACAACGACCACATATTTTTAAGTTTGTACAGCGCCTCGCACAATGGGATCTATGTTTGGGACTGTAAGGTGCAACCATAATACAAACAGCAATAGAAAAACCTTAGAACTACAGTATTCTGCCTAGCAGCTCCAAGCCAGTTGAGCAAATTGAGGCTATTCTGGGGAGAAACATATTAAAAACAAACTACCATCCTGCAGGGAGACACTCCAACAGCCACTTCGCTGCTAGGAGAAGACACTTCCACAGAGAGCTTCAAGTTCATGTCAGGCATCCAGACTGAAAGCCTTGCCAATTAAATTTAGGCTGGAAACGCTGACTGAGCTGTATCTCAGAAGGCAGCTCTGCATTATCATAATTGCTCCAAGATAACAATGGCCATGTTTTGAGCTGCTATTTCCTTAATGAGAGAGAAACAGTTGAACACACCCTATTATTAGATGTCTTTTCCTCTTGGTCTTGCCTGTCAAACTTCATTATCACTGAAAGCTTCTGATGCTCTGCCATCTTTGCCTTGCACCACCAAAACACACATAGGCCCTGCTTACACACACCACCCCCATGCATGTTCACCTGCCTTGCTTCCTCCTCTTTTAAAGCCACCAGGATTTTATAACCCTTGGTGGGTACCAATTTTATTTTGAATGCCTGTTATCTCTCTGACCTTGACCTCTCTCTATTAACTCACTTAAATTCTCCCCACAGCTAGGCAGCCTTCATCTAGGAAGTTAGTCTGGTCTTTCCCTCTCCCTAACATCCCTCTCCAGGAAATTCTGTTTCCTTCTTTTTTGTTACTGCTATTATTGGAAGGAGTCAGCTCATCATGGTGCACGCACTTCCTATTGCTATCCAAAACCCCCATACCTGTCTCCAGTGCCGAGTAGTAACTCTTGGGTTTAATAAGGAGGCGCATGATTCCCCCTTTTTTTTTTTTTTAAATTGAGACCAAGAGATCTGTCGCAGAGGCTACGCACCTTTGACATAACATTCAAAGGTCAGAAATATCCACACAAAGATACCCCAGATAATTCACCTCATGCGCATCAAGGTTTAGCAGAGCTGGTCAATTTTTTTATTAATATTTTTTAAAAATTATAAATTGGAATTGTATAAAAATGAATTTTTTCCACAAGAAAATTTTATTTGAGGTTTTCCCCAATTTCTCGTAACAGCTAAAAACTATTTCCAAAAAAAGAGATTTGTTTCAAAACTGTGGGTTTTCCCCACTGCGAACTCAAGCACAGGACTTTCTTACTCTTCCCCATTATCAGGGAATGGTAAGAAAGCATGAGAACAGCAAAGATTTGAAGTGTTTCAGTCTGGAAGTGTTACTAAGTAATATTTTCACTGTTCAAAGTAATGCCTTGAAACACACAGCTAACAGTATTTCTCACACAATAAAGAAGTATGTGTGAACACATTCCCACCTTTTCAAGATTTCCTACAGGAAAAGCAGAGTGAGAAAACTTTGAAAGGGGATTTTTCCCGTTAACAATTTCATGAGGGGAAAAAAAATCATCATTTCCCAGCCAACCCTATAACGAAAGCTTTACCTCCACTGCCTCCCAGTTTGGATTATGGGGGTGTGAATAGCAACACACACCAAAGTGCTGTGCTATAACTCCTTCATCTGGACGTGAACTAAAACATTTCTAGTTGGCATTAACATACTTCCGTTTGAAGAGGACTAAGTTAATGTGAACTAAGAGCCCTTTAGTTCACACTTACAGCATCCACGTGGGAGAGTAACAGTGCAGGACTTGGATGTGCACTGCTATTCACCTCATCCCCAAGGTAATCTGAACTGTCCGCACTGTCCCACTCAGTCTAAGAGACCCCCACGCCCCCGCTGTGGGACTTAATTTTAGTTAACGCTGATGCATCTAAAACCAGGGCAGCTAGACACTAGTTAAGAGATTAAAAACTAGAGCTGGACCAAAAATCAAAACCTCAGATGAAGCTATGACCATCTCATTCTAACAGATACAACCCAAATCCAGAGTCCCATCACTCCAAAACTCTGATGGTTCCAATCCAAACCTCCCTCTGGTTTAGGAAGTTTGAATCCAGCTCAGAACGGAGCCAGAATGAGCTTCAAACTTCTATCCAAATGCAGATCCAGGCGGTGTGTGACATCTTTAATCAAAAAACATTATGTATAATCTGCAACCCATCAAGTACTGAGAGCAGAAATGGCCTATTCACAATGGAAAATGAAGTTAGTTCATGCTCTTAGATCAACACTTTGCTATAAATATCCCTAGCCCTGATTAAGCAAAGCATTTAAGCATATGTCAACTTCAAGCACATGCTTTGCTTAATAGGGAGGGTCTGGACTTCAGCACATACTCAATACTTTGCTAACTCAGGGCCTAAATCCAGTATAAACTATAGCATTTGAACTGCGTTAATCCATATCACCATAAGCATGGATGACCTGATAGTGAGGAATAAGACTGCTAAAGCTATTTCATTGTCATTTCAGGCTCTTCCTTCCCAGACGCACCGCAGTGAAGCCCTGTAACTGCTAGAGATGCTTTATGCTTGCCTAAATGATCAAGTATACATAGCAACAAAGCCCTGAGATTAGCCCCACCACTGACAGAGTGGACACTGATGGTAGAAGTCATCAGGGTGGGGTCACACCCCTAGCTTACACTGCCACCCAATGCAACTATTGCCAGCTGTGGTGAGGACATCTGTCTGCTCGTTGCTACAATGACAAACATTTCATACAGTTCACTAAACAGCCTTTTGGTCACTACAGACCAGCAGTGGATTTGAACTAATTACCTAGACGTGAAAGACTTCATATCCCATTAGCAAGCCCCCCAATGAGCCATGCAGTTCCCTATAAATCCCCTTTTCAATATTACTCCCAGTAAGTCAACTGTTTGCAAGCTTCAGTAACTACCACAGTTCACCGAGGGACCTGCCGGGTGCTTGTTTCCTGCTTGGTTCTGCAGTTCAGCAGCACGCTTACACTCCTACAGTACTATTTGAAGCTTGAGCCAGGTGACCCTTGACATGTGACCTCACAGCCTCTCTCTTGGATATGAATAACCAGATGATCCACAATTAGCTATTGCGTAGCACTGGGTAAAGTAAATGGTGTTAGGGTCAATCATTTTGAATGGATTCAGAAACTGGAAAAAGAGCATGTCTGTCGGGACATGCCATCTCACTAACCTGTTATCAGCAATATGGAAAGGGAAGTAAGCTATATAGAAAAATAAATAAATAAATAAAAATAAAAATCAGCAAATCACCTAGCTATCCATGGAGTGGTCTGTGCATGTATCTAAAGAACAGTAATATAACTTCCAAATCCACTTGCTACAATGATTTTGGATGAGTTCAAGGTTCTACCCAAATGCTTTAAAAAAATTAGTCAACAATTACAAGGACTATTAGGGCTATTTAAAGGAATTACTAGACTATTCACCTCTAATATCCTATCCTGTAGCAGCGAGTTGCACAGGATACATATTATCCCTTTCAATCCTCATTCATTAACTCCTCCCATTGTAAGTAGTGCAGGGCTTTGGATTCACATTTTTCTCAGACTCCTTGAATATCTGAGGAAACATTTAAGCCCTAACTTGCAGTCTCCTTCAGTGAAACGGTTTAACTCACAAACAGATTTTTGATAATTTTTCAGATTTATTACCACCACGTTTTGCTGATCTTGCATGGAATTTTTGTGCTTTGACTCAGCTTTAAATGCCAAGTATTACAATTCCCATCTCAGAATACATTTCACATGAATGCAATTAGTATTGTGATTGGATGGGAAGCAACCACAATTTTGAATCAAAACCATTTGAATAGAGCTGCCCAGTTAGGGGCCCATCCTACAAAGAGTCGCTGCTGTGTATATCTTCACACTGTTCAGAGTCAATGCAGAGTAAGAACAAAAGGATCTTAAGTATATTATACAAATCAAGTGACATACAAGGTCCATCTATTCACCACTGAAATGTGGCCATCTCCAGGCCAGAATGCTGTTGAAGAACAACCAAACACATGAAGGGAAAAACCACCTTTCACCAGTGAAATTGTAATGTGAATTTAAACAGGTAAGATGTAATGAGCCTGATGGCCTGGCCTAAATTCCAGCCTCAGCACCACCCCATTAAATATAAAATAATTGCCACAAGACCTTTGAAGACCATAAGGGGTCAAGATGTTAAATTTGAAATCTCAAAGACGGTACTTCCAAAAACACAGCGTTCCCTACCATACTGTAGCTCAGTTCTGACCTAATGGGAAGACAACCATCACCTCCACCCTATGCAGCATTCTAAATGCCTCCTATACATCTATACACTCCACACTTCATTTTGTGTAGGGAGATCACAAATCAAGGTAGCATAACTATAGGTACATCTAGCAAATAGGTCCCAAATAAAGTCAGCCTTCCATCAGAGACCCTTTATAAAATTAAAAAGGCAATCTTTTCCAATTACTTTAAACAATATACCACATCACTATATCATATGGTTAACGCGTTTGGAATATTTCATTCTGGGTCTTCAATTAAATTCATGAACTCATCTTCACGGTGGATGTCACATGGAAATCCTTAATCTTTTGCACTGGCACATGAACCCTTACCTTCAGTGGAACTCAAATCAGATGAAAAGATATAGATAGTAATAACCAATGGCAGGACAGAACCCTTAGTCTATTTTTACAGATATTTGTGTTAATTCTTATGCACCTCAGCATTATACTTCATGACACACATCCAGTCATCAAATTCAAGTCTCTACATGCTGTATTGGACTCAATGAGCTACATCTTATTCCCAGAACAGGCTGCCCTTGGCAGTGACCACTCCATCCCTCCTTCTCATAAAGGCATCCTAAAGCTGTGTAATGCTTTCCACATGTGAAATAACAGCTTGTTTGTTTCACTGTAGCCCTTATTTAGAAGGTTCTGTGCTGTCCTTTTTCCAAACACAAAAACAAACTCATCAAGTTGGCTTTTAAAATGAAGGGGGAAAAAATTCACTTGCATGAAACCAAAGTGAAGTCATTCTGGGCAACACAAGAGGCTGTTCTAATAAATAAAGGACTATATAATTCAACTTGACTACATTATGACATAATTCAAGTGAGGCTTTATTTATTAGGATGTGGTCAAATTTTCCGTTACTAAGATGAGTAATATTGCCAACATAAGCATAAAATTGCCTGGGTGGGAACTGGAGATCTCTCCGAGGTGGAGGGATCTTTGGGGAATTTGATTAGCTAAAGATGGAGGGAATATGGGGTCTATGGTAAAGCCAACACTAAAAGTTGTAAGGTATGCCAACCCAGGAAACCAAAATGGTCACTTAGAATTATGCCGTGCAGTGATGTAACAGACACTTTACAGAACGTTATCTAAAAACTAAACGTGGATACAAAAATTGAGAAAGAAGAGTCAGTGAGGAACCATGCAAAGCATAGAATAAATACAAACTGATCTCAAATTTCTCTTGACCAGTTCAAAATTCTGTTCCACCTAATGATCTGTTCGATGTTACACTTGCTTAACTCAGACGTTAGCGGTGAGTAAGTTCAGAATGTGCCCCATGTGTTCAAATGTATAGAACGGCAGCTGAGATGGGTGTGATTTCATCTGATCATTCATTAACTCCAGGGACCAACTGAATAACCCCCAAAACGATGCAGCAGACTGAGCTGAGAGGGGACAGCTCCAGCTTTCCTATATTACGTAAGGTGGGGAGAGGGAGGAAAATCAATTCACAGAAAATGAACAATATAAAACCTCTGGAATGGTGTCTGAGACGTCTCAGTGAGAGTTACTGTGGGGGCACAGTATTACTAAGACGAGGTACTGAAGTTAGCGTCCAAGCTTGATATTTAGACACCCCATGTGCATGGCCTGATTTTCACAGCGTGAGCACCCTCACATGGGAACATGTTGGCGACTGTGCCTAGGCCAGTATGCTCTAGTCCAGTGATACTCAGACCCCGGTTCAGGAACCAAATTAGTGATCAGCATTAAACAAAAGAGCCACAGTTGTGTGAATTCATGGTTTCTTAGCGCTATCGTGTTTAATCAAGGGGGATATTTAGCTTGTATATATTATTCTCACAGCAGAACCACTGACAAAGTATCATTTTATCAACTACAATTGGTTAACATAGTAGAAGCGTCCTGACTGCTTAATATTAAAACCCTGTAATTTAATCTTATGTGCTGCAAAGAGCTGCAGGAGACATATTAAAGAGCCACTTGCAGCTTGCAAGCTTCTGCCTGAGCAGCACTGCCTTAGCCCTTCCCACAACCCAGAGACAAAAAGGGGTGTTGGTGCTCTTTACACAGCCAACCTCATGTGAAGGAACCACACTGGCACAATGGGGTCCAAAGGACTGTTTACTCACTACACACAGCGCACAAGGCTTTGAGGTGCACTACACAGGTGCTCTAGCCGAGATCTACTGGACTCTTGACTCTGATGGCTACTAGAGGGTCACACGCTATTTCAAGGGACCACCCAACTGCTATACCATACAGTATCTCAGACTCTCTCTCCAACAGCCAAGAGTGACATGTCCAGCACAACACGTGGGACAAAGAAATTACTTCTGCAGGCAATTGAAAGATCCCACAGCAATCCTTTCACAGAAGCAACTTTTTACTGTCTCAGTTTCTGATGCCTGAGATTATCCCTGTTGTAATTCACTTACAGAACTTTTGTCTCCTAATACCAGAGAGGGATCTGCCATTACAGATGGGGCAAAGGGAAAGAGCCAACCTCCCCACCCTACCAGCACCTGAAAGAGCTGCACACACAATCCCCAGAGTACCAAGATGTGATATCAATTCAGTCCAGACTCACACACTTACCTATAAACACTCATGCACTGCGAGTAGGCAAACTGATTTCAATGGGACTACTCACAGCCTCTAAATTTAAGCACCTAAGCCCTCACACACACCATTGCATCCATCCAGGAGGACCCCTGGCCCATGCAGAGTCCCTGAGGTCTTTGAAGACATGCATTAGAGGAGATGTTGTTCAGTGCAGACTGAATTGCAGGAATGCCAGGCTACTACTTGAAGCAGGAAAAGGGATTCTCCTGACCTCCCTTTTTGTTCTCTTTCCTCGAACAGCCATGAATGGAACCGATGCATTTCGTTAACTCACAAGACTCAAGAAACACAGTATTACTATCATGTTCTGCTTACTGCCCTTTTATTTTTTTCCCCTATCTGTGAAATGAGGCTAATGATACTGGCCTCCTTTGCAAAAGCACTTTCAGATCTGTAGATCTCAATCTGCTATATGAGAGCTAAGTGTTATTTTTAAAAACCCAATACTTAATTATATTATTAAAATCATTCATTTTATACAGAACGTACGTACATCAACAAAGAGTTAAAATCCTAATAAAAACTGAGAGCAGATACACACATTGGTTATTCCAGACTTGTGCAGATCTAGCTAGCATTCATTATGGTCTTTAGTTATGTGCTGTGTTGTGCTGAGAGCTCAAAAAGCCTTCATTTATGATGCATCACTGCTTAGATGTGTAACAACAAAACCCACTTTGCTGAAAGCAAATAAATGTTTCAGCTCAGTGTAAGACAATATATCAGGGCTGATCTGAAAATGGGAGACTCAACTCTTTGCTTCCCAGCCAGTACTAGTCGTCTCAAGGTTAAGTACTTAACAGTTCAAAGTCTCTTACCCTGTTCTAGACTCTCATTGATCTAAATCCTCTTTCCTAGCCTTTTGCTGAGTCTGATTAACACACTTAGCTTTGGATCACAGTTCAAGCAGCGCTTAAAATCAACTAGGGTGGCCCAATGCCGGGCAGGCCTCATTTTCTGTTGGTGCAATTGTGGCAATACTGATTTAATAAACTGTGTCTGAATGTTATGAAAAAAAAAGCTGTACAAAATTTGTGTGTATTTTGCATATAGGCCAACAACGGTAATGAAGGGACCCTGACAAACGTTAGCATAAATAGGAAAGAAATCTAAGGCTTAGGTAATCTATAAGTGCCAGAATCAGCCTAAGGAATGAGGAAGATCTGGTAAGTGGACCACCTGTGCAAGTTTACTGATCATAGTTCTTCGAGCCCACCAAAAAAGAAAAAAGCATACCTGGGTCCTTCAATTTCATTGCTACCCAGTATCCACGCTGCTTTTCGGTTGATCTACTCCTTAGAGTCATTCTCACTCATGCATTAACTAGTCTAGGATCAGATCCTGCAGCCCTCGTCCAGTCCGATCTCTTAACTTAAGACTAAAGGATCAGGTCCCTTATATTGAATTTTTCCACCCCCGACCCAGTCTTTTTTACAATACCCAGTTACACACATGGGGCAGAACATTTCCTACTGCCTAGTCTAACACATTTTCTTTCTAACACTTTGGACCATTGTTCCTTGTCTTACCATCTTTTTATGTGGCAAAGAGCTCCCGTCCTTAATTTAGAGAGAGAAAATATTTCTCCCTTGAAGTTGTTTATAGACTCATTAGAATTAATATCACTCCCTCCATTCCCAGCTTGACCCTTCATTTCTTAAGCGTATTCAATTAGCTCCCTGGTTCTCTTCGGCGTGTTTTATTTTCCAACCTCAATAACATTTTGTGCTCTGTGAAGTCTCTGAATCAGCCTTCTTCAACAATAATGTTAGTAAGTGACCTCAGACATGCGTTAGCTTTTTCGGTAAGCAGCACTTAAACATTTTTGAAGGGGTCAAAATAAAGTTGTGCCCTTGAATTACTATTTGGGGCACAGCAGTGTCCAAGAAGCCTCCAAAGACATTAGCACAAAATAGCTACTGATAAATACGTAAAGCCACAGCAAATAGGTGTGTGTGTGTACCTTCCACTGAACTCCAATGCAGTTCTGCATTTAAGAACCACCAAATTAAACCAGGAAGGACCATTTGAAACACACCTGTACATTTAACTTTGTTTTGGCAAAAAGTTGCCTCACCAATATTTTACCAGAGTACATACAAAACTAGAGTTCTTAAAACTATAACTGGTGTTCCAAAACTTAACATTATAAGCAGCATCTAACATTCTAAAGAATGCAGTGCTTCACGTGAAAGTCCTCAGTTTCTTTCACTTCCTGAATCTTGGTCATCAAGTGTTCGTTTCAGCTTCCGCACTCATTGGAATCACCACTGTGTCCTGGGGGGTAACCCTCTATACCTGAAATTGTACTGAACCACAATCTGATGCAGACTTCTGTAATGATTAGCACATCTTAATAAATACATCGTCTCCTTTAGAAAGAAACTCAAGAGAAAGGGGTGGAGGGAGGATAGTCATCCAGATTATGCATCTGGCTTCTGACAATATGAACCAGAGCCTTGGCTCTTGCTCATCTAGTTTTTATTAGGTATTTAGAGCTGCTCAAGTTTTTTCATGCTGTGGACCACATTTTAAAAGAGATTGTTTCATGGCTGTCTGCATTCCTACTCGTGATCACAAAACATCCCTGTGGCAAATGCAGTAATTGTTTCCAAGAAATAAAGTCTTTAGGAAAATATTTAAGATACCTTTTTATGCAGTTTCATGCAGTTTTGTAGCTGTAATAAGGAAGAGAAGCCAGTACTATATGATCAGCTAGCTCTTCTCTGACAATCTTAGGCTTACTCTACACTCCAGTGGTGATCAGGATCCCTTATTCGATTAAAGCTACATAACTAAGAAAATATCAACCACTCACATTCTCTGCTCAGAAGCACGTGTCAGATGTGCACTTAAAAAACGGCTGATAAAATACCATGAGATGCAGAATACTAGTTACAGTTCGCCTCCTGGCACCTTCGTTAGCGAAGTCAGTATAAACAAAGAGCTCAGATAGACAAATACTTGTTTATATGGCTCTATATACCACACACTGGCATGCGAGTACAATATTGATATTCCACTCGATTTATTTTATAATTCTATGATACAAAGAGAGAAGAAGCAGGTTTTCTGTAATCATGGGCTGTGACAGTTTTGTATATTTAGGTCTGATTTTGTAAGCAAGTAGTTTTTAAGTGAGGAGAAACATGGAGGTACACAAGACAAATCAGACTCCTGACAGGGGCACAGTAGTCTGAAAAGGTTGAGAGCCACTGATCATCACATGAACCCCTATACCTAACAATCTGGTCTATTTTGCATTAAGCTTGGACATTCTGGTTATCTTCCCTGGACTCGAAGCAGAGTTCAGTGTAGCTCAAAAGCTGGTCTCTCTCACCAACAGCAGTTGGTCCAACAAAAGATACTACCTCACCCACCAAGGCTCTCTCCCACATCCTGCGATCAACACAGCTACAACAACACAGCAAATATTCCTCCTGCAACACATTTATTTTAAAGGATTCATGGCCTGCTTCTGCTATATGCCACTTGAAACATGACATGTGCGCTGTATGTTATCAGAAAGTGGGTAAAGATTAACCCATTTTCTGCTGGCTCTTGCTTTTCTCTCTCTCTCAAAAGAAGAATATCACAGGTACCCTATCAGGAACATGGGAAAGCACTGAAGGGGTCTTTTGCTCACTATTCATGTTTGAATTAAATAGTTAGTATGGAACCTCCCTTTGGAATGTCTTGTCAAATCAGTCTGTGGCCTCTGGAAAGCTAAGGAAAAGGGAGCATAGGCCAATGGTTAGAGGCCAATGAACTAGAAGTCAGATTTGGGTTCTATTCCCACCTCCATATTCACTGAATAGCCTTGGACAAACTGCTTGATCTCTCTGAAATTCAGTTTTCCCACCTTTTAAACATTACCTAGGTTGTAAGGCTTTAATACACTCAGATGCCAAGTCACTCATGACAACTGCTACAAAAATGCAAAGGTACACAGTGCTCAGCCCCGCCGCTATGGAGCATGACTTACATACAGCAAGTTAAGGTTCTCCAGCTGTGGATGAACGGAAGTCCTACAGCACCTAATTCTCTCTCAGCCACCAATTTCTCATTCTTATGAAGAAAGAGGGTTCTCCAATTTTGTTTGTTTTCCACTTTAATAAGTGGAATCACCTGCCAAAGACTCTAGCAATCTAATCCTAATCTTCGGGTTACTCAAATGATTCCTTGATCAAGTTTTTCTGCAATAGGATATGCCATGGATCTATTTTACCATGTGGTAGCCGGGGTATACTACACATTAGCAATGAGTCGCACTCTTGTGTGATCTAAGGCTGTAGTGTAGAATATTGTATAATACAGCCTTACAGCAGAAACGTTTTGGTTTCCATTAAGTGTATAACAATGGATGAAGCCTGTTTGAACAAAAACTATTCTGGGTATTTTGGAAGCAGTATACTTAGAGCAGGGAACTGGGACACTCCAATTCTATTCAGGTTCAGTCATTTATGCACTGTGGGACATTAGCTGAATCAGTTTCTCCAGATCTAAGTTTACCCCTCTCTAAAATGGATATAACTAATATTCACCGGTACCTATAATATTTCAAAGAGGTGTTCTCCATCCTCATGAAGCTCGATAAAAAGCTGAGAGCCTCAGTTTGAAGCTTGGTTAAAAATGCAAAGTGAAGATGTTACTCACTTGTTTTCCACTTGAATTCCCTAATTTTCCTGGCCCATCTCATTGATTACTCATAAAACTCCGAAGCACCTGCTGCGTACAGCTTGGAGTCATCGTTACATTCTTATCCAGTTCTGGCAAATACAATCCAGCTTCGCGTATTAGCAATGGCACCAAGATGACATGGGAGCGACTCTTCCAATCACTGACTCACCGCTGGCTTTCAACACAGTACAAACTGTTTTGTTTTGAAGAGGGCAGGATCAGAAGAGATCTGCTCCATTCTCCTAACACATTTGTCTCTTTTTCCCTGTGACACACATACGTCGTGTGTACCGTTATGCATGCAATACATTATGCAACCACCCGCTTTTTGTTTGTTTCCACTGCGTAGCATCAGCTGTTTGCAGTGTTACTGTAGCTACAGTGGTCCCAGGCTAATAGAGACAAATTGAGTGAAGTAACATCTTTTGTTGGACCAACTTCTGTTGGCGAGAGAGACAAGCTGTCAACCTTACACAGAGCTCTTCTTGAGGTCTGAAGAGCACTGTGTAAGCACTAAAGCAGGTCTCCTTCATAACAGAAGTTGGTCCAATAAAAGATATTACCTCACCCGCCTTGTCCCTCTACTGCCATCTTCACATTTGCGCTTCAGGGTCAGAAACCAGCGCTCTTTACGGAAGCGATGTGACGACTCCATGCACAAAGTATAGATTTTAGACACCAACCCTAGTTCGGTCAGAGTGCCATATTGCTGATTGTGATAGGGACAGTAGAAGGATGTAATGTGAAGGCATTCAAAATGTAGGCTATAGCCCACAGAATCTTGCCATGTTGATCAAAGCTGCCCTCATGTCCAATATAGAAGTGTGTCCTCACTGGAGACTGCAGGTCTTAGGACACCGTATGCCACATTGTTTTCTAAGCATCAGTACGGCCCCCAACATGACCCTTGATAAGGCAAATGCTGAGTGCCCCTTTTGTAACCTGTGATTTGGAGTCGGTTTAGTCTGTCTTTTTATTCACTCTTTTTCTTTGCAATTCCACTTGAAATTCTTTCATCTTTTTAAATGATCTGAACTGGTTTTCCCATTCACATTCGGCTCTTAAAGTAAGGACTGAAAAATAAAGTACTTGCCTAAGTGGCTGTTCTTTGTGCTTGGGCGGTTCCCTCCCTCTCTCATTGGCCTATTATAGATGTGCTCATACAAAACATAGCAGATAAGAGGAGCTATTACATGACATTCTGAACGTTGAGGTAAGTTCTGCGCTAACTGTTCAGTGCTGGTGAAATCTCTGATTCCCCAGGCCTGGATTCATTCCCAGAACCGGTTCCAGCAGCCGCAATGCAAACTTTCCACACAAAGATCAGCCCGTGGTCTGCGGTGCTGCCCAGGAATGTCCCACCTCTGCAGGCAAAGGTCACCTGAATTTTCATGTCTGTTCAACCCTCACTCTCTTTCATGCAGATGGCAACACAAGGGAGAGGTGTCCAGGGGGACCTAGCCTGTGGACACTGGAATGAATCCAGAGCAAACACTCATTTTACAAACCAACAGCCTTCGAACCATGATCACGTCTGGTTACTATCAGCCACCAGCATTAGCTAAGTTTGGATGGGCGCAGTGAGACAATTCTCAGAGTAGCTGCATGTCTCCATGACCCTACGTAAAGCTGGTTTGATTACGCTGGTTTGATCAGCCACATGATCTCCTAGTGATGAAATGTCTTTCATCCATGTCAAGTCAGGAAAAAGCTCATTGTACTTCACCCTCTTCTCTCTATGAAGGATGCTCTGCATTCCCTAGACATTGCCACAACACTTCTGTTCCCAGAAATCTCTCTGAAGCCTATTGCTGCATCTGCTTCCCTGGTCTTGCACATCAGAACAAAATCTTCACCAAGGGCAGACCCTAGCCACTGGCAGCCCTTGATACAAGAAATCAGACACAGGAATGCTACTGATGGCTCTCTCATAGCAGAACAAAATCTGCCTACAGCTATCCTCTTGACGTCATTCCTCCTCCCCACAACAGCACTGAGCATTTATTTACTTTTTTTGTCATGTATTGGATGAGTTCAAGTGAGAGAGTATGTTTGTGCAAACACCCACTCTTCAGACAGATTTGATCCCTTTGTATGCTTTGCCCTTCACCAATCTGCTTGTTGGCAAAAATTCACATCCTAACTTACTGGTGTGTTTTCATTGGCCACTGGTATGTTGGGAACATCTCAACAGCTGGATTTTGTACAAACCCATATTCATGGGATCTAATTAGTTTCTCATGTTAGGCCATTGCCAAAATGAATGCACTGGAGAACGCCAAAATGAATACACTGGAGAATGCTTTCTCCAACAACAATGAGTAACTTACTTTCCAGAGAACTGCATCTGTAACATTCTCTTTCCTCTGTCCCCAAACCTTCCCTCGACTCTTATATTGAACCATTTACTTAGCAGTTTCATCAGCTCAGTCATACAGTGACTGTGCTATTTTATCTAGCAAGTCAGTAATTGTGTTGCTAGTTGTGTGCTCTTGGACTGTGTTTTTGTTCAAATGTTCAGAGCCATAGAGAGATTTGGGTGCCTAACCGATTTGAGGCGCAACTGTAATCCACAAAATCCTTGCCTGATGGCCACCTAACCCTGTAGACACAAACTCACTCAGTGAGTAAATTTCCACTGTAAGCGTTCCCCAGGTGCCTAAGCGTTCTGCCTCTGGGCGTGCACACTGCTGCCTCATTTCTAGTTCCCAGGTGGCTCTCTCATGTCTAAGAGCCAGTATGATTCCCAAGTCAGTTGAAGATAAGTGTTCCTCCTCCTCTCTCACCAGTGGGGCTTGATCCAAAGTATGCCAAACTCCTCACATCATGGCCAGGGAGGAAGTGATGGCAGTAGCCTCCCTAGAAACCGTTAGTCCCGTTGTTAGGGTGCTCAGCCTAAATGCAGGGGACGCTAGTTCAATTCCTCCCACCCCCTGATGAGCAGAATGGATTTGAACAGGGGTTTCCCATCGCTCAGGTGAGTGCCCTAACCACGGGGCAATGAAGTCATTATACAAAGTGGAAAGGATTAAAACAAAACAAAACAAAAACACAAAACACGACATCAAAAGGAAGACCACCTATGAATATTGTATAAGTCCAACTACTTAGTCCCAAGAATTGACAAACACAGCAGATAAGAGAGACCAAACTCTGCTGTCTGTGACAGCGTCTCTCAAAGGATGCCTACATCAACTAAAAGTGGCATTTCTTTGCAGAGTAAAAAAAGGGCTTGCATGCTAAGAAAGAGCACGCGTAAGACTACGTGCAACAGCACTGCCTGGAGGAATATCAAAGTGGGGTAGATTAAAGTGCGCTGGAGAATTTAATGGCAGCAGAATCCACAGAGATTTTTCTTGTGCCCTGCAGGTGAGCATGGAGTAGCTTTACACCTCATCTTGCCCTGAACTAAATGCTCACGAAGACAAGCCCTTTGTGTCAATAAAATAGATCTGACCCTAACAAGCATTCACTATCACCCTAAACAGGTCGAGACAGCCACAGAATCAAGCAGCTGGATTCTGTCCTGCCTCATGCAATACAGGAAAACCTAACTGAATTCCAACTGCAGAATCTTTATTAGTGGGGATGATCTAAGAGGCAGAAGGGAGACACGTGGATTTTACAATCCCAGTGGAGCTGGTAGGGTGTTTTTAAAACCTTTTGGACGATAAGCTGATCAAGGTCGATATGGAAGCTGAATAAAGATTGAATTCCATGAGGCCATTTATAAAAGTTGACTTTAAGCAGTATTATTTTCAAATAGCTTGATTTTAACTTTACTAGGAATAAGTTAATTAGAACATAAGGAAACCTGTTTAATTTAGCAGCTGTTTTCATTAAATGGGGCACCGTTGGTCCTGGAAAGCGGCCTTTAAGAAAAGAAAGTGCATTCGCTCACCACTATATTGTATCTGGCCCTTTAGATTGGATGGTTTGAGAAAAGGTAACTCCCGCTCAGCTATCACATTAAGAAAATCTATCTGGAGATGTCTTAGTTGGGCCTCTTGATCTCAGTCTCATGAGTGTCTGTTTGGTTTACTGGGTACAATCTAGGTCCCCGCACTGGGCATCGTCCATTCTGTCTCACAAGTGGGAGGGGAAAAAAATTATACTAGGACCAAATTATAGGATTGACCAATACTTCTTCCAGCTCAGAGGTACTTAAACATTGCCATAGTGCAAACCAGATCTTCTTCAATAGGTTATATTGTGTATCATCCCCCTTCGTTACTCATTGCATGGATCCTCCCCATCTAACATGACTGTGTGAACTAACTGCTACTTTACCAACACCTAACACTTCGGCAGTGCAGCTACCAGTCTCCCATCAATGCTTTCTTATTTCTCTAGTGTTTTTTCTAGTTTATCTGATGCCCTGAGGTTCCCCCCTTCTTTAGTTGGCTGGTCACAATTCCACTGCAAATTTTGCTATAGTGAAAATGGACACCAGGGTTTATTTACCATTTTGCCCCTTGTGGCTTTTTAGTTCCCCAAAATTGATTGCTTCCACATGTAGAAAAGCTTGTGAAATCCACTTTATAACACGGTGAGCATAACAATCAGTAAGCGCAGAACCATCATGCCAGTCGTTCTATTGTGAAGCCTCCAGAGGCATGCTCCCCTGCCCCAGGGTATATTGGACAATGGAATTAAATTCATTGGTGAAGCACATTTAAAAAAGCCAACCACTATCACATTGCTCTCCAAGCAGCCATCCATATAATGTTCTCACCACCACAAGCACTTCTGAAACAAAACCGGGCACAGTCAAGAGAAACGCCAAGCATCTGAACAGAGGAAGGTATTTATTAGAGCCAAGTGGGAACTGGAGTTTCCATTCTGTGGAAAAATGTCACAATTTTGAGGGAAAAAATGTTTCCAAATGGGAACAAAGAATCCAACTTGTGACATATTTTGTGAAATGGAATTCCATTTCAAGAGATTCAGAACGGAATTGAAAACAAAATTCAGGGCAGCTAAGGAGCCAGCCGTCCAGAAAATCTGCCCATCCACAAGGCAGTCTGGTTTCATGCTCACCTATCTACCAGCTCACTGGCTAGCAGGAAGCAGCAGACAGACAAGCCGACCAGTCAGCCAGCCAGCCTAGTTTCCAAAAAGAGTTTCAATGGGGTCCACACATTCCCGTAGGAGATTTCAACTCCATCAGATCAGTATTTCCTGACAGGAAATATTTTTTTCCTGGAAATTCTTTTGACCAGCTCTGGTGTTTAGGAATAACCTTAGAGCAAGTACATTCCAGGCAAAACGAGAGGCTCTGTTCTTAACTTTATGTCTTTTTACTGAGAAGATGTGACTGTATCATGCACAAAGTTCCGGCACTATTTGGTGATCTCCTGGGAAGGGCACAAGACAAAGAGAGTAGAGACAGTGGTTCATGAAAACGCACAGTCATGAAACCTGCATTGTGCAGAATATGCCCGACAGAGAAGCTGAAATAATCTTTTGGTCCACTTTGTAAAAACCAGACCTTTCTGACTGGGGAAGACCGGGTGCTCTTTTGTTCTCACATGTTTCAAAGGAGGCATTGGGGACATGGATCCATGTTAGGCCTCTTTATTAATACTTCTGCTTAGGTCAAAGATTCACAGAAGTCATCCTCAAAAGCATCCAAGAAAAATACTAACTCTGCGGGCTCAGTCAGACAACAGGATTTCTGCTGGGCCCCACCTATAAACAGATGTTGTGTTAGAACAGCCACTCTTTGCTGAAGTGGCGTTTGTAATTTTTTTCCATGTGTTAGTTTTCCTTCAAAGAACAATGCTTTGCTTGTACATATCCCCTTTAGCCAAGAACCTCAGCACACTTAACAAACATTAAGTAAGCCTCGCACTCCTGTGAGGTGAAGAAGTGTATCATTTCCACTTTGCAGCTGCAGTCTGAGGGACAGAGGGTTTAAAGTGATGTGCTCAAGGTTACACAGGAACTCTGTTGCAGAGTCCCTATTAAAGCCCACTCGAACCCAAACTCTAGTCCCATACGCTAATCACTGGCCCAGCTGATACAGACTAGCCCCATTAGACAAAAATATCTGATCGGTAACGGTGACTTGTGATCCTGCTAAAAGTTAAGCAAGTCTTCAAGAGGAGCCTTCGTGGACTCTGGAATTTTCATGGTGGTATCAAAGACAAATGTGATCTAGGTTAGGATTTGAGATGGCTGCAGAATTAAAAATTCAATCGCCAGTACTTTTAAGACATCAGGCAGAAAGAACAACAGTGAGACAGTGTTGCCTAGAGCACTGGACTGGGACACAGAAAGCCTGGGGTCTATTCCTGGTTTTGCCACCAGCCTACTGGGTGACTTCAGGCAAGTCATTTCATCTCTGTGCCTCAGTTTCTGTCTGTAAAATGAGGATAATGTTAGAACCTCCTTTGTAAAATCCTTTGAGATCTATGGATGAAAAACCCTACACAAAAGCTAGCTATTATTATTACCATGTGAAGTCCAATAATATTTCATCCAGTACAATTTTCAGCTGCTTAAAAGAGCCTCAAAAACTAGTCAATCTTTTAATTGAAAAAAAAAAAAAAAAAGAATTTGTAGTGCCAGGATGCTTTGTGGATTTAAAAACAACCTCCCATTCTCCCCCACCACCACCAGTTAGACCATATGACAAAGGCCATTATATTCTTAAATGTTCACTTTCCATATTCTCACCATAGACAAACTCCTAAAGGAGGAACAAACATCCACACAAGCCATTTCCATTTCATGCTCCCATGCAGAAGCCATTTATAAATCCAAGGCAGCCCCCTCCTTTTCTTGCCCCATGTGCCTATCTTTAGGATTCGAAGCTCTTCAGCACATTCCATTGTACTCAGCATAAATAAATACACGAGTAAAAAGTTTGGGAAGTTTGGACTGCAGCCAGCCTGCCTGGGTAATTGGACCCTTTGTGGAGTTTGAAGGGCGTTTTTTAAAAGGACGGAAAGAGATCAGTTTAAGAATCTTGGCTCAGTCTTGGAGTATTTCCTCCCAGCTCTCTGGCTAAACCTCAGCACAAAAGCCTGGACTGGGGAGCCAGTGTAAACCAAGGAGGGACTCCTCTCTGCTTGCACTAGGAGAGAGATCCCCAGACAGAGCTTGGAGGCTTTGAAACCATGCTTTTCTTTTGGGCTCTGGCTTTTATTTTAGTGCTGCAGGAGCAAGATTTTTCAGGTAAGTGATTCCAAGCTTGCAAGGCACAAACTGGAGGATAATTAACTTCTTGGGTTTGCATGGGAAAAAGGAGATACTTTCTGTTTATAGGTGCTGAAAGGAAGTCAAGAGGGATTTTGTGTGACCATGACACAGGTAGTGTTTGTTCATAAAACACTATGTAAGTATTTTTTTTAAATCGGAGAGGTTCATATTTTGTGCTATTCAAATACACGTGGGTTTAACATCTCTAGTTTGAAATGTTACAGAATAGGGGATTTTTCATCACTCATGAAACATACCATCATTGAGCTTTTGCCGAAGTTTAGGAGCACATCCACATGCTGCTTCTAATGCCCTGGAGGTCTAGAATACAGTTGGTGCAGCTTTAAATAATAATGTTGAGAACTGACTCCACATGGGCACCGTGAGATCAATATTCCCAGGAGATTAGCGCGGTTTCCTCAAAAATACACAAACATTTTTAAGTTGAGTTTTACATCAATAATAATACATTTGGTTTCTGGTGCTTTTGAGGTTACTGACTTATACTTGTTCCTGAACTGTCTAAGTACATAACTCTGAGCATGCAGATACCACGGTGATGATGTACCCAGAATACACACACAAATAGCACGCTGAAATTGGTGTTTTAGTTTTCTTAGCAGTACATCTAGCTGTGGTCTACCCTCTAATGCAGTTACAGCCATTTTTATGGTGAGCACGGAAATCTATTTTCAATCAAAATTTCCATTTGGCTGGTTCAAGGGTTTACAGTCCTTCTGTAATCACAAGCCTTACATTGCTGAATGTTTGCATTATGTATTTTCTAATAACTTGAGCCAATCATTATTTTACCTCTCCTGTTACTTCTTGACAGCACTTAACATTTGGATTTTATGACAAGGCTTCACAACCAAAACAGTTCCTGAGAAATGAGTGGTACCTTCTCTCTCCCAAACGCAGGCCAACCTTCTCTCTCATTAGACCAGCCTAATGAGACTAACCGTAAAACGTCTTTCGGGGTTATGCTAGCTTTCAGTCTAGATGGGGCACTAACCTTCCTTTTGCACGATATGAGCTCATTACCCTTTACTGCATTTTCTGGCTTGCAACTAAGGCTGGCTAAAGAACATCTTTTGTGTTTCAAGAAAAATTTCAAGATTTTAGAATATGACCCAAAACAAACATGAGCCAGACCACCCCAGAATAGCCAATAAATCAGAGTACTGATACGGAGGAGGAGCTTGAACCCGGGTCTTCCCTATCCCAGGCCAGCGCCCTAATCACCAGACTGGATATTCTTTTCTCCCCTCCTGCATCCCAACCTGAGAAAGTTTTGACTGAACTAATACACCTCCACAAATTGGCATTTTCCACCAAAAACGCATCTCTGAAAAATTCTCAACCAGCTCTACTTACAAGTAGCTTGAGGAAGCCTAGTGGTGGCAGGGACTACTGTAGGGAAGTGGTTCTCAACCTCTCCAGACCACTGTCCCCTTGCAGGAGTCTGATTTGTCTTGTGTACCCCCAAGTTTCACCTCACTGAAAAACTAGTTGTTTACAAAAGCAGACATCAAAATACAAGTGTCCCAGCACACTATGGCTGAAAAATTGCTCACGGTCTCATTTTTACCAGATCATAAAATAAAAGGATTGGACTATAAATATTGTACTTGCATTCCAGTGTATAGTTTATAGAGCCGTATAAATAAGGCATTGTCTGTGTGAAATTTTCGTTGGTGCGGACTTTGCTAGCGCTGTTCATGGAGCCTGTTGTAAAACGACATCTAGATGAGTTGACGTACCCCTGGCTGAGAACCCCTGCCCTGGGGAACATGCACATGGGTCCCTACCTAAAAGCTGTGCTTCTCAGTGTTTTTGGTACCATTGCTAGGCTATTCATTGCAGTTCTTGTGCTGCTGAAATTACCATGCAAGCTGGGGTCCTACAGCAGCTGCCCGCTCAAAACAGCTGTTTCATTCGCTACGTTCAAGTACTCCAGTGTGCTACCCAGAGCTGCTCTGAGGTGCTACATGGGCTGCTCTGAATTAAATGATGAACAATCCTTAGATCAGCAGCCGGACCTGGATGATCAGCATGCCTGGGTGTTTGAGAGGGGAAAAACGGCTTCAGATCAGTCAGATCGGGCTGCATGCATCTTACAATTGCACAGTGATGTGCTTTGCATCCAGAAGTCTGAACACTCCACTGAATAGATTGCTCAGCCATAGAAGCAAATCCGTAGCTAAGCTTTTAAGAGCGTTTCTATTGTAAGCCAGATTTTTGCCCTCCGTCCTTTACCTAAATGAATCAGTTTTGAGTTAGTTCACATCCCTAAATCATGGACATTTATATGCCATCTGCAAGTTCACAGGTGCTGTAATCCCTGAGGCAAAGATTACAGCGTATAGAAGGTTCTGTATTGATAACCCTGAAGATTGAAGTCTTAGAAATTATCTTAAAACTCTTTACAGTTAATGGGCAAATTCTTCCTCTCCAGTCTGTACTGCAGACCTTTGTCTGTAGTTTGGGTCACTTTAGCGCATTCTACGCTTGCTTGTTATAAAATTTGCAACATTATTCTGCAGAGAATCAAGTTGTATTCATGCACAGACCTGCAAACCCTTGCGGCTACCTCTGGAGTGGAGCACAGCAGCCTATACACAATATACCGCAAGCTCCAACAATCATTGCATGTAACTTACTATTACTGCACTGAGCCACATCAATATACAATGCCTTAAATACAACAGCTTAACCCTGGACCTTAAATGGCGGTTGGGGTGTGCTGATAGTAGCAGACCCAGTTTATGATACGAGTTCATCCAGTGCCTCCAGCCCTGCAAGTGTGAGTGTAATTGAGACTTGGGATTCATGGAAGCAGAGACTGATGCTCCTGGGTGAGACCCTAATGAGCACACAGACATCATGAAACTGCTATATATAAGTTTACTAAACTAAGCACAGCAAAGAGAAACTCGGGGCAGAGCAGCAGCAACTATCTGAAACTTGCCGTGGGCCTGTTTTCCGTTAACCCTACATTTGCTAATCACATCAGTCCCTTTTTAAAGTATATAACTTACCAGGCTCCCAAGCTCCAGTTTAAAGTGATATGGGGTTTTGTTTTTTGTTTAAAGTGGAGCAAAACTCTATATTTAGACAGGGAATCATTTAAGCAGGGATGCCCAAATCCCTTGGGAGGTCACGGCTTCCACAAGCTTCTTAAACTATTCTTTTCGTTCACCAGAAGTGCCCAAGTTCATGAACTTTTCCTAAACCCATTCTAACCTCCCCACAATCAAATAAGACAATCATTAAATGAAGATTGTGCTATGTGTTAGGAATAGAAGGATCCTTCTGTTCAACTGAGTGCCCTCCCTCCCCCCTCCCACACACCCCAACCCCTGCTGTCTGCATCTGTTATGCCTTTCCTCTCCCCCGTTATTTTATTCCCTCTTACTCTCCATCTTTTGGATATTTTCAAGCTCTCTCACTTGCCATCTGGTTCCTGTTTTAGTCTCACTGTCTTTCATTTAGCTTGTAGTCGGCTCTTTTTTTAATTTGATTTTTCCCCCTCACTCTTCCCTCTTGCCCCCACCCCCCACTTTCTTGAGCAGAATACAAACCCAATAATATTTCAGTCCAACTTCCAAAGCCACAGTGGTGATGAAACAAAGCACAGCAAGTGTTGTAAATGTATAGATTTGAAGATCAGAGAAGACTGTGGCGCTCATTTCGCCTGACCTCTACAGGACACAGAGCACAACCAGTAATTTCTGCATCAAGCCCATAACTTCTGTTGATCTATAGCATATATTTTAAGAAAGTTTTCACTTAAAGGCTATAAGTAACAAAGAACTGTAAATTGTTCCAATTGTTACTTACTCTCCTGGTTAAAAATGTGCACCTTCTTCCTAATCTGAATTTGTCTAGCTTCAGCTTCCAGCCATTGGATCATGTTATGCCTTCTTTTAGATTAAAGAGCCAGTTACTATCAGAAATTTCTTCCATGTGTAGCTAACCAGAGCCTGACTTTGCTTACCCCCAACACTAAATCAAGAGATAATGACATTTGGTTTTTTTGTCAAGTAAATGAAGTCACCTAAAGCTTTCCACCTATGGCAGGTGAGTGATAACAGAACCATTGTGAATTTTGAATTGAACCTCAAAAATAGAGATCATGTATGCGAACAGGCAGACATTTAAAGGAAGGCATGTTGGGAAGATCATCACTACACTGCCCATAGTGGGCTCTGCATGTAATGTTTTTAGAGGAGTCAATGACATTACTCATCCGAATTGCTTCATCCCTGGTGGGACTTCTCTTACTTCAGCAGCTCCACTCCACCCTTGGCTACAGCCCAACAGTAAGACTGGCTGCTATATTTTAAGGGTAACCCAGAGAAAATTCTGCTCTGGACCTATATATTATTCCTCTGTTTGATTAGGAAAGGATGAGCTGTTGATTCAAATGTCGAATTAACCACGTTGGCTAGATCTAACCCTGCAGCTGTTGTACAAACTTCCCTACTCACTAGTCATCTGCAAGCAAATAATCAGACTTGACCTATAACATTGTCATAGGCCTCTTTGCGCGGCAATTTGTGCTTGATTTAGAATGGAGACAGTTGTTCTCTAGGGTAGACTAATAAGGTCTTTTACCTGTGAACTGAACCAACAATATGACAACCGAATAGAACATTTAACCTGGGAGTAACACAGGGCTGGTCTTCCCTGCAAACTCAACTCACAATATTTTAGGTGTTGCCCTTACCTGAAGTCCCATCCACCAACAAAAACCCATATCTTCTGGGGAGTGGTGCTTTTAACTCAAGCTGGTTGGCCTGTCAGGGGATATAGGCTAACACTCAAATTAGCCCAGCTTGTCAGTGCTAACGTGACCACCACAAGCTAGCTCCACTTGAGTGGCAGGAGTCCTCCAGTGTCTTCCCACAATTCTCCCCCCCTGCTCATAAAGGACTGACAAGGTCTCCCACGGCTTACTGGAAAAAAATTCATAAAGCAGCTCAACGTTCTGCCATGCAAAGAACCATGGGGCGTTCTCCCAGAAGCCCTATTGCCACACACAAGTGAGTACAGTGTTGGTGGGACAAGCTGCTCAAGTGTTATTTCAGCGTGGCTGTTCTCTCTGGAGCGAGGCTGCCTCAAAAGAATAGCTCGAGTGTAGAGAACTAGAGTTAACTCTTCAGTGAAGACATACCCAGAGGGGGCGTAAGAAGATTTTTTTTTTAATTTACTATATCACACCCAGCATTTCAAACCGTTCCACGGAAGTTCTGTTACAAGTAGGATCAAACCAGCTTTGCAAGTTTCCCTACATATCAAGCAAAAAGCTTGAGCTGACAAGCCATATCTATGTCTACAATCACTATGTAACCTAAAATCACATCATTTGCTGGTGCAACATAGAAAACATTCAGCAGGTCTGATGTGCTTTTCCACGGTGGGTAGTCATTTGCACTGGTTCAGTTCTGCCAGCCGTGGTAACAATGGACGTACTAGCGTAGATGTGGCACACGCGGCGGCTGGCATTGTGGTGCTTCGTGTTGGCAGGCAAACTGGAGCTCTGTCTATATCACTATTGCAACCACTGGTAGAAACCAGCCAGTGGCAGGCAACAGTGAGGAGGTTTGAGAAAACATAGCCCATTGCGTTGGATCTAGGTGCTGATTGTTTTAACAGTGTACGCAAGTTATCCGCAGGCAATGACAGACCAACAGTAGCAGGAGGAAGGAGTCCAAGCTGGTATCACACCAGCTGTGGCCCTAAGAACCTCACCAAGGTTTGCAATGTTACTTCACATTAGCCTGTTGGCGAAGACCAAATGAATTCACAGTTAATTACTATAAACATCCCCTATTAAAAGGCTACGCCCCATGCTGCAGGATGGACTCTGTGGCACCCCACTACCCCCTGCCCTTGGCGTGAGAGAGACTTGTCTGTTCCCACCCCGGGTCAGTTTTTCAACTCCACCAGCCATGGGCAACATAGGAAGTCCCTTTGATGTTTCACAGGCCCCGCTGCACTCTTTAGGTTAGCAATAGGTATACTCCAACCCCTGAGCCCTCAAAGCATCTTCCTAGTGTTCCCAGTCCCTGGTCCACTGGACACTGGTTCACTGATCCACTGCTTCCAAAGAAGCTTACCGATTTTGCCTGAGTTTACTGCTCTGCTTCACACAGAGGTCACTATAAACATATAGAAATACTATCAGTCTATTTAACAAAGCTGAGGTTAGCAGATGTATTGGAAACCAAAGGTTACATATAAAATTAAATCATAACACATTCTATGGGCTGAACTGAACTAACGAGATATGCTCATGTCTAACGAAGTATTGCTCGCCCAAAAATCCCTTCTGTGCTTTACATTCAGGCTGGCTGTGACCCTTCTTTAATGAGACAAGCGCGCCATCAGTTTGCCTCCTACACTAAGGATTCCATGTGCCTCTTTGCATTCCAAAATATGCCAGACCCATCCTTTGTCTGTATTTGTAAACAAGACCCCCTCCACCCCTACACTGCTCGTTTCTTCCCCTAGATTTCCTCTTGTAGATTTTGCATTTTCTTAGACTGCACCTGGCCCAGTATGCAAATAGGCACACAGTGTGAGGCATCCAATCCACAAATGGCCAGAGAGGGAGATAGGTGTCCCTTACCTCCTGCCTGAAAGAAAGAAAGAGGTATATCATCTCCTGACGACCAGCCTCAATGCCAAGACCGTAAGAACATAATTTTCAGCATAGAAATAACTCCTTAAGTCATACATACAATTTGCAACGATTATGACAGCCAGTGGACAACTGGCTCTCAATAGACAGCTCATATGCCACCCTTTGTTGTATTTTATTATGCAAATATCTGAGCCAAGGGATCCTACATACCCTGCGAACACCCTATCAGGAAAGCGTCACGTTCACATGCGGTCTTAGGCCACGCTTATAAAATACTCGCTCTTTCTGTGCACATAAATACTTGTGCCATGAGGAGCTGAAGAAAGCAAGAAAGATTTGGATCCAGGTCCAATTTTAACCCAATCCTCACGGTTTAGGACAAGGGAGACGTCACACACATTTGTGACCATCATTCACTAATAGTAGAAAGAGCTTCCCCGAGAGATTCTTAGGCCACAACCATTGATCACACTCTTTAATTACTGTACTGTTTCTAGCTTCTTAAGTTGTAAAGCCCTGTTTCTTCCTGGGAAAGGCCTTCAGGATTTATTTAGCCATCACCAGTCACAAGTTGTTGAGTTTTCTAGCATGGTCAAGCAACTGAGAGTATCTTCCTTGTGAGCGTGCTGCAGCCTCTATACTTCAGGAGCTCAGAGCAGACTAAGGATACAATTGTTTAACCACAACTCTCTTTATTAGATAGAAAACAAAATAGCTCTTACAGACTCTGAGCATGCAGACCATGAGTGACAGAGACCTTTCACAATGGTGAGGAGACACGATTAATTTTCAAGAGGCAGGACCCCAACACATTACACTAGTTTCTCCTTTCTCAGCAAATCCACTAGGGTCTACTGAGGCAAAACAACCTGGATAGCAAAAATGCGTTCCTCAAAACAACATCCACTTGAAGGTGGACAACAGAGGGAGAATTCTCATCTGTGCTGGTGTGGAACACACACACACAGGCAAGCTGGGATTTTTCTTCCCCTGTAGCCACTCTGGGAACAAAATTAGAAACCAACTCCACAAAAGACACACATACTAAAAATGTCTGAGTTTCAGAACCATCTTTAGGTCTAATTCTTACTCCACTATCTTGAGACAGATTTAAACAGAAGCGGACACTCTTTGTATCATACTCTGACTTCTTACTTGATCTCCCAGTGAAATGTACCTGCCCTACTATGGCCTTACACGTCCCAGGATGCCCTGCTTTAGAAGAACTGCTGGCTCATCCTGACCCCACCCAGCGTACACCTACTTCGCGCAGCACTCCGGTCAGGCAGAATCAGATTGCGTTTCCTCCTGTAGAGCCGAATCTCTCTGTCACTCAGACAGGCCAAGGTACAGTAAAGACAAAAGCAGGTAGTCTGGGGAAGGCCTAATTGTACCATCCCTGCTCCTGACATCATTCTGCAGTAGTGGTAGGAGTTTATTGTAGCAGTGTACTCCATAGCTGCTAAGTCAGGGCCAAGATGTAAGGAAGCTTAGGGATACCAGGCACTGCAGACTGTTGGAGGAGTTAGAGAAGCAGAGAGAACCCTAAAGTTACAGTCTGTGTCCAGCAGCATAAATAGAGAGAGTCACCTTTTCATTCATGCCATTAGAGCCCACTGTTTTCTATAACAGACAAGAACATTATAAAGAGCATAATGATAGGAGGCTTTACTGGCCAAACACTAACTTCCTTGTATTCTGTTTCCATACAGCAAGCAAACTCAAACAATATGAGCTCGGCACATAAATTAAAGCTGGTGACAGCTACTTGAATGAATGTACACATTCAGTGCCGGCCCCCCACTCAGACCTTCCCCAACCCTCCTGATCCAGCCACCTACAATTAGATTATCCCAGTATTCAGTGCTAAAGGAAAGAATATTCCTTTGTGGGATGTGACCTGGATTCTGTCCTACATTTGCTGTACTAAGTTCAGGACGAGAGCTGTCAGTCTGCATCTGAGGTTACAGACTGTAACGTGCCTTTCCTTCTGCATGAGTTTTGGGACTACCACACATTTTACCTTTACAGTATTTACCCATTGTCGTTCGACTTAGGCAAGTTGTCAAAAAGCTGAATGAGAAACGTTTCCTCCACCTCTGACCCACCGCTGGGCTCGGTTAATAAATCCTCTTTGCTGACGAGAACACTGACAAGTCATAAATGTAGCTCTTTTGGAAAGACGACGAGCAGCGGGAAAGGTACACATGCCACTCTCCTTGACCTAGGTCTTCTAGACAGGAAAGGCTGCCACGCAGCATCCTGCTGAGTCAGATCAAGCTTAAACCTGTAAATACTAAAGGGGGAGATTTTATTAGCCTCCCTTAGTGGAATGGAGCTTACTCCATTATCATAGCCTTGCAGAACTGTCAAGCTCTAATTACATATGACAGATGAGTATGTTCCATAATTGAGCTATGCAGTAGATTCTTATAGCCACAGACCCACCTTTTCTTTTAGTGAAGATGGCATAAAAATGTTCCCAGAACATCAGTTGTAGCAACAAAATATCAATGACTGTAGTGTTCTATACCAAAGGCAAAATCGTTAGTAACTAGGTGCAAGCCAAATTTCAGCGGTCCTTGTTAAGAGTTAAATTGGCACATTACTTCAGTATGATTCACTCTCAGCAACACTACCTATTGGGGAATTTATGGAGGGGAGAGGAGGGAAATCAAAATCTACCTACAAACAGAAGAATGGAAATGGTCTTTATTTAAGCACTAAATAGCCCATTCTAAAATAAAGATCAAATCACATTCTAGATCAGAAAAAATTAATCTAGCTTCAGAAAATTTCTTCTTTTATCAGGGACTCTGGCCTAGTGGAGGGGGGGAAGCTGTAGATGTGCTATATCTGGATTCTAGTAAGGCTATTTGACACAGACCCACAGGACATTCTCATAAGCAAGTGAGGGAAATGGGGTCAAGATTATATTACTATAGAGTGGGTACACAGCTGGTTGAAAGACAGAACTCAGAGTAGTTATCAATGGTTCTCTGTCAAACTGGGAGGGAGTATGTAGCTAGGTGGTACAGCAGTCAGTCCTGGCAAGTATGCTTAGAAAATCTGCAGACAGCACCACGCTGGGAGGGGTTGCTAGCACTTTGGGGAACAAAATTAGAATTAAAAATGGCCTTGACAAATTGGAGAACTGGTCTGAAATCAACCAGATGAAATTCAGTGAAGACAAGTGCAAAATACTTCACTTAGGGGAAAAAACCCCCCAGACGTACCACTACAATAGGAGGAATAACTGGTTAGGCGGTAGTACTTCTGGAGAGGAACTGGGGGTTATAGCTGATCGCACGTTGAATATGCAGTGTGAAGCATCTGAAAAAAAAAAGGCTATTTTCATTCTGTAGTGCATTACCTGGGGGATCATATGTAAGACATGAAAGGTAAGTGTCTCACTCCACTCAACTCTGGTGAGGCATCACTGGAGTACTGTGTCCAATCCTGGGCACCACATTTTAGGAAAGCTGTGGACAAGTTGAGGAGAGGTGAGAGAAGAGAGACAAAAAAAGACTTATAACACCTGACCTATGAGGAAAGGTTACAATAACTGGGCTCATTGTGTCTTGAGAAAAGACAATGAAGGACTGATAACAGTCTTGAAACAGGATAAGGGAGGTATGCATAAAAATGATGATCAATGTTCTCCAGGTCCAGTGAATGTAGGACAAAAAGTAATGGGCTTAATCTGCAGCAAAGTAGATTTAGGTTAGGTATTAGGAAAAACTTTCTAACTATGAAGGTAATTAAGCACTGGAATAGGCTTCCAAGGGAGGTTATGGAATCCCCATCATTGGTGACTTTTTAAAAATTGGGTTGAACACATCTGTCAGGAATAGTCTAGGTTTATTTGGTCCTGCCACATCATAGGGGGCTTAAGGTCCCTTCCAGCCCTACATTTCTAGGATTCAGTTCATGCGACAACTTTTAGTGTAACTTGTTCTATCGGGGCTCTTATCCCCTTCATAACTGTACTTAAGAAATACAAGAGAACATTCCGGTGCTAACATATATTGTGTACCCACTTTCTCTCCCTTCTCCACAACTCGTAGTAGAGCAAAAGAGGGGGAAATGGAGAAGGTGGTAAGCAAAGAATCACTTCTGAGACTCGCTTGTTTAATTTAAAAGTGGTTTACTGTGTATTGACAATGTAAACGAGGTGTAAGTTAGATGGCAAATGAGATTACTAACAGTTTGATTAGAGCTCTGAGTGGGAAGAAGTGTATATTTGAAATGTAATATTCCAATTTCCCTCTCTCAGTGAGCAGTACTCTACATTGCAGAGCAAGAAGACAGGCAGCTTGGTTTAGTGATTTGGTAACTAAATTAGCAGTCAGGAATCAGTTCTTCCCATGACCTTCAGTGAGTCATTTCACCTCTCTAGTTCCTCTATTTCCCCTCCCATCCTTTGCCTGACTTGTGTTTTTGGATTGCAGGCTCTCTACATGGGCCTGTAGGCTCAACGGGCACATAAATAATAAAACCTCTTGCGCTGAGTAACTTTCCTATAGTTCACTAGGCTTTGGCAAACTTTTCTTCTAATGATGCTACACACAGTTTCTAGGAAAACCTATTCCAAAGAGAAGGTAAATGATATTGGTAGGCAGGGCAAGAAGAAAGGATACTCAGAGATTTTAAATGTTGTGGGGAAACAGAGGTTGTATACATAGAAGAAGAGAACTTAAACCTAAAGCGATGATGCCCATTGATCAGGACATGTACGAGACAGACAGACACACACACGGATGGACTGAAGTGACAGACTGCAACTTTATTAACTGGACACTGAAGAAGGGCACTTTTCCCCATCTCTTTCATACCAGGAATTTACATGGGTCCAGGTTTTAAAGGAATCTTACCATATAATCCTGGGGTAGTCAATAGGAGGATCCCAGGCTAAATCCAAACCACCAGATGCTTCTGAACAGACCGCAACATCTTTTTATTTACTTTATTTTTTTAAAAATTATTTTCTCTGGAGTCTAGACCTTGACTGTCCCTTGACCAAGAAATTTGGATCTTGACAAAAAATCATGGACTACCAATGATATAACTCGCAACTCCCTCTCCCTTGTGAGGGGGACAAAGGGTGCCAAAAGAAATACCTCAGTCAGCAAGCCTTCAGGACTTGCATTTTCTCATAGTCTTAGGGTCCCCCCAAAATGGGATCCCAGGTATTTTACTTCTGGGAGCTAGGACAGGGAGAGATTGGTGTTTGCCAGAGGCTGGGAATGGCCAACCAGATGGATTACTCCATGATTAACTGTTCTATTCATTCCCTCCGAAGCACACTGGCCACTGTCAGAAGACAGGATACTGGGCTAGATGGACCATTGGTGTGACCCAGAGTGGCCGTTCTTATGAGCTAGTCTTTTGACCTTTTAGTTGCACTGCACACAGGCCACCAGTTGTGACAGACAAACATTCATACCAGCTACTACTGTTAATTACATCCTATGCCTGCTTAACTTTTGCCTTCCTTACAACATCAGGTAGGCAAAACAAAACTCTGTGCAAGGGTTTAAATCTATGAAGGAGAGGAGCCAATCAGTTTCCCTCTCCCACTGGTTGACCAATAGGAGGCAGAAAGCCCACAGAGGAGGCTGGACCATGCTTGCATGCCTCAGGTTTCCTCTGCCCCTGTTTTCATCCAAGTCCATCACCCACCCTGCCAGTCCTATTGAATTTCCCATGAGTTCATCTGAAAGGGTAGGATTCACACACTCATTGGCTATTTAGGCATAGCTAAGCTTGAAGCCGATACCTCTGCCCCGAAAAAGCATTTCATTTGTAGCCTTACTGGTGGATGGATATATTGATTACAGATTTCTCTCTTAGACTGCATTGATTAAAGATTAGATCTCCTGAGAGCTACAGCATCAGGAATATTAGTAACACGACACCCTAGGAGAAACAATTCCAGTTCATTACCAGTTCCTTTATTAACAAATTCACTAAGCAGATAAACAGTCCCAACAGCCCTATCTCTCTATTTGCTCAACACTTTTCTCCATGAGAGACATCACTCACAGTTCACATCTCCTGCTGGCGGACCCTGAAGTGTCAGCCATTACTCTCATCGCCACCACCAATGGTTGTCATCCTGGCATCTCCCCATGCATTCTTCCCCCCAGCACACAGGCAGGGCAACACCTTTTCTCTTGAGTTAAGCTTAGACCTACTAAGGCTCGGACATTTGCATAAGGATGTTGACTCTTCTTCCCTATTTGCATTTCCATATCCCAGGAACTTTGGGTGCTCCACTTTTCATAGGTTATCTTATCTCCTAATTCTCATTAGCAGCAACGTAGACAAGTCCCCCTGGTAACCTGTGGTTAATGCAGAATTTCCCATCAGGTGTCTTGTGGTCTAGACTGGTACATCGTGGTGCATTTTTCCAACCGCCACCCACGGACACATGCCTTACAATAATCTTGTGGTTTTACTGGTACAGTTTTATTCCTGAGTCACCTTCTTCCATCAGCCTCCTTAGGACTAATGCCTAGTAGGCTTTGCATGACAGGCCTCAGCCTGTAGGCTTTGCATGACAGCAATACTTTGCTTATATACCTAATATACACTCACTCAAATGCTTGTCAACCTTGTACTTCCATAATCCTATCCTACTTAAACCTAGCCATCACACTAATTAATTATGCTTCGCCACAGCAATAAATCCTGAATTAAATGATTAAATGAACTAATTGACTACACATTCACACTCTACTATGCATACGTCACCTAAGAAAGGATAGGGCGTCGGAATGATTAAAGCACCCACACATTCTGCAAGCAATGAACAGGGGATATGGAGGAGGAGGAGGAAACACACCTCTCCTCTCCGGAATCACAAGCAAGAGTCACTGACAGGTTTTGGCTTGAGGGGAAAAAAGCTACCACCACTGCTCTTCAGTTTCAAGATCTCCTTTTCGTCCAACATCCAGGCTGTTGTGCATTCAAAATGAAGCAATTTGCATCCTCATTAGCACCTGGCAGCTGTCAAAGTTCAGGGCAACTGCATCTCTATTCCCCTTCTGTGATCCCGCAAGGGCAGTCGCTCTAGGCACCTACTCCTCCGCAATCGCCTCTCTTGGATGGAGACCTCATACCTCTACCTCCTGATCAGGGTTTTTCAAGACTGCCCAGGCCCCTGCCTACACTGTAAACCAGCCTGCCTACATCAGCACTTAGCTTTCAAAGAGAAAGCAATGAGCAATCTAATTGCCAGCAGACATAAGTCACCACCCAGGTCTTTCTAGGTGAAGACATTTATTCTTAAAGTGAAAGCACTATGGAGAACACATTAAAAATAAAGAAATCTACATGCATGCCCATAAGCTAGCCAGAGATCAGCTCCAATTCCCACAATAGCTCTGGGTAGGAGTCAGTCCTTCAGACCTGACAGCAGGATTTTTATGTGGTTACAAGTTCAGCACAGTCTTAGCTCAGAGCCACAACAACCCTGAATAGCTCTGCCTTTTCTTTATACAGCTGGGGCCTTTGATCGCCAGCTTTCAGGGACAGGTAATCAGCAGACAGTGGTTCTCTCCTCAGGGCCTAGTTTCAAAAGGCTGGGTGTTTTGTTTTGGGTTTTTTTGCTTCACTAGAGGTGGGAGCAGGGCCCCCACATGGGGGTAAAAAAGGTACACTTTACCAGGGCCCAGAGCCCCAGTCCAGGCTGCAACCCCCATTACCATAAGGAAAAAGATTTTCACGGCTCATAAGATTGTATGTATGAGATGAGGGACTGTGGTATATGTGTAGGAGAGGGCCTGTGTTATAAGTTCGGACTGGGCCTGAAAAAATTATGCTTGGGCCCTGGGTAGGAGATTTGCATTTACCCCTCCCCAGAGATTCCCCAGGCAAACCATTTGACCTGGTTTGTCCCAAAAGGTTCTATACAGACTTTTGAGATTCATAATACATCCCAAGTTTCACATCATATCTCCACAATCTCAGCCCACAAGAAGAAGAACAAATGGATACAATGGGCCCCAAACATAGCTCAACTTAATTCAATGAGGTCGCCCAAGGATATCACAGGAAATTGCTGTATTTGTCCCTGTTCCTACACCTAATAGCTCCATCTGAAAATCTTGGCATTGGCTTCTTGCCAATTTCTTGCACCGATTCTGAAGTGCGACAGACACAAATGGCTGTGGTTTAGCTCAGGGACTCCATGGCTTCTTTCTCGGTCTGTTCCTCTTTGTTCATTAGGATGAGAATTGGCAGGCTTCTCAGTTTGCCCCAATTACAATCAGATGTCAGTGGGAGTCAAGGAATTTTATTATTTATTTGTACAATGGTAGCACCTGGAGGCCTCAACCAAGGTCAGGCCCTGCTGTACAAACACAGCGTGAGAGACAGTCTCAGTCCCAAACCCAAATAGAGAAGACAAAGTGTGAGAGAAAGGCTGTATGTTTACAGATGTGGAGGTGAGACACAAAGGGGCTAAGTGACTTACCCAAGGTGAAAGAGTCAGTGGCAGAGCCAGGATTGGACACACATTTCCTGAGTCCCAGTCTAGTGTCCTTCTCCAGTCTCCAGAACTATGCACTTCAGCAATGGAATTCCTTTCCTGCCTGTTTGCCTCTTTAGTTAAGGCAAAGCTGAGGAATTTTAAGTATGGTAAATGTTATTGGGTTCAGATTTATACAGACCTGTGACATTGCTATGAAAAAGGTGCTCTGTAAATATTAAATGAGTTCTTATACTTCACCCCTCATCTATGGCTTCTGTTTAGCAGTGCAGATATTTTCCTTCTGCCCACCCTCTACATTTCCCTCAGCCCTGTGGGCTGGTGCCAAGAGCAGCAACCAACTCTAAGGGCTGAGCCAGCTGTCACAGGTCTTGACAGAACAACTCCCGTTAACTTCTGGGCGTGTTAGATCAGGCCCTTATTGAACAGCTGAATGTGTCCCTGTTACAAGATGCCTCTCCACCATTTCTTTAGTGTCTGCCAGTCATCTTCTTAATAGTAGCTTTTGAAAACTCACTCGTTAGCTGTTTCGAGTCACAGAGTTTGACGCCAGATGGGACCACTAGGTCATGTAGTCTGGCCTTCTGCAAACCACAAACCACCAATGCTACCCAGCACCCCCACACCAAACCCAACATCAGAAACAAGACCCAAGTAAATGAGACCCACATTGCTCTGGGTCCTGGACAAACACAGAGACCATCCCATCTCAAAGACTTTACAATCTCAATAGACTAGATTGGGGGGGGATTAATTTGTTCAAGGTCTCAGAGCAAATTAGAGGCAGCATTGGGAAGAGAACCCCCATTTCCCAGCTCACAGCCTTCTCTACAGGACTGTCCTGCCTTCTGTCCCTTTCACATTCAGCATTCCCAGTTGAAATGCTTGTGTATTTGGAAGTACCATTAGTTATGATTTTTTAAGCACGCTGATGGAATTTGACACAACTGCTTAGAAAACCCTAAAGCAGCAGAGCACAGACATGAAAGAATTATTAAAGGGAATTCTTTCATGAGACCGCTACGTTAATGAATGAATGCTGACAGGCTCCTAACCCACACCCACCCTCTCGGAGGCTACAGACAAGAAAATGAAAAGAACGCTAACATGAAGTGAAAGCAGCTCATTAGTGCCCTCAATCAAGTCCCTGAATAAATCAGGAAGAAGAGCAATGCAAACAATCAACAGCACTGAGCAGATAGACAAAAATTAACCACATGGTAAACAGTCCCACAGACAAACGATCTGTCAACAAAACACATCATTTGTACATGCCTTGATTTTTCCTCCCTGCTGTGAAACTAGAGCAACAGACACTTGTTCAATGGCAACATAGCATGGCATCCCCAAGCAGATATCTGTATCCCATCAGGCACTGCAAGTAAATATGCATGCTTGCCCTTCCAGGCCTGAGCGCACCATATGCCTTTAGAGGAAGGCTGACACAGAGTCACGTGGAAGTACAGCTGCACCTCATTGACCATCAGGATATTCCTTAATATAGATACAGCAAGGACCCAGACAGCACAGATTATGCATATAACAGGGCTACGTGGCAGGGAAAAAAGTCAGTGGTATCAAGAAGTGTACGGCTTGATCCAAACAGCCCCAAGCAGTGCGTGTACCATCATGTGAGGCCCGAAGGCATGGCCAAGGGGCTGAGATATTAGAAGCACAGGTTCAAAATGGTGTTTGCGTTTCACTGCCTGTTCTTTAACACTCCAAGAGTCCGTCAGTCGCTACAGTTCCAAGCTGGGCCGCCTTGTGAAAGGTTATCCACTGGTGGGTGGCAAAGCCCCGGGCAAAACACTGTGATTTTTTCTGCAGCTGCTGCAGAGCCGGTCAGCGTACCACCCGACAGCGCAGGGAGAAGCGACTGGTGCAATCAACACACCACCATCCACAAGCGCTTAGATGCGATTGAAGAGGTAAGAACTGCCGCAACCGGGCCCTAAGCGGAGTTTTGTCCCAACAGGCTGACCAGAAAGTGGGGCAAGAGGTCATGCTTTCAGGCTTCTCCTTCCCTGATTCAGCTTAGCTGGACTGTCCCGGTAGGCAGGAACTGTTACACTGCTTACAGCGCAACTGAAGGCTTAGAGACAGGAGTCCATGGGCGTTTTGCCACTAATGTCAGAGGAGGCAGGATTTCCCCGAGAACATCCTTCAGTAACTGAACTAGAGCTTCCATGAACACCAATGGGAGTCTGGCACTTAGTCTGGACCGAAAAGAAAAGGGAAGGAACAAACAACAAACACCACCTTCACCAATAGCCCTGCATTACTTCCTTACTTTAACACACACCAAATCCTTCCACCTGTCCTGGGCGCAACTCACAGTTCTTCTCACGCTTTGCTAGGAAGCAGATTCTCTGGGCTGTTCCCTGCTGGAAACCCAAACACCACGGAAACCAAGACGGGTTTCCATCCTGCTGGGCCCGCCTGCTCATTTAAACTGTCTCTCTCTCACGCCTTACCAGAGCATGGACACTCAGGGCTCTCCCTCACAGGGATAGGGCCTCCCTTCCTCAAGGGCTAGACTCTATTTCCTGTATTTCCTTGAAGAGAAGTCACTCACCACTTCCTCCCGTCCCTCAGTTCCCTGATCCTCTTGAGAAATGCTGGCCCTGGGGCTGCTCTCCTGGAGCCTGGCCTGGCCTTTTTTCCATAGCTCGCTACAGAAACTAGCTACACCCCTACAGCTCTTTCTGGCAGGCCTAGCTCTGCTGGGCCTCTCCCTTTATACAAATCCTACCACCAGCACAGGTGTAGCATGGCTGGGGAAGGCTAATTGAAAAGGGCTGGTCCCAGGCCTCCTCGCTTGTAATGGGCAGGCTAGGCCACCCTGTTACAGCCATCATTAAGGATCATATTGACTAGCTGCACTCAACCCTTCATTAACCATTTACTAAGACTTCATTGAGTAACCCTTTATAAACTGCTTATAAAATGTACCTTCAATATACCAAGCCCAGGTTCTCAGTGAGTCATATTATAGGCTCTAAACAGAAGGGCTTTGATTATTGGCTTGTCCCATGACAGAACTAACCCCCCCAACCCCACTAAAAAACAACTTCAAACCCAGAGACTTTCCACTCTCCATCCCACAACCCTACTCTTCCCAAACAGCCTGCAGTAAAGAAGATTGCTTGTGTAGCACGGGTGGAAGGTAACAAACCCATTCCTTATTTCCAGGTGCTAGACTGGAGAGAGATCTGTCAAGAAAAGGTGCACGTGTACGTCAGTGAGGGGAAGGATGAGGCATCAACTTTATGGCTGGGTTTATGGTGTAGCACTGATATCTAATTAGCCCTCGTGCTCACCCAGAGCGGCCACATCCAATCATTATTAGTGGCACGAGTACATTAACACCAGTTCCTCGCAGACGCTATGGCTGGAGGAGAAGGTTGCGCTATGGGGATGCCAAATAAAGGCAGCGACTGGACCAGTGAAGTGTAGCCCGTTAGCACCTTGCCCTTGGGTAGGAAGCACCCGCAATACAGCATTTATGTTCAGCACCAAGTGTTTTCAATGAGCACACAGGCAGGCACCGAATCTGACTTTTTCCCCGTTCTGAACAGGCAGTCGCTCCGCCCAGCACCTCCGGCCTAGCTTCTCCATTGGTTTTGTGTTCCTTGGTACTCTGTGGCTCAAACATAAAAGCGAGAGGTAAACAAACAGCCTCCCTCCCAAAGCCAATGGTACAACAGCTCAGTTTACTGAGCTGCGACATTTTAAAACACATTTTTCCCCGCTGTGTAAAGATTTCATCCCACGGCCACCAGAGGTCAGTGTAATACAAATATATAAAGTAACAGGCGGTTCGACTGGATCGATAACAGGTATGGGACTTGAACTGGTGCAGCTAATGTCCTGGCCCTCGGTTTGCAGTTTGACCAGCAGGCTTGGTACCCTTTCTCCTCCATTCCACCCTGACTTTCCCTCCTCTCTTTTTATTAGCAGGTAGAAAAAACAGTTGAATATCTAGAGTCAGAAATGAAGACATTACTGAAGGACATCAGTGAGACAGCCTGGCATGCCCCAAGTGCTCCAGGACACCCCCTCATGGACATTTTTGATGGTCTGTATCTCATAGGGATAGTATATAGTAAGGTCAGCAATGGTTTCTCTTACGCTACCCCAGGTATCTCATTTTTTCCCCCAGTTGTGGCCCCACATGCGGTCCTTTTAAAATAACTGAAACGATTTCACTTTTGGAAGCCCCAGTTCACTTTTGAAATGCAGAGCTCAAACACAAGACGCATACATGAGTGAAGAGCATCTGCAAACAAACAGAGCCCGGAGACTTCCACATCCATTCTATAGAAAATCTTTTACTGCACTCATCACCTTCCAGTCATGCATTACGTGAAGGGACTAATATCTGTCGCATGTGGCTTCTTCTTTCCCATTCATGCTCCCAAAGAAAAACTGTGTGTGTGGAATGTAGTGTTTTGGTGGTTATTTTGGGTTTTTAAATGTACCCGTGGCTGGGAGTTTTGAAAAGACAGGTTGCAGAAGTGTGCCTTGCCTGGGCACTTGAAGCAGAAGGTTTATGATGAGCATGGGGCCAGTGGGAGTTCATTCAGTCTCGGCCCCTCTGAAAAACCTCTCTCAAGGTCAGCAGCAAGCACTGGAATTAGACCCCAAAACTATCTGTATCCCAGTCCAATGCCCTATTCATTAGACCTGCTGCCTCTCCATTAGCCACAATTATGAGTCAGCAATTAGGACTCTCCCCTACATTCGCCACTATTTTTCCAAAAAGGAAAAGGTTCAAGGGACTGTAAAATGGAAGCCAGATGGAACCTGATCTGTTGAATTAGGAAAGATGACAGTGTTATTTCCATTATACCAATATATTCTGTTGTGGGAGTAAAGCAGCAATGGTTGAATGGTCCAAGAATTGCAGACTGCAGAGGTCTCCCTTTTGTGACCTAATGAATCAATAGAGCATCTCTCAGACTTAGCAGAACCAGCCACTTACTTTAAAAAACAAATGTGAAAAAAACCCACACACGTGAAGTATTTATTTGGTCTTCATATCACCAAATCTTCTCTCCACAGATGCCAGCTGAGCACCAGGACAATGGAAGAGGATAGAATTTACAAATATTCCACAGCATGGTTTTCTTAGACAGTTGCACTTTGTTGCTTTAATAAGCCTTGTAGGATTTCTAAAGATTGAACTGGGATGAATAACATTAAGTAAATGACTTTGTGTTTCTGTGCTTCTTAATAAAAAGAATTGCTTTTCAGACATCGTTTTAAAGCTTTATATTACAAGCAATCCAGACCCAAATGTGACCACTGGGAGGGTGAGATTTTTAAAGATGCCTTGACAGCAGTGGTTTTGAAAATCAAAGCTTGATCCGTTCTCATAGGCCAGATCACATCGGTCTAACTCAATCCAACCACCACAATCTCAAAGTCTGGGAAGAGGCTGTTATTCCTTTCTATCTAAGAATTCAGCTCTTGTCATCCGTGTGCACTGATGAAGACATGGATTCAATTATGGTTTCCTTTCAGAATGTTATTAACACACTGCTAGGCTGTCTGACCAACCAGACAGAATTAAGGGCGCTCCGGCTTCGGATACCAGCACATCCCTACCACTGCCTGAAATGTGACTGACACATCCGTATCTGAAGCCAGAATCTGGAATTAATAGTTTTACCTCCTAAACTGGAAGTGCAGTCACATTATTAGAAGAGCCTCGACTTGGCCTTTTTATGGCGAGAACCAAATCTGAAGCTGAACTGACTCTGAGGCCGAAATATTGCAGCAAATAATAATCAAAAAGGATGAAGGCCCAGGAGCCTATCTGATGAAGTTTTTACTCCGAAAAAATTAATACAAATTGAACTGTAAAATCACAGCAAGGCAGGATTTAAAAGACAAAGTTTGATGTCACTTCCCTCCCATCTCCGGGGCTCAGCCATCTCTGGCTCCCCTCCCTGGAATAATACCAATAGGTATTTGCTTACATTTTGTTTCAAACCTGAATGTGGGAGGCCTGGGATTCTCCCAGTGTACACCATGTGATTTATCCTTGGACCAGGAGCCTGGCTGAGTTTTAGTAGGTAAGAGTGGAAGGAATGAAATCAGTAGAGGCCTTGCATTTTTTTCTAAATCTTTCCCTTCGGCATCTCCAGCTCACCTCCTACTCTCTTGTAAATGTTGGCATTTTCCTTCTTTGGGAGTGACAAGGTGACAGGCTTTCATGTTGTGGTTGGAACATTCAGAGGGGGTTACGGGAGGCAAACATAGAGGAGCTAACAGCCAGAGTAGAGGGATTTGCATATTTGCTACATGCCTACAGAGGAAAAAAGGGAGTAGCGATTGAACAAGTCAAACACCCACATCTAATCAGCAGGCAGGAAACTGCCGAAGTAAAGAAAAATAGAATAGCTATTTCCCAAATAGCAAGGAAGTCTGACTGGCCAAGACAGTTCTGTTTGTGGATTATCCTTAATCAGCTCCAGCCGAGTTTTTCTCCATCAAAGCCCCAAGTACAGTGGTTTACCTAGGGCTGGTCTACTCTACAGTTCGGTCAACGTAAAGCAGCGTACGGTGTCCTAATTATGTTAGTGTCTACATCACAGCCTTCCTCTCGCAAATGTAAGTGCCCTACCACCCTGAGATAATAATTCCACCTCCACGAGAGGCGTGAGGCTTATGTCGATGGAGTTCGGGCCAGGCAGTCTGTGTAGACACCGTATCTATTACATTGGCTGTGTTGACAGTTTCACGGTGGAAGCTGCGAAATTGATGAGAAAGCCGGGCAGCTAGAGCCCTGCTGCCCCCCACTCTCCTGGAGAGCTGGGCAGCTTTGGACCCTGCTCCCGGCTGGAAGCCTGGGCGTGAAGCCCAGGTGGCCCTCCCCCCAGGAGCCGGGCAGCCTTATCAAGTTCACGGCTCGGTGAGTGGTGAGGTTGACAAGGCTGCCCGGCTGGGAGCTGGTAGGAGGGGCAGAGAAGCCCTGGGAAGCTTCCCCCCCCCCACTCAGCTCCCAACAGGAAACAGGGAGCAAGGATGTTGAGGGCACCTCCCAGGAGCCCGTTTAAACAATTTAATGAGGCTCCCCACAGGGAGCTCCCCAAAGAGCTAATAGACTGGGCTCTGGCTCCCCACACCACCCTGGTGAGGGGACACACACCACCGACCCAAGGACGGCAGTGTGGACGTGAACCACCGCAGACCTATCTTTGACATATCTTTCTAATATAGACATGCCCTGAGTCGCAACCCAGGAAAATGTAGGACGATATTAACAACCAACAGAAGCTGTTCTGAGTGGCGTAAGAGATATATGGCTTTAATTTTACAATCTGCTTTTAGATAGATGTTGATTTTAAGGCACAATCAAAAACATTAAATGGAGAGGCTGAGTTGGTATCCATGCGACATTCTTGTGATATTTGCAGTGAAGCGCAAAGAGCAGAGCGGGTCTTCCTGAAAACAAGGTATTTAGTAAAACTTAAAAACAATGTAATGAGAAGCAAAATAAACGGAGGGCTGTTCCACTCACACAAAACCGCTGCTGTGTGCAAATACAAGAAAATGTGAATATAACAAAAATGAGAGACTTGTACAATGTCCATACAAAAAGCATAACCGCCCCCACCCCAAACAAACACCACACACCAATCAACAACAAGACTGATTTTTGTACCAGGAAACAAAGTTATTTTAGCTAAGGATGAGGCAGAAATAACAAGCTGGTATTCAAGAACTAGAGAGTGATTTTAAAAAATCCTGAGTCGTTTCTACAATAACTAGATTTTCTTGTGTTTATTCTACTTTTTTGGATGGAAGAGAGATGATGTAGAGTTCGTTTTACATACGTAAGTAGCTTTAGGAAAACAATTCATTGTGTGTTTGGTTTTTGAAAAGAGAAAACAACCACCATTGGTATTTTAAAGCAATAACAGAGGAGCAGCTGCTTTTTAAAAGCTGAAACTCCACTTAGTCATTTCCACCACACAACTTGAGCAGGATTTTCCGGTAGTCTCCCGAAGTATCACCCTAGCAACAAATCCAAAGGGAAAAAGTTAGGGAAAGAAAGCCACCCCATTGCTCAACTGCTTTCGTTAGTTTTTCCTGAGGGGGATTAGAGAAGATGCACTGTCTGGATCCTAAGATTTAGGACTGCTGTAGGCAGCCACAAGGACTGTAGCGATGGCTAAAAATGTACTGAGGGTTGCCTTTAATGAAGAGGAACCTTTATTATTCTAGACTCCACATTTGAATTCCCTGGGCTAATAGAGAATTGACTTGAACCACAGTACACGTCTGCAGTAGGATATGATTAAGGATAAGACTTTGTCATGGAAGTCACGGATTCCTTGACTTCCAGAGACCTCCAGGAAATTAATCTTTTCAGCTTCCACCCGGTGACCTGGGGCAGTGGGACAGACGCTGTTGGCTTCTGCAGGCTGCAGAGCTCTCAGGCAGTCCCGGAGCTCTCAGGGGGGCAGCCGCTCTCACTGGATGTGGGACCCCCAGCTCCAAGCCACTGCAGGCAGCTGAGGGAGCTCAGAGTTTTTAACCTCCACGCGGGCTCCCAGATGGATCGATCGCGCTCTCTCTCACTCACTCATTAGGGGCAATCGTTCTCTCCCTATCACCCATGCCCAGGCTGTGGATTGCTGTGCAGGCAGTCTTTGGCCCTCATTACAGCCCATTACACACCAATAGAGGCTGGGGACCCAGCACATCTCGTCTGCATTAACTGGGCGCCAGTGAATCTGTGGAGACGCTGATCCTTCGGCCTGTTTCCCAACCCACGTTCCACTGTTGCCATGGAGAGGAGACAGAAGCCACCAGTATGGCCTCTTCCCCATTTCCTCCTCACCCAGCCCCAAGCACAGCTGTTCCACCACTTTGCCCCTTCATGCATGAAGAGGCAAGCAGGGAGCATACCATGCTTCAGTGACCGGAGTGGGGTTCTATGGGACGTAAAGGAATCAATGGCAGGGGAAACTCTTAAATAAAAAACAAAGGCTTACTGTGATGTCCGCGTAGAGGGATTTGCCATACATCCTCTTGTATTCAGCACGTATATCCAGCAAGTCAACCTCACTGCGCGATACCATGATTCGAATCAGAGTCCTGTCTTTTGTCCCTGCTCCCTGTGAAGAAACCCGCAGAGTGCATTAATACAACCAGCTTGCAAATTCTAAACAATTCAACACCAACCGGAGAGTCCGAGGGCCAATCCTTCCCTTCATGTTATGCCAGGGGAACCCCGCTGAAGTCAATAGGATTGAAACAGTGTTCCCCAGGACAGAATTTGGCCTATAGGGCGCTTTAGTGAAGGAAGTGTGTGCTGATAGGACATTGCCACTTGCAGTTCCTTGCACAAGTGCAGCCAAAGAGGATGATGAATTTCAACTCTGTTCCACACACATTCCCATCATCACCAACCCTTCCCTGTCCTGGTGGTTTCCATAAATAATTACAGTGGGCTGCATTTCTGAGAGAATCCCTGTTTTAGGCACATGCTCCAGCTCCAAGAACAATAAATAGAAGCAAAATACGTTTGTAGGAAGGGGAGGCAGCCAGGAGTTTGCATTCCAAATGTTATTAGTTTAATTTTAATATCTTGCCTTGAATGGCGCTTAAGCACACGCTTAAGTGCTTTGCTGAATTAAGGCTTGCATAAATAGATAGCAGGTTATGAGCATGTTCATTTCTTTAACAAATCCCTTACTGAAGGCCAGATTCCATCAGCTTTACTCCTGGTGAGCAACAGCTCAATTCCTGGAGTAATTCCATGAAATCATATGTAAGCGCTTATCAAAAAAGGTGATATTCAACATGAACATGGTGGCAAGATACGCCCATGAGTAAGTACGGTAGTGCCTATCCTCATACAGACAGCACTTCCAAAGCTCTCTGCACCATTTACTCCCTAACTGGGCATGATTGTCAGCCTCGCTGCCAAATTAGTTTTATTCCATGCTAGCACACTAAATTGACCAAATTCTGAAGCTCTTGATCAGTTTAAAAAGATCTCAACACATTTGGCCCATTACTAATGATGATAATGAAAGGATGTTTTATTAGTGCCAAGGCACTTGTGCAATTACGTAAAAATACAATGAAGCATGATACACAGTCACAGAGGATCTCTACCTTCATGGCTTTATGGAGTCTTTCTGCAAAGAAAGCTGGTGTATTTTTCATGCACTTAACTGCAAAAAAAAAAAAAAAAAAAAATTTGCATTAACAGGTTAGTTACTCACAGCTAAATAAAAATCATTGTACTTTATTGGACTTAGGTATGTACTTCTATTTCACACACATACACGTTCCTGCCTACTTAAATTAGTCACTGAAATGAGCTTTTGATTTGCAAGACAAAGTTTCTAACTTGACATCAAACTGGTGGTAGTTGTAATGTTAGAGAAACCTCAGTATTCCTTGCTAGACGGACCAAGTCTAGTTATGGGACCAAGGCAGGAGAAGGAAGTTCTAGTCCAATTTTCTGGAAGGTTGGAGTCTGAATTCAATTTCTTGTCCTAAAAGTTCCAAAGAGTGCTTGAGCTGGCCAGATGTGTCCTGTTCTCTCAACTTTCTAGCTGCTTGCTGTATCATCAAGAATACTTGTAATTTCCTTCAAATACTTGACAGCTGGTTTCCTTCCAGCTTCCAAGTTCAGGATTTTTAGACAGAAAAAGCCACCAACAGGGATTCAGTACACTGCCTGGTGCCATATTAATCCCACGTAATTTAAACAACCTAATAGTCATTATGGTACATGCAAAAATGGGTGGCAGCTTATACAGCTATGCAGCCATAAAAGAATTGTATTTTAACAGTTCTGAAAATTTGATAAGCTACCACACTACCCTAGCAATTCAACTTAGAGTTGTTGACCATGGAGAAATTGTCAAGGGTAGGAGCATAAAATTCAGCTCCTAAATCCACTGAGGAGCCTAAATCGGTGGGCTGATTTTCTAAAGTGCTGAGCCTCACAGCACCTTCCATTGACTTCAATTTATTTTGGAGCCTAAATCAGGATTGAATCCAGCAGCTGCCTTCAGTGGGAGCCTCACCCTTCATGGCCAGGCAAGTTATTTGTTCTGCTTTACTAACTGTACACAGGTTCACATGGACATCTGAAAATCTTAGCCTACCCATTTAAGCGATGATCAACATCCAGCTTGAACTGGCTTTGTGAAAATCACGAGAAACATAAAAGATATCGTCGGGCTAATCAGGCTGACAAAAATCCCACCCATTGTTTTCACAGGATGAAAATCTACAAATGGATCCCACATATGACATGAATAAACAGTCAACCAGGCACACAGTGGAAGACGAACTATGCAGTAACCATACCACACATCCGCCTCGTAAGGACAATTCATAGGGAAGTATAAAATATGAAAAGCAACCAAGGTCAGGGTAAAAGGTAAGGAGCAAATCTGAAAAGGGATGTTTCATTTCACAGCAAGGCACACTTTATTTAAAAAACATAGGTTTCTTTGTTTTTAATTGAAAATATAGATGAAAGACAGCAGTCCACATACACACACACACAATTGCCAAGGATGTGCACAATTCACTTCAAAACAGAGGATGACAAAACATGAAATGTATGTTTTCCGATTACCATAATCGGCTAAAACAATTCACTTGCACTGCAAGGTGTTTTGAGTCTATTATTGTAAATTACCATCTGTACAGTCCAGAAAGCTTTAAAAAGAGCAAAACCAAAAGAAACAAATATTTACAATTAGACTTACACAGGCTAGGTGCAAAGAACAGATCATACCAGGGAAAAGTCTGATGTATGCAATAAAAAACTAGTTAAAAATCAGGATGATTTAAAACGAGTAACAATGATCAAACGTTAATGCTACGAAGGTCACGCTAAAACGGGTTATTGTTTTGCTTGCAAACTAAGGTCCCAATTCTAGAACTGTATCCACATAGTTGGCCCCCTTGCACTCCTGCAGAGCCTCACTCAAGTCCATGGGACTCCATGTAGGGAAAGGGCATTCCTAATCAGATCAGATTGTAGGATCAATGCTGATACAGTAGAGTTTCTTTGCTGCAACAAATGGTAGCCTTGTCAAATACATTATCCTCAGTGTTAAACAGGATGTCAAAGGGGTACTGGTTTTACTCCGGTAATATGTTCTTATGTACATTATGTCTGTTCTGTAGGTCAGACTTTCTGATGTTCGTATTTGATTAATCTAGAATGAATTTCTCAATCATGGCAAAAGCAAAAGAAATAAATCCCACTGAGGGCTTCAGAAAGCCACTGAAAGGACAATCTGGTCAAGAATAGAAATATAAGCAGAATTAACAAAGAGAGCAATCAGTCCGAAAACTGCGTTTCAAAACCGTTAATTATTAGGGAAGGAGAGCAGCCTCCGTGCACATGGACAAAGGAGCGAAAAATAAAGGACAGTTACATAAAATCCAATATGTTGCAAAGTTTTGTTTGGAATGTTGAAAAAAAATGAACCCGCAAATTTATCCTAATGCAGCCAAATGGCCTGTTCTAACCACCGTTGAAGTGAGCTGGAGTTTGGCAATTGATTTCAGCGACAACAGAATCAGGATCCAAATTTTTATTGTAATGTCCCTGTTCTGGTCACTATCAAACCATGATAATCTGTTACTTGTTAATGTAAGAAAAAATAGAAAAGAAAAAAAGAATTCTGCAGGAGGCAGCACCAAAATGTCATAGCAAGGCAGTTATTTAGAAAAGGTAATTTCCAACAGATGTGTAAGTAAATTAGCCTTAACAATGGGCTTTACAGAGAGGATGAATAACAATTCTCAACTGGGAAAATTGACCCAGGTGAGCTGCTGTTTAAGGAATTGGGGCCTCATGCAAAGCCCATTGAAGTTAATGGCCTGATTTTCCAAAGGCACTAAATGTGCACCTCTGCCACTGACTTCAGTGGAAGGTACAAGTGACCAATACTTCTGAAAATGAGGCCAAGTAGGCTTAATAATTACCTCTCCTCTGCCTAACAAATTCTAATTTTAAGTTCAGAAGCTGCCTTCAGTGGAAGCCTCACCCTTCCTTTCCAGGTAAGTGATTTGTCATGTTTTATTAACTGTAGGCAGGTTCACAAAGAAGCCCAACAAAAAAGGCAAAAAACATAACTGGAATTACAGGTTAGGTTACCTCTGGGGGGAAAAAGCAATTCCGGCTAGAACTGCAGCTATTTCTGCTCGCTGCAACAGCTTCTATACAGTGAAACAAAAATGGAAGAAACGCACCTACTGCCACCATGCCACTTTCGAGGTCCCCAGACATCTCACGACATATGCTCTTCTCAATATCACGGTTACACATCCGCTGGTACTCATTGAAAACTAGGCAGGGGGGAAAGAAGAGAGCGCTTTCAGCAGCCAGTCTTGTAAGGTTGGCATTGATACACGCCAATACTTGTCAAGCTTCCTCTGACGTTATATTATGCTTACAGAGCTTTTACAGTAGCATTTGGTGACTGTGGTTCAAATACTTTTCAGGCCTAGTTTGCTAGTTTTCAAATTACAATGAAGTTCATCCTAAATCATGTCCTGCAAGACTTCCCCACACTTAGTACGGCATTTAGAGGCCACGTATTTACCATCTACCACTGTTTGCCATTAACAATGATGAGAAGGCGGATGTGGATAAATAGGAAATGCCTTCCTCATGTATCCCTGTCTTGATTTCTTCAAGGAGATAGGGGTCATAGTCCTGCTACTAGCGACACCCTTTTATGATGCAGCACCATGAATAGAAAAGGCGTCCGTGGTAAAGAGAAGCCTTCTTTATTTATACAAAAATCAAATAATTCATTTCTTTAAACAGATCTACAACACCCTCTAATGCCAATTGTAAAAAAAAAACCCCACAACCCAAAACTTGAAATTCAAACCATTTAAAAAAAAAAACCACGCCACCCTAGTGTTCATTTCAAGTGCCAGCCTGACTACCTGGATATGCAAGTTGTCTAAGCACAGAGGAGATACAGAATGAGCAACCTTCTCCATTCAGCCTAGCTACTGCATCGAGCGGGTGGCCAAGAGGCTGCAGGTCAGTTCATTCTCCACCTTGGCCTCTTCGAGGCTGTCAATCATACAGCAACAACCTTTTGGTCATGCCAACCTGAGCTGGCTTCGAACTAGCAACCCAGCAGTTAAAGTTGGGAGCCTAATTCATCTAGGCGCCTTTGAAAAATGACTGCATAAAGACTTTATATGATGGCTACAATTCCAAATGGATAAGCCATTCATTTTTAAAACTTTGATGACAGACTAGAAGGTTGAGTTGCCTTATGAAAGGAGACTCAAAGAGCTTGGCTTGTTTAGCCTGGCCAAAAGAAGGCTCTGGGGGGATATGCTTGCTCTATATAAATATATCAAGGGGATTAACGTTAGGGAGGGAGAGGAATTGTTTAAGTTTAGTACTAATATAGGCACGAGGACGAATGGGTACAAACTGGATATTAGGAAATTTAGACTTGAAATTAGACGAAGGTTTCTAACCATTAGGGGAGTGAAGTTCTGGAACAGCCTTCCGAGGGAAGTAGTGGGGGCAAATGACTTATCTGGCTTTAAGACTAAGCTTGATAAGTATATGGAGGGGATGTTATGATGGGATAGTTTAATTTGAGCAATTGATTTGGATTATCGGCAGATAAGTCTGCTCAATGGTCTGTGGGAATGTTGGATGGGATGGGAACTGAGTTACTGCAGAGAATTCTTTTTTTGGGTGCTGGCTGGTGAGTCTTGCCCACATGCTCGGGGTTTAGCTGATCGCCATATTTGGGGTCGGGAAGGAATTTTCCTCCGGGGCGGATTGGCAGAGGCCCCGGAGGTTTTTCGCCTTCCTCTGCAGCGTGGGGCATGGGTCGCTTGCTGATGGATTCCCTGCAGCTTGAGGTCTTCAAATCTCACTTTTGAGGATTTCAATAACTCAGTCATGGGTTCGGGGTTGTTATAAATGTGTATGGGTAGGGTTTTGTGGCCTGCCTTGTGCAGGAGGTCAGACTAGATGATCATATTGGTCCCTTCTGACCTATGGGTCTATGAGTCTATAAGGTGACCTCTAGGACCTTCATACAGTAACAGTTACTCTGCTGATCCAACTGCAAGGAGGACCAGGGATGAAAAAAAACCATCCTCTTCTGCTCTGGTCACCATATGGCATTTCTAAGCCACATCTCTTAGCCACGCTGAGGACACTGTTACAGAGATCCAAAGGAAAAATGAAATCGAGGGTCTATATGCAGACTCCCCTCTCTCTCTCCGTACTATGAACAAGATCTAGTGCTGGGTGACTGCAGCCTGTGACCAAGATGAAACGTCAATTGTGGGAGAGGGAGAGAAAAATGCCAACCAAAATCTTACACAGCTGCAAACTGACATTCTCAACTATTATGTCTGTGTTTGCATTAGACATTTTCCCTAAAATTTTATGCCTGTGCAGCTCCGCCAAGGGCAGTAACGGTAGGAGCGTAAGTGCAGAGCAGCTTTTAACCACAGTGTTGTCTAGCCCTGCTTAGATGGGGGTTCAAAAGCATCTTGTCTACACTACCACTCCCTGCCCCACTGCCAGCACACAGAGCTGTGCTGAGTAACAATGGTGGGAATGATTAGGGATGATAAAAGACCCCAATCGAGATCAGAGAACTAGTGTTGGATATAGAGGGAATTAACTGGGGATGGTACTAGACTTAAAGGAGGAGATTCAGACCTCCTCTTCCATCTCTTCCTAAGACACACATTCAGACAAAGATGAGCCTCTAGAATAGTTTTATCTTTAGGAGGGTTGTATGCCTTCATTTTTCACTGTTACACAAACACACAGCAGGCTAAGTTAAAACCAGAGTGTGTGTGTGTGAGTGAGTGAGTGAGTGAGTGAGTGAGTGAGTGAGTGAGTGAGTGAGTGAGTGAGTGAGTGAG